>JAREIS010000332.1:639331-1278662 GCA_030060385.1 Muscicapa striata striata | reverse complement strand
AGCTATTTCTGTGGATTTGCTGATGACCCCAGAGCTAAGATTCCATTGTTCTCAGCAGCTCTCTTGGAGCAGTCAGAAGTGCTGTCAAGGAAGGGGAGGGATCATTGGATTTACTTGGAGCAAAATGTGTTTTCTGGATTAACACAGCGATGACATGAAGCCGTTTAACTTCATGCTTGTATTACCCACATTAACACCACCATTTATTTGTCTGTTTCTACTGCTATTTCTTATCAAACAGACTCTTGGGATTCTGTCCAGAGAACCAGAGATGTTTCCCCTCAGCTAAACCAAGCCACCATCATCGACCTGCACCCATCCTCCACCTACAACATCCGCATGTACGCCAAGAACCGCATCGGCAAGAGCGAGGCCAGCAACGAGCTCACCATCACCACTGATGAAGCAGGTATGCCCTGGCTTTGCAACCTCGAAATTTTGTTGGAATTATCTCTCTGATGTCAGGAATAATTGCATGAAATGCTGCTTTTGTGGCTGTATCTGTATCAAAAGGAATACTGAGTTATTCCCATAGAATATCCTGATTTTTGCAACTTCTTGTGCAGGGCTGTAATTATAGCTATTCAGTGGCATCTAGTGGTCAAAGACGACATTGTGCTCCAAATTTTCAGCTTGTGATGTTGGAAATAGCACACCTGTATCTACAGTGAGGCAACTCAATCAGCAACATCCTGGTTTTAGTGGTGGTGCCTCCCCTATGGGTCCTGTGGCTTTCCTTACATGTTTAGATATTAATGTAGATAACTAATTTAAATTTCTCCCTTTTGAGAATATTGATCCACATGAATCAACTCTCTATTTGAATATTCCTTCACTCAACCCACCTACCATTTATTTTTCTGGCCTCTGTTTAAGTCTCTTGGCTGTCACTTAATGATGCCATCCCCCAATCTTTGTTCGGCTGTATTACAGAATCACAGAATGATTTAAGTTGGAAAAGACCTCCAGGATCATCAAGTCTGACCTTTATTTTTACCTTTAAACTTTTATTCTCTTGCATCAGCACTAGGAGTACTGTGTGGGCTTTGGTGGCTGGAGCCATTCTCGTGTAGATGGAATTTCTGCCTTCCTTTACCTTATGCTAAGTCAGCACTTCTTCCTTCTTTGAGGGTTTAGAGATGACAACCTGGTGATAGTGTCCCTTTCTCTTTCAAGATTCATGTTGGTCTTGGATTTGAACACCCTGAGACTGATTTTTAGTTCAGCTCCTATGAACACAACTGTGTAATTCCCACTTAATTTCTCTGGGAATTTCCTACAATGAAAACACAGTCCTTGTCAGGACAATGTGGTTTTGGTTCTGAGGGACTTTCTGAGTAGGAACAGGACACAAGGGCTCACAGTGGAAAGCAGAATAAGCTGGAGACAATATAAGTTTCATTTCATTTCAGTCCAGCAGAAGGAAAGCATGCAATGAACAGATTCAACAGAGAATAGTTTGTTTGAAAAATACTTTTTTTTATCATAAATTTTCTCTTCCTTTGTGAAAAGAAAATATGAAATTACTAGAGAAAACAGATTATCCATTCTTCCAGCCAGAGTCATCTGTAACCCCAAAATGCCCATCCTTCCTTGTGCAAAATAGAGGGTTGGGTCTTTGATCAGCTCTCTCATGCTCCCTTATTCACCCATGCTTGGAATGTTTTTTACTTGCCAAGTTTTTCCTGACTGTTAATTAAGTTGTCAGTATCAGCAGCTGCCCTTGGAATAAAAAACAGCTTCCCCATGAGCAGGGTGGAACCTTAACATCACATTTTATTCAGTTCTTTGTAACCAGGTTTCAGAATAAATGATCCTTTTGTTGCTGTCTTTTGAGGAGCTGTTTGTTGGTGGAAAAAGACCAGCAGTGTGAAACTGTATTCAAAAGTCACTGATCTACCTAGGGAAGGACTGGGAGACAGGAGGTCAGGCTCAGGCAGAGTTTGTGATGTTTTTCTCCTGAGTTTTTATTTCAGGGATGCACAAAGTGGAGGAACATCATTTTTTTGATCACTGTTTACTTCTGTTCTCTGCTTTTACAGCAGGCAATGGAGAACAGCATGGGTACAGGGGATGAGAGAGAAGGTAATGAGCAGGGAGCAAAATAAACGTCCAAGAAATACAAGATAAAAACCAAACAACTTGGAAAGGGGGCACAGATTCTGTATCACATATTGCAAAGAAATACCTCTATGAAAAAGAAACCTGTAAAAGGTCTCTGTGGCAAAAGGATAGGTAAGGATGGAATGATTTCAAAGCTTGCAGACTGCATCTTTCTTTCCATACAACCCCAATTAGCTCATGTGTTGGAATACAGATGCCAGTACACACTTGCACTAATACCTGTCAGAAAAAGAAAAGCATTATGGCCATTGCCTAACACTGAAATCAATAGAGGAAACAGGGATATCTGGGTTTTCTTTATGTCCTTGCCACAAACTCTGTATGACATTAATTATGAAAAACAAACTACTTCTTATTTAACATCTCCCTATGGTGTGCTGGGAGCACTTAACTATTCAGGTCTGTGAAAAAAAAATTGGGGTCTTTTGAGGAAAAGTCAGGATTTTTAGGGGCACGTTTTAAACCCCATTTTTAAGATCAAATGCTTTGCTCAAATGCCACTACATTCTAATATACCCTGGAGAAGTGGCATTCATTTTTGTCAACAGGGGAGAGAATCAAGGTCAGGCTTCAAAAAATTCATAGAGATCTCATTTTTGCCAGTGGACCTGGATCCTCTTCTCCTTTTTTTGTATTAATGCAAGAAGGATGGAAAAAAAGTTCTTTCAGGCTTTGGAAATTTCCCATATGAAGGACAGTCAGGAATGGCAGAGAATAGGGCATATTTAATAACTTAAATATATTATAGGCTGTATTCTGTGTCTGCTTTCATCAGTTAATGCAAAATGTTCTGCTTCTTCTCACCACAGCTGTCATTTATTGCAGCTCCACCTCTAACAGCCCAATCTCACCCTTTTTTATTGCTTTCCTTCCTTTGTCCTGCCATTAAACTTAATTTAATACCTTTTACTGAGGCCGTGTTCTGCATCAAGGGAACCCTCTGCAGCAGCTCGAGATGGCTCCATCCCTCTCCTCAAATCCTTCCTTTGCAGTGATTTACCTTGCTGAGCAAGCAATTTACTGCACATCTCTCTGTTCAATCCCAGCTGATCCTGATCTGCTTTGTAGCTGCCCAGCTGACAAGGAGGTTCCTTCTTTTTCATTCACATTTAAAGCTTCCTGCACACCTTTAGCACTGTGTTGATGGTCTATGAAACTTCCCCTGGCTCAGACAGGAGTTGAAAGAAGGTTTTCCCATCTCCCAGTTATTTTTTATCTGATTTCCAGGCTGGAACTCTTACTGGAAAGGGGTGGAGTGTAAACCGTGCAGGATTTTGTGTAAAATACCTGATATTGGACTGAATGTGCTCAGTTTCCAGTGAGCAAAGGGGATCCCACTGGTAAATTTGCAACAGGTTGAAAGCTGGATTAGGAGCTTCTGGCTCACCTGCTTTAAATGGGTTCTGCTGCTTTTCTGTCTGGATTAGGAGCTTCTGGCTCACCTGCCTTACATGAACTCCACTGCTTTTCTATCACCCACAGGGTTGTGACTGCTGAGAATTCCTCTTGCCTACCTCCAGATATGCAGAAACAGCACTGTGAGAGTACCTCTAGCCATGAAAACCACTATTACTCATTTTATTTACCAGATTGGTGTGTTTTGGCACATGTTGTATTTTGCTGTTGGCCAGTGATGACACCTGAATGCAGAAGATTCCTGGCCCTGGTTTTGTTTGGTGAAGTTTTCCATGTGACACAGATTCCAACCTCTGTGATGCTGGGGTGTAAAGGTGGTGACATTTTATGTGAAATGCTGAATTCCTTGGGCTATGAGGGCCAGTTTTGATGCATTTTCCTTCTCTTTCCAGCTCCTGATGGTCCACCTCAGGATGTGCAGCTTGAGCCTATATCTTCACAGAGCATCAGAGTCACCTGGAAGGTAAATACAGACACAGACAAGATAGGCTCTGTCAGTATTTGGATGCTTTCAGGGGAATATTATAAGAACTGTGCCTTGGTTATTTTATTTAGGAGAGACACTGCAGATGCCTTTGCCAAGAAATCTTAAAATATTTGGCATTGAAGGAAGCATCATGCAAAGAAAGCCTTCCATTGGAGAGTAAAAGTAGCAGCTGCTTGTGTTTCCTGTTTTTTTCTGATTTCAGAGATAAGACAATGTGTTTGGGAAATGAACGCTCACAAAATTTCACCATGGTTCTGTTCAAAACCTCCCCAGAAACCATTGGAACCAATGGGATCTTTTTCCCATTGCAGTAGACTTTGGGACAGATTTTTGCTGCACAGCAAGAGCAGTATGAGTGTCTCATTATAGTCCATGAGAACTGATGAAGAGTAATGAATATAAAAATATCATCAGCTGGTATCATTTAAAAATGTGGCATGTCATGTGACTCAATTTTCTCTAGGTTTTTCCCAGTATTTTGACAATGACAAAGAAGTTTTAAATGCTTTGGTATGATACCAGAGGTACTTAAAGCATGTTTTAAATGATTTTGTGATATATAATGCTTGTATATTGTGTTGATAATTCCATATATTTACAATTCTGAAATATGTCATATTGAGAGCCAAAGTGGTATTGTAGCATAATAATAATGATTAATTTCTATATTTATGGTAATTACTCCTGGAAATGTGGGTAATGTGGCTTTTGTCCTATTATGTGGATTATTCAGAGAGTCAGCAGCAGTGAGTTTCAGCTTACTAACCAAATAACTATGGGTGACTGGTTATTTATTGCATAATAATGAATATATTGTAGGTTTACACCTATTCCGTACAAGGCAGGTTCAGAACCTCTTCTTCACAGGTCACAAAAAATGCAAGGCTAATTCTTGGATCTTTTCCACATCTTAGATTTATGTCAGTGTTGCTTTTCATCAGACAGTTTCCAAAACCAAAAGCTGTGTAGTTACAGACTTACCCTGGAATGAAACACAACAATGTAGACATGGATTTAAATCCAACACACAGTCAGTAGAGCAAAGTAGTTTTTGAAGCCATGCAAGGGTGTACAGTGATTCTCAACAACTGAAATAAATTCTTAATAGGTTTTTTCTTTTTTAACACACTTAAGAACTGTGACTATCTGATCAAGTCAACCATAATCTTCAAGCTTCTATGTCTGAACTTGTTTTTATAGATTTATGGGTAGACAGATTGAAAGCCTTCCTTTGCTTTTTCAGAAAGTTTACTTAAAAGCAGCAAGAGAAGATGGACACCACTGGCTCATTGCTGGAGTTTATAGCTGCTGTTTGGGAAGTTTAGCCATTAAATTTTATAGGTTCAGATGTGACCAAGCAGCTACAGGACAAACAGAATTCCCACACCTACATTTCAATAACTGCCTAAAATATATTTCAATTTGTACTTCAAGGACATTTCAAGTACAACTGAATGTGTTCTGGGCTCTGGGTGTTGTCTGATATTGAAGGGGTTGTGTTCTCTAAATTGTGTTTGGAATTTGATTTGAGAATTCTTGTCAAGCAAAGTTCAGTATCTAATACAACAAGATATTCCCAGAAATCCATTATATTTGAATACATACTTCATTAGCCTGGTCTTATGAGCTGAAGAGAGAGATGGATTTTCACAATTTGGAATGAGCTTGAGGTGAAGTTGCAGGGCAGGGTTAGAGCTTGTGTAGTCCTACATTTACTGGAGGAGTTATTTTCTGAATGACAATTTGTAAGCTGATTTAAAAATCTCTTCCTTATTAAGAAGTCCCAAACCAGGAGTGAGCCACTTACTTCCCCTGATTTATTGCAGTTTTCTCCAGGTCAGAGCAGTTTTGGTTCATTACTCATAAAGGAACTTTAAGCTGGTCCCACAGACATAATCCATGCTGAATCCTAACTTTTGGGTAGGTCCCTACAATGTTGTGCAGAAGGCACTCATTGAGTGCCTGATAAAATATAATTAAGAATAAAGAAATACCCCATGAGATCAATCCTACATTGTCATGGAAGCCAAAAAACAAGAAAAGAATGTGAGCTTGGTAATTTTTATTTTGGAGACATGTCGAGCTTTAGCCATGAAAGGCTGTGATGACATTGAACAAACAGGATTGTGATAAAAACCATGGTTATATTTAAAGCTGGCAAACTTTATTAAAATACAGTGTCAATAACAGCAAAAGGAGCAGGGAGTAGCACATAGATTATCTTTCATCTTGTAATAAATCCCATTTCTGCAGCTTGCTTTGGCTGTAAATCTTCATTTAAAGTTTTGTCTTAGCCACTCTTAGAAGATCCCAGTTAAGCAAAGTTGTATTGGTCTGTGATTTATTTAATCAAACATCTGTGTGTCCACATAGGATACTGGGTTTCAGACTAAGCTGTTAAATAAAACTCACCACTTTTTGGTAGTTTTAACTGGTGCAGAGATAATGGGAATTAAACAAGATTTCTCATTTAGAAAAGAGCATGAAAATATTCTTTTTTTTCCATGTAGTACTTCATATTAGGTAAATGAACTCATTAAATTTAGACATGAGGAATATTTCTTTTCCTCTTTATTCCTATTTTCTCACACACAAAACTATAGAATGTGATACTTTACAAAATTCATTGATACCCTGCTTTACAAATATTGACTTTTGTGAGAAAAGCAGTAAGGTCATGGACTGAAACTTATGTTCTATGGCTACTGACAAGGTTTGCAATATTTTCCTCCAAGAAAACTAAGTTGTTTCACTCAATTTTCTACCAAAAATATGTCTATACACCAGAAGGAATATTTATCAAATGAGTCGTGTGCAAAAAGTCAACTCAAAATGAAGTATTCAGGTCATAGTAAACAAGGATCATTGGAATTGTTGTGAAGCAAAATATTCCAATGTTTTGTCCTGAAGTGACTTGGCATTTGTTTTATGTTGTATAATGTTTCAAAGTGGGGAAAAAAAAGTAAAATGTTAATATTTTATTTAAAGGAAAAAAAAACTTTACTTAAAACAATTATGAAGAAGTTCATGAAAATTTCAAAGTTTGTCATTTTATTCAAATTCAAAGTGAGAAAGTATAATTGTAGAATTCCCAGTGAAGAGGCTGTGGTGGCTGCCCCTGGATCCCTGGCAGTGCCCAAGGCCAGGCTGGACATTGAGGTTGGAGCAGCCTGGGACAGTGGGAGGTGTCCCTGCCATGGCAGGGGGGGCACTGCATGGGCTTTATGATCCCTTCTAACCCAAACCATTCAGTGATTCTATAAAAATATCTGAACTCAAACAGCAACAAAAATCTGCCCTTAGTTTCCACCCCCTGCTCAAAAGTACCTCCTTCTGCAAGCATTCAAAGATCACAAAGCCACGGAATTTTCAAGAATAAGTAACACACTTACAAAGGGCTCTGATAATAAAATTACCTGTATGTTTCTAAAGCCAGTGGGGAGTTTTTGATCAAAAAACCCAGAGAAATATTCAAGCAGGAAACAATGATACTCTTGAGCTTCCCAAAACACAGTCCTTATCCCTGCAGTGTGACTTACAAGGATCTCAAGATCTGAATCTGCTAATTTGATCAGCTACATCTGATCAAAGTAATACAATGGGAATTGAAATTATACCATCATTTCAGGTTCTGTGTCTCTTTCTCAGGCAAGTAGGAGGAAAAAAACGTCTGAAGTGTTGTAGTGAGGGTGGCTGTGGCAAGTCTTTGGGTCCCCTGTACAGGTCACCCCTGTTCAGGGTGAACACAGTGTGAAATAAGAAAAAAGGAGTGGGAATGGTGGAGTGCCTGAAAAGAAAATTAATTTAATGAGAAGTAAAAATAGGGATAATGCCCAGAAACCGAATACATACAGGGACAAGCTCCAAATACCTGAAACAAGGGAGAGGTAATAATATATAGTCTTGAGGGTGGAACATTCTAGAAACAATACCATATAGAACACAAGTAACCAAAAGGGGAGTAGAAGTTGGAGTAATTAACATAACAACTCCAAAGGCTCTTGGAAGGAGATCTTAGGCTTGCACTGACTTTGATGAATGTTTCCCAGGGCTTGAAGCTAAGGCTTGGTTTGTTAGGGGTGAATTTGAGCTGATCCTGTGTCCCAGTCAGGCCAACTCCCACACTGAAGAGATTATTCAATCAGTTTCATGCAGTGACACATTTTAAATTTTAGAGGGGTTGGCTTTTGCACCGTAGTGGATGAATGAAAGGCAAATCTCATGCTGGTTTTACTATTATCCAGTAGAGTATAAACTCCCCAAAACAGGCCGGTACTGTGGCAGAAATGAGTGCTTTTCTTGAGAATCTGTTTCTCATGAGTTATTATGAGATATAGAAGCAACAGAAGTTGCTGCCTCTGACAGTCCAACCTGTTGGTGATAAACTACATAACAAAGACCTTTTCCTGGCTTACAAACTGTGCTTTAAAATGCTTATCCTAATTATGCCTCATATAGATAGAAAATCAGGCAGGAACAATATAATATATGGAAATTAGTCCAATAGTATTTAAATAGAATTTTATAGGTATTGCTGTCAATAGCTGAAAATCTCTGCTTTGCACTAGATCCCATTCTATATTGCAGAGCACACAAATGATTTCCACTAGTCAGGAGCAGGGAATCTTGCACTGTGTCTGAGAAATGTGGCACATAATTATGGCCAACCATTTTGTGCTGTCCGTATCCCTGGATGCCAGATATATTGCAGCTATTCAGTATGCAAATCCCTGCTTTCCAAATCATTGTTGCCTTCAGCACTCATTATCTAATCATCTTTCTACACTACACACTGAATGAACAGAAGCATATTTCAAAGCACAGCATAAAATTTTCCAAATGCATGGGACTGAATAAACTCCTGTGACTGCCTTGCACAGATCAGTAAATGCCTTCCTAAAGGTTCAGTGAAAGGTGGGGGCTCCTGGCAAAAACAATTAGTAGCGAATGGTGGCCTGGAATGCAAATGCACCCATATCAACTCAGCTTGGATTGATTCACCTGAAAAGAGAACAAAACCTCATAAATTCAAACTCAAGAGTGTCTCATGATTGGATTTTTCTGTGCATGAACCATTTAAAGGTCTTTCAGCACAGATTTGAAAAAAAAACAAAACACCACACCTGAAATTTATATGACTGAAGAGACTCACTGTTTCATGCAGGAAGTGTTTTTGAATTGTTGCCTTGAAGTAGACTTACATTCAGTAGGAAAAAAATAAAAGTTAAACTTAGGGTTTTTTTTCAAAAACTTTAAGGGAACGATTTGATTTTGGATGTGTGCACTTAATGTGTAACTTTCCATTTTCTGTTCAGGCTCCAAAGAAGCATTTGCAGAATGGAATTATCCGTGGGTACCAGATCGGTTATCGGGAGTACAGCGCGGGGGGAAACTTCCAGTTCAACATCATCAGCATTGACACCACTGGAGACAGTGAGGTTTATACACTGAATAACCTGAAAAAATTCACCCAGTATGGCATGGTGGTACAGGCCTGTAACAGGGCTGGCATCGGACCTTCTTCTCAGGAAATCATCACCACAACTCTTGAGGACGGTGGGTCCTTGGCAAACAACTCTTATGGGACATACTATTAATGTTATTGTGATTTTATGTCTTTTTATCTTGTTGCATTTCTTGTTTGATTAGTGATGATTGAAGTAGGGATGATAAAAGACCAGTCTTTAGGTAGAAATATGTAAGAGAAGAGCCTGCTCAACGAGCTTGTCTGATTCTCATTGCAAGAGTGAATTTATTTTACCAGGTAAGTAAAAATAACCCTACTAATGTGATCTATCCTGCTGTGAGTGATGTTAACTGAGACCAAAACTTCCATTAAGAAGCCAGATGCTCTGGTGTTCACATATTTACAAGTGGTGTGATCTCATCCTTGCTCCAGAGTGATCTCATCATAGTTTAGAGATGTGAAACTCTGAAAGGTGAAGCAATATTGTATTTTTTGTTGGATTGCTACTGTTTTCAAATGAATCTGCTGTGTCACCAGAGCTCTTGTACTGCCCTGTCTTGTCAATCTTAAGAGACATGTTTTTCCAAGGATATCCAATGACAGGAAAGTCATTGCTATTTCAGGCAAAATTCACCCTGTCTAATCCAAGGAACAACATAGTTTTTTTCAAACTGCATAAAAAGTACTTCTCAAACAATGATAGGGAGTCCTCTAGTGGAAAAAGAGAATGATCCCATATCCGAAAAAAGAGTTCAGTATTTTGGATGAGTATAACAGCAAATTAAAATCTTAAAGGCCATAGAAGTCAGATTTTCAGCTACTATAAATCAACATCAGTATCCTGAAACCAGTGCCAGCTTGAATCTGACTTTTACATGGACAAAATGGAATATCACACATCTAAAATCCTCAAGAGCCCCAGATTTGGAGGCAGGCTATTCATGAAAGACTGATGGCTTTTTTTTTACTCTAAATGCTTCTAGGCCTAGCTTGCTGCAAGACCTCAAAAGGTAGTGTGCTCACACAGGCATATATTTTATATTATAATAAATGAGATTTTTTTTTCCTTCAGAATCCAGCATGCTTACTTTTAGTGGAAATTTTTTTTGGTTGTCACTCAATTTTGGGTCCCTCTTAGAATTAAAGATTTCATGAGCTTTAAAAGCAATGCTAGTTACTGATACTGCTGTATTGATTTGACACTAAATGGCCAACAGAACATGCCTTAGATTTGTTTGATTTTTTTTTAAATATCAGCAAAAGTATATTATGACCAGTTTTTCTGTTTTTTAAAGGCGTGCCACTTTTTTTTCTCTCCTCCATTTGCAAATTTTAATTGCAACTGTCTACAAAGATGCAAATTTGGCTGAAAACTTTTAAAAATATATTTAAATTGCTTACAGACTGTTCTGCACCTTTCAGTGTCAGAACACACTTATATTTCTAAAGAAGCAGCAGAAAGCCTATTGAAAGACAAGTCAGCAATTAGGGAAACACTATATCAAAAATAATTCCAGGGAAAATAGCTGCACTTGCAGAAGCATGTGGATTGTAGCAAGAATAAAGGATTTCCACTGTTAAAATATGTGATGGTAATTAAATATTGTGTGGTGGGATAGAGGGGAAAATAATAAAAGTTGAATGTTGAGTTGTTTCCATTGTGTTAAAAAGATGAATATCTTATTCCAGTGCCCAGTTGCCCTCCAGGGAATGTGCAAGCCACTGCCACATCCCCAGAAACCATCTCCATTTCCTGGTCAACGCTGGCAAAGGAAACCCTGAATGGGATCCTGCAGGGATTCAGGGTTATCTACTGGGCCAACCTCTTGGATGGAGGTGAGAGACACCAATCTATTACCAAGTAAAAAGCTGTATGTGGCCTCTATATCATTTTCTCTCTGGTGTGAAGGCATTTTCCTCACTTTTTGGTTTAGAGAAAACTTTGCCTGTGAGGGAGCAATTTTTCCTAGAGCCTTAACAGAGCAGCAAAGCTGCCTGGAGGAACCTCAGGGAAGGATCCCACCAATGGGTTTGCAACACTCCACAGGCCTCCCATGGTACCCAACACAACCTGAGCAAATTTCACCTCAGTTATAAAGTCCAGAATTTCTTAATCCAGGATTTTTTTAAAGAATGGTGACATGGATCCAGAACAAACCAACCCAAACCTGGTTTTCACTGTAATTTTGTTGGTTAGCTCTTTGCCTGCTCGATATGCTGTCACTTATTTTTTGATAGGATGCATTTCCTCTCCATAGCTGAGGGCAAAAAAGGGAAGTATATTTGGGAAAAGGTTGTTGTTTCCATGCCAGCTTCTTCTGTTGTGTTTTGTACTCTTAGCAAAATTCCTGGAGAAATAGGCTCCAGAGCAGAGACTGAGTGAAAGGATCAAAGGAGAATTGTGATGCTTTACTAATCTGCAATTTATTGCATGATGATAATTCCATGTATGGACCTTGTAAATCAAACAAATTAGTAGGTTTGAGATGCACATAACTTTATTCCTACTGCCCTGTGGATTTTAGGATTTTTCACAGCTGTCTCCCTTCTTTTGGTTTAATCCACCAGAACTACAGTTCACTCTAACCTGCAGTTGTGCAAATCCTGGTCTCTGTTAGTGTGGAAAGGGGAATTCGGAGTGGAAATGTGATCCAGAGGCCCATTATCCCTGATGGCAATGGTAGACTCAAAAAGACTTGGAAATCAACCACCAATTTGTTTAAAAATAAAAATTAAAAATGCATGAGAAGCATACAGAATAAATGTAGACATGTAGGGCACAACATTAAATGTTTACAGTGATGCCTGTAGTTTTGAATCAGATCCTGTGTGGATATTACCACATCTAAGCTCCTATGTGATGTCTCACAACATGATGAAAAAAGATGATGTTCATGCCATGCTTAAAACTGGATTTTCTTTATTTATTCAACTTTATTTGCTGCCCTAAATACGTTTAAAGTTTTTTGTTTCTTTTTTTTTTTTTTTTTTTTTTTTTTTTGCCATATGGGTTGTACTTCTTAGCTTGCTGCAAAAAAAAATTTAGAAAAAAGAGATTAATATGAAGTGCATCATCTTTCTGCAAGTAAATCTGATTTTATTGTATTTAAATCTACTGTTAGCCAGTATTGCTGCTGTCAAGTGTTTTGCAGAAGCACTTGCTGCATATTTTAAAACAAAGGGGACTTTTTCTTCATTTTCCTTATGAGAAATGGTCTTTCTCATAACCAGAAAATCTTTATGAAGATAACCAACATTCTCATTTCTTTTCTTTAGGGGATGTTTCACAATAATCTCTTCTTGTTATCTATTCTTTATGAAAAATCTCATTACTTGTACAATTTCTTCAATTCTCTTCATCATGTTTTTTCAAAAATTGCAACCAAAAAAAAGAGTTTGAAAATGAAAAGTGGGTCTGCTTCAAGTGGTAAGGGGTCAGGACATAAATGAATTAGTTTTAATTCATTGTAATTCATTGCTGTTCTGTAATAATGAAGTGTTACTTGTCTGAGACACCCAAGGTTTCCACAGCAGGTATCAACACTTGGAAGAGGAGTGAACTTGGCAATAACTCTACTTCCTTTTTTATTTTATTCTGTAGAGCTGGGAGAGATAAAGAATGTCACTACTACCCAGCCATCCCTGGAGTTGGATGGCCTGGAAAAATACACCAACTACAGCATCCAGGTGTTGGCTTTTACCCGAGCTGGGGATGGAGTGAGGAGCGAGCAGATTTTCACCCGCACCAAAGAGGATGGTAAGGAGGGAAAAGCATTTTCCATTCCCACTTCCAGGAAAAGTTTATTTGGCTCAGGCAAATATTGTACACAGACATTCAGAGATTGAAAACTCAGGTCTGGAACCCAGCCCAGCTCAGAGCTGGAGCTGCTGCAGAGAGCCCAGAGGAGGCAGCAGGATGAGCAGAGGGATGGAGCAGCTCTGCTGGGAGGAAAGGCTGGCACAGCTGGGATTGTTCACCTGCACAGGAGAAGCTTTGGGCTGAGCTCAGGGTGGCCTTGCAGGGCCTGAAGGAGCTGCAGGAAACAGGGAGAGAGACAATTCCCAAGGGCTGGAGGGACAGGACACAGGGAATGGAGGGACAGGACACAGGGAATGGCTCCCACTGCCAGAGGGCAGGGCTGGGTGGGATACTGGGAATCAGAAATTGTTCCCTGGGAGGGTGGGCAGGCCCTGGCACAGGCTGCCCAGAGATTTTGTGGCTGCCCCTGGATTCCTGGCAGTGTCCCAGGACAGGTTGGACATTGGGGGTTGGAGCAGCCTGGGACAGTGGGAGGTGTCCCTGTCATGGCAGGGGTGGCACTGGATGGGCTTTGAGGTCCCTTTCAACCCAAACCATTCTGATATTCTATGAAAATGGGGAAAGGAGAAGAGACTGTTCTGGAACTGTCTTATATTATTTAGATCCTACTAAGAATATTATTTTCAGTCTATATATATTTATACATATATTAAAAAAAATCCTCCCAATACCTCTTCCCTCAAAAGAAAAATAAAGAACAAAAATATCATTCCTTTGTTCCTAGACCTAAGCATGGAAAATTCAATTCCTAACGATTAAAGTTTAAGAAACTTTTAACAATATACAGACACATGAGATTCCACAATCACTTTATTGTAATTGTTGCTATTATAATCACTTCAGGTCACCTCAGTAGGATGCTATGCACTGCTCTATTTCTGAAACAATAAAATTCTAAATTCAGGGGAGGTTTTGTCCCTAACCTTTTTTAATGCCTTGAAAATGCTATGAGATGTACAAATGTAATTTTGGATCCCCTAAATGCTTTTGAGAAACTGGATCAAGAATTTTTGTGGTACAGATAAATATGCTCACAGTCCTGTCAATGAGGTTATTTCAGTATTGTTTAATGAGTTACACAATATCTTTTCAAGGAAATTAGTCAATGGATTTTCCTTTCTTACTTATCTACTTTATTGGTCACTTGTGAATATATGAATATATTTGCCAACTTTTTTATTTGTAATAAGATTTTAAAAAGTGACAAGAGAGCAAGTTCAGTAAATTAACTGAGTTGAGGAATTTAAGGTGCTTTTTTGCCAATAAAAAATTATGTGATAAAAGTTACTAATTTTTTCCAATTAAATATTAAGGGATTCATTCTAAAATTTACATACATTATAAAGTCACATGGCCCCAGTTGTAGCTGTATCCAGGGGATGCAGTAAATGAAAATTGCTCAGCTCTAGACTTGTGTTTTAAAAACTGAATGTTCTGATATCAGGCTAAAGTCCTTTAACAGTTACTTTGGAGCACCCAGGTCCTGACTCAGATGTTCTTGGGACACCTGGTGCTTGGAAGTAAATGGATTTATTTAAATGAAAAAAAAAAATCTAAAATGTAAAATTTATAATGTAAGAGAACTGTAAAACTCTTGCTGCATTTTCAAGTTACTTTTGTCAAGTAGATCCAGCATAGCAAACCTTCACTAAATTCTCTCTGAACACAAAGGCTCTCAGCCCTGAGCTTTGGGAGTGGGATTTAAACCACCAGGATTTGGGTGTAGTGTTCCATACTGCTCCAGGAGCTTGGGGACAGGCTGGTCTTGGGGACATCTGTTAGAAGCCTCAAACATTTTTCTCCTCCCTCTTCTCCTCCTTCTCTTTCTCCTTTCTCCTTCTTTCTTCTCCTTCTTCTTCCCTTATCCCATCTCTTCCTCATTTGTTCACCCCAGTCCCTGGTGGTGGCTCTTTTGCTGTCCCATCTCTGGGATCACTCAGGCTGAGGGGAGCACATTTCCTCAAGCTGTGTTTGGCAGCTGTGAAATGCTCATCTCTCACCTTTCATCCTCCTGGCTGCCCAGCAATAACTCACCCTAAGGCAGCCTGACAAAACTTGCCAGATTTTCTGATGCCTCACGCTGGTTCCATTCATTAAATCTTTTGTCCAGAAAACTAAATGGAAAGGTGTTCCAGAAAATACAATTACTTCATCTTCAGCTTCACAACTTTTTTATTAAGGGCAGGAAAGATTTTGAGTGGAATATACAGAGACCTGCAGTTAAGCATAAGCCAAACCCAAAATCCTGGATCTAAACATCCTGAAGGGTGTGGAAAAGAATATTCACATTGCCAAACTCCATGCACCAACCAAGTGCTTCATTCCTCAGAAGAATGGACATTTCTGCTGTAATTTTCTAAGGAAAGTGTTCTGTAGAGGATTATTCAGTAGGTTTAATTCCAATGCACCTAAAAGATCCTGTCCTGAAATGAGTTTAAGCACTTCCTTGGCATTTTAATGACATAAATAAGTTGAGATCTTAACAGATCTTAGAAATGGAAACCTTCTATCTCTGCTCCCAGATCTTCTCTGGCTAAAATTATGACACAAGATATTCCACCCTCCTCTAATAAAAGCTGGAAATCTGGCATATTTTTAAGGGGCTGCCAAGCCCTCCGTGTCATTATTGCTATGAGGTCATATCACATAATTAATTCCTTTGTCTTTTTTTCATTTTATTTTTTTACATGAGAGGAAACTTTTTGTTGTAAAATCAATTGTGCATCATTTCCCACTGCTACTGGAAAAGCCAGCTGGGTCCTCCTGTGACTTCTCTGTTGGTGTTCAGCTAAAGACATCAGCCCAAAATTTCTTCTGCAGGCTTGAAATCTCTAATGGGGCAAAGTAAGGGTAACCCAGCAAGTGAATCCTGGATGGAATGTTTTGATACTTTGATTTCTTATAATGTTTAATACTGATTTTAGACACCAGAGGTCAGGCACTGCTGCTGATCAGCAAAGGAAATGAGAACAACTCGAGAAATAATAGGAAATGAGCTTTCAAGGAATGAGCTTTCCTTTCAATGGCATCACATTTATGGGTTTTATCTAGCTTTTTTCCCCTCCCTTTTCTGAAAGCTGACTTCAGAAAAGATGCTGCTCTTTTTGGAGTTCCTCCTGGTAGAAAAATAAGCCAAGAGGAAATGTCCAATTTTAAAAAATTCATTCTGGTTTTGTCTCTTACCTTTTCCACTTTACAGTTGCTAATAAGCTGCTCATCCTCTTCACCTGGAGACTTGATTTAATAAACCATTAAAAATTAAAGCAGCTCTTCCAATTCTTTTCCCTGCTGTGACCAAAATGCAGTTTGAAAGGCTTCTCTGTTTTGTAGCAAGAGGGAATGTGTGTGACAAGTTCCCTCTCTACTCCTGTGCTGCAAATGCAATATGAGAAAACTACAATTGAGACAAGGAATTTGCTGCCTGAACAAGCCTGAAAGATGTCACAGCACCTTGGCTGGCAGCAGTGCCCTGACCTTGAGTAGACCATGGGAGGACACAGACCCCAGAGCACACATCCCAGGAAAGATTTCTGCAGCTGGGAATTTGGTCTGAGTGTCTGTCAGAGGGGGGCATTTGGGCTGGCTGTGACACAGGAGGATGCACATTTCTCTCTTGTATCTTCTTTCTTTTTGGAGAAAATGCATTCCTGTGCACAGCAAGCTGTTTGTGTGCCACAGAAGGCTTTGCAGCAGTGCTGTGCTTTCAGCTCTCTGGCATTTTCAGAGCCAGGCAAAAGCTGCAGCAGGAAGGAAAGGAAAGAAAGGAAAGGAAAGGAAAATAAATAGTACCAAATCCCCCTGCCAGCCCCACTCTGCCTGAATCCAGAGAGATTTCCCTCCTCTCTGTTCTCTCCCTGGACACCAAGCTTCCTGACCATTGCCATGAGAGGAACAGACAGCATCTGGCAAGCTTTAAATTTATTCTAAAATGATTTAGCAGAAATCCACTCAGGTGCATGTTCAGTACTGCTTGGAGCAGATATCTGCTTGGGCTTGTTCAGCTAAAGAGAGTGACTGGGCTCTCTGGTGAAAAATTGCCCTTGATGACCCCTTAATGTACTTTTTTTTTCTGGTGATAAGATCTCCAATTTTATCTTTTTGACTAAGAAGCAAAAGGTACAAAATAGTAAATGCTCCCCTAGGGAAACTGGCAGGATTTGATAGAAATGGTGTGCTTAGTATGAGGCCAGTTCAGAGTAAATTCACGTGTAGATGGGTTTTGGCTGGCATAGATCTATGTTGTAGGTGGGACATCTACATGAACAAACAGGCAGCAGTCAGGAGTTGAGTTTATTTTTATTTTTCTAAGTGCAACCAACAATGGAGTAGTCCTGTATCATACAGAATTAAAACCTTGTTACAGAACAAGGCTCAGATTTCTGATTTATTTGTGATATCACTCCTAAATGCACCACAGTCTGTGAATTTGCCTCCCTGCTGCTCAGTGCTGTGAAGAAAAATGGTGATAATTTCTCTGCTTATGAAAAGGAGAATGAGAAGGTTCCTGGAGCTCCTCCCCATTATCTGGCACATCTAAATGCTGTTTCCCAGCCCTGTCATATCAGGATAATTGCCTGCTCTGCTTTAGCATTCCACTTGCACTGTCAGGAATACAGAGTGTTCTCTTCCACATGAAAGCAGGATGCTATTTCCATGTTTTTCAAAGCCTTGCTAGCTGGAGAATGAGGCCATCTTTGATCTTAAATTTGCCACATCTGTTCCCTGGAAGGCTGCAAAGTAGTTTAGAAGCAATCCTCAGCTTCTCTGTGCTCAGCCCAGGTTGTTCTCTGGCTTCTCACCACAGTTTTACCCCTGTTGACCATTGAGGGAAAAAAAAAAAAAAAAGGGATTTATGGAATTGTGCAAATTCAGTTTGTCTTTCTGGGAGCTGTGGGAGTCATTGTGCTAAATAAAGGTCCAGGGGGAATTCAGTAAGTCAGCTCAGGTCTCCTGATACTGCTGGCTGATAAGGACTGAAGCCAAAAAGGCTGAGTATGCAATGGCAATGAGGGAAAATACCTTAAATTTGCTTGGCAAGGCTCAGGATTTTCCTCTCCAGGATATGCCAGGAACCACATTCTCCAACCACAACTTCTTCAGCTGCCCAAGAAACCCAGTTTAGTAAGAAATGCTTTAGTGAATGCTGACTAACCTAACTCCTATGAGGTCCAGGGAATGAGTTTGACCAATGACTTTGCAGAGAACAGTAGGGGTCTGTGAAGCACCAGACAGAATTCTGCAGGATTCCTGCCAAGGAAATGTAATCACTTCCATACACACAGGGGAATGATACCCAGCTTTCATGTGCACAGCCCAGCAGTGCAGCAAAAAGAGGACTCATAAATGAGTATTCAGAGTAATTTTTGCAACACTGCAAAAATTGCTGCCAGTGAGGTGGAGGGGTCCTTGGGTTGAAAATTTTACTGTATGGCTTCCTGACTTTCCTTCTGGTCCCTCTTTCTTCTGGTCTAGCACCAGACAGCAACACAGCAATGACAAGGAATGTTTCCCACATAGACCCAATGACTGGAAAATGCCAGATGAATCCTGAGTTAATCCCTCAACAGTCGACAGCCATGACCAATTACCATCAGAACCTGTCCCTATAGATCACATCCTAATTTAACAATAAATTGCATTAACCTCATCCATCTATTTGAAGTGATTTCCAGAAAACATTGCTATCCATAAAGGAATCCTCCTGTGGGTTAGGTAATTACCCTGGAGAGCCAGCTTTCACTCCTCAGCAGCAGGAGCAAATAGCATTTCTAATGAGCTGGGTATAAATAACAAGTTGGATGCTGTCAAGCATCAATATTTACTCTGCATTGGATAGAGCTGCTAACTGAATTAGCCCCTTTGCAGTGAGGGGCTGGGTTTGCATGCAATTATCATCATGACGTTCTCACTTGATGCCTAATCAGCTCTCTCAGCACACTATAAATAGAAAATGCACATCCAGAGACATTGCACTGAGTGGTGCCTGTCAGTTTTCTCACATCTTCCAGGACCACCTATGTAGAAATAAAATTCAGGGTCTCCTCTCATCATTTTTACACAAAAGATGAGCAAATTTAGATGCCAGGCTGGCTGACTTCTCTTTATGGGCAAAGTTCTGTAGCAGTGCAATATCTGCTTGCTTAATTGAGGTAGGACAAAGATTCAAAATTTATCTACAAATATCAGCTTGCTGGGCAAAGGGATTTTGACTAGGCACATCTACTGCACAATAACTGTTTTCTGTGAAAGTCAAGAAAGCTGGTCAAGCATTGCAATGGTAACTGAACTAGAAATTTTAACATTTTCATAGTTTTACTTGAAATCAGACAAAAAAATCAGATTCCTCACAAAGCAGTAGTTCTGTAGACAACAAAGTCTAGAAAACTGTCTCATTTTGTTTTTAATAACCTATGTAGCAATTTTCAATGCAACATATCTATTTTATTAATTTGATGTAAATACTGACCACATGCAATGCTAAAATATCTTTCAAATTATTTATTTTCACAATTTAAAAAATATATTTTCAAATATTTTGACACAAGGTATGTTTTCCAGGAAATTTTAAACCCATTTATTATGATGTTAAATGTAGCCCTTGTTTTGTTTATGTACAATCTTGTGTGTAATATGATTTCCAGCATGCAGGAAAAAAATTTAACAATTTTGGATGTTAGTGAAAGAGTGTTTCCAAAGCTGGAGAGCATTGTGCAGTGTAATGTGTGTTTGAAAAACAGCATATGCTCATGAAATCCAAACCTTTCCCAAAATGCAAGGCTGCAAAGGGATTTAGTTAAGATTACACAGCAAGATTTTAGCATTTCTGAGCTGAAGCTTTTTCCACGTGGTTTTAGACAGGAGGTTTGGGGGTTTTTAGCTCTTTCTCTGTGATAATTTTGATGGGTCATATAGATAGCTGTGGTAATTAGAGAAATGGATATAGTGCAATGCTAGAGAGAGGTCTGAGCTGCTGAGGGTGAGGGACAAGGATTCTGTGTGGGGAGATGTGGCACTTGCTGGCCATGGGTCACATCAGGCAGGGCAAAGTGCTCATATTTACACTCCACTTTATTAAATTCACACCTCTGCTCTGGATGTCCATTAAACTGTCCACATGTGTATTATTTATAACACTTTGGCATGAGTTTTGTGTTCCAAGCTGGCCATTTATAATAATGTGTTGTTTGGCAATTTCTGCGACCACGGACCAGATATTTTCACATGTGCATTTGGGTTCAAACTGCAAGGGGAAATTTAGGTTGGATCTAGGGAATAAAGTATTTACTGTGAGGGTGGTGAGGCCCTGACACAGGTTTCTCAGTGGATGCCCCATCCCTGGAAGTGTCCAAGGCCAGGATGGATGGAGCTCTGAGCAGCCTGGTCTAGTGGAAGGTATCTCTGCCCATGCAGGGGTTTGGAAGATAAGTTCCAACTCAAACCATTCTTGGGTTCATTCTATGATTTCATGCAGGCTGGAGGGGATGCTTCACAGAAGTTTAACCATCAGTGGCTTGTTCTGGTTTGGGGCTCTCTGAAGAAGAGCTTCTCCACTCTTAAGGATGGGGTCACACCCCCCAAAGCTTTTCCCTGGCATGGGCAGCGTGGAGGCTGCTCCCTAAGCCAGAGTGTCCATCTCAGTCCATGGGGACACAGCCACCACAGCAGCACACTCCTCTTTTCCTCTTAACTCCTCTGCCACACTGGAGTGATTGAATATCTGCCTTGGGCCACTCTAACACTCTTTGCTTTCCCAGTTCCAGGTCCTCCTGCTGGAGTTAAGGCAGCTGCTGCCTCGGCCTCCACGGTTTTTGTGTCCTGGCTGCCTCCCCTGAAGCTGAACGGCATCATCCGGAAATACACCGTGTTCTGCTCGCACCCCTACCCCACAGTAAGTGCCACAGCCCCTCTGAGCAGGGCTGCCAGAGCACCTGCACATACCAGTCCTTCATCTTCTCCCTGCTCTCCCCCTCCTGCCCTGTGCCCGCCCATGAACTACAGAGAGAAGTGAGAGTTCCATTTGGTTTGTAATTTTTTGTTTAAAATCTATTGCAGAACATTAGCTTGCAAATAATTTCAAAACATACAGTTAGAGTATTTTTCAAGGTTTAATTAATATAGAATGTAACAAGTTACATTTTCCAGGACCAAGCCCTGTTGCAGCTGGAGGCATGTATTTATTTACCCTGTTTTCATCCAAGTTCCTGCCTTCTTGGCTTGAGTATTCATGTGTGAAGGAACATAATGACTTATAAACAAACATATTTGCTTTTGAATAGGCTTATTTATGCCTGGAGTATTTGCCCACTCTAGCTCTATGTGCTTTTACTTTCTGAGAAAGTGACAGGAGGAAATTTGAATTGAGTATCAGGTTATCTTTCTTCCTTTGTGAATCACAAAGAAATTCAGCAATCATTAAACACGAGGGCCAATTGTTTTCTCTAAATACCCATGCATATTTATTTTCATGTGGATTGAAAAGAATACTTATTTATTTTATATCTGAGGTTTGGATTTAGGTTTCATCCAAGGTTTGGATTTCAGTTTAAGGCAGGACTTCACACCAAAGGTAAAAAATGCAATCTTGGTTTAACAGGCAAGGAAAATATTGTTCCAGAAATATCCAAAAGTGCTTCAAGCAAGTGGAAATTTTCCTGCCTCCAAAGGCAGGGGTTTGGAGCAAGTTGGTCTTTTAGATCACTTCAAAGCCAATCCATTGAGTGATTCTCTGATTTATGTTTTGGATTACTGTCTCCTAAATCCATTAATATCATAATTGTAGCAAACCAAACCATCTTTAGCACACCTTTAAATGTAAACTAGCTGGAGATTTTTCCATCACAGTTCATACATTTCTGTGGCACTCAATGGGTTAAGGAGGTCAGAGTTTAGAGGACAGCTCTGAGTGGGGATCAGGCACTTCTCTGGGGGCTTGGAGAGAACACCAGATGGTGCTGCTGCCTTCTCCAGATATTTTCCATGCACAAAGCTGCAATGCTTCTTCCTGGGGCTTTGCTAGCAACATTTCTTCCTATATTTACATCCCCAAGAAAATAAACATCCTTAGCTAAAAATATAATCCTCTACCATGAGAGTCCCTCACATACAAAACTTCCTATTTTGTGGTTATCTTTTGGAGCACCTCAGAAATGGACAATGACAAGAACAGTTGCTTTTTTTTTTTTTTTTTTTTTTTGCTTGTCTTGGCCTGATCAGAATCTTACTGCTGTATTTTTGTGGTGTTCATTATGCAGGGATATGTAGGAACCATCATGGAACCATACCTTATGCCTAGGTAGAGGCACTTGGAGGTGTTTGTGCTTTTTATTAATTGCTGATGTGTACATGGATAGTTCTGTAAGGTGTCCCTGCCCCCAGGACAGATGATCTTTAATGTCTCTTTCAGCCCAAAGCATTCTGTGATTCCATGATCCTGCTGTTACCTTCATGCAGGTGTGTGTACATATAAATACACATATGCACACACAGATATTTGTATAAATATGTTCAACAAGGATCTGTGAGTCCCTGTTCCAGTATTCTGCAGATCTTGCAGCAGCAAGAGATCTTCTGTATCAGCCCTGTGTGCTGAGTGAGGCAGGAATTACACTGGGGCTCAGTTTCCAGAAGCCAAGTTGGACATTTTTAAACAAATGCAAGCCTTCAGGACATATTTAATATAGGACACACTCCCTCAGCTTTATTTCTAACAAAATGCTTTGTTATCTTTTACTCTGGAATGGATTGTGAGCTAAAAAAGCTGTTTGATTCAGAGCTGCTTTGCAGTGAAACAAGCCTGCTGCAGAGCTGCTCAAATGCCAACACTGCTGTGCAGATACTCTTAATATATCCAGGGAAGTTCTTGTTTGATTCACTGCTGGCAGAGACAAGTAGCTGACAGGGAGAGGTCTTAAATTAGGGTGAGGAGGAGAATAAATAAAAGACCTGTGTCTTTATTTCTCTTCTGCCACCATAAGTTGCAAGTGCTGTAGCTGCAGGTATGGAACCCTAAAAACTTCAGCCATCAGTCACAGCCCTGGCTGCAAAATTACTTTGCTAAAAGTCTGCTGTTCAAGCAGAAAGGCAAACTCAGTTTTCAGGCATTGTTGAGAAGAAAGAGAAAAGGACGGGGTAAAGGTAAACCAATGGGGAGGGAGGCTGCATTCCTTGCAGATTGTATTTTATTGCTGAGAACAAGTCAATGTAATAGACTTTAGATTAACAACAGATCTTTGCACAAGAACACTGCTTTGGTGTTTAAGTCACCAACAGGAAAAATAATTAACTCAGTTGGTCGTATTGTGCATATTTTTATTACAAACAACACTTATACAACCCTTTATTATAAAACGAAGATTTGCTGCCTCTTGCATTGTTCAGTTTGCTTTGCAAAGGCAGAAGCTTTTAAAACTTCTGCTGCCTCTGTATAGAACAAAAGGCATTTCCTCTTTAAATGTGATGAGCCCTAAGGACAGTACTTGCCTGGGATGTTTCAAACCACAAATATGATTAATGTGTGAAAAATGGAAAAGATTCTCTACTGCAGTCTATTTTCTGGCCAAGATAAAGGGCAAGCAAGGATCCAATTTCACACTGTTTAATTGTTGTGTCTATAGTATTCTACGGGTATAATTAGGCAAAACTTTGTCTTTTTTATTCTGAAAATGTAGAAAAAAATACAGAAATATGAGACTTCACAGATCCTTCATTCTTCAAATATAAGAAACAAAATATGCCAGAATTTAAATTAAAAAAAAATTGTTCTTTGTGCTAACTCATAGCCTAAATTCTTGCTTCTCCCCACTTCCTGCCAAATCCATATCCAACTTTTGTGGGATCTGGCTTCTCAGGACCACCTGTAATGGTCCCATGGTGGCCAGATTCCTTCTGAAGAATGGTGATTCCTATGGTAGTGGTAGGATGCTCATGGCACTCATCCTGCCCAGACCTCAGGGAGGTGCTGTCACTGCTTTCCCATCCTGGCAGGGGGATTTTCCCCCATGGTATCACACACATGGAACACAGTTTGAATCCTAGCACAGAAATCAGGCTGGTTCAGTTCCTACTGGTTCTGCAGCTTCAGGAGGATGCTCCAGCACTTCCTGCCTTGGGCTGTACATGTGCATTGCCAGGGATTTTCAAAATGCAACAGAAAATGAGATTTGGGGGTTTTCTGAAGAGAAAAGACAAAAAAAACCCTCCCAAAAAACAACCACCACTCTCTTGTTGCATTCAGATCAGTACAATACTTAAGAAAGAATCAATGGGATTAGATTAGATTAGATTAGATTAGATTAGATTAGATTAGATTAGATTAGATTAGATTAGATTAGATAAAATTTAGATGTCAGAAAGTGTCTGGAAACACTGGCACACAGGTTAGCCATCCTAGGGAACTTTGACTTCAGAAGAGGTAAAAAGCATTTCCTAAAAAAGCAAGAGAGTGCTGAGGGCAGGAGAAGGAAGGTTAAGGATCAGGATTTCCTGGTGCAGGAAGGTATGAGAAAGTGCCTATGCACAAGGACAGGGAATTTTTGATGTGGGAAATTCTGATCAGCTGGGGGAAAATAATACCATGAGATCCTGGTCAAATATTGAAGCTGGGGCCCAAACTGTGGGATCTCCATGAATGGAAATCTTCGAGACTTCGGTCAACAAGTCCTTGAGCCACTTGATGCAATTAAACTTGCTCTGAAAAGGGGGTTGAACTGGGTGACCTCCAGAGGAACCTTCCAACCTCAGGTCTATTATCATAAGGCAGTTTAAAACTGGAAAAGTTGGTCAAAATCTGTGTACAACAAGGGAAACCAGACACAGGTAGAGTTAATGTGCATCTCTCTGAGGAAAAGAGACACATTAAATTGACACCAAGATGTCTCATAAGTTAAAAGTCTCCAATAAAACTCAAATGATATTTTAGGCCACTGGCAGGACTGTTTGTCTTTCCCATCTGAGCACTTTCTGTGCACAGACAAGTTCTGCTTTTAGCTCTCACTATCAGGAAATCAGAGAGTGGGAGCTAGGTCATCTTATTTCACATCTTAAGTGAGTTCCACATGAGTGGAGGAAAGACAAGAACCAACTAACTGTGTCCTGAAAAGGAAAATCACTGAGAAAGGAGAATGATCTCCATTTATTATCCTTTTACAGTGCACTTCTACTTGCATAACTCCTTTCCATTAATCTTCAGGCTTGCTATGGAGAAAGCATAGAGTGATGCACAAATTAATGACCTGCTTTGCTGGGAGCAGCAGGAAAATCCTGTTTAATGTGTTTGCTCCTATTAGTGAGTGACCCACAAGAAGATGAGCAAAACCCAAACAGCAACAACAACCATAATGACTACACTTTTCTAATCAACAAATCAAAATAGATTTTAATATTTGTATTTCTGATCAGGTGATGTCATACTGTTTATTGACACCCAGATTATTTTGCTGGTCTGTATTTTCTCAGCTCTTTACCTCACTTTCTAGCACAAGAACCCAAAGATTGGCAGATGTGACAAGAAGCTTGCAGGTACATATTTTAGAACCCAAGATTTCAGATAAGAAGAACTGGTTTATTCTCAGTCTTTGATCCTGACAGTAGTTTTGAAATGTTGGTTGATGAAACTGTTGCTTAGCTCTGGGATTCTGCTAAGAGATTATTTGTCCCTCAAGCCCACCTTTGACTGAATTCTCAAAAGACCAGAAGCTTGAGGACTGGAAGGAGAAAAAATTCCAGAACTGTTGAATCACATGAATGGAGTAAGAATATTCCTGCAAAGATCCCAGGTGATGCTGTCATGATTAGCTGGCTTAGCTGGATGAGGAACCAGAACACAAAGCAGACCCCAGTGCTGAAATAGGGCTGATGATTAGGATTTATCTCACAGTGCAAAGCCTACAATCAGCCCCAGGTACCTGTGTTGGAAAGAATCTTTGAAAACTGTATTCTGCATTTCTGGACTTCTCCAAAGATGTAGAAAGCTGAAAGCTCAGATTCATATTTCTGTGAAACAGTTGGGTTTGGAATAGGTGGTGATTGAAAAGGTGCAAAGTAGGGATGGAGAAGAGGGAAATAATCTTACATTTGGCAAAAGTCCAAGTCAATTTACTTGGAAACATAATCAATATTGGAAACTAACCAACATCTGAGGCAGACAGTTACTGATCTTTTTGATTTGCTTATTTTACTGTGAGAAACATATTCTTTAGCCTGTTAGACTTCTCTATTTCTTTCATTTTTTTGCTTTTATTTAAACCCACTAAGGGGAAAATATAATATGTGATTTAACCAGTATACACAGGAGACTCTGGGGTTGCCCTGTGGAAGAGAGTAATTGCTGCTCTTGGTCTGTAATTCATAGGCTCTAAGTGTGATTTAATTCATCTGACTTCAGACACCTTCAATAGAGTCACAAATACTTATTTTGGTGTCATCAAGTATTTCCTTTCATTAAGGAAATAAGCTAGATGTGCGTGATAAACTGGATAAATCTTCTTAAAGTTTTCCTTCTCTTTGTTTAGTCTAGAGAAAGTATACATGCTTATCTTAAACCAGCTGATCTGCAACATAAACTAGATGTGGAAGTATATACAGTTACCTTAACATAGATCTTTGAACTATTAGCTGTCATAAATTCCCATCATCCAGGTGTTTTCCACTCAATTCTTCCAGGCAGACACAAGTTTTGTCTTGAGTGCATAGGATCTGTCTAAATTCTAACTTTGGGTTTGCATCACACTTTCTGATCCTCATTTCATCTCCAGATTAAAGACTTGGATAAAAGAAAACTTTGGAAAATAGATTTGATGCAATTCTAAGGCAAAATGATTTGTTGTTTCATACTCTAAATCTTTCAGTGATTAGAAGGATGCTGGAAGTTTCTTGGAGAAAAGGGAGAAGTAGCTGGCAGAAGTTGGCTGAGTAGATAAAGTTACCATTGAACAGAAGTTTATTTAGAGTCAGCAGATTCTCTAAGGTTGAATTTTAAATTTATGTTATTGATTTGTGTATTACATGCAGTATTTATCACTGTATCTATATAGCCCTTTTTACAGCATGAAGATATTTATGCTTATTAATTCCTGTGTGCTTTATTTAGCATAGAAATAGTGCATAATTTGGGGGTTATTTTAAAACCTTATATTGGAGAGCATTTAAAATGTGTCTTTTTCATATACCACATATTCTATTTTTAGCCTTTTTGTCGTTATTTCACATCTTTGGTGCCAGCTCCCAAACACAGTACATTCATTATTTTAATTGCTTTGTCAACTTTACATTTTTTGCCTATCTTATTTTTGTCAGTGAGCAGACCTCAGGAGGGATGTGACAGAGTATAAATTGATTCTGAAGATGTGCTGGTTTATATGATTTTTAAAAGGTCTCCTTGTAAAGCCCTACCAAAACAAATTTGATATTGATTTTTTCATAACCCTTCCTTCTTGTCTCACTCCCTTGTCTCACACCCAGGGATTTCAATACAGTCTGACAATAAGTCCTTGATGTCCTGACCTTCCCTTGGTCACCAGCCTGTGACACCACACACTGCTTCCCTCATCAGGAGCTGAGGGACTCTCCAGGAGCTGCTCCAAAGGGACAGGCAGGTGGTTGACCCTAACTGGGCTGCCTGGAAGTCCAGACAGTGGGTTTTCTTCCAGGTGTAATACCCGGAAATGAGAATTCAGGAGCAGCTAAGGGAGCTCCAAGTGTTTATCCTGGAGAAAAGGATGCTCAGGGGAATTTTCTGATTCTCTACAACTCCCTGACAGGAGAGAAAAGCCAGATGGGGGTCAGGCTCTGCTCCTAGGACAAGAGGGAACAGCCTCAAACTGCACCAGGGCAGGCTCAGGGTGGGCACAGCAGGAATTTCCCCATGGAAAGGGAGCTCAGGGGTTGGAAGTGCCCAGGGAGGTTTGCAGTGCCCATCCCTGCAGGTGTCACCTGGAGGTGGCACTCAGAGCTCTGGGCTGGGGACAAGGTGGGCATGGGCACAGCTGGGACTGCCTGGGCTGGGAGGGCTTTTCCAGCCTCAGGGATCCTGGGGTTCTTTGGATTGGCAAGATTTTCCTGCCAGTGGGAAGGCAGGGAGCTGCCTCTGTTCTTCCCAGAATTTCCATATTTCTAACATATTAGTTCCACAATAAAGGTTAAAAAAAAAAAATTAGTTACAATGTTATATGGCAGCTGCATTCACTTTTGTGCACAGCTTCTGTTTCCAACAGAAGTTACATTCAATAATGCTGAGTGAAAAACAGATGCCACCTTTCAGAAACCATTGTTAGACCAAAGTGGCAGCCAAGAGCCTGACTGGAGACCATAGTCCAGGATCAGTGATTATTTGGAGCTTTGAGAATGTGTCCATCTGTGAAAGGAAGGCAAAAGCCAGCAGTTCTCAAGAAAAGTACAATTTGTGACCTCAGGCAGACTTTCACATCTTCAGGGAGTTCACTGAGAGGGCACAGCAGTGCTCTGTCTGCTCTTCTCAGGGATGCAGGACTTGAAGTTCATTCCTGTAAATAGAGATATATATCGATTTTTTATTACCCCAGTTTGCTTTCAGGTAGAAACAACTTAGTGTAACCCTCAGTACTGGATAACTTGTGAGTCCAGGAGACACTAAAATGTGATTTTTGGAATAGAACATCTCAGTACTCTCTGTCCCATGAGTTCTATGTTAAGTTTTGGGATTTTCACTTCACAAAAGGACCTTGAAGTGGTTGAAATGTGTCCTGGGAAGGGTCTGAAAAAAAGTCAGGAGCAGCAGCTGAGGGAACTGGGGCTCTTCAGTCTGGAGAAAGAAGGTTTTGGAAGGGCCCCATTGCTCTCTACAGCTCCCTGAATGTAGGTTATAGCAAGGTGGGGGGTCAGCCTCTTGTGCCATGTCCAAAGTGAAAGGATGAGCAGAAATGGCCTAAAGTTGCTCCTGAGGAGGTTGAGATTGAATATTAGAAATGGCAATTTCACTGAAAGAGTGGTCAGGCACTGAAATGAGCTGTCCAGGGAGGTTTGGAGCCACTGTCTGTGGGATTGTTCAGGAGGAGCCTGGATGTGGCCCTTGGGGACAGGGTTTGAAGTTCTCTTCCAGCCTTGATGATTCTGTGGTTTCCAGGAGCAGCAATGCCTGAGATAGGACAAGGTAGACAATTCTGTGATGGAGTTGTACAAAAAGATGGAGAACATTTTTTTTTCTGACCATGTAGAATTGAAGATTTTCATCACTAATGAGGCCCAGCTCTTGTTCTAGGCCTCGTCTGTGCCAGTGATTAAACACAGCCCAAGGAGCAGCTCCTGGCCCAGGGGGATGTGATGGTCACTGATGTCAGTCCATACTTGTCATGAGCCCCTCCAAAGCAGAATTGCTTTGAAAAGAGCTATTTAGAGCAGCACAAAATTGAGCTAGAAACCAAGTTAAGAATCAGTGTGGACCACTGGGATGGAGTGCACAACTCCCTCCTGCCTCTCTCCCATTTAGCAGTGGAGCTGAGCCCAGAGGATGGGTGTTTGTTGAGAGAGACCCAGCTATGCAAACACCATTTCACTGATTTAACTCAGGCCAGATATGACAAACTCAGTGCTGTTCTGTGGGAGGCTGCAAAGCCAGTGGCTCGTTGTTGTGGGCAGGAGGGAGCAGCCTAAGTGTCTCTCCTGAGCCCACTTCTGTTCAGTGGCTCCATTACTGACCTGGGTAATGAAATAGAGAGGCTGCCTTTTAATTTAGCAGGGAGGGATTGCATGTACACAGGAGACAGAAGCAGAATTCAGGCAGGTCTTGATGAACTGGGAAATTGGTCTGGAAAAAGCTGGATAAAATTTAGCAAGAAAATGGGTTCCCTGACTAACCCACTGCAAAAGTACTGTGTAGAGAGTAATTCTCTTGATTCTTCAGAAGAGGATTTTGAGGTTATTGTGCCTCCCAGGATGAACATTACCAGCCTTTATAGTCCTGTCCTGAAAAGCCAAATGAGAATCCCTGGAATTGTTGAGTACAGGTTTGGAAACTGTGAGAAAGGATGGACAATCCTTAGACAGTCTGAAGGATAACAGAAGATATTATTAGAGAAACTGATAGAGAAAATGGGATTTCTGGACAATGTTGAAAGCACCAGAGTTATTTAGTTGTAAAAAGATAAGAGTACTGGTGGGGAAAGGAATGATAAAACTTCATGTAGGTTAAAGACTGGCGAAAAGATCAAGGTAATAATCTATTCTTCATGTTCCTAATAGACTGGAAAAGAAGCAATGGGTTGAAACTGCAGCAGGAAACTCACACTAGATTTTAAAAAAGGATTTCTAATTGTGAGATTAGTTAAGCAGTGGAATAGGTTGTGCAGCCTAGGGGGTTGCAAAATCTTTTTTTATTGTAAGTCTTCAAAATCAGGTTGGGGAAACATCTGTTTGCAAGCACAGGTGAACCTGGTTTAAAGAACAAAGATAGCTCAGATGATCTCTCAGAGTCCTTCCAGCTCCATCTTTAGATGGTGCCATATTTTCTACCTAAAACTGGGGTGAAAATACCACTCTAGGTAGTATATAAATTACTGATATTTAAATTTAATTTTCAACATGAGGCAGCCCCAATACACAGGTAACCAACTTGTATATGCTCTTACTTCACAACACACACCACAAACCTAGGCTGTTTCTCCCTTTTCACTCAAGTCCTAAAAGTCTCTATATGTTCACTTGTGTCCCAGTTCACTTCCAGGTTTCCTGCAGATAATGATGAGGTAGAGATCTGTAGTTCACTTATCTATCAGAAGTTGTGTAGAACCAGTGGTAAACAAGGTGCAGGCTACCTTTCACAAAATAATCTTCCAGCTCACAGTAAATGCTATCTGTTGTCTTAACTCCCTGCTTGGGAAACTCCCCAATTGCTTGGAAAATTGTTAGAAATGTATTTTTTTCCCCCAGGTTTTGTTGAGTCAGAAATTCCATGAGATGGTGAGCTGCTTGAAAGTGTGCAAAGAAATGCACACCAGTCAGGCTGAAGTGGCAGAGGAAAATGATGTTCTCTGCACCAGCTGTTCTTCAACATCTCTTGCCTTGCCTGGTTGGGGAAGGAGATTGACTGCATCCTGATAAAGCACCTGGATTTCATTTTATTCTTCCCAGCCCTTGCTGGCCTTCAGAGACTGATCTCTGTCTCTTCTTCTCAGACAGTGAGCTAAAGACAGAAGAAAAATTAACCCATCATCTCTAAGCTGAAGAAAAATAGCAGTTAGGAAAACAAATTCCTTGAGCAAGCATGTTACTGCCTCTAAGATTGAGCAGCAGTTTATGTTTTATACTGGCACATGCACGGGCCAATATGTGACAAGGTGACATTCCTTTAAATATTTCTCATTTCAATTGTTTAATCTTCTCTTTGCTGACAAAGCTGCCTTTTTTTTCTTCTTGTGTAATCAAAGTCTCTGGCATGTTAGGCTAATTGAAATGACAGGCAAAAGTTTAAAGTAAAATCGATTCTTTGTCACTGAAGCATCCCCAAGTGTTTAAAAAGGAATGTGAGCTGAGGAAACAAGATGTGTGTTAACCAGTTAGAAACCAAAATCTTGTGCTACAGCAGTTTGTTTCATGAAAATGAGAGTCGTTAATTTAGTGAAGATGCATTTACCAGATTCAATTAATAAATTAATTCTGAGAATAATTGATTTTACATTTGAAATAGCCACGTATGCAAATGGGTGAATGATGCTGGGAGACAGAAAGGAGTTGAAAACAAAGTATTTTAAAAGCTTTAGAGCAGCAAATCCTGCTGTTTATCCATCTTTGGAGTTCTAGTGAGAAAGAGCTGATGGTTGCTGGAATGGAAGTTGGCACTAAGGAATTCTGTGATGTTTAGCTGTTCCTAAATGCTATATCCATGTCCCATGTCAGCAGGTGGTTTGGAAGGAACCTGTGCTAGGTAACTGCATTAATAAGTGGAGCCTAAGTGCCAGAGACAGCCTGGCCTCTTTGACTTTCAAATTAACTGCAGGAAATGCTGCCTCATGAATATTAAATTTCAGCCTCCTCTGCCATGATCAATACATTAGGTTTTATGTATAACCTCACAAAGATCCAGCCTATCAAGCTATGGGCATTTGTCCAATATTCTTGTGTAAATGTCAAGGCAGATGGTTCTCAAAGCCTGCTGCAATATTTCACATAATAATAAAGGTGTCTGGCTGCATTGACCTCTTTATATCAGAAGTGGGAACCCAGGCAAACTCTGGCTAAATGGGACAAACTAATTTGGCATTTTGACAAGCAAAGGGGCAATGAGTTTGGCTAGAAAATATGGCAAGTTCCTCCTCTGGGCTTGTTCTGAGCCTGGGGAACATGGCTGGAGCAAGCCCATGTTCCCAGAAAAATCACTCTCCATGGAAGGAACAGAATGTGTTCTTGTAGAAGCCTTTGCATGGTCCCTAAGGGAGCTGAGGTGCCTGGCTTACAGAGAGATGTCTTCACTCTGGATTTCAAATGTGAGAGGAGATGAACTCCCCTCTTCCCCTGGCTGCAGGAGATGCCAGCTGAAGAACAGAGAAGTGCAGTGACCCATTCAGCAGCTGAAACTGCCTGCCAGTTCACATGGAAAGGTGTTTAATGATATCTCAGAAACATCTCTTATTTATTTGGAATTCACTTTGAAGGACTACGTATTCCAATGTTTTCAGGTCAACGTGCCTTTTGAAATGCTAATCAGGTGGAATTGGCCTTTACCACAAGCAGCTATTTGTATATCAAAGAGATTCCTTGCACACTTTGTCAGTCTGAACCAAGTTTAGATTACATTGATGCATTATTTTTAATGCTGATTCCTGCTAAAATCTTCTTTTCTATGTCATTAACCTTCTAATTATTTTTAGCCTGGTGTTAGCTAGCCATTACCAGGCTCAGCACTGCACAGGGAAGTGAGTATTATTCATCCCAATGGTTCATTACCCCTCTATTTTTACGTGCAGGCATCACAAAGCCCATGTCAGAAATAAAATGGCAATATTGAGTGCTGTAAAGCTGTTCAGAGCTGAGATTTTCCTCCTCAGCCTTCCTGTAGAGGATGTGCTGAGGCTCTCAAAGCCTCCTGGAGGGATCTGTGTGTTCCTCCACACCTTTCTCTGCACAGGTTTCTCCAAGCAGGATGCAGAAGCTCTCATGGATGAGCAGGGACTGCAGAGCAGCTGGTTGGCTCTGCTGCAGCCCCTGGGCCGAGGCACTTGAGTGACAGAGGAGAGACTGAACTGGCATTTCTTCCAGCACTTGTCCTTCCCTGCTAATGCAGCCAGCTGGCTGAGATGACCTTCAGCTGGGAGTTTCTGAATGGAAGTAATTTTGTGATTGAACAAAACTAGACTTAGGGGAAGTTTGAACAGTCTGTTAAAGAGCATGGTTTTATTCCTTGGTTCTCTCCACTGCTGAAGGCATAAGCACCAAAACGCAGGAATAAGGAGTACCAAAGGTTCTAGGTGACAGAAATAGTAGACTTTTAATAGTAAAAAGACTGGATGTGGCACTCAGTGCCGTGGTTTAGTTGAGGTGTAAGGGAATATGTTGGATTCGATTGTCTCAAAGGTTTCTCCCAACCTAGTGATTCTGTGCTTCTGTGATTCTGTGAACTCCAGATTTCACAGCAGATGCAGCACTGAATCCTCCATTGGGAAAGTTTTGTGTAGGGCTAAATCAGTTTGTCAGAACTACTGATGGTAAAATTCAGCTATATTTATTCACTTCCATTGTTTATCCAACCCTGTAAAAATAAATGGCACATAAAAGTCCTAATCTGAATAAAACCAATCTGTAAACACGACACAAATTCACTGGATATGAATGGATTGCAACAAGTTTCTGTCTCTTCTCTGTTTACTGCCATCTGCCATCTGTTTGGAGCAATTGATACTCATCCGAAGAGCCCTGAAGTAACAGGCTTTGTAGCACTCACATTTTCTCCAAATACTGCTTATTTTAGCCTGGAAACATTTGTCTCTCCCACCACAGGTGATCAGCGAGTTTGAAGCCTCTCCCGACTCATTTTCCTACAGAATCCCCAACCTGAGCCGGAATCGCCAGTACAGCGTGTGGGTGGTGGCCGTGACAGCTGCGGGGAGAGGCAACAGCAGCGAGATCATCACCGTGGAGCCCCTGGCCAAAGGTACAGGGACAGCTGCCCAGAGCCAGCCAGGCTCCTGGGCCACCTGCAGAATTGGCACGTGGCCTCTGGGGGTGGCATTTGTCAGGAGCAGCTTCAGCTCACTGCTGATTGCTCAAGCTTTGCTGGAGTCAGCGGAGGGGGGATGATGTGCTTCTCCATGGGGTAACTCATTGTCTTGGTTTTAAGGACATTTATCTGCCAATAAAGGCAGAAGCTTCTCTTTGAAATGAAGAATGTAAACCTCCTGCCTCCAAATTATTATAAAATTGAAATTAAGGGACTCTCAGGCAAAGATATAGGAATTAGGAATAACAGTTCTTTACTGGGAAGATTAAAATAGAAATACAGTAATACAAGAAACAATCTCAGCCCTGATAGAGTCAGAACACAATCTGACATCCTGTCAGTCAAGGTGTTGGTAGCAGTCCAATCAAAATGGTGGCTACAGTCCCCTGCAGTGGCAGATGTGGTTCAGCTGGAGCAGTGCTCCTGGAGAAGGGTGCAGCCTTCCTCTGAAAGTCCAGGGATGATGTAGAAAAGTTTGACTTCTCCTCTGGAATCCAGTGGAAAGAGGGTAACTTGCTGTCCAACAGCTCTGTTTTTATCTAGGTAGGAAAGGCTTGGCTCTTCCCCTGGCTGGAGCATCTCTCAGTGGGATGATGTAATTTTATCAGTCATGCACTGGGACTTAATGGGCCATCAGCAGATGGTATCTTCCTGGAGGGAGGGTGAGTTGTGAAAAAGATAAAGTGATTGCCCCATCTAGTCTCAAAGCTGGCCCATTAGCAGATAATGTGTGCCACGGAGATAAGGAATCACTGCCCCACCTGGTTTTAACAGATGGTGACAGAATACACATCTCTGGCCACATCAACCCAACACACTCATCCAACCCACCTTAGAAGGGAATAGATTGCTTGTTGGAGCAATTTTTATCTGCAGTTGTTGGGTACAGGGGATTTGCAGATGATGCCTCTCCCCTTCTGAATATGTTTCTTTTCCTTGCTGTACAAGGTAACTTCTTTTTCATTCCTTTCCTTAGTAATATCTCTTGTGTACTCCACAAGTACCATCTTCTATAAAAATGGTCTGATTAACATATCTAAACTCTGAACAATTGTTCTCCACTTGCATTAGCTTTGAAGTTTGCTGCTTCTATTTCAGAGATGATGAAAGGATAATGTGCCTCAAATCTTGAATATTTATTTCCAGCTGTATTAGTTGTTCTATTAAAAGATATTGCTGGGGCCTGTGAATTCTGCCTTTTGAGATGTGGTGCTTGCAACATTAGAGCACCTTGGCTTGGAAATGGAGGCCTAACATTTAAAACAGCAAAGTGAGAAGAGTCCCATCCCACTTAATCTCTACACGGGGTCTTCAAACTGATTTTTTTTTTTACTACTCAACTTGGTACCATTACAGCCTGTGCCAGGATGGGCAGAGAAATGCACAGATCCCTAGAGCTGCAAAATTAGATACATTTAATTGGCTTTACAGTTTTACAAGTCTGCTAATTCTTCACTTGAGCATTTAATGATGTAAAGATGTAAAATCAAGTGTCTAGTGCATTATGATGACAGGTTCTTTCTGAAAAGGCTTTGCTGAACTTCAGCCTTGTGCCACCAACATGAAGGCACTTTCTGCATGGAAGAGCAAACTCCATCACCATGGGAAATCTCCCTGTTCTACCTGTCTAGCTGGTAGATCACCATTCTAATGATGGTGATGGTTTAACATCAGATCTTTTACCCTGGGCTGCATCAAAAGCAGTTTTGGCAGAGGGTTGAGGGAGGGGATTGTGTCCCTGTGCCCCCTCAGGTGTGACCTCACCTGCAGAGCTGCCCCAGCCCTGTCCCAGCCCAGCTCAGAGCTGGAGCTGCTGCAGAGAGCCCAGAGGAGGCAGCAGGATGAGCAGAGGGATGGAGCAGCTCTGCTGGGAGGAAAGGCTGGCACAGCTGGGATTGTTCACCTGCACAGGAGAAGCTTTGGGCTGAGCTCAGGGTGGCCTTGCAGGGCCTGAAGGAGCTGCAGGAAACAGGGAGAGAGACAATTCCCAAGGGCTGGAGGGACAGGACACAGGGAATGGAGGGGCAGGACACAGGGAATGGAGGGGCAGGACACAGGGAATGGAGGGACAGGACACAGGGAATGGAGGGGGACAGGACACAGGGAATGGAGGGACAGGACACAGGGAATGGAGGGGGACAGGACACAGGGAATGGAGGGACAGGACACAGGGAATGGAAGGACAGGACACAGGGAATGGAGGGGCAGGACACAGGGAATGGAAGGACAGGACACAGGGAATGGAGGGGCAGGACACAGGGAATGGCTCCCACTGCCAGAGGGCAGGGCTGGGTGGGATACTGGGAATTAGGAATTGTTCCCTGGCAGGGTGGGGAGGGGCTGGGATGGAATTCCCAGAGCAGCTGTGGCTACCTCTGGATCCCTGGCAGTGCCCAAGGCCAGGTTGGATATTGGGGCTTGGAGCAGCCTGGGATGGTGGCCCATGGCAGGGGGTTGGAGCTATAAGATTTTTAACCTTCCTTCCAACCCAACCCTTCTAGGATTCTATGATTATCATGGATGGTATTGCTAATTTTGGAAGGTACTGCTTGAACACATGACAGTTTCCCAGTGTGGAGAAGCTGCAGAGTCGTTCAGATCTGAAAAATCTGGAGCTTTTCCATTGTAGCATAAGTGCACACTGCATTATGGACATCAGAGATCCTAAATGGGGGATGAGGAGTGTAAAGGACACCAGTGAAGGAAGATCATGAAAGAACAACTCAGAGAAAAAAGGGCAAAGGTTTCACTGTGCTCCTCCTTTGCTGTCACCTGTGTGTAATCAATGTGTGGTGATGAAAAGAAAAAATCAAGCATAAAAATAGATGATTGAATAAGAGCAAAAATTATTAGACATGGTGCAATACTAATAGATTGAGGCTGCAGGCAAACCCTGCACAAAATGCACTACAAGTTCTCATTTTCCATGTCTTAGGCATTTTAAAAAGAGGGAAATCAAAGATGAACACAGATCAATTCAGGCTTTGCAGGCACCAATATTCATGACCTCAAGTTATGAGGAATTGCAGTGTGCAATTGCTCTCTGTTTGCCAAAAATTGAGAAGTTGCAACTTGACCCACATGTACTTAGACTGATCCAGCTTACCAGAATTAATTCTACTCCTCTGAAGCTTATGTAACATAATCCATGATGACAAATAAGTGAACTTAAAAATAACTTTTATGAAAAGGCAAGATGACTTAAAAGAAAAAATAATTAATTACTTCAATATAGACAGGTCAGTCTGAAGAAGACTTTATTTCAAAGGACAGTAGAATGCATCCAGTCAACCTTAGAGTTTGTAGTGATACACCAATATAAAGTCTGCATTAGATGATACTCAGGAAAAGCCTCTTATATGCACTTAGGCTGTAAAAGTAATGAATAATCCATTTGTGGATGGTTTGATGGGTGCAAGGAATACTGATAGATAGCAATTTTATGAACTGTGGATGTAGCTAGGTTAGAAATTATTGTATCACATACAAAATTTCCTTTATGAACGCATCACAGGGCTTTTTAGGGAGCTGGGAGAAAGTGGTGATCAGTGCTGAGGGCAGTGGCTGCACAATGAGGAAGGATGGGCAGAGCCCAAAGCCTCAAAGACCTTTTTCACCCTCCTCTATATCTGTAGCAAACAGCACATCCCAGGGTTAGATGCAGTTAAAGCCTGATTTTGCCCTAAGTTCCCAATGCAAAAACATCCTGTGGGCCATTATTTTGTAGTTGTTTGCTTCCTTTCTTTGCTTCTCTTACTGCACTGTAACTGTCCAAGTAATGATAGCATCATGACAGCTAATAAGAGTTAACTTTGAATTGAATTATGTCAACTTAATTATAACCCCTTTAAGAACTCCTTTGAGAACAATGAGAATGTCTAGATAGGGGTTTGATGTGAAATGGATAGTCCAATTTAAATGAAAGCTTAATTCAAGTTAACATTTCTTTCTTTCTTTAATGTCTTCATTTCTCAGAACAGATTGTTATTCTCTGTAATTAACTGACAGAAATAATAAAAAAAAATCCCCAACAAACAGAAAATAATCATGGGAATGAAAGTTCAGCCTCCACGTAAGCAAGCTGTGCTCCTGCCCCTCAAATTGCTCCTCACTGCTGACTTGAAAGAAGTGGGTTTAGCCTACCAAGTATACTCAGAAGACAAAAAGCCTTGCACGCACTCGTCCCTCTGATTTAGTGACCGTGACTGATGGGCAATGGCATTTGCTGCCAGTGTGATGTGACAGATCCAGACCCCTGGCAATCTGATCCTCTGGGGACAACTCTCTGGCTTTTGAGTCTCCCCTGGTTTTCTAAGCTACCTGAGCATTAATTTTGAGCAGATTTCCCCCCTAGTCTATGTTGCTTTGTGTGTTTATTTTTTCAAATGGCGTGTGGGGTTCACATGACAGTACACACTGCTCTGTTTGTTTGATGGTTCATCAGACTGGAATACAGGGGATGTTAGAAACAGAGAACCATGGAATGGGTTGGGTTGGAAGACACTATAAAAATCATCCAGTTCCACCCCCTGTCATGCCAGGGACACCTTCCCAGGCTGTTCCAAGCCCCAGTGTTCAGCCTGGCCTTGGGCACTGCCAGGGATCCAGGGGCAGCCACAGCTGCTCTGGGCACCCTGTGCCAGGGCCTGCCCACCCTCTTATATGAGAAAGTAACTGAAAGAATCTCCTGACCCAGGGTATTCACTGTTGGATCTTTTATTTGTTTTAAGCTGAACTGCAGTGAACTGCCACAGCTCTTGTTTAGTTTCCTTCTGATGTTCACCTTTAAAATACAATTGTGTCCTCTAGAGGAAGAAAGTCCCACGTGTGTTGCAGCCTCTTGCAAAGAATTTCTGCCCATTTCTATTTCTGTGACAGTAAATGTAGGTTAGAGGATTTGTAGTCTAAAACAAACAAACATACAGAAAGCTGCATTATTGTAAGAGAGTGCACTGTTCTGTGAAGGAACCTCTTTATCTTCAATTAATAATTGGGTAATTTGTAAAAAAAAATAGGAACAGACACAGCCCTAATCTAGTGCCATGCCACCAAATGTAAGGCTAGAGGGAGTGTGTAGGCATGTGGGTAGCTTTGATAACAAAGAAGTAAACCCTGCAGCTTACTCCTATGATTCCAAAAATTCCCATGGCTCAAAGGAAGGAGGTCTGTGAGATTCCAGGCTTTTTTACCTCATGAATGCCTGCTAGAATTTCAAACCTATTGCTCTGAGGTGGATTTCACCTGACATTTATTTTCTTTCTAGTTTTCTTTGGGCTTCTTTTAGCAGTCTCAGGACATCATTTGAAGTTCAGCTATAAGGAAAATTTGGCTTGAAAAATGTCCTGCTGTTTTACCATTTTTTTAAAAGCACTCAGTACATGGAAGGAATAAGAAAATCCATAGAAAGCTGTGGATCCTTTCACAGAAATAGTGCACTGTGCTTTTCTCATAATTTTCTGAGTCATGGTCTATCATCTTACCAGTGGCTTAGGCTCCTGTAACATGAGGGATACAGGATATTGAAAACCAGGAGCTACAACATAAATATTGCACTTTCAGCATCTGCTGTCCAGCCTGTGACTTCTTAAGGAAGAATACACATCTAAATAATAATTAAAAACAAAGGGATAACAGGGAAAGTTTGCTAATAGTGGTGCCATGCCATGCTGAAAGCTTCAACAGGATTCCTGTATTCCAAATGTTTTGCCCTACAGGAACTGGCCACAGTTGGAATTAGCTGGATATTTCAAGAAACACTGGTAATGTGGGAAGGCCACAGAGAAGATGATTAATTGTCAATTTTAAATGAGTTTTCAGACCTCATGCTGCAGAGGAGATTTTGCATGGGACAGGAATCTGAGCAGTCCAGATGCTCACAGGTGTTTTGTAGATAGAGCTGACAGCATCTCCTGCTGCTGTTCAGAGATGGCATGAGAGCCACGAGGCACCTCCTGCAGCAAAACCTGGCACCACTGAAGACAAATTGACTTCTAACACCAACTTCAGCAGAGTCAGCATTTCACTCTGTCTCTGGGTGCTCTGAGCATTTTTCTGTTTGAGTTACTTTGGTTAATTAGCCCATGGTGTGGTGGGTTGGGTGCCAGACACCCACCAGAGTTTCTCTATCACTCCCCTCTGCAGCTGGACAGGGGAGGGAAAATATGACAAAGATTCATGAGTTGAGATGAGGACAGAGAGAAATCACTCACAAAGTATCATCACAGGCAAAACAGACTTGAATTTGAGATATTAATTGAATTTATTAACAACAAAATCAGAGCATGGTAATAAGAAGAAAACTAAATCTTAAAAACACTTTCCCCACAACCCCCCCTGCTTCCCAACTCTACCTCCTCCTCCCCAGCAGCACAGGAAGATGGGAATAGGGGTTACAAGCAGTTCATCACATCTGCTGGGCACAGGGGAAGCTTCTGGCAAGCTGTGACCTCCCCACTACCAAAACCTGGCCTTACAAACCCAGCAGGGATGGCTTGTGGGGGTACAGCCCTGTGTAAGTCTTTCCTAGGAAATGTTATTTTAGGAGTGCCCAGGTGGAAGAGCAGCCTGATCCATGAGAGCTTCTGACTGCCCAGGGTCTTTGCATCACTCTGGTGTCCAACCTTCCCAGGCAGCACAAACCACAGCTCTGTCCTGGCAGGGTTGAACCTCAGAGCTCTGCAAGGAGGGACCCAGGGAGCTCCAGCTGCTCTTTGGCCAGGACAGGACATGGTGATGTTAGGAGAGTAGTGCTGCCCCATTTCCCAACCTTCACTTTGCCTGTTATCAATATCTTCAACTTGTGTTTAGTTAAAATTTTGACCAGAGGGGAAAAACCTCTTGAGAAACTCGGCCTTCAGCAGTGCTTGAAGAGAACATAGGCAACACAGTCCAAACTGATTGTATAATCTGTGAAATCTTTTCTTTTTGTGAATATCTCAAGTCCCATTGCAGCCTACTCAAGTAATTTTGCTTAATTTTTCAAGGCCTGTTCTTTTATGCATGAATCTTTTTCCAGATTAACTGTCCCAGTTACATTTGATGCCAGGTCTCATTTTCATGTTTTCCTAATTGGTGCAAAATGGATTATTAAGTGTAAATTCTGATGGGTGTACACGACTGAAGTAGATCAGGACTAAAAATACAGTATTTTGTCTATCTGTATTCAGTATGTGCCTTTAAAATGTACATTTAGAGGCCAGCAGAAAGACTATTTCTATCAAGAGTCATTCCTGAGGAATAACAAATGAAGTTCAAACACAACCTATACACTGAAAATACATGAGTGATTTTTTTAAAATATATTTAGGTGATCTGAGAGCTGATAAAAACTGATTTTAGTTGGTTCACATTAGTGAATTTCAGATAGCCTCTACAATGTACTAATATACATGAAGGTTTATTTTGCTTAATGTCAAAATTGTTGTAGAAGAGATGTATCAATAATTCAGTTTTTATGAGACACCTGTCTACTGTGGACAGTTCTTGCTGGAAGCATTGAGAGAAGCATCCCTTGGACATAATTTTCATCTGTAATTTCTACTCCAAAATATATAAAAGTCAGTAAAGATGATAAATAACTGGGTTTGCTCTTTTTCTCTACAAAGTCTCTTCCAATCCCATGCCTCATTTCTCTTTCAGTTACATGTCTTCCAGGTACTGTAACTGATATTTTACTTGAATAAATAGCTAATATTACGAGTTACAAGGAATTAGTACCCTAAACCCACAATTTTTAGATTGGTTTGGTTTTCCCCCTTTAATTGTGGCTGTCTCCAGTTCCTTTCTAATACTCCTCACCTCAGTGTCTCTTCTCTCTTCCTCCCAGCTCCTGCCAGGATCCTGACGTTCAGTGGGACTGTCACAACCCCCTGGATGAAGGACATTGTTCTCCCCTGCAAAGCCGTGGGGGACCCAGCTCCAACAGTCAAGTGGATGAAGGATAGGTAACCAGCAACTAAATGTACAGCTCAGATAAAATCCATTTATTTAAAATCCTGGGGGTTGTGGGGAGGGTGGTCCTGGGTCACTGGCAGGAAGGAGAAGGACTGTTCATGGTCACAGCAGATGAGGAGTTTAGAAATTCCTGTAATTAATTGGCTGTGATGGTTATAGGGCATCAAAAGGAGAAAAAGTAATGAAGAAGGGATAAAGGTAAACATTCAAAATGTAAAACTTAGCAGGCAGTTTTTTTGTTTTATCCTCAGGCAGACAGAAAAGTTTAATTCTGAGAGAGCAAAGTGCCTGATACAGTGATTTGTGCTGAGGTGGGCAGTAAATGTCTTGCACATATTTAATTTTCCATTATTCTGTTCTCAGCTTTGGTTTCACAGTCTGACATTTGAAAACACACGTGGACAATAATTTTCATCTAAGCCCTGTGTAAGCAGGGAAACTAAAGTGCTATGAAACCATCTTGTGCATTGATATAAATCCCTGTGATTTTATAAGGATGAACTTCATAACCAGGAACTGCCTATACCCTTGTTTCAGCATTTTTATTAAATAACAAGTTAAGGAAGGAGAGAATTTCTCTTTTCACTCACACTGGGTCCAGGAAAAGTGCATGTTTTAGCAAATGGTAGGTGTTTCCCAGCAGAAAATACTCCTTTGCTGCCTTATTCAAGGGACACACCTCACACCTTTTCCTCTCTTCCCATTCTTAGCTGCTTCAAAAAAGACTAATCCACTTGTGAGTAATTTTGATTGTAACTTCTTTAATGTATGCACTTTGTTTCCTGTGAGGCAGTAACGGGACACCCAGTCTAGTGATGATTGATGGGCGAAGGAGCATCTTCAGCAACGGCAGCTTCGTCATCAGGACTGTGAAAGCAGAAGACTCTGGGTACTACAGCTGTGTGGCCAGCAACAACTGGGGATCAGATGAAATCATTCTGAATTTGCAGGTACAAGGTAAGGCTGTTGGATCTACCTCAGAATCGTTACCATGGCTTTGAAGTGCTGCCTTGTCTGTTTGAAATGCAAAATATTGGTATTTATGTGTATTAGTGCAAATCTAATTCTTCCAAATTCATGCCTAAGTCATTCCGACTCAGCCATGGGCATTTTATGATCTAGAAAATGGTGCTTTTGGTGAAACAATTCACACACTCAGTTAAGTCTCTATGTGAGTTTTTGTAAAATTGACAACTGTGTGCTTGTGTTCAGTTATCTTCTAGTTCTTCACACAGAAGGTATCAGCTTCTGCTGTCTCCTTACAAATATCACATGTATCATTTTAATATTACAAAATTCAGAAAGATGTGAATGCCTTTAATTTAGCCCCTGAAAAGCTATCAGCAGAAATTTGCCTCTTTACTGAGATGTTGCACAAAATCTTCATTATGCAGGTGCAGAATTTTATTATGAGGTGAATATGAGGAATCACTGGAAATGAAACAACAGTACCCCTTCAGCTGATGCATTTCTCCAGCTACATTTTATATTCATGTTGAAAAGCACAAAGTGCATCCAGGATGGTGTTGATGTGTACAAAAGCAGGGACAATATAAGAATATAAACTAAGAGTAAAGTGAAGCAGAGCCTGGGTATTCCATACCAAGAATTCCCTGTGCAGATTTCCTTGCTCACTTGCACTAAAGCAAATCCTACAAATGCTTCAATTGACTGCAAATTTTTGCACCAGAGTAGACCATCACTCTCTTGGATGTGGAATTTAAACTTCCAATGCAAACAAATGAGAGCACAGAGAGAGGTTATTTCCACTGCAGTCCCCCTCCCTCCCTGCATAAACCATTCCACCAAGCCTTGGAACAAACATCATGGAAGATATTGGCATATATCAGCTTCCCTACAATCCAACAGAAACTGAAGATGCTCTTCTGCAATGTTTGAAGCAGGACCACAACAGGAAGTAGTGAGAGAAAACCATCAAATGGAAACCTTATATTTATATTTCACTAAGTACTTCTGTAATTGCATATATTTGCTGTTATTGAACTGCAGCAACTAAAAGCAAATCAATATTACTTCCCTAAGGGACAGACAAAGAGTGGCTTTTAATATGTGGGACCACCATTTTTTGTAGGTGGGGTGTATCTGTGATGAAAGCTTTTACAATAAACCTTTCCCAGTGTAGTGTGTGCAGTCTCTCCCCATGGAACCAGCCAAGTCACTCAAAATAACAGAACAAATCCATCTCACAAAGGGAATTTTCCTTTAGAGTATAAACTGTCTCTTTTGTTTTCTTCAGCCCTGTTTGGCCCTGTGAGTGCAAAAAAATCAACTTCTCTTTGAACTAACCCATAGCTGGAAACCAGCAGACTCTGCCTTAAATCAGCAGCCATTATTCTGCAATCTGATGACTCAGACATGAACTGCAGTGGGGAGCTTTCCATGGAGTTTCACTCTGCAGGAAGAGCTGCCCCTTAAGCATAGGCAAAGCAGGCAATGTTCCCTGGCAGCAGAATGCTGGACACAGCAGAGCATTTTGGATTTCTGTCCTGGCTGGCCATGGGACTGTGTCAGGACAAGGGCAGCTCCTGCCAGCATGGGTCTGACACCATCACCCTCTCCTCTCCCATGCCAGAGGAGCTTTGGCCATCCTGTTGTGTCTCCTCCCCAGATTTCCATCCCATCTTTGCTGTTGTTTCTTAATCCTTTCCAAGCATGGACACTGTTCATACCTCAGTCCTTATTCTTGAGGCAGCAAAGCTCAGTTTTGTCTGTTTCTGACAGTAGAAGGTTCCCAGTCCATTTCCAGTCCCCGTTGCCTGTGTCAATTCCCAGTCCCAGTTTGTCCTATCCAGTGCAAATTGTTGGGATGTGGCATGGCTCCTTCTCTGCCCTTTAGTGCTGGAAGAAATTCCTTCAGTGAGGATGGGGAGCCCCTGGCACAGGGTGCCCAGAGCAGCTGTGGCTGCCCCTGGATCCTGGCAGTGCCCAAGGCCAGGTTGGACACTGGGCTTGGAGCAGCCTGGGACAGTGGGAGGCATCCCTGCCATGGCAGTGGATTGGAATGAGATGATCTATAAGGTCTTTTCCAACCCAAACTACTCCATGATTTTCCTCCAAAGGAAGCTGGGCACTGGGAAGTGGATGGGAGTTGTAACCTCAGTTTTATTCCTGCACTCAGTCAGCAGCTGGTCCTTGGAACCCTGGTCTTCCATCCCTCATGTTTATGGGGAGCAGCAGAATGGAAGTATTTCCAGTCTTTGCTGACAGGGTTGGGAATTCTTTATACCAAAAGCCTCAGTTGTTTGGAAGAGGACTGGATCTGCTCCAGTGACAAATCTATCTATGATACCTAATTAACTCTCACGTTTGCACTGGCAGAAGCCCTTGATTTACACCTTTTTTTCATTTTTGCCATAATAGCCTGCAAATACAGGAATGAGCATCATTTGCAACAGCACATGTTTGCTGCCACTAAAATTTTATCTTCTCCTTAAAACACATATCAAAAATAATGAAAATTAATGGCTGGGTACCTCATGTGCCATTGAGGTCTAACAGAACAGATGCAAAAAAAAAAATCAGAGAAAAACAAAGGTTAAGAATTGAAAGACAAAATCCTGCATAAAATTAAATTTTTAAAATGAGAGCTTGTCTATTCTTGTCTTAACCAAGGATGTCAGCTAAACAGACACTTTGACAGAAATCATTTGCATTTTTTGCAACTCAAAACAGCTATTTGATAAATGACTGTTAGAAGTGATTAAGATCGTGTCAAACCATTTGATTGCATTTTCTATTTCTGACTTTTTCCCATCTAGTTCCACCAGACCAGCCAAGACTCACTGTATCCAAAACTACATCTTCCTCTATCACTCTTTCCTGGATACCTGGAGACAATGGTGGCAGTTCTATCCGAGGTAATGTAATTCAGGTTAATTGCTGCTTGTTACTAAATTATCATATGTTGATAGGATTAGTATACAATTATGAATGGCAAAAAAAAAAAAAAAAGAATAAAGAAAAACAACCCAATCTGTATTGCTGTCAACCTTTAATGTGCACTATCATGGTGATAACAGCTTTCAGTAAATTGCAGTTTGTCTTTGTGGTGGTTTATTCACACATTTAATCACTTTCTCCTCAGCTGTTATGACAGTGGCTCTATCTGATTTTCCATGTGTGTAATCTCTAACCACTCATTTTGGAGGGTCCGGATTCATCATCTGGTTGTTGCTGATTGAAGGGTCCTTAGAAATACCCGTCTTTTTCTTTTCCCCTTGAAGCCATCATAAAAAATTGTATTTAAGTTGCTGTCAGAGTGGGCAAAATCCATTGCCTGGTATCTTTCAGTCAGGGGAAAGCTGTACATTTCCCTGCACATGGGATTTTTTTTTCAGTTTTATTAGGTCTTAAAAATGCCTCCTTGGGTTACCTGAAGGATTTGTGATACCATTGCCATCCACGCTTTCTCTCCAGGTTATATTCTGCAGTACTCAGAGGATAACAGTGAGCAGTGGGGCAGTTTCCCCATCAGCCCCAGTGAGAGATCCTACAGGCTGGAAACCCTGAAATGTGGCACCTGGTACAAGTTCACCCTGACTGCTCAGAACGGGGTGGGGCCGGGGCGCATCAGCGAGATCATCGAGGCCAAGACGCTCGGCAAAGGTTGGTTCCATCCCCTTCCCCCTCCTGAAGCTCCTGCCTTCTGCTGGAGATCTTGGTTTGATGAGAAAACAGGCTTGGATATTTTAATATCACTGGCTTTGGAAACATTTACAGCTCTGTCCATGCTGTGACAAAAAATGGCTGTGGGGCTTGAAGCCCACACAGGCTGATGTTCTGTCGTTTTTTCTCTAACGATTTTTTTCTAAGGTGGATTGGCAGATATTTGGTAAGGGGGTATCTTCACTGTCACACACTATAGCAATTCCAACTATTTCATTGCTGTGAGGAAATTGTCTCCTCTTATAAAAATTCAGGGATTTATTTGTCTGGATGTTGAAGGAGTATATTTATGTATAAAGAAATGGAGTCAATGCCTGAGTTCTGCTCCAAGCCAATGTTGCAGGAGTGTGCAAGCAGCATCCTCTGAACTGGATAAGTGTCAAAAATAAAGGAAAAGTTTGTGTGAAGTTCTGCAAGGCAAAACAAACCAAATTTTTTGAATGGATGTTTGGATTTTTTTTTTTCCCACATATTGACTTGAAAATCTGGGTTTGTGAGTCTGGCACAATGTGGGAATAAAAAAGGAAGAAGGGGGTAAATTGAATATATAGATACTGACATTAAGCTAGAGTCAAGATTGCCCTAGAAACTATTCTCTAAAGTTTATCTTCTGAGAGGTTTTATCTGCAATATTTAAGCATTCTGTCTGGAATATCCCACTGCCTCTAGAGCCACAGTTTTCCAAGGAGCAAGAGCTCTTTGCCAGCATCAACACCACGCGGGTGAGGCTGAACCTGATCGGCTGGAACGACGGCGGCTGCCCCATCACCTCCTTCACCCTGGAGTACCGGCCCTTCGGCACCACGGTCTGGACCACGGCCCAGAGGACATCCCTGTCCAAGTCCTACATCCTCTATGACCTCCAGGAGGCCACCTGGTATGAGCTGCAAATGAGAGTGTGCAACAGTGCTGGCTGTGCAGAGAAACAAGCCAAATTTGCCACGCTCAATTATGATGGCAGTAAGTATTTCCTTTAATTTATGCCTCAGACATTGTTTTACTCGAGTTTTATATGTGATTTTTTTTTTTTTTTTTGCTCATCTTCCTTTTTTTCCTCTCATAAACCCCATTTTGAATCTGCCAGCCGTGCTGTCAGAGAGGTTAAAGTCTCAGAGATGTAAAATAGCTCCTGATTTCCTGACAGGAGGCTGCCAGGCAGAAAAGAGGAATTGTTTATTTGTCCTCACTTCAGAAAAACTCCCAAGTCAATCAGCCATAAGACACATAATCATAGGACATTAAAAGTCATTAGTTCCAGTGGTTACAGGGGCCTTTCCTAGTATTTCATGCATCTTTTCCATGAAATTTTAGTTTGCCATGGAATTTGTTCCTGCAGCCATTCACGGGGGTGTCTGGCCTCATTGCTATTCCCCGTGACACAGCCCAAAACCCATTATGGGACACACTGGAGCAGCCAAGCAGGTTGTCCTCTAGGAAAGCCTCTGGATAACATCCTCCAAGGGCAGAGCAGTGGCAGTGCAATCATCCCTGTTTACAGACAGGGGACAGGGAGCTAATGGCCATGACAGATGGCTCTGCCATGCCCAGCAGCAGGGCACGGACCGGGAGCGAGTTGTTTCATCTCGTCCTTCTGCCAGGGGTTACTGCCCACCCTGCAAAACCCAGGACACAAGGGCAGGAGCAAACATGCCAGTTTGTCACCCACTGCAGCCAGGTCCTGCCAGGCTGATGGAGAGGGATGGTGGCACGTGTGCTCCTGGTGGTTCTGCAGTGGGGAACTGTGTTCCTGGCAAAAAAGGCAGCACAGATGGCTCTCAAATTGCTCCAGTGGGAATTGCCAGAGCTTTTCTGGAGACATCCAGGGGAAAATCGTGCTGTGTTGCCAGGGATGTTGTGCTGGATTGTGCAACCACTTGGCAACATCTGTAGAGTTAAGTCAAGCTACAGCACTGGTGAGCAAGTTCAAACAAGAGCTGGTAGTTGGGACAGCACCAAATTGGTAATTGTTTGTAATTCTGTGTTGGTAGCATGCCTCCACAAAACACCACCACATGTACAGCCCAGGGGTCATTCCCAGGCAGAAATGTGGGGTATGACTTAGGCAGGGTTTAAATCTCAGCACCTGACACATCCTCTTCTGCTATACCAGCCTTTGTGCTGGGCACTCAGCAGTTCTTGAAGATAATTATTCACACATGCCCTCACCCTTTGGAAAAATACCATTTTTGGTACACTGCCACACAAGTCCTCATGTTATTTCAGACAGCCATAAAATTAGGAGAAAGATCTTGCCTCAGCACTCCAGAGGTCCACAGGAAACCAGGATCTAAGCAGTTACTACACAAATGTTCCAGGTCTTTCCAGACAGATGAAGGACTTGTTTTACTGAAAAGTGTAGCTGTTGTCAATAATAACTCCTTCAAGTATTATTAGTTAATTTCTTGTCATTTTGTCTAGCCTATCTTGTTTCTGTTTTGTTTTCCAATATCTTTCCACAGGCAGCATTCAACTTGCAGTTGTTCTGTTATCATCACATTTATTTGATTGGGACACACAATCTTAAGCCATACCTTAAAATGAGTTTATATCAAAGTACAGGTCCAGAGCCTTAAATTTCCACTTGTAGCACTCAAATCAAAACTATTCTTACAGTGATCTGATTTGAAATGTTGTCAGGCTCTGCTCTTTGATTGAGTGGTGATACTTACCATGGTGTCACACATTGTGATCTGCACACCATTTGATTTTTTATGTTGCTCTGTAGCATCTTTAAAAGGGACAAAAATGAAACAGTAAAAAATATTTGAAGCATTAAATTTCCTGGGCCATTGCTTCTGGTCAGCTAGAAGATTTCCCATTTGTGATATTGCTGGTTTTATTTGTGAAGTGAACTTTGCCAGGACTGAATTGTGCCTTAGAGAGGCAGAGCGAGCTCAGATACTGACCCCGAGGTTAGGGATGGAAAAGCAAATTTCAGTTTTCAGATTTTCTAGTTTTGCTATATTTGACTTAGAACTGAAATTATAAAATTATGATGATGATGACAACAATTATCATTCTTACCAGTATTTGATGCAGAAATTTTTGCTTCCTTAGACAGGGAATTTTTTGTTTACAGAAAACATGCCAGTGGAAACATCTTGGCCAGCTCCACTTTTGAGTGTTGTCCCTGGCTCTACCTTTGATTCACCCTGTGATGTGAGATTAGCCCTTTCCAGCTTGCAGGGGTCACAGCTGCCCTTTGGATAAAGCAGATATAAGAGTAGCACTTTGAAGATTAGATAATGCAGCGTATGGAAGTTCTGGGATGCCAAATGCTAAGAACAAGCTTAGAAGCTTTAGCAGCCTTAAGATAAAGCCTTTGTAAAGTGTGCAGAAATCCCAGAGTTACGTGGTTTTGGGTCACTTTGCTGTGTGGGAGAGCTCCTGAGGAATATCATGGTTCAGCATCCTTCCCCTCTGATCTCTGCATGCTGAATTAGGTCAGAAGGTTAATGACAAACCTACGTGCAGCTTTTTGCTCTCTGCTTGTGGGCATTTCAGTAACGATTTCCAGCTTACAGGTTTGCTCACCTCCCTGCCCCTTGTTTTTTCAGAAGCAAGCAATCCATAAAGAGATATTTTTAGCCCTGTGCAGCTGCAATTGTGGAGAGCTGCAAAGGAGCTTCCTGGCTCGGGGATCAGCTACTCAGTAGCCCTGGCATTAAATCAGATCAGCTCTAAACTCTGCTAATTGATTCTCACCCACCCAGGCACTCCCTGCCGTGAAGGACACAGGAAAACACTCCTGAATTCACAGGGTGCACTGGGACATGCTGCAACCAAGGGGAAAAAGGGGTCAGAGACATTCAGGTTACAACTTCTGTGAGGCACCAATCAGGCTAACAAAGGGTGATAGTGAACCAACCTGGAAAACAAAACAAACCCTCCCCGTTTGTCTGGGACTGAGTCCTGAAAAAAAAGCTTTGGCCATTCTGCTCCCAGCAAGGACCTAGAATGGCAGAAAATGTTGAAATGGTTTTTTCTCAATGGGCAGCAGGATTAATTTTTGGTAGTTTCTAATGCAATTGCTGAAAAGCAACAAAAGGGTGATGTGAAAACATGCAGAATGATTTTTTAATTAAGCTCCAACTACCTGTTTATAATGTTATGAAGTTTACATTTGCCTAGATAGAGGTGTGGATAATGATAATCACATATCCAAACACTTCAGGTCTAAGTGAAATAAAGGCCACTCATAATTTGATTTTCATCAAAGTAATAAGGAAAGCAAGACATAATTTTAGGCAATCTTGAACCTAATGGTCTCTGTGACTGTAATTCAGAGAAAACTTTGGCCCTTTAGTATCCAGGAGGGTTTAGGAGGATTTAGAGACAGTTATTAGTATTACCTCCAGGAGCTTGAAGTTCTTTCCATTTCTTCATCTAATAATTTTATTTGCCTTTAAAGTAGTGCAAAATCTGCATCTCAGGGCAAGATGAAAATATCCTGCTGTGTGTTCAAGAAATAGAAAATTACAAGAAAAAAAAAAAAGAGAAAGAAAATTATGGGGAAGAACTTCAATGGAACATTAGAAAATATTCCAAATGCAATTGTAAGAAAACAAATTTTCCAAAGTACCTAATATAGGTTTGGATGGTTGTAGCTTTTCTTTTTATCTTTGTCCCTTTAGGGAGCTGCTCTTCTCTTTATGTGCAGCTGAAATAGCTCTTCTGAAAAAAAACAGGACTTAGGATTCTACATTTCCACTGTGGTTATGGCACTCACACTGTACTGCATCAGATCTCAGTTTTTATTCTGATACTGTATGGCACATAATGAGATAAAACTATATCACTTAATGCAGCAATTAAAATGTAAAAAAAGGATGTGTCTGTTTTTCTCTCTCACCCTCCTTTCCTTTTAGCAAGTAAGTAGCCACTTTTATGTTTCAGTTGCTGGTTAAAATTTAATAGCTTCCATCCGAAGTCATCACAGTTCACAATACTTACGTGGTTCTACGCATTTCAAGCAAATCTGCATTTTATGGCCTCATTTGTGGCTGCATTCAGCAGTTTAATAGTAATCAGGAAATGAGTGAGAAGTCTTCCATGACTAAACAGCCTTGCAGAGAAGGTGCTGCATTCTTCTCACGTCCCTCAGAGGTAAAGAAGAAAAGAATTGAAAAGTTCAAGTATTATATATCACCAGGAAGCCAGGTATATTCAAAATGCAAATATGTCCCAGAATGAAAAAGTGAGCTGCCTGCCAGTAGTTGGTAGATTCATTTCCCTCGTTTCCCTCTCAAAATTTGATTGTTTCTATCCAGCATTACTCTCCTGTTTTACTGATGAGTATAATGTCAGACAGTCTTTAGCAGATTAGTATCAGGTTGGCTGTCTGAATTTCAGATCACTATCACTGCTGCACCCTCAGAATGGATAGCAGAATGTTTCTGTGCAAAGGATTAATCTGATGTATGTGGCACAAAATGAGCTTTGTCAAATGAGTTCCTTGCACAGAAAAGCCCAGCAGAAATGTCACAGTGGTGCTATTTCCCATAATAAGGAATAATAGACATAGGGAGGAATTCTGAGGTCTCTTACAGCTTTTTACTAATTTAATAGGACTCAAAATTAATCATAGCATTTGACTGCATATCAGACATGGTTTTCCTTAATCAATGAATGCAACTCTTCTGGATTTCTGAGAATCTCTGTGTCTACACTCAGTCCCTCACTACCAGGAACCTGGTTATGTGTTCATAGACACACAAACATAGCCTCCACCCCAAACAGAAAAATCCCAGTGAGTGTTCTGCCTGCAGCTGAAGCAACAACATGCCTCATTCCCTGAGAAATGAATCTTTTGATTCATTTTGGTTATCTCATTGATAGGCCTCTAATGCCATGACCCTGCTTCCAGGTACAATCCCTCCTCTCATCAAGTCGGTGGTGCAAAGCGAGGAAGGGCTGGGAACCAACGAAGGGCTAAAGATGCTGGTGACCATCTCCTGCATCTTGGTTGGGGTCTTGCTGCTCTTTGTGATGCTGCTGATCGTGAGGAGGAGGAGGAGGGAGCAGAGGCTGAAGAGGCTGCGAGGTAAGGTGGTGTCTGTAGAACTTCTCTCTGCCTGAACATGAAAATAGGACATGACCAAAGGGTGCAATCCCCAGCTGGAATTATTTTCCTGCAATACAGAACAGTGTGTGTGTTTTCTATAGAAATTCCTTCTTTTTCATTTGGTCATAAGTTTCTAAAGAAAAAAATTAATATATCCATTGTTATTATTTTGCATGGGGGAAAGGAAAATATTTCTCATTGGTTTGCTTTCATTTTTTGTTGTTATTTGTTTGCTTCCCTCAATGATGTAAAAGTGAGGTTTTTTTTGAAGGATGGAATCAGATGTTCTGAAGATAAGGGAATCTCAGTTTTCCAGCAGATGCTAACCATAATTTCCAAATTACAAAACAAAAGTAGCCAGATCTTAGTAGGATAGAGCACACAACCAGATATTCTCAGATTTGTTATCACATTTGCCCCATGATTTTTTATAATAGAACTTATACAACACTTCACTGTTCACTGACTTTTCATTGTAGCTGATCTGTATTTTCCTCTAATCCTTATTCAAATTCAGTTGTTTGTGTATGTGAATAAGATTTAGATCTGTGAATTCATTCAGCTTTATCATTTTTCTAGCAAAAACCCCTGGCTGAGCCACAGCCAAGTTTTGACCCTTGCAGTCTGACACTGCTGCCCTGTAGCTTTTGCACTGGCAAAAGGTATTTTGGTATTTTGGGAAGGTGTTCCCTGAAGGTATTTGGGAAAAATCCTTTCAAATCCAAACCTGAATTAATACTAAAACAGTGTATCATCTGCAAAATAAAAGCTAAACCTCTTCCAGAAGCCACCAAATTGGTTATTTCTTTGTATTTTAACCAAAATATGATGATGGTACCTATTAAAACCAGGGCCAACCCTATGTTTTCCTTCTGACCTTCCTACTTATCTCTCTTTGGGTCTAACTTTGTCCTTTGTAACAATATTTTGGAGATTAAAAAAAAAAATAAATAGAGGCATGGGCAAATTCAGATATAAAGGAGGACAACCAACCTTATGGTTCATACACAGCCTTGGAAATCAAGACATCTGGATGCTTTGAGTTGTATAATCTCTTTTTCTTCAAAATCTTATAAGCCATTTACCTTTCCAGTTTGGGGTTTTTTTTTTTTCAGTTAGAAAATATGGTGAAGGAAAGGAAAGTGTTATCTTATGTTCTTAGAAATCCTGTGAAATTCCATCCAGTAATGAGCAGGATATCTCGAGCCCTTTGGCTCCAGAAAATTATGTCTGTGCACATTATTTTTTCATGGTTAATTTACAAGTATTCATAGAATCTTGAGTTACAGTTCCTTGAGGAAGGCTGATGATCACTGACCAGGGTGGCTTTTGCATAACTTAAATTTTCTCTGAACTACTTCCTCTCGGAAATGAGCAATTCAGAAAAATATCAGAGCTTCACTTAAATATAGGCAGTAGAAAAGATTTCATCAGTACTTTTGATAAAAGAAATCAGTATTTAACTACCATTTCTGTAAAAGTTGTGTCTCTCTTAGCTGAATTTGTCACTACAGCTTGACATCCCATCTGGTCCTGTCTTACTTCTCTACAGTCCAGAAGTTCTTTTCTGTATCATTTTCAGTCTCCAGGGATATTCTTTCCACATGGTGGTAACCAAGTAATTTCTTAATGCTTTAATTGGTAAATGAAATAGATTCATATATTTTAATTTTCCTCTGTAGTTTTCCCATCATTTACATCCTTAACATTTTATCCATTGAGATCATTTGCCAGTTCTCTGATTGCTCTGCAACAGGAAAATATTCCCTGTTGTACAGCCCTGGTTTGTGTTCTTGTTGTGTGACCTTGTGATCCAGATTATTTTCTTAGTGATCTGGCATTTTCCTTATATTTTAGCTACCAAATTCTTGAGTCATTTTCAAGCTTTTATCAGATACTATTTACTCCATACCACTGATATATCTCCCAAACAAAAAATACTGAATCATGATTCTCTGCTTCAAATTGGGGTCTGAATATATTGGAATCCTTGTAAAATGGCTGCTGTGTTAATTTTTGCATCATGCTACTTTCTGTTAAAATACTTTGAGTTACCAAAACTTTGTTTTAGAGAAACAGAAATATGATCTTTTTCTGTTATTTGATCATATCACAGTGAGAGGTTTTTTTCAATGTCATTAAATCTCAGCAAACTTTAATCTCATTTTAAAAATCCACTTTGTTTGACATGGCTGCTTGACCACAAGTCTGTATTGATTGGCCTCAATTATCCTTTTAATTCATTTCATTAAACTTCACTCAGTTTTTTTTTTTTATTATTATTTTGTGCATTGCCAAGATCAGACTGATAGGACTTCAGTAATTCAGAATTTTTTTTTGCTCATTTGTTTTGAAGACTTCTCCTATGTTTGAAATTTTGTGCTTTTCTGGAAGTTTTCTAAAAGTTTTCCTGATAATAAGTATTGCTATTCCAGAGAACTCCTTACTGTTCTCTAAAACAAATATGTGCAAGTTTTTCTGATGTCCTAACTAAAAAATAAATTATTTGCTCTAGTAATTGTTGTGATTACCTTTCATACAATTTTTGAAAGGGAAATATCACATTATCTGTTGCTTTGTAGACCTGGTGGGGTTTCTTTGAGGCACAGTATTCTTTTTCCTTAAATCAGGATTTCCTCTAGTCTGCATCCGAAAAATAATCTCCACAGTGGGGCCTTCTAAAATAATTTGTGCAAGTTACAGATGTAACTCTGTTTTTGTGGCTGCAGATGTGGTTTTCTTGAACCTGTTGACAAAGAGGAGAGGGAATTGCAGGTTTATTTCAGTGTGCTCTGTATGCAATTGCATTTATAATCTGCATTTGTATCCCTGCTTATGGACAATGGCTTTGAGTTCCCATTTCTGTTGAAGAACAGCAGCCTCTCTATTCTTGAGCCTTTTACCACTTGTCTGGATGAAGGGACAGTTAAACATTTTTCTTATCAAGAAAGCTGAGTTCTCAGCAAAGTCCTGATTTTTGCCCAGTTTAGCAGTTCCACCAGCCAGGTCACAGAAAAAGGTCACTTGGCTGCTGGAGTTCATGCAGCCATTCAGGAGTTCAGCAGATACTCTCAAAGAGAAGCCTGATGGTTTAATGCTCCTTCTCCTGGCTATTGACCCAGCTCTGCTACTCCTCTAATGGTTTTCCCTTTGTTTTTAAATCCAATTCACCTTAACACAAGCAGAAAGGATCAGCATGGTGTGATAGTTCAGGAGTGGCAGGATGCAATTTAAAACTCTATCACTGTCCCTGATTTCCCAGGGGGAAAACGCAAGTGTGTTAAGAATTTTAAAGGTGGCTGCCCCAGCAAAGGAAAGTGATGGCTCTGGCTTCTTCCCTGAAATGATCCTTGGCTGGAGCAGAGATCCTCCCCTTCCCTCTGTGCCCCCTTCCCAAGCCCTGCTGCCACCACCTGAAAACTGGGAGGTGATAGGGCACAGCCAGGGATGCTGGCTTATTTTAGACAGTATTAACAATTTACTGATCAAAAGGGTACTGCAGGAAAATCTCTGGTCATTGGTTTGTGACAATAACATTTCTGCTGGAGCTGATGTTTTGGACACATGATGTTGTAGTGGGGTCCCAGCCTGGGGAGGAGCTGGAGCTGCTGCAGAGAGCCCAGAGGAGGCAGCAGGATGAGCAGAGGGATGGAGCAGCTCTGCTGGGAGGAAAGGCTGGCACAGCTGGGATTGTTCACCTGCACAGGAGAAGCTTTGGGCTGAGCTCAGGGTGGCCTTGCAGGGCCTGAAGGAGCTGCAGGAAACAGGGAGAGAGACAATTCCCAAGGGCTGGAGGGACAGGACACAGGGAATGGAGGGGGACAGGACAAAGGGAATGGAGGGACAGGACACAGGGAATGGAGGGGGACAGGGCAAAGGGAATGGCTTCAAAGTAGGGTTTGATGGGATATTGGGAATCAGGAATTGTTCCCTGGGAGGGGGTGGGATGGAATTGCCAAAGCAGCTGTGGCTGCCCCTGGATCCCTGGCAGTGTCCAAGGCCAGGTTGGACATTGGGGCTGGAGCAGCCTGGGACAGTGGGAAGGTGTCCCTGCCATGGCAGGGGTGGCACTGCATAATTTTTAAGGTGCCCTCCATCCAAAACCATTCCATGATTCTGTGATATTACTTTTAGGCTTCTGGATTTTGGTTTGATGGATGCAGAGGAGCCCTTTATATTCCATCCACCTTTGTTTTTGTCCCTTCTCACCCCAACCTGTGTGCCCATCATTAACTCCAGCAATTCTGCTCACCATTTAAACAATCTGCTTGGATAATTAGCAAATTTAAAGTCACCTGATGAAGTTTTTTCCCTTCAGTACTTCCTCATTCAGCTTTTGACACATTACATGGTCTTGTTGATGCCTCATGCTATTTTTTACTGAAGGTGCACAGTCACCTGTGCATCTCTTTAGCCAAGAATGAACATGAACAAGAATGAATGAGCACATACATGAATTGGTGTGAATTTTTTTCCAGATGCAGCATGGAGATCATCTGTGTGCAGGGCAGCACCTGAGAACATGTGAGGGAGATTGTTTGCCATTCAAACCTGATAAAAAAATTATGAAAAGCAAACTGAAGTGAATTGTAATAACTTTCGACTTTGTCACTTCTGCTTTTCTTGAGTTGTGAATTCCTTGCACAAATACACACAGACTTCCCTTAAGAAGGCAGCAATTGCTTCAAAAAGCTGCTGGCTGAATGAAAACAATATTTGCATATTAAACCACCCTGATTATGTGTGCCAGAGGGAGAATGTGTGCACAGTGTCTTCATGATCCTGGTGCTGCTAGAACAGCAAGAAGCATCATAAAATTTGCTGAAAAAAAAACCCCATTACTTGCAACCAGTGTCATTATTATTATTGTGTTGTGTTTGTTTGGCTTCTTTGTATTCTTCTGAAGAAATTTGTCTCTTCCTGAGTTTTAACAAAACTCCTTTGGGAGTAGCAGTGTTGATCTTTTGGTTTATGACTGATGGAAAGATATTGTCATCTACTAGGCACTACAACTTACAAGTGTTAAGGGCAAAGACAATCTCATTCCAAGTGAAAAACAGGAATTCTGAGTGCCCAAATGAAGCACTATTTGGTTTAGAGGAGACACCTCAGATGAACCATCCTCCCCTCCACCAGGAATCTTCCATGCTTTGTGCTGGAAAGGGATGGAGGAAGGTTAAAAATGAAGGGGTGGAGCTAACAGATTTAAATGGAGCAGAGAATTCCAGCTTCTCCTGTGGTAGGTGAAGAATAAAGCTTAAGAGAGGCAAGCTGGCACTGTATCAGATAAATATAATTCACAAAAGTGGATAAAAGGGGTTCTGCTGAGTTTTTTAAATGAATAAAAAGAGCCCTCTGTCCATTTCTTTCAACACAGGCTATAGAGATGTGTTAAGATGGTGACTTGTTTCTGTCTACATCCTTGGAATTTTAAAGGCAATATATTTAATAGGATCACAAGTAAGGAAATTGTAGGTGTTGGAGACACAAGTGGTGATTTAGAACTAAAAAAGGTAGGATGGAGAAAACAAAGACAAATTCAGTAAATATCTTGGCAGGTGCTGGTAGATTTACAAGAAGCAGATAAAAGAAGAAATGTAAACTTCCATATAAGAGTTGTTTGAAGACTTAGAACTTGGAATTGCTTTCTTCTCAGATTTGCTTCACTTGGTTGCACAAAAGGCTGCTTTGTTGCTGTGTGATAAACTTAAGGACTTGGGAATCAGCATTTTAAGTGAGTTTGTTTAGCAGCAGACTGCAGGAGAAAAAAACAGAGCTGCCTGTTTTTGCTGCATGATACCAGAGAAATTAGTGTATTATGTTGATAAAGTTTTACAGAAGCCTACCTGAAAAACCAAACTTCAGCTGTGCCTTTTGAACTGATAAGTATTGAAATAATTATAGCCCCAAAGGATTTTCTGCTAATAATAATAGCAGCAATGACAAGTACAGGAGGAATATTTTTCCTTCAGTGGTGTCTTATTTTGCAGGGCTGATGCATGTGGGAATAAACCATCCTCTGTTTCATGTGTAGACCATATTCTGAAGACCCAGTGGTAGTTTTGAATTATTGCTAGTGGAAAAATATTCATATTTGAGTGCAGTGAAGCAAGTTTGTTCTAGGGGAGGTTCAGGTTGGGCATCAGGAAGAATTTATTCCTGGAAAGGGGGTGAGGCCTTGGCAGGGGCTGCCCAGGGAGGTTTGGACTGTCCATCCCTGCAGGTGTCACCTGGAGGTGGCACTCAGAGCTCTGGGCTGGGGACAGGGTGGGCATGGGCACAGCTGGGACTCTTGGAGGTCTTTTCCAACCTCAGGGATTCTGGGATTCTAAACTGACTCCTTGGAGACCTCCCTTACTTAGATCTTGTGCATTTACATTTGGTTTGGAAATGACATGTTGGCGACTGCTCATCCAGCCTGGCTTCTTGCCCAGAGATGGATATCAAAATCCCTATTTTCTTGCCTTTTCTTCTTCCTTCACCTGTTCATTTGCTACCCACAGAAAGAACTGAGATCCTTGTTATTTATTAAAGTGTTCCTATTTCCAATATATTTATGTATATATTTTTCTAGTTAACACAATGGTAACTTGTATTTCTCTAACCATCTTTGGTGCTACTGAGGAACTAAACTGGGCTGTTTGGAGCAGAAATGCAACTGCAGCAAAAGTGGGGACTTTTAGACACTTTTATTCTTGCCACTGATGGAGAAACAGCAGTGGTGTTACACATGGCTGATTCAAATCACTGGCTAATAATGCATCTATCAAATAGATTTTCATTTGTGATGACATTTCTTCTATTTTCTTTTAGATGCAAAGAGTTTGGCCGAAATGCTTATGAGGTAAGAACAGATTGAATTTTATGGTTTTTCTAAATTGAAAAATATCTGGCAACTATAATACCATATTTAAGAATTTTTATAGGGACAAATGGAGAAGTAAACTTTTTTCCTAAACTCTTTTCCAAAACACACCATTTTTCTGTCTGTTAAGAGCTGTGATGCACTGATGGTCAGACATGAGAGAAAGAAGACACTGGACAACGTGAGGGACTACAATGATTTTAAAAAAGGACAACTTATGTTAGTAGATTAAATCATAGAAGATATGTAGGTCCATTTGGACATTTTTCCTACTCTGGGAAAAAAAAATTCGTAATATGTATCAAAGTAATTGCTCTTCAGAGATCATCTGATTAAAGGCAATAAATTTCTGACTGTGAAGGTCTCTAAACTTTGCAGCTCTGTTTATGTAATTCACTGTTGTTAGCTGCTTATACCCAAAGGTATAAAAGAGCAGGTAAATCCATTTATTTTTTTCACTTCTGTTCCATCAGCTCAGCATTCAGAAATCTAATTCAGTTGTTGGATTGCATCATAATGACTATTCTGGCACCACAATTCTTTCAAAGATGGAAATTTCATAACTTCAATGTTTATTCGTTTGTCTAGGGAAAATATTGAACTTTAGAACTGCTGCATATATTTGAAACTGGGATTGCCAAGGGATTCTTTTTGAGTTCAAATGAATTTTGGGTTGCTAGAAAATATTTGTTATATTCAAGCAACAAATTTGAAAATGTCATAGGTATTTCACCACACGGACCACGCTCCAAACTTCCTCACTTGTGATAAACTTCACTTCTATTGTAAGAAAAAGCAAAGACATGGTGACAGATGGGTTTGGTGTAAATTCAGCTCTCTGCCATTCTATCTGAATAAGCCCAGTGATGTTAACAGCACTGGTCACACTGTCCAGGTCATCCCCTCCCTGGCTGCCTGTGGCAGCAAATTGTGGGATTCAGCAGCTTCAGGAACATTTGCCCTGGTGGTTTCTGGTACCACAGAAGACAGCACAGATTAGCACACGTAGCAAGTGAAGAAGAAACCCAGCAGGGATCAGCTGAAACCCCTGGATGGAGATTTCAGTCCCAGTGACAGCCCCTCAGAGCCCCCTGCAAAACTGGGAATGCTCTGCCTGACCCTGGCTGGCTCCACTGTCACCACTTCTGCAAGGCCAGTCCAGAGTCTCACTCCTCTGACACTTAGCAAACTTCACCAGACTTCCAGAAGTGTCCAGGTTTTGCTCACCTTTTTCCTTTGCTGATGGTTACCAAATGAAGGGACCTTTTTCCTCCCTCCCTGATGTACTCAGAGAACAGCCAAGTCCCCCCTCAGTCCTTAGCTCAGAGCTGTTTTTCCAGTTAATTCACCTGCCACCATTTCATTTGGCTTTTCCCTTCACCAGCATTAAAACATGACCATCAAACCAGTTCCTCTCATCCTCATTTATTAACAAATAATCTTGGCTTTATCACATAAGCATATTTTACATTTTTTTTCTAAAAGTTTGAGCAAAGGCAGATGACTGTTAAATCAGAATTTCAGAGGAAGCAGGGGATATAGGCTTACATTTGCAGACATGGGAATATAGATATAGGCTTACATGTGCCAGAACTGGGAACTCACGTTTGTAAAAATCTGTGAAATACCTTCAACCAAAACCTGAGCTACCCACAAACACCAGATGTTCCTGAAGATGTAATATGTAAATAATCAAAGAATAATAAGCCCTCTCCAAAGCAACAGTCATGTATGATAAAGCTCCTGATATTTTTTATCTTTAAGATTTCACCAAAATCTGCTGTGATGAAAATATCAAGAAAGGGGGTATTTGGGGAGAGAGCAGAAAAGATCATTCCATGCTTGGAGGCCTGGAGAGAGCTTTGTGTATCTTTCCCTTTGAGGAGATTTTCATGAGTGTGTGTAAAGCAGATTAAAAATGGAGCTTTAGTCTTTGCTTTGAGAGTCACTGGCTTTGGCTGTGTAAGTCAAATGTCTGTGGAGCAGGATAAATCAGCAGTTTAATAGGAGCTGCACAACTCATTGTTGATACCTTAAACTCACAAATAAAAATCCCTGCTGCTGGATAAGCACAGCTTTTTTATGTTTCTTTTAGGTGAAAGCACCAGTCCAGCCACGCTCTTTGTAACAGCTCACTGTGAATCAGTTTAGCAATTCACTGAATTTTTAAATTTTCAACAGAAGGTGAAGAATCTTTTATCCCCAAATATTCTGACTACTTACAAGATCTAGTTTCCCATATGTTTTTACAACAAACCATGGACTCTCAAAATCCCATACACGATGTACTTACTTACATGATTAAAAAAGGTCTTTTTATTCACAGACTCAACATAAAAGCTGTACTCTGACCAAAGTACCACCTGCCCAAATATCTGTTTTAAATAGTGACAAAAGCAGGAGCTTTAGTAGAGTGAAAGAATACAGCAAAACACTGACAGAGCTGGGAATCTTCAGAGTGGAGAAATCTTTGGGGAGATCTCATTGAGGCATTTCAGCAGCTGGAAGGAGTTTAGGAAAAGGGGAGGGACTTTTAATATGGGCAGATAGTGACAGGAGCAGGGGCAAGGGTTTTAAACTGAAAGAGGGAAGGTTTAGATTAAATATTAGGAAGAAATTCTTTTCTCAGAGGGCAGTGAGGCACTGGAACATGTTGTCCAGAGAAGTTGTGGACTCCTCATCCCTGGAATTGTCCAAGGCCAGGCTGGACAGGGCTTGGAGCAGCCTGGGATAGTGGGAGTTGTCCCTGCCCATGGCAGGGGGTGGAATGGGATGATCTTTAAGGTCTTTTTCAACCCAAGACATGATTCTGTGATTCTGTGACTCAGCCTCATGACAGGCTCCAGTGCCTGAAGATTTGGAGCTCAGAGATTCTTTGAACTAGATGGAATTAATTCTGTTATACACAGATCTTTACAAGGTCTGATAGGTAAAGAAAAGCACATGCTTATGTTTGGGAATTTTATGTCTGTAAATACAAAAAAAAAAAAAAAAACATAGATCCATTTTATCCCTTTAAAAAATTAGTCATTGAACTCCTCATCCACCAGACCATTAAAATATTTTTGCCTGAATTCAGTTTAGGAAATACTTCCAACCAAGCTTCAAAACTGAAACCTTAAAACACTTTGCCCTCCTTCCAAGCCCTAGGGGCACTTCATTGCTGTGGGCACTTTAGGATTTTCTATCTTGAAAGCTGAACTGTTGTGGTCTGCAAAAAAGAATTTAAAATTCACTTAGCCAGAATGAGACATCATCCTAATCAGCACCAGCCCCCTTGCTTCTGCCAACTGCCTGTGCTGTGTTTGGACACCCCATGTCACTGCTGCATGCAGGGGAATTAATTAGATCAGCAAGGAGGAGGAGAGACAGCCCACAAACCAAGGAATAACTCTCAGGAACAGCAGGGAATATTCCTGAATATAGAGAGGCCTGGGTTCCAGTTCTGGCTTGTAAGACCTGCCACATATTTTGCATGAAGTTATCCCTGGAGCCAAGGTTGGGATTGGGAATTTTCTCTTGTCAGGTGAGCAGTAAAACTGCAAATCTTGGGAAAACTCTGTTCCTGCTCCCTGTGGTCCAAACAATGCTTCCTGTGTTGGTTGAGTACTTTCTGATAATGGAAATACAGAGCATTCATCCTGCAGAAGAGGCTCTGGGATTCTGGGATCTGCATTCTCTGAGCAGGAGCCTGATCCCATCCCTTCATCTCCTGCATCCCCAGTGAATGCAGAGAGGTGCAGTGATGCATTTTCCAGGCTGTTATGCACTCACAGATTCTAGATGCATCTGACTCTGTGTATCCTACTGGATTATTGAAATTGGACATTAAAAAAAAAAAAAAAATCAGTTTCCTACTCTAAACTGAAAAAGGGAAGGTTTAGGTTAAATATTAGGAAAAAATTCTTCACTCAGAGGGCAGTGAGGCACTGGAACAGATGCTCTGTGTTTGCTCTATGACTCTGGGCAAGCCCAGAGCAGTCCAACTTTCCAAGGGCCTGTATCCAAGAATATTTGGAATGTAGATAAAATATTACTGATAAAATATAGATTAAATATAGATTAAAAATAGATAAAATATAAAATATTATAATATTTCAGCAACTTTAGTGGCATCCACCCCATGCAGGGATTTGGAGAACACCAGTGTGGAATTTATCTGCATTTGACAACACTAAATGTCTTTGAAAATTTATGTGTTTAGAAGAGCCTGTGATGACCATTCTCCCCTGATTATAAATGGAGAAAAGTCTGGAAGCCTTTGGGAGGCTCTTCTGATATTTTGCTTCCATGATGACTGAATGAGGCACCTGTGGCCTGTTTGAATGCAGGGAACAACACCACCTAATCACCCAGGAGAAGAAAGGGATTAAATTTGGGAGGTATAGATGGTGTTAATGCTGGGGACCACAACAGCAGGGAAAGGCAGGAGGTGAAAATCAGAGAGGTGCTCCCACATGCCTTGTGGATCTCACCCTTGGATTTGGAGCAGAACTGCTGGCCACATGACTAGAAAATTCCTCCAGAAAGGGACTTCAGAAGAACCTCCAGACCTGAGCTGATCAGGTGTTGCTGATGTGGAGACACAGCAGGAAGGTAACACAAATTTCCTGGAGATGTGAGCTCATCACACATGGATTAATTCTTTGTGCTCACAGAAGAACTGAGCTCATCACTTTAACAGTCCTCTGCTGATTCCTTTAACAACAATAATTCTCTGCCAAAGCAGAATTAAACTGAGTGATCTGCAGCTATTTTAAACTAGAAAATTAGCTTCCACTTGGATCTTACAGCTCTTTGAAGCCTGAGCACCTGGATCACACTGCTGGCTGATTTGTCTCAACTCTCCTCAGCCTCCCTGCATGAAGTATTTGCAAATATTTCATTTCATCCAGAGAGTAATTACACCTAAAAGGGCAAAATGTTCCTGGGTTTTTAGTGCAATCTGAAGGTTTCTTGGTGCAAGCTCTGTGCTAGAAATGACTGTGGCACTTGGTTTAACCATCCATTTTCATTTGCTTTTGGTAGACAGCTCATTTAAGAAGTCATTTTCTGCTACACAAACTTCAAAATGAAATTGTTTCAATTTGCATGATGATAAAATAATTGGTTTATGTTCTTTTTTAGATTATTGCATCAATCAATTAGACATAATCTACAAATGTAAACAAGATTTGCAGTTTTTGTCTTGGAACATCGATGAGACTAAAGCCTTTATTTATTTTATGGAATCTATTAATAGTATGCCTAGTTATTAATTTGCTTTTTCATTTATCAGTCAAAGTGATATTTGGAACTTAGCTAATTAAAAATAATGAAAAGATTAAAAAAAAAATTAGAAATTACTCAAGACATCATTTTCCTACCAACCTGTTTGATCAGCTGTGTGTTGCTTTACTCTGATTCATGAGAAGTGAAAGGTCCATCTTCCAAAGTGCTTTTACTAATTTCATTATGACAACACTTGAAGAAAACTGTGTGAAATTCTCAGATTCCTACTGAGGGAGGACAGACCACATCCATCCACACTGTGCATTCATTAAGTGCATAAATTAATACCATGCACTTGTTCTGAAGAAGGCAAAATCAGATGTATGAGTGGTTTTTGCTGATTATGGTTACATTGGGGTTTTTTGAGCTGGACAGATTGAAAATGAGGAAGTTTGCAAATATCTTTTCATTTTAGCTGAGTGTTAACGTGTTCACTTCTCTTTTGTTTTCAGCAAGAACACCAGGACATCAGACACACTTAATAAGCAGCAGCAAACACTGAGGATGCACATAGACATTCCCAGAGCACAGCTGCTGATAGAGGAGAGGGACACCATGGAGACCATTGGTAAATTTGAGCTTTTTCTCCCCTGGGTAATGTAACAGGTTCTTTTAGGCTCAATTCCTTTATTCCACACCTTTTTCCTGCTGCACACATCAAGAGAAAAGAACTACAAAGTAATTTGAAAACCAAACTGGATTGTTTTTCTTTCCTCCCCTTTGAATCATTTCCCAGTAAAAGTAATCTCAGTATAGGATCTGAAATAATGCAGGACATTAGGAAAATGAAACTGTTGGAAACAGTTTCTTGAAGAAAATGTAATTGAGGACTGGCAGTTTTATGATTTTCATACTGATTTCTCATTTGGCTCTGACTAGGCAGTTGGATCACTGACATTACTTAAAGAGAAAATATCATTCTGAAACTGCACTCTTAGTATCTGAAAATTTGCTACAGCCAGCTTTTAAAATTTACACGTTGCATATTGTATCCACCTGTTCATAGCCCATGATATTTCAACATTTTGATCAGTTTTCAGCTTCTGTGTATCCATGCAAATTCAAATCTAAACTGTTTGACGCTGCAGAAAACAAGATTTCTCATGGGGCTGGTATTTAACTGAACTGTCACAAGAAATAGAATTGTTTGGTTTTGGTGTTTTTTCCAAAATAATTTAAAAATATCTGGAAACCCAGAATGAAAATGCAGCCTGTTGTCATGACTGTATGTGCACACACTGTGGCAAGACACTCCTGACTGGCCTTGTTAGACTTCTAATTTTACTTTCTTGGGATAAAAATCTGTATAAAAGAAGCTGTCAATGTAATAGCATCTAGGGATGGTGTGGCCAGAGAGGAAAGTCAGCAAGCTGAGAGCAGCATCTCTGTCCATGCCCATTCCAGGTTTGAAAAGGAGACCTACAGATTTTTTTTAAAATCATTATTTGAGCTTTCCAAAATCTGCCCTTTGTGCCAGACTTCATCCTAAAGGCAGCTTTACCTTTTGAGTGGCAGCTGCTGAGCAGTGGGGGGGTTACAGTGAAAATACTCTTAGAGCCTGAACTGCAGCAATGTGATCAGGGCCTTGGTAAGAGGCAGCTTTCCACCCAGAATAAGCAGGGATTTTGGCAGGGTTTGACAGAGTTTGCTGCCAAGAGGCTTTATTCCCAACCTGAACAAGAGCTCATCCTTTGCCAGAGACAGAGTGGTTTGATTCCTAATGTTATTCTATTTATAGCCTTCTTTGGGTAAAAAATGTGTCTTCTGTTATAGTGCAGGACTGTTCACCCTAATGGTGTCTTGTCATGTTGAAAAAAAAAAAAATAAATCCAAAACAAAATCCAGGAATGCTTAAAAGAAGCGGATCAACCTCTGCTGACTAGTAAATGCCCAGAAGTCACATTATAAAACTATATAGCACAGCACAGCAGGAAATCCCTGAGGCTTTTATTGCATTTCTGAATGGATAAAAAGACTGTAAAGAATGCAAAAAAAAAGTCTGATAGCACACCAAATAGCTGTTCTGCAAGCAAAAAGGCAGTAAAAGATTATTTGTTATTAAACCATCCATGATCAAGTGGACCAGAATCTTCCTTGGATCAAAAAAAAAATATGATACAGAGATCACAACTGAAAAAAAGTAATAATTAAAAAAAGGAAGCAAGTGCTGTATAGCACTGCAATGATCAAGGTCTTTGTGGAAATTTGGTGAATATATCCTACCCCTTAGGGAAGAAATAAAAGCAGAACCATAAAGCAGTTAAGGTTAGTGGTCACCTTTTTCTTCCTTCCCAAGGTCAGGCTTAACCTCACACCTTTATTTAAAGCTGCAGGGAAAAAAAAAAAACCCTGAGTCAAGGTCATCCCTTCTGCCATATTCTGTCTCTGCAGAAAAAGGGGAGAGAGTGTTGGTTAGCAACACCCCCAATGACCTCCTTTTGGGAGGATGGGATGGTTTCACTGAGGACATTGCTAATCATGATAATAAAAAGAAATAAATGGAATATGTTGTTGAAAAGCTCATCTGAGCTCTCTGAAAGTGAAGGGGAAGAGGGCAGCGTTCAAAGGAGGGCAACGAAGGAATTAGGGCCACAAATGGTTGCACACAAATCAGCTCTTTGTGAGGATGTTTGACAGTCTGCCCCACGTCTCTAAGGTGAAATCACCAGGAAAAATGAAAGTTATTCTTTACTTTTATGTGGGCTTTGAGTTTAAATTCAGAGGCTCCCTCCCTTCAAAGGCACTCAGCCCTGCAGAGAGCAGGGAGCAGCCTCTGCCCGTGCTGTCCCTGGGCTGTGACACCTGGGACTCGCTGCACAGAAGGAAAGCCAACATTCTCTGCTCATTATCTGGTTATTTTTCCACTTCCAGATGACAGATCCACGGTTCTGCTCACTGATGCTGACTTTGGAGAGACGTCCAAGCAGAAGTCCCTGACTGTCACCCACACTGTCCATTACCAGTCGGTGTCACAAGCCACAGGGCCACTGGTGGATGTCTCTGATGCCCGGCCTGGAACAAGTGAGCACATCAGAAAACAGGGGGTTTTTAGAGAGGAGAAAGCTGTAACAAAAGAAATACTCTGCTTCTATATTTGCATCCTCATCCTTGTGTGTGAGAGTGGAGAGAAATCTATTTGGGTCAGCAGAGGCCATTTCTTAAACTATTGCACTTGTGATTCAATATGGGGAAAATTGCATATGCATCTGAAATGGAGGTGTAATTTGAAATAATTCATACCTGGCCTTCATTAAACCAAATGCATGTTAGATTTTAATTTCCAGAATTTATTGGGTAAATTACCTTAATGGCTTTTAGTGTCTAATATACTTTTTTTTCCCTCTGTGATCAATCTTTATTGTATTTCAAAAACAGCTTTCCTCCTACCTCTCCATCAGGAAAAAAAAAAGCAATTCTCATTATTACTTTTTCTGAAAAAGTTATATTTCTGGCTTTAGTTATTATGGTAAATTACTTTTCCCAGATATATTCATGCCAAGCAATCCTTCCAGTGATTAAAATACTATCATAAATTAATATACTGATGCAATCCATTCTTCTCATTCTTCTCATGAATATGTTCCATATCTATGTAAATGGGTTAAAAAAAATACTAGGTTGAATGATTAGTTATGAGTTAGAAATTTTAGCAAAATGTAGTTCACTGCAGTGTGCAATTTCTGAAATCTCTTGGATTATTTCTGTCCCCTGATCATTTCAGAATTTACCTGTTGAATTTGGTGAACATAAATGCTGAAATCTCAGTTGCTAGAATGCAGATGATTTGAAAAATCCATTCCCACTGCAGTCTTTTAAATAATAGGTGTTCTAGTCCTAGCCTTGGTGTTTATTTAGCTCTTCCATCTTTTTTCAGGTGTTTCCTTAAGGACTAGATTTTCTAATAGGGAAAAAGGCATCACCCCAAAACCTCATGCCTGTGTCCCACCACAGAACTCTATAGCACTGTCCTTACTAATGGCTCTTTTGTGTGCAGTTCTGTGCTTCATTCCTCTGCAGCCAGGGAGAGAATTCCTTCAAATTAAGTGTGGATTTAACTCATGTGCAAGAATATGATCTGTGTCCAGCCCTGCTTGGAAATAAAAATCCACCAGCACTTTTATTACGCAGCACAGATCAGATTGCAGCAGGGCACAGGGCTGGGTCAAACACTTCCAGGTAATGTTCTCTGGATTTAAGGCACTAATCCAGCTTTGCTGCAGGCTGGGTGATGAGATTTTGTCTAGAGCCACCACTTGTGCTGGGCAGAGGAGAGCAGAGCCCAGCTGGATGGCTCAGAGGTTATGGACCCTCCTGTCTGAGCCCACTCACATTCACTGAGTGACAAATATTCCTTTACAGCATATTTTAAAGTTCTTCTCTTGTCCTTATTTGTTTATTGATTTATGAAAGAGATGCTCTGTGAACCTTTGCCTTGCTGACCTCAGCTATGTCCAGTTGTGTTTGGCAGCAGAGCTGCCCTAACCAGGGCACCAGCTGTATTTCCAGCCCACTGCCAGCTCTGGAAATGCATTGCCTGTGCTGCACAGCCCCTCACAGGGGCACAGCATGGCTGGAGCAGAGCTCATCAGGACTAGGACTGAGCTCCTGTGTGCTGGCAGAGGCTCTCCCAGCTCATTCCCATTGACAGGATCAGAGGTTGAGGTCCAGAGGGACACCTGGCCATGGTCAGTCCAGCCCCTCTGCTTACAGAAGGGTCAGCAAGGGCTGGCTGCTGGCTCAGGAACATCCCCAGGTGGCTTCTGGATGTCCCCAAGGGGGGAACTCCAGCACCTGCATGGGCAGCCTGTGCCAGAGCTCAGTCTCCCTCACATTAAAGTGTTTCCTGGTGTTCAGGACAAAGCTCCCAAGTTTCTCCTTGTGGCCATTTCCCCTCACTGGGCACCACTGACAGAAACTTGGCTCTCATCCTCTTGCCCTTCATGTATTTCTGTACATTGCTGGCATTCCCCCAAACCTTCTCTTCTCCAGAGCACTGTGCCAGGAGCTGTTCCCACCACCACTCTCCTCCTGCTCTCCACGTTCTCCCTGGAATGAGGCTCACTCCTGGCCACACCACAGCCACGTGCCACATTCCCAAGTGTTGCTTTGCACCACACTGAGCACGGATTTGGATGCTGTCCATGTGAGCAGCTCTGTGCTGCACTGCCAGGAGGATCAGTTATCAATGGCACTGGGTTCTAATTTTTCCACTGCTGTAGGGCAAAAAAAGGAAGAAGGATCAGGCCATTATTTGTAAATAAAAGCCTTGTTTTTTTGAAGCAGCAGAATACAAATTCTCACTGGGAATGCTTAGGCAGAAGCAGTGCTCTGAGTCATTATCTGGGTATTGCTTTTTCTTTCAATTTCTTCTGCTAAAGTCTCTTACCTCAAAGACTGACAACTTCACCATTTGAATGTCAAAGAACACTTTGAATAGATTTGAATTTTCATTTCTAATACCCTTTCTATTGTTAGTAATATTCTTTCAGAAGCTTTGAAGAGAAATCCTTCAGTGCTGATATAGTCACTCTCTGTTTGCCACATAATTTTTTTTTCTCATTCCCTTGCTTTGTTAGACTCACTTTTAGGGCAGAACTCTTTATTAATAATAATTATATAAATATATTATATTATAATAAGTTCAAGAAAGTCAATTTTGCCATACAGTTTGCTTTTGCAGTCTTGGTCACTATATTATCTCTAAGTTAATTTAAAAAGTGCAACATTGCTGACCTTAAACCAGTGGCAGGTGATTTTTAAAGTTTGAGAAATTGTATTAATTTACTAATTCTTCTAAGCAGTCAAATCTTTATGAATCTGCTCCCACTGAAACTCTGATGGCACAATTACACCTTATGTTTTATGTCTTGGCCACTTGTTAAAATAGGAAATCTGTAGCTGATCAATACTGTAATATAGTAACAGTATGTCCAGAGTAGGGAATTATAGCCCCACATTTCTGAGCACATCTGTTTAAAAACTGACAGCAGGTACCTGGTGGAGGGTGTTTCTGAGGGCACATCTGATATGCTGATAATTTACCTTGCACTTCACTTGAGGTGTGGTGTGAAATCCCTGACCAGATCTACTTGCCTTGTGCTCTTTCAGTGCTCAGGGTGGTTTTGGTGCTGGAGAACTGCTTGTCTTGGAGTAAAATGTGTCAATGGAAGAATGATGGGGCCTTCAGCTCTTCAGTTCCACCCTTGATAAAATATAGAGTTCCATTAGAAAGAGAGCAGTTCTAGAAAAGCATCAGCAGTTTGGTAATGATCAGCATTAACACTGTTCATTTTTTTTTTCCTCGAAAAAGAATGTCTTGAGTTTGTGTTTTTTTAACAATCATGATTTCTGGAAGGGGGAAGTGAAGGGCCAGGCACTGATCTCTCTGATGACCAGGGAGAGGACACAAGGAAATGGCTGGAGCTGTGTCAGGGAGGGGTTGTGTTGGATATCAGGAAAAGTTTTCTCACCAAGAGGTGGTTGGATGAATGGCCACATCCCCAGGGCTGCCAGCGCTGCCAGGTATGGCCATTACAGGCCCAGGAAGAATCTTAAAGGATTTTTCCAGCCTGGCTTTCTCAGGCTTGGCTGGGACTTTTCCCAAGCTAGAGCCTCTTTTTCTACTGTGAACATGAGAGAAAGAATCATAACAAAGATAAACACCTGCTGGATCCATGAGAAGCCTGGGACAAGAGGTGTCTCCTTCTCTGACCAATGAACTGTCTGTATTTTGTTTTTCATGAACTGTATTATAAAAAGCAATGGCTTCCTTCAATAATGTCCTCCTTCTTGCTCTTTCTTGCTCTTTCTTGCTCTTTCTTGCTCTTTCTTGCTCTTTCTGGCACCAAGTAACAAAGTGCCTTGTTGCTGTGTTCTTTCGCCGCTCCGTAACCCTTTATACAGCAACAGCCAGGGATGCCCAGGCTGGGATTTGGGGGGTCTGGGCAGGACCAGGGCTGGGACTGAATGATCCCTGTGGGTCCCCTCCAGCTCAGGCCATTCTAGAACTCTGTGATTCTGACAGGGCTGCTTTGTTCCCAACCCCTCTCTGCCACCCCTCACAGACCCCACCACAAGGAGGAGTGCCAAAACCGGACCCACCGCGCGCAACCGCTACGCCAGCCAGTGGACCCTCAACAGACCCCACCCCACCATATCAGCCCACACCCTCACCACGGACTGGAGGCTGCCCACGCCCAGGCCAGCAGGCTCAGTGGACAAGGAGAGTGACAGCTACAGTGTCAGCCCCTCGCAGGACACAGGTATGGACAGGGCTCCCCGTGGGGACAGCGGGACAGCAGCAGCTGCAGGAACCCTCCTGCTCCTGGCTGTGCCTTTTGGAGCCCAGGTGTTGTTGTTCTTCCCTTGCCAGGGTGGTTTTTCTGTGGGTTATTTATGAGGGGTGCCACAAATGCTTGTAGTGATAATGATGACAAATATTGCGCCTCTGGTTCCTCGTTCCACGCGCATCCTTTGAGCAACATCCTTCCTTTAAAAGACAAGTGGTAAATTTTCCTGTAGCTTCCCAAAACAAACAGCAAAAGTAGGAGAATTTGACTAGGATTGGACAATACTAGTCAGCAAGAATATCCTTGAGTCATATTTGGAATGGTTTTTAGGATTTAAACAACCTTCAGGTTAGTATTTTTATTTTCCCATTCACGTAATATGTTCATTCTCAGTGAGGGAAAAAACAAAAAAAACTCTGGAATTAGAGTCCATGTAAAAATCCATTCATAGCACTGCATTCTGCAGCAGCTGGCCAGGATTTTCCTGAGAAACAGCATGGGGTTTATTCCTCTAGATGACAAGTGGGGAGACACTAAATACATATTCTGCCTGCAGTACTCCTCTCTTTTTCTTGTCTTCACATCATAAATGCAACTGGAACTGGAAAAAAAAGCTTTCTCCACTGTCCTATGCTGAAAAATGAGCAAAAAAAAAAAAAAAGGCAAATAAATGAGTAAATTATTAACTAGAACAATCATGAAGTAAATCTGATAAAGGTTAAAAAAGAAGAAATGTAAAATATTTCTCAAATGGAAGTCTGACCAAAGTGAATGCAGGCTTGCTTTGGCTTCCTCAGAAAAGAATTGCCAACTGTCTTTCCTGATTTTAGGAGAAAGGTGTTCATGATGTGTTAGAGCTAGTGGATGTGAGTGGCCTGTCACCATAAAAACCAGTATGTCTGGTTTGTTTTCTGTATAAGAACAAACATCTGACTTCACTCATTTTTAGTAATTTACAGCCTGCAGTTCTCAATGTTTTGTTATTCACCCTCTTAAAACCCGATGTTGTCTCCATGGGGTAATGGCAGTCACTAGATACCTCCAGCCAGCTGACAACATTCAGGTAGAATTACCATAAATTTTTAAGATTGTTAAATACACAAATCTAAATATAAATAGAAAATATCGTCTCAGAAACCCTTTCTGTAGATGTTCCAGATTTCAGGTGCATTTGGATGTGTTCCAACCTCTTGTCACCCAAGGATATTTTCCAATATGTGTGGCAAAGGGCAGAAATTAAATTTACTGTGTGGTTTAGTAGATAAACTACATCCAATTATGTAAACAGACTCTATAATCTATATTTTAACAAGCCTACTTTTCTACTCTGTGTTTACCATTGAGCTCACAGTGATTTATGTAAGGGATAGCAAGCTTTAGATCAAGAAAGGTTTTCTTGTGCCAAAAAGCAGCTCTATTACACCACTTGGTTTCTGGGAAAAGAGTCCATTTAATTTAAGTGCTTCAAAAGTTTAATACTTTCAAATAAACATATGTAGCCAAATTATGTGTTCAAGAATCAATTGAGCTAATGTGCACATTTGATCACTTCTCCAATCTGGAGTTCAGATTTCAGGAGCTGGTTGATGCAGCTGATATTTGGCAGAATTTAGCACTTATCAAAACAATTCCAGGCTTCCAAAGCAGTAGCTTTTGAGCTGAGGAGAAATGCCTGGCAGCAGTTCATAGCTGTGACCAAGTTCTAATGTTCTAACTAGAGGCCATTAGAAATTTTCTGATCAATTTGTACTCATGAAGTCCAAGAAGTTACAGAAAGTTCACCCTGGGCTTGGATAAACTTTCACCAAATCTAAAGTAGATGCTCCAGAAGATTGGTTCTGGAGTATTCTCCCTCTTGGCATGGGATATGGGGAGCTGCAGGTGCTGAGCTTCAATGGACCAAGCTGTGACCTTTGCATGACCGTGATATTCACATGCACTGCTCCATGGCACTGGTCACCTGCTGCCTCCTGGGAGTTCCCAGCTGGCCAGAAATATGGAAAGACATCACTGAGGTCTGAGTGCAAATCAAATGTGAAACACAGAATGATGTTTCCTGTGGGTGGAAATAAAAAAAAAAAAAATCAAAAGAAATCCTGTTAAGTTCTGGTCAGCTCCAAATCTTAAGTGAGTTACAGCATCTTGCAGAAGTACTTGTCATTTTAAATAATGGATGGTCATGTTTAAAAGTGGCAGGAGTATCATTCTTTGTGCACAATGAAAACTGATGCAGGGGTGCAGGCACACAGTAAAAAAGATAAAGATTTGCAATAATGACACACTTGCCTCTGGCTGCTGCAGGAGGTCCATTTTTATGAATTAGCTATTACACTGTGCCTGTTTATTGAACATCACCAAAAATGCCTGAAATTGCACAGATCTTGTGATGAAACACAGCTTCTGTCCAAGGAACTTTTCAGAGTCCTCTGCTCTTCCAGCCCACTGGAGTAGAAACACTGTGGGTACAGCAGCCCAGCAATTCTGCCCTGCAGAAATGAGCCCTACATTTCCAGAGTGCTTTTCAATGTATCAGTAGCCATTTACATCTTCAATAACAGTGTTGTTTAAGACATATTGATATTCTCAGAAACTCATCAGCAGAAAAGAACAGCTTGTAGGTCATAATAACCTGTATGTCAAATATGAATTCCCCTATTAGCTTCAGAGCACTGAAAAAAGGCAACTGAGTGACTGCAGGCTGTAGTTGCCAAATATTGCTTTCTGAAGACCTTTGTTCCAATGAAATGAGTTAGTGTTTTACCTGGTGTCTAGAGAGACAATGTCTGAGAGCTACTACCTTTCTATTTGACCTTTGCTCCAGTACTTAAAAAAAAAAAAATATATATATATATATACATATGATGGAAATAGGACAAAAAGGCTTTCCTTTCTAACCTGTGTAACCCCAGTGAAATATTTCTGAGATGCATTAAAAATATAATGTAAAGAAGCTGTTTGTTATTTTGCTAAATCTAGTTTGTGGGTTTGAAGCCTTTTGAAGGCATTTAAGATTGAGAGAAATTGGGTTTTTGTTGTTGAAAAAGTAATATTTTTCCTGTAGTGAAGGTTATTTTTTATAGAGGTGTCCTGGTTTGGAGGACAAGTGTCTGCCAAGAAAGGCAGAAATCTCTCTTTGAAATGGAGAATGTAAACTCCCTCCCTCTGAATTATTATAATTTTGAAATTAAGGGGCTCTCAGGCAAAGAGATAGGAATTAGGAATAACAGTTCTTTACTAGGAAAATTTAAATAGAAATGCAGTATTACAAAGAACAATCCCAAACCCTGCCAGAGTCAGAATCCAAGCTGACACCCGTCAGTCAGTCAGGGTGTTGGCACAGTCCCATTCCATGGTGGCTGCATCCTCCTGCAGTGGCAGATGTGGCTCAGCTGGAGCAGTGCTCCTGGAGAAGGGGCAGTTTCCTCTGAAGGTGCAGGGATGATGTGGAAAGGTCTGGCTTTCCTCTGGAATGCAGTGGGAAGAAGGTTCCTTGGTGTCCAAAATGTCAGTTTTTCTCTGGGTAGGAAAGGCTTGGCTCCTGCCCTGGCTGGAGCATCTCCCATGGGATGATGGAATTTTATCAGCCATGCCCTGGGACTCACTGGCCATGAACAGGAGATCTCTCCTGGAGGGAGGATGGGCTGTGGCAAAGATAAAGATGATTGCCCCAGCTGGTTTAAAGCTGCCCATGAGCAGATAATGTGTGCCAGGAGATCAGGGGCACTGCCCCACCTGGCTGTGACAGATGGGGACAGAATTCACTTTTCTGGCCACATCCTGTATTGCAACCCAAGACAAAAAGAAACATGAATTTAATGCTAAGGTGCTCACAGGATAAGGCTTCACTTTGGATTATGTGCTATTATCAGGTTCCTGACTAAACTAACACTTGTGCAAGCATTTGAACAGGTTCATTTAAATCACCTTGATAACATCAAGGGCTTTACTCTGAGCTATCATGCTTGTGGCTTTCCTCCCAAAAAAGCCCTGTGCAGATGTTTTCTCTCTCCCGTTGTTCCCTGGCACTCAGATCGGGCGAGGAGCAGCATGGTCTCCACAGAAAGTGCCTCCTCCACCTACGAAGAGCTGGCCAGGGCGTACGAGCACGCCAAGATGGAAGAGCAGCTGAGGCACGCCAAGTTCACCATCACAGAGTGCTTCATATCAGACACCTCCTCGGAGCAGCTCACGGCAGGGACCAACGACTACACGGACAGCCTGACGTCCAGCACGCCGTCCGAGTCGGGCATCTGCAGGTTCACAGCGTCCCCCCCAAAGCCTCAGGATGGAGGGAGGGTGATGAACATGGCAGTTCCCAAGGCACATCGCCCAGGTGAGGAGCACAAAGAGCCTTCTGGGCACTCTGGGGGGGATTTCAGCCCACGGCCAGGTTGGGAAGAAGAGGGTGGGTTGCAGTATCTCCTGTAGCTGCTCACAGATGTAACTGGAGTGTGTGGGGATGTTTTTTGGGCTAAAAGCAGAGGCCTGACAAAATTAAGGGAGTAATGATGCATAGACATAGAACAGAGGTTAGACAGAGTTAAAGGAATAAAGTAAAGAAAAAGGCCTTAAAAGGATTCACCTTGGGCAGTGAAGAGCCTGGCCATGGCTACACCCAAGATGGATGGCATGTCAAAAATGTGTCAAAAGTTTTCACAGTTTTATCAGTTTTGGTCCATTCCCATCCGGGGGTTCACTGTCCAATCCCAGCTCCAGGCTCTGCAGTCCCACCCTCCCAGATTCTCTCCTCAATTCTCTCTGTTTGCACTTTTTGGGGCTGAAGCTGCAGCGTGTCCTTGGTTCTGGGGCTGGACAAGGATTGTTTGTGTGACTGAGCTGGGAGGAGAACTTGTAACTCTTTATATGGAGTTCAGAGTCACACACCAATGCAGTGCAGAATCTGAAAAATATGAAAGCTAATACTGGCATCAGTAAAAAGCAGTTCTATTTATTAAAGAGCCTTCAGGTACATTTCAGGCAAACAAAGGGCCCCAGGAGCTACCCCCAAAATGGGTGATGGGTCACGAGTTTTCACACTTTTATAAGTTTGGTCCATTTGTATATTGGAGATTAATCTTTCAATTACAGCTTCAGGTAATGAAGTCATTTACTCCAAGTTTTCTCTCCCACAACTCACTTTTGTTTCCATCTCTCAGGGCCTGAGGCAGTGAGGTGTCCTTGATTGTCAGGTCTGGAGAGGAATTGTGTTGCCTGACCAAAATGGGAAAGCAGCAGCTAACACTCTGTATGGAGTTTAGAGTTATACACTGAAGGATTGCAGGATTAAAAATATATGAAAAATATAAAAGCTAAAATCCTAAGGCATCAGTCCCAGCTAATGGAACATGTGAGCATATTCTCCCATATACAGAAAACATGAGAATTTAGGAGCAGAAAGAGGCTGAGCCATCAAATCCTCTCATCACACTTGCAGCCATCAGACCATTACCCTTCTGGGATAAATAAGACCATATGTGGGTGCATCTGCCCATCTCCAGCTGAAACCAGCCACTAATAGACCGTGCCTCACTCCGTGCTTCGTGCTTGGGAGCAAAAGTTGGCTCTCATCAACTGCTCATAAAGACAGATTGCAGGAGATGTGCTTGTCCCTTCTGCCTTGGGGCTTGTCAGACTTGTAACAACCCTCTGGTGATGTCCTGGAGCTGTTCCACTCTCTCTCTTTTTGACATCACCTAATATCAAACTTGGGATATCTAAATTGGGAGGGAGCAACATAAAGGAAAAAAATTAAGCCTTCAGCTCTTTGCTGACTGAAGGTACTTGAGGTGCATGAAACTTTTGTGCTCAGTCAAATTTCCAAATCATAAACATGGTGTTTCTACTGGTACCTTAGTTGCCAACAGCACAGGCAGGTTATTTGTGGTACTCAGAGATCATCAGGTTATAAAATCTCAGAAGATTTGTCAGTCTTTGTTACAGGATACAGGATGTGACAAAGCAGAGTAGGATTCAAATGGGAAAAAGGCATCATTATATTTGTTTGCTTTCTGAAAATATTATTTATTTTATTTTGTATTATTGTGTATTATTTTGTCTTGTTTTATTTTATTTTAGTATAATATAGTACAGTACAGTATATCCATTTGCCAGTGTGAGTGCTGCTACTCAGATCCACAGAAAGCAATCAGTGGTGCTCACCTATGTGAAAAAAGAGTAATGAATAATCTGTGGAGGGTCTTTTGTTCACTATTCACCATAACAAGCAGTGGTTGTAAGGACAGAGGAATGGAAGGGAGACCATGGGATCAGGAAGGGTTATTCATAAGCAGGAACTCTGAAAAGAAAGCATCAAGGATTTCGCTGGAGAAAGCTAAAAGAAAAATGTGGGAAGAAAAAGCCCAAGTAGAAGGTAGAGACAGTTACAATACTCAAGGCAGGAAATTAGTGTGTCACACAGATAGATAAGAGGGAAAATAAGTAGGAAATAAAGTAGTGGGAGAAATTACTGATTTCTGTGTAGTCACAGGGTAGAACCACAAACCCAGGAGCTGTAGAAATAGATAAAGATAGAAATACTTTTCATTTCTAACTCCAAAGAAGTAAGATAAATATTTGTCCCTGCTCTGCTAAAGGGAAGCATCTGCATTCACAGCTAAGTCAAAACTGAACTCTTTCCTTCCAAGCAGTCAACAGATATTTTTTATCATTTCTTTAACAAATATCTTGCTCTCTTTCCTTTCATGTTCCAAATACATTACTTATGCATATTTAGTATTTGGAAGTATTTTAATAAATTCTATATAAAGCTGATTTTCTTGAGGGTAAATAGAACCAAAATTTGGTCCCTGTGCTTGAGTAAAAAATCTTCCAGGATTAGAACAAGTGTAGAGTCCCTCCAGTGATTTACAGACTTGTAGTCATGTTTAGCTCTGTTAGTTTTAATGGCTTTATTTTTTCCCCTACTTTTCTTGATTAGCTTTAGCTTTCCTTTGCAGCAAGGAAATTAAATATTTTATAAAATTAATAATTAGCTTCATTACCTTGAAAGAATAATTGAGGGTTCCAGTGGGGCAATTTGAATGTTGGTCCATAAATATTGAATAATGCATTATTAAAGGTCACTTTATGAAGGGTTTTAAACAAAACATATGGATAGAAAGAACTTTCAGCAGTAGCAGACAGACCAATATTCTAATTTTCAAGTCAGTGAGGAAACACTGGGCATCTTTCCTCTTTTACCCACCACTTCAGAAATTTGCCAGAGGTAATTAGTAATTCAAATACAATTAATCAAAGTCATTCTCTAATTAAGGACATGGCAAAGAAGTAAAATAACTTAAGGTATTTGGTTTCAGTGGATGAGAACATTTGAGATAAATCACTCTGCTGCTTCAGCACACCTTTATTCTTCCTTGAAGTAAATCTTTTCTTTCAAGACAACTTTTGCCTGTTTTCATGGTGCTTTGCTTTTCTTCTCAGCCAATTCAATCTTCTTGGGAAAATGTCACTTTCAATCACTTCTGCCTCCTCATTCCTAATTTCTGACCTCCCTTTTCAAACTGATGCCTGATGCATCTTATGGTTGCAGTAAAGTTTCAAGAGTTTGCAATAAGTACTATTTGTTTCTCAAAAGAATTCCCAACAATTATAAGAGAGTTTGAAAAAAGACTCTTAGAAAAAGACTGTTAGATTGTTATCCTTTGATAAACAGGGCATTTGGAAATGAATCCACCCAATGGCAAAGCTGAAATTTAATTCACAGAAGGTAACAATGGAGTTTGCTGGTGAATTCCTAGGGATGGAGATGAGGCTGAGAGGATTCTTGATTCCTGCATCCTCATTTTTGTCCTTCTTGAGGACAGGAGTTTGCTTTTCCCCAGTCTTCAGGCATTTCTCCCAATCACCATGACCAATCAAAGACTATTTGCAGCCTGGCATCTCCCAGTTCCCTCTGCACTTGTAGGCACATTCCATCAAAGCCATGGATTTACAAGTATCCAGTTTGTTTAAGCATTCCCTGACCTGATCCTTGTCAGGGCTGAGTCTTTTTCTCCAGCCTGTCCCACTGATCTCTTGGACCTGGGATTCCTGAAGGCTGGTCTGGCTAGTGAAGACAAATTCAGCCTTTTCCATGTCCTGTGTCACCAGATTCCATTCAGCAGTGGGGCCACATTTTTCCTGGCCTTCCTATTGTCACCTATAAACTTACAGAATTTTCCTGTTGTCTTTGACATCCCTGGACAAATTCAGCTGGGCTTGGGCTTTCCTAACCACATTTCTGAATGTCTCTGTATTCCCACTGGGTTATTCTTGCTGCTCCCACCCTCTTGGGTACTCCCTCTCTGTGGCTGACTTTTGCCAGGAGCTCTTTGTTCATCCATAGAAGCCTCCAGGAATTTTTGCCTGAGAATTTCTGCTCACTGAGCTTGGAGAAGGTGATCCTTGAATATCAGCCAGCTCTCCTAGACAGGAGGATACTTTAGCTGATGGTACAAGCAGATGTAAATGTTTTCTGCATCATCCTCACATCAGGCCAAAACTTTAAAGTATATGCAAAACATTTTTTAAACAACAACAATTCCCCCAAAAAAAAAAAAAAAAACCCACACACAAAAAAAAAAAAAAAAAAAAAAAAAAAATCAGGAGTTTCTCTGAGTTTCCAAAAGTCGTAGCTACAGGAAATGGAACATGGAAGTAAGATTTTTTTTTTTTTTAATTATTCTACATTTGGTGTTTTGAAAGCATGTCCCACACATCCTTGTGTTCTGACCTTTACAACATCCCAAGCAGATTTTTGGAAAAAGATAAGATTAGAAAAAGTTGTCCAGAGCAGCTGTGGCTGCCCCTGGATCCCTGGCAGTGCCCAAGGCCAGGTTGGACACTGGGGCTGGAGCAGCCTGGGACAGTGGGAGGTGTCCCTGCCATGGCTGGGTGGCACTGGATGGGCTTTAAGGTCCTTTTCAACCCAAACCATTCTGAGATGCTGTGATTATTTGAAGTTCATGCTTCACCATTAACAACACCACCATTATTTTCCCTTTTTAGTATCACATTACAAATCAAGCAAACTGGAATTGCTGCTTAACAACAGCCCCTGCACAGCTCCCAGAAGGGAAGGGATGGATGCAGACCTGCACATGAGGTGTTTGGACTGCACAGAACTGTCAGACCTGATCTGCCCAGACCTTGAAGGTGACCCACTGTAGATGGTGACATTTTTCAGGAAGCCATCAGAACAGTCATGTGTCCCAGGGGGCACCTTAAGAGAGAAAATTGAAGCAGTAAAAACAGGACAGCAGGATTTTAAAGCTGTGGAATAAATCACATTTTTTACAAAAGTGGGTCTTAGCACCTGTGCCATGTTCAAATCCTTCATGCTGTAAAAATGGTGGTAACTCATTGTTTTCATTGCATCTTTCTCAGCATCAGAACTCCCAGAAGTCTGGGATTTGGATTATTGTTCTCCTTCCCACAGCTGTCATTAACTACAAGTTTGGTTAGTAAGATCAGGTCCTCAAGGAGTCATTTAAGCAGAGCAAAACTGAGGCAGTTTTTCATATAAATATTCATAAATTTCAACAACTGTAACCCCAAGTTTACCTGTGAGGTTGACAGATGAGTCAGTCCCTCATCCTCCAAAAAGGGACAGGAATTGGAAAGAAATGCACTCTCTTCCTACCTCCCACTGTGCCATCCAAGAGTCTGTAATGTAGAAAAATGAAAGATAATTGTAGAGGTTCAAAGAGTTTTATAATAATGTTCCTTTTTTTTCTCTTTTAAGAACAATAATCACAAATTGAGTTATCATAACAGTTATTCTTCACTGCAATAAACATTGCTGGAGCAGTTTATTAAAAATAGATTCCCGTTATTATAATTTTAAATCTCAGTAATGGCCTCATCCAAGAAGCCTGTTGGGGTTTTTCTTCTCTTTACTTCTAAATCATTGTGCTGGAGAAAAGAACCACTATTAACTGGGAAATATTTTGATATTCTTTGCATCCCAAGTGCTGTTTATGTCTGGGGTTCTTTTGTGGACAGACCACTTACTTACATCCCCTGGCAATGGAGTTCATGCTTGGAAGGAATAACATCAGGGCCTGAAGGGGAGATACCTAGAAAATTTTAATTTCTTACAATTAGCAGAAACCTCCTTTCCCACAGGGGTACAGCAAAAATCAGATCCCCAATTTTATTTTTCTCTTTTGCTAATCAACAGTAAAAAGAACCTTTGCTTATATATGACATTGTCCTTAAGGGTTTGTTTGATTTGGACCAGGAATTTCTCTACCTGATGTCACGAAACAAGTTCAAGGTCATTTTTGACCATCCCATCTCCTCTAAACTGGGGAGAGATCACATGAATATAAAACTCCTGAAGGACTAAAGCATCCCAAATATAATCCCAGGGAAGAAATGTCTCTCAGGGGGTGTATCAGACTAGTAGAATTGAAAATCCATTTAAGGCATCACAAGGTTTTATATCTCAGAACTTCCTCCACAAACTTTCAGCTGGTGAAAGGAACCAGTTTGGAAAGAAACCTGCTTGTGAGTGGGGGGAAATGGCATTTTTGGAGAGGCAAACTCTGAAAAAATGATTTTTCAAGGCTCTGATTTCACAGCTATGAAGATGTCAGGGATTCCCCAGTCCTCCATAGGGAACCTGAGTGTTTTCCTGGGTCCTTCCACCTGCACAAAGCAGAAGCCCCCCTTCTCCAATACCCTTCTTCCCTGGAAAACTTTCCTCCTCTGTCCTTGTGTTCTTGGCTGCTGGGCAAGAACATCATTTTCCTCTCCATTTTCCAGCCCTTCTCCTTGGCCCCCATGTCCCAGAGGAGATTTGGCCAGCTGACATTGCCTTTTTACATCAGCCAAGGCCAGGCCAGACCTGCTCTCAACCAACCCCTCACCATCCAGACTTGGACACTTTTTGGGTTTTTACAGCTGGGCACCTCAATCCAGCAGCCCAAGTTTAACCCTTAAACCTACTGCATATTAACTAGGAAAAAATACTGATTTAACCTCTCCAGCTTTGCTGAATGATCAGGTTCTCTCAGTTTTTCAAATGCCTTAATTAGCATTCTTGACCCAATTTAGAAGTTTCTCACTGTTTTGACTAATCCTGATGATTGAACAGCAAAGCCTCAACATGCAGACAAGCCTTGAGCTAAAGAATGCAAGTACTTTATGAAAAGATTTACAAGGGTCCCTTAAATTCAGTCTGGATATCACCTGCAGTGCCTAAATGTTGTTTTAAACACCCAAGTCAAGAAACAAATCTTCTTTTCCAGCATTCAGTCACTGCAGCTAAAAATAAGCTACTTAGCATAATGAGAAAAATAAGAAGCAGGCAGCAATAGAAGGCAGTACAGTATTTTTCCAGTGTCAGCCCCGTAACCTGAGATCTGAACTCTTTTCCAGTGCCCTGTGAGTTCAAGGGTGAAGGAGTTATTTCCCTCTGACACTGACTGGAGTCTATTTAGGGAGTGGATTTTTGTTGGGAAGCTGCTGACAGAGCCCCACTGCCGTGGCTGGGACTGAATCTGATACAAATTGGGCCACTGGGGATTCAGCAAAGGCTGGGACTCTTGGCAGCTCACCTTTACCCTCCTTTCCCCATGCCTTGGCTGAAAATGGGGAATAATTCCATTAATTCCGTGGCTTCCAGGTCCAAAACTGAATTTCTTGAAGTTACAGAAGAATCTATCTATCTTCCTGCTGTTGTTGTTTAGAAATCTCACTGCAAAGCACACAAACGCTGAGCTATGGGTTGTTTTCTGGTTCAGTTTTATATTTGCACTGCCTGGTTTCAAATGCAATAGCTATATATATGAAAAAATATGAATATGTATACACACACTGTATATAATGTGTATACAGAACAAAGAAATCAGCATCCTGACTCTACAGGAGGAGACCAAGATCCACTTTTGAGAGAAGTACATAAGGAGACAAATCAAAATAAGCAGGTGGAAAAACAGAAGGACAGGCACAGAGTGGGGAATAAACCTTCTTGTCTATGTTTTAACAGTAGTAAATACTCCTAGCATGACTGATAACTTGTATATTTACTTATGTGATGTATCCTGAAGTTACTCCCCTAGATGAGCATCTCTAATGTTTCCATATTAAATCCTTCTGTGCATGGAACACATTTTTATTTTCTGCTGCACTGTTGGAAAAGCAGGAGCATGTCACAAAGAGACAGACTGTGCCATTTGCTGCTTATCCTAGAAATGGCACATCAGTGATGAGAGGAAATTGCCTTTATCATGTCTCAGGTTTTATTTCTGTGGAGTATCAGGAGCTTTTTCTCCTTCAGCTGAGAAAAGCTGAATGTTCTGCAGGGATGAAAACCATTTAATTCTGCATTTAATTTGACGTGACTACATGCTTTATATCACTGGCTTTTCATTTTTATTCTGGTGGATTTGTAGACAGGAAGGCTCACACTGCAAGTTTTTAAAACTTGCCACTATAATAAAAATGAACTTAAACAGGTTCAGATCAGAAGCTGAAATATTCTGAGATCAGAAAGGAAAACTATATTGGTGTGAATCTTGAGTTTAAATAGGGCAGCTGTTCAGTTACAAGGTTTCTGTGCAATTGTGATGTGAAAGTTCCATTTTAGGAACTATAGAAGACAACTGTAACATAAATTGGAGTCATTGATGGCACTGGAACAGGTTTTCCAGAGAAACTGTGGCTGCCTCATCCCTGGATGTGTTCAGAGCCAGGTTGGACTGGGCTTGGAACAACCTGAGATAGTGGAAGGATTTGAAACTAAGTGATCTTTAACATCCAAGTCAAACCCTCCTGTGAGTCTATGATTAAAGTAATCTAAATTATTTTTACAGTGGGCACCATGTGATACAGGTGTTAGGAAGATATTTTTTAATTAGAGGAGAGAAACAAGTGGTACCAATTCCTCAAAGACTCTGTGAGGAGTGTATAGCAGCAAAATTTCCTGTTGTTGCCTAATTTATTCTTTATTTTGATTTGAAAATTAACACTGACTTCGGAGAAAAAACAGCATTCCAAACTGTGCTGGTTCAGGATACTCTTGGGTTTTGGTTTTTTTTTTTCTATTTCTTCTAGACTAAAATTTGCACATTAAGGAAACCCTCTCCCTCCCCCAAGAATGGCCATTTCCTAACTTTTGATTAGCAACATGATCTTTCTTATTAAAAAGTGAGGGGTTTTTAAATTTTAATTTAATTTTGATTTTCTAAAGTGGATTATTTTCTTTGTGGTCCATATAGATATATGTGTGTGTATATATAAACTGCAGCTATTAGACTACCCATGTTTTCTGTAGCTTTAGACACATTTGACTGAGCTTGAGTTACTGAAGAGTTTTATGCCTTAAGCAAGGATTACATTTATCAGTAAATTTTCAGCTACTTTCATGTTCTTATAGTTGGAACTTCAATATTAATTGTTAAAACTACCAGCAAAAGTTCCAAATCAAACCAAAGATGCTGTGTCCACTTCAATAAACACAACAGATATTTTAGAGCACTTCTGTTAAGTGCCCCTAACTTGAACCTCACTTCTACAAAAACTAGATTTTGAATTTTGAAAATGACAAAAAATTTCACCTTCACAGTGTTGGGACAGAGTTTGTGGGATTTTTGCAGCAGCAGGAGTTGCCATCACAGACCCAACCCTGCTTTAAGGTCCTTGCAGATATTTACAGCCATTCCTGATTTAACTGATGTCAGGCTCTGTTATTTCCCCTGTGCCAAGAGGACCTGAGTGTAATCTGAGCTCTACAGGAGAGCTGGCACTACCTGAAAATGGAAACCAAATCTTACCTGCAAGAAAGGTCATGCCTGTGCTCTTCTTGGAAATTAAAGCAGGAAATCATATCACTAGGAGAAAAAAACTTTAGTTTTCACAGTCCTGACCTGGCTGTAGTGATGGTCTGTGCCATCCATGGAAGAGCTTTATGTGCTGGCCTTTAAAGCACAGTTCTGCAGATATATTTCAATACTGAAATATTTATTCAGCATCCCTAATTTAAATGTGAGAGCTGTGAGAACCCCCAGTCCCAGGGGTTTGATTAACAAAAATGCAGTGCAGTGCAGATGCACCTTGTCAGCATCACTCAGGGGATTCAGACTAATGGATGTGGGGAGACTGAGTCACAGAAACTCACCCCTAACTCAGCAGAGAGCAGGGCACTGCTGATATTGCTGTCCCTGCTGCAGCCTGACCTGCCCAGCCTGTTTTGCTCTCCCATTGCCATTGCACAGTCAGGTTCATCCCTGAACTCACAGCAATGACTCAGAGCCTGCAGAGGTCAACAGAGCATCTCCTGATGATTCCAGTGAACCCTGAAAACTCCTCACCTCTCCAGCCTCTGTGCTGAACCCAGGCTCCCAACTTATCTCAGGAACAAACTTGTTTCCATGGAGCCACGATCGATTTAACCCCCAGCTGACGTGATGTATAATTGAACAGTTTCTGTTCACTGCACCCACGGCCAGCAAATGAGTTTTAAAACTCCAGCCTTGCTAACCAGGGGCACCTCACTGAGGTTTTCAGCAGTTTTCCAAGTTTTCCCAGCCACTGGGCAGGAGAGTGCTGTCTCAGAACATCCTTAAAAATGCATGAAGCCGCTCACGTGACAGGCGCAGACGGATCGGGAGCGCTCCTGGGCTTACCTTTTCTGTCACCATTTCATTATTTATTGACAAATTTGCTGACTTTAGTTCTGGAGTGGGTATTGATTTACACAGTGAGGCTCCTTTTACATGTTTTTATAACTTAGACACCTCATTAAATCCAAGCAGGAAGGGATCAGTTGTGCAGGTGCCCCAGCCCTGCATGGCTTATCCATAGGGTCTAAATCTATCTGACCCCTGGAGTTAATCAATTTTTCCTTCCTTACTCAGCTCAGTGTCAGAGAAGCCCTTAAAAATGCATCAGTTCTCCTTAAAGTTACTTCTGGAAGGGACAAAGGGCCTGGCAAGGGCCTTTGAAAGTGCAGCACTGTGTTAGAGACCCAAGTTCTGCTTAGAGAAATGCAAACCAAAAATGTGTTTCCATTCCTGTTCCATTAGATCTTCCAGGAAGAGGTAACAATGTGATAATCAAGGCTCCTGCCATCCTCTCAGGCAGCTGCACAGTCTGTTATGTCAGTGGAGTTCAGATGGATGATCTCAGTTCAGCTACAGCAGTCATGCTTTTGCTTTAAGACATCTTGATCAAAGGCTTTTTCTTGGAATCAGAAGGCTTAAATCTAAATAACAAAATGAATCACCTTTAAAAAAAAAAAAAAAAAAAACTCACATTAGTTGGAATCCTCATTTTCAGTCACTTAAACCTAATCTCCAGCAAGTAGAAATCAATTTATAGTCTTGTTGAAATCAATAGAGTCAGTGATTTATAGCAGCAGCAAATTTGGCTCCTGAGCTACAGATTTCCTGATACCCTGGTGTTCTTTAAGAGGTAACTCCAACGATTGTAGTCAACAGCAACTGTTGTTTTTATTTTGCTCTGTGAATCACAGCTGGTATTTTGAATATTTTTATGAAAATGCCAGTTTTAGCAGACTGCAACTTGAAACATTTAAGTAGGTGTTATGGATCTCCAAACCATCTATGAGGGTGCAGGTTTTGTGTAGAAAGTTATAAAGTACAGCCCTGCAGGGCTGACAGGAAATTCTGATTTCTCCAGCTAGAAATGGGAAAACTGACTATTTCTCTAGCATTTTTCACCTATTTAGGTGAAAAAATCTAAACTGAATAAGGGTGGAGTGTTGTTCTGCCTGCTGAAACACAGAGAGAAACACAAGAGGATGCTGTGGGTCAGAGAGGCAGGAAGGGCAGGTTGGCAGCTGAAATGAGTCCTGCATTCAATCAGTTTAAAAGTATCCCCAAATGCTGAGCACTTCAGGGTTTTTTTTCCTGGACACCTGAGCAGGGGCTGAGGCTGCTCTGGAGAAGGGAAAGACACGTGCCTGCTCTCACAGCAGCTTTTTCACTAATGAGGAAGCTGTGCCCTGTGTCCTCCCTCCTTCCTTTCCCCTCCTGCTGCTTGGCTGTTCTCAGACCTTCTGCCATTTATTCTGGATCACCCCAGAATTATTAAATCCAGTTTTTGTCTTGAAAACCTCAGAATGAGCCTGTGAGCTCCTGAAAGTGCTGATAATGGTGTGCTCCTGTCACAGAGAGTGAGCTGAGATTGTCACTCATTTTGGCCAGTCAGAAATTTGCACATGGAAATTCCATCTCCATTTGCATATCTGATCAACACTGGCTCTAGAGAGTGGAGCCCTGGCATTCAAAGCAGTCTTCAGAAATTTTTACTCTCCACTTGTGGCATTTTACTGCAAGAAAACAACAATTATCCAACAAGTTGGGAAGGCAGTTCCACACCGAGCAGATCCTGGGGCTGAGCAAGGAGGTGATTCTCTTCACCCCCCTTCCTGGCTGAGCAGGACACAGGACCCAGCTAACCAGATAATTGGCTTTCTTGCTCATTAAGTGTGTTTATGCTGGTGCTGCAGAGCCTGGTGAGCCCTGCGGGGTGGGGATGGTTTCGGCGCAGTGCGGACGCGAGATGGACAGGAGGGAGCACCAGCAGGTTTGCAACTCTGACAGCAGCAATTGTGAGAAATGCTACTGCTGCTATCAGCCTGGCTTCACACCAAGCTGCTCTGTCCAAGAAAGCTTTGCCTGCTATATTTTTAATGGTGTGTCACTTCTGGATGTGACAAAAGCCTCTGAGTATCACTTACACTCTTTTTTTTCAGCAAACCTCTCACCTTGTCCTTGCAAACCCTCCACTCTTCTCTGGTTTCTAATAAAAGTTTTCCCTTATAGGCAGTCTTTGTCCTGAAAAACAGCCTGTGAGTAGCAGTACAGGCTTCACTGATTTATTTACTGTGCTAGTGAGCTGGAAAAACCAACTCTAATTTTTTAATCAGCATAAACCTGAGTGTAGAACTACGTCAGCAGCTCTGTCTCCTTTAGTTCCTTTCAAAGGAAGACACAACATCCCATCAGTGCTTCCCCTTCCAAAGTCAGCACAAGCCAAGAGATGCCCAGCAGAGTGGGACCCCATCTACACAGCACCTGTACACCCCCAGCCCTGCACAAGGTCAGAATTTGCTCCTAAATGAACATAATTACACCAGCACCTGCCCTGGGCTAACAGGGCTGTATGGACTCACCCTCTGATCCCATGGAATCAGCCCAGAGAGATCTCTCAGAGCTTTTTTTTTACCCACTCACCTTTTAAAGCAGGATATGTGAATGCCCTATTCAAGCAGCCTTATCCTTACCTTTGGTAAATAAAACACCCTGTCATAGTCATCAGCACTGCTTCTCAAAATTTTCTGAGATAATCATTCAAATAGCACAGAATTTCCTCCACATGGCAACCAAAACTTGAAAACCCTCAGGCTGTCACCCTCACTGATGCTATCTCTGTTGGAGTGTTGTGAAGATAAATTGCTTTTCCTTTAGTAGAGGTTCTGATTCATGAGAAAATGCATAGGCCTCTCAGGTAAAGACTTGGTAAGAGCATCTTTTTTTTTGCAGTCTTTGATGATCCTTGTATTGAAAATGGCACAAATCCTTAGAATTTTTTTTCTAGAGTAGATGAAAGAAAAAAAAAAAAACAAAACAAAAAACAAACAAAAAAAAAAAAAAAAAAAAAAAAAAACCCAACCCCAACACCATGCAAGCTCTCTGGCATTTGAATGAGGTAAATCTTTTGGGAGACAGGAGTGCTTCTCAGCTTGGTTTAGTTCTGCAGATGACACAGCTATCTTGAATAAAATCCAAGAAAAATTCAGCAGTGATGTTTTTCCCTGCATGTAGCCTGTCAAATTCATCCCAACCCTTCCCACGCCTGAAGCTCACCTCTGGAATACAGCTAAAAATGTCTTTTTTTTTTTTTTTTTTTTTTTCAAAGTGTTTTATATCAGCTTAGTTGTACTGAAATAAGGATGGATTATTTTTATTCAGAGTCACATTAACTCAGAAAATACTCCCTGTTTGGTAGATTGTGTTGCTCATTGTAAATATCACAGTAAGTGATTTTTAGCATTTGTTTACAAATATTTATTTGAACTAACATTTTCTTAAATGTACTGCACTAAATAATTAATTAGAGGACTGGCCATTAAGGAAAAAAACAAAAAACTGAAGTAGCTCTGGCTTAAATTGCAGCATTCAGATTTGACTGGATGTTTATTGTTTCTGTACAAACAAAGAACTATAAGGCTCTTATACAGCAAATTCTCCTTTCTTAAAAATTGCAGAATCACTGAAAGGTCAGGGTGGACAGGAACCTCTGAAGATCATCCAGTCCAAACCCCATTTTTAAAAATGCATCAGAAAAATATAGTTTTGGAATGTCTTTTGTACTAATTAAGCCAAAATGCATGAATTATTAAACATGCTCATTTGCAGTGCTCATGCACTTGAAAGGTTTGCTTTCATTACTAATAAGGCACAAACATAGCTGAAAAGAGGTAATTAGAGCATCAAAGGCAATGAACCATCCTGAAACTTCATAATGTTTTGCCCAAAAAACATCATTCAGCTGAATAGCAAGAAACCAAAAAACTGCCTATACAGTTGTGTCCAGAGGATAAGAACCAAAGTCTTCCCAAGCAGCTCCAGAGATACAGCAAGAAGCTTTTTTTTTCTGCTCAAAAATACCTTCAGAATTGATGTAGGAATGGCAAAGGTGAACCCCTGTGGTTATATTTCAAAGATTGTGTTTTCAAGTCAGAAACCCATTAGTTCTTCTAAATCAAAGACTTTTTTTTTTTTTTCCATCCTGTGAGACCATTTCAACCTCGCACAGAAGGAAAAGTTCCATTCTCAAAATTTTTCTTTGCCAGTGATTTTAATAATGTGCCCTTTTTCATAAGCACTTGCAGGGAGAGATGCTCCTTGCAGATGAGGAGGAGCACTGATGCTTTTTCTGATGGGAAAATGTGTACATCACATGAAATAATGAGGGCTCTGCATAAGCCATGTCAGAGACTGTGCTTTGAGTACCCAGCTTTGGGAACAAGTTACACTCTCTGGTTTCTCATTACTGAAATCCTGCTGGAACTTTGCCCCCAGACATTTAGAAAATTGCAGTAAAATGACTGCATATTGTTTACACAGATTATTGATTATGCTTTCTTATGTAGATTTTAGGAGAGGGGAAAAAGGTCTTTTTTACATAGCTCGAAGCTCCTAAATACACTAGAGGAATGTCTAGACAGCAGCTTGAAAACCAACCTCCATCTCTGTAAGGTTCAATGCTCATCTTTTTTGTAGTCCACTCATACCTGTGGCTCTCAAGAAGCAGCAAATGTGCCAAGGCACAGGAGCAGCTCTGTGAGGAACCCACGGGGAGCTGCCAATGAGCCACGCTCCAGCTGCTGCTCTGCACCAGCTCCTTCCTGAAAAGCCAACAAAACGAGGAGAAAATGCAGTAGAAAGAGGGAGGGGGTGTGAAATGTCCTGGCTGTTGTTAACAAAGCAGTGGCAGCCCCTCACAGGCAGTGTTGGGTGACAGACACCTTTGGGGAAAGGCTGATTGTTGTGGGGAAGAGAAATGTGGAGGGGTTTGTGTTGGAAGGGATGGCAAAGATCATCCAGTTCCAACCCTCCTGCCGTGGCAGGGACGCCTCCCACTGTCCCAGGCTGCTCCAACCCCAATGTCCAACCTGGCCTTGGGCACTGCCAGGGATCCAGGGGCAGCCACAGCCACCCTGTGCCAGCCCTGCCCATCCTGCCAGGGAGCAATTCCTGCCCCATATCCCATCTAATCCTACTCTCTTTGAGTTTAAAGCCATTATTCCTTATTGTATCACCCCATGCCCTTGTCCCCAGTCCCTCTCCAGCTGTCTGGAGCCCCTTTAGGTCCTGGAAGGGGCTCTGAGCTCTCCCTGGATCCTTGTCTTCTCCAGGCTGAACAACCCCAACTCTCCCCTCCTATCTCCACAGATGTGCTCCAGGACTGGGTTCAACATAGAAAAATCTTCCTCTTCTGCTGGGGCTGAGGAGCCCCTGTGGAGCATGGGAGTGTGAGAAAAAAACCCCTTTTCTGAGCCCAGCAGTGTCTAAACATTCCTGGCGAGAGGGAAGTCATCACTTTGGCATTGTAATTAATCACAAAGCTCTCACACCTGCTGTTGCCATGCTCTGAGGTGCATTTTGCTGGCCCTGACAGTGAAACCCCCACTCCTCAGGCAGCCACACCAAACTCCTGAAAACCTTCATTAGACAGAGGGCACAGACAAGTATGGGGAGCATCAAATCCTACACTCCTGCCTCTCTCCCAGTGGGGTAGGGGCAGGGCTCCTTCTCTGGAATATTGCAGTGCTGCACAAGAACAGCCACAGGGAGCAAGTGACACAGGAGCTTCCCATCCTGGCTGTCTCCTCCCCTCACAGGGAATGCTCTTTGGAGCAAACCAACCCCACAACTGCATTTTGGAAGGACTTGGACTACATGGGGATGCATAAGCAGAACTGATGTGGGCAGGGTGTCTGGGTGCCAAGGGGACAGGGCAGGTGTTGAACAGCACAGATGTACCCTTGGGCAGTTTGGCTCAATGCCTGTGCAGAAGTGCAGGGATTCTGTGCCTCCCTGCTCCTGTGTCCATGTCCTGCTGTCCTTCATCCCAGCAGCAGCATTGCTGACATGCAGAATTGTGCTTGGCATGAAAGGTTCTGTAGGAAAATCTGGCACACCAACGAGCAAAACCAATTAAAGTTAGCACAGCTCCTTTTTCAAGAGGCAATCAGTGTGATTATCATCACAAACCTCCCCCTCTCCCTCCAACTCCACGGTGTGTGTCAGCCTCATCTTGATCCTCCCATCTTACTCCACGGGGGTAAAACACCACGTGCTGTGAGCCTGTGCTGGAGATGCATCCAGAAAAAAACATATGGTGTTAGACTGTGCCTGAGGGATTCCTATAGGAATAAACACAGATTCTGGCCAAATGCAACTCCTCAGCAATTGTCTGTCTGTGACCTGGAATTACAGACAGAGCAGATGCTCTTGGTCTTTTAGGTAAGATTTGCAGTGCCTTGACTTACGTGGGAAAGCAAAGGACCTGTTTTATTTTAGGTCATTGGACAGCTTTTAGCTGGGCTAGAAAGAACAAAATTGTTATACATTGTTTTATTATGAAGAACTGCTTTCCTGGGCTGTTGTTTATGCCACTGGCACAGGTCAGCCTTAATTTCTCCTGCTGTAAATAGCTCATGGAGAGCTACACAGGTGGTGTGGTGCCAAGAGTCTCCTACTTTAAACATTCAGGATGCATCCCATCTGTAGATGAGACTCTAGGTTTGATATCAACCATAAAAAAAAAAGAAGTTCCATACCTGCAGAGATCTGTAAAGATGAGAAAATACTGTTCTCAATGCTCCTGTAACTGTGCTCTTTTTTTCATACATAGGTGAAGTTACACCATCAAATATTTTTAGCAGGGAATGTCATTATGTGCCTGATTGCCTCTCATTTCCTTGAAGGAATGTCATGAATGCCTAACAGGCCCAGGAGTCAGGGAAATAATGAATAAGAGGTTTTCTTGACAATACAAAGCAGAAAGTTGATGCAAGAGCTCAGGTGCCAGTCCCAGTGCATTTAGTTACCACAAAACCAGCAGCATCTTGATGGTCACAGTAGTAAAAAAATATTAGTGAATTAAACACAGTGGTGATAGTTGACAGTTAAATTTTGTTATATGAGGATAAGATGTTTCTGTTTTGTTCAGAAATCTCTTGAAGACTACAGCCTTAACACTCTTGCATCCATTTTAAATAGTTCAGTCATTCCACTCAAGTCTGGGGCTTGTTAGTTGGAATTGTGAAGGTTTCCATTTAAAATAGAAAATAAAAATTGGAAATTTACTGAGCCTCTACATTTTCCAAGTTTTTGACAAAGGAAAAATCAAGACCTTTTCTTTTCAGATTCTGAGGAAAAAGCTCCTGGTCTTTTAATTTTATCTCCTTCATGCCGTGAGTTTGTGTGAAGCACATCAAACTCCTCATTTCATTGTGAAAATAAATATTAACAGTGAATGCTCGTGGATCTGCCCAAAAGGAGTTCTGTAAGATCACAGCACAGTAAATGGCTGACAAATAATCTATTAATTACAAATTCTTATCATTACCCTTTGGTGGCCAAACCAGCTCAAGCCTCTCCCGCCAGGAGCACGACCCGAAATAAAGACTCACTTGTCCCTTTTTGCCTCCCCAGGTGATCTCATGCATTTGCCACCCTACCTTAGGATGGACTTTTTATTGAACCGTGGCGTGCAGGGCACGAGCAGAGACCTGGGTTTGGGGCAAGCCTGCTTGGAGCCGCAGAAAAGCCGAACCTTGAAGCGTCCCACCGTGCTGGAGCCGATCCCCATGGAGACATCCTCCACGAGAGATGTCCAGTCATGGCAACCTGGTGCTGTGGCAACGTTACCTCAGCGAGAAGGAGCTGAGCTAGGACAGGCTCAAGCAAAAATGAGCAGCTCCCAAGAATCCCTGCTGGACTCCCGGGGCCACTTGAAAGGAAACAATCCCTACGCAAAATCTTACACCCTGGTATAACGAAAAGAGCATGGCTGGACAGTGGCTGTAAATATTTACACTGAAAAAACAAAACACACAAAAAAAAATTCCATTGAAAGCTACCTTTTTTTTATTGAATTCCAATATTTATAATTAAAGAAGAAGATTGCCAAAATATTTGACAAAAAAAATAATAATATGAGCGACAGACAGTGCAAAGACTCTCTTGCTTTTTTTCTGTCTGAGTGTGAGCTTCATCTGACTGGGCATCTGAATTTTTGGGTAAAAGAGTCCAGTTTTCTGATCTTCACAAGCGTTTGTGTTTTTACTGATTTTCTACGAAGTGCATGGAGACTTAAAAAAACATTTTAACTGGAAGTTCCATCAGACAAGATTTAAAAGGAAAAAAAAATAAAAAAAAAAAAAGAAAATCACCCTCTTTGTGAATTCAACAGGAACATTGATTTGGAAAAACAAAGTCTTTTGTCATGTTTGCACTTTTTTTTTTTTTTTAATTAGAAAATGGGTCCTTGATTGTTCTTTTTTTGTTGTTAATTAGGATGAGTGATGTCAGTGGAGTGAGGAGATTGATTTGGGTTTTTTTTTAAATATTAATTTAATGAGACACTCTTTGCATTTTGTCTATGCGAAATAAAAGGGTCTTCTGCCTTTATTTGTGATGTCTGCTTCCATCACCTTTTGCTGTGGTTTTCCTGAAGTGTGACAATCACGTAAGTGCCATCCTCTGAGTGATGTCTCCTTGTGCCTTGAGAAAAAAGAAAAGGAACTCAGGGGTCACATTTTTGGAAAAAAATTGGGGTTCACTCACTTTTGTTTTGCTGCCATGGGGCAAAGAGGCAGAAGGGTGCGAGCCCTGAGTTCTCTGAACCAAACCCACCTCAGCATTTGGTTCATCTCACACCAAAAGGTTTTGGTTCAGCTTCAATATTTTTTTGGATCAGAAGAAATGCATTGACGTCACTTTACTTCCTCCTTAGGAATGGATCTTTAGTCCGTTTGGGGGCAGCTCTTACGGAAATTCTTTGCTTACGTAAGAACCAGGGTGAAAAAATACGACAACTTTTCCCATAATAGGAAAAATGGGAGGAAAAAGTTATTCCAGGTCTTTCTGTAGAGGGAAAAAAAGCTTGTTACGTGGGAGCTGTCAGCTCATATTACTTTGTTGCATCCCCTGATTCAGTGAGAAGTGATATTGCTTGTTTTATGCAGGGTATAAATGATTGAATACCACAGTCGGTGTTTTTAACGCAACAACCCCGCAGCCACTCACTAACTGCTCCCTGTGTGTGTCCTGGTCACTTCTGTGTGCCCTGGCCAAGGGGACACGGAGCAGAGCATCCCAAATTGGTGCCAACACGCTGTTCAGCACTGGCTGGAGGTACCAGCTGTGCTCTGGCAGCAGCAGAGCTCGGAGCGCTCAGGCAGGGCGGGAACTCCCCGCGATTTCCCTGGTGAACATTCCTGCACCGTGCTCAACTCTGTTCTCAAACAAAAAGTGCAGCAAGGCATGGTTGTTCTGTCAGTTTTTAATGGGATTATTATGCTGTTGAAAGGGCACTAAGTGAGCAAAGTGTCTTGAAATGAATCAGGTTGCTCTTGCATCCATAGCTTTGCCAAGCCCAAGGGCTAAAGGTCTGCAGAGTTGAGCAGAAGAGACCAAATGAAGACATCCCCAAGGCATGTACTTCTTCTAGACCTGCAGATTGCTGAGATGGCACTCAGTTAAGGGATCATTTCCCATCCAGCCTGCATGTCTGGCCAATATGGTCATAAAACATTAGATTTTTTTTTTTTAACATACAGCAAAAAATAAACAAACCAAACCAAGCCCCCCAAAAAACCCCAAACAAACAAACAAAAAAAAAAACCAACAGACAACTTTTTGCTTGCAAACCAGAAATTAAAAACAAAGCATTAAGAATTACTCATGAAGTATTTCCAAACAGAATGAAGTAACTATCTCTTAGCACTGTGTTTTAGTTGATATGGGGGTGTTTGGTCAAAGGTCGAGCTCAATGATCTTAGAGGTCTTTTCCAAGCTTAATGATTCCATGAAAAAAAGATTAAGCTGTTCATTTGCTTTGGTTTGATGTGTTATTTCTCTTTTCCATAGAGAAAAATGGTGTTAATAAGAACCTAATTAAAACATGCAGAAAGACATTTCTTTTACTATTTCCCATTGAAAAAGCACAGAAAATGAAACTTTTATAGAAGATTTTGGGCTAATTCAGTCCCTATTTTATTCCCTCAAAAGTCTTTCTGCTGTGCTCAGCTTGAGGTGGATAGAGCATTAGCACTGCATGAAGAAATAAAATTTGATTTACTCAGTAGCATTCAGGACTTTTGAGTCTCCAAACACTTTATTATTCTATATTCAAAGCTTCCTCCTTGTCCTCTGTAGAAAGGTGAAAGGCTTTTGGACAAAATTGAGGTTTGATGCATTTGTTCCTGTGGCTCTTGGCTTCCCTCAAGCACAGGGGTGGTGGGTCCTGTGGCTGCCCATCAAAACTTCAGTGACAGGCAAGAATGAACCAGCAATGAAGGCAGGAAATAGCCACATTTTAAACTCCTGGTGCCTGCTGATAGTGGAAATCTTCCAGCATCTCCCTACATCTACGTTTGGCTGATGATCTGGAAAAGTGTCAACCGTCCTTGACTTAATGAGACTTCCTCATCTGTATTCAATGTGCTGGCGAATATCCATCCTCCTTAGGAGCTCAGGATGCCTTTGGGGGGCCCATATTCAAATAAATTCACTGCCAGTCTCCTGCTGGTTGAAATCAGAGTGGAAGCAGGCTGCTGCTCCCCCCAGGAGCTGCGGGGAGCCTGGCTCGGTGCCCCGCGTCCCGGCGGATCTCCAGCTGTAAACATGAGCACCTTCCCCTTGGCTTGGGGCTTTATTGGCTTCTCATCTTCCCAGCAGCACTGGATAAACATGGAGCAGGGGCTCTGAGGGACTGCCTGCTCTGCTCCCATCCAGGCCAGCTACAGGAGTCTTTTCTTGGATCAGTGCAGCCGTGAGCATGGATCTGCCGGAGCCAGGTGACAGGGACAGAGCTGGTGTGTCTGTGCCAGCACCGTTTGAAACACTGGAAGAGAACCATCAAATTCCATGGATCCTGCCTGCCTGTGTGCTCAGAATCATGGAATCATTGAGGCTGGAAAAGCCCTCCCAGCCCAGGCAGTCTCAGCTGTGCCCATCCCCACCTTGTCCCCAGCCCAGAGCTCTGAGTGCCACCTCCAGGTGACACCTGCAGGGATGGGCACTGCAAACCTCCCTGGGCACTTCCAACCCCTGAGCTCCCTTTCCATGGGGAAATTCCTGCTGTGCCCACCCTGAGCCTGCCCTGGCCCAGCCTGAGCTGTTCCCTCTCCTCCTGTCCCTGTCCCTGTTCCCAGAGCCCGACCCCCCCTCCCTGCCCCTCCTGGCAGGGGGTTGTGCAGAGCCACAAGGTCCACCCTGAGCCTCCTTTTCTCCAGGCTGAGCCCCTTTCCAGCTCCCTCAGCCCCTCCTGGGGCTCCAGCCCCTTCCCCAGCTCCCTTCCCTGCCCTGGACACCTCCAGCCCCTCCAGGGCTCTCCTGCAGGAGCCACAACTGGACACAGAGGGACAATCCCTGCCCTGCTCCTGCTGCACACACAATTCCTGAGCCAGCCCAGGGCCAGGGGCCTCTTGCCCACCTGGGCACCCCTGGGCTCACCACTTCCCCCATTGCACCAAACGCCCTCTTGAAAATATTCATAGAAATGAAAACAGCAGTTGGCATCAGCAGGAGCTCTCCAGAGAAAAGCCCTGAAGGTATCAGAACATCAAGGTATCAGTGGGAGCACATCTTGCACAAAACTGTGACTCCACCTTAGTCCTCAGGGCGATCGGAGAATTTACTTCAAAGATGAATTTAAGAGCTAAAATTCTTCCCTGTCTTCTGTCTTCTAGAAATCTTTAGAGAGGCTCACTCTTTTCCACATTACACTTTTCCTCATACCCCAACCTCAGGTAACCCTTTAATGACTCACACATAGCAATTAAGTCTCCCTTTTTGTCTCAAATGAGTTAGCAACTCCCTCACTCCTGCCTTTTCTAAGAACCCTTTTATCCTTTATTCCATTACTGTTTCATTTAAATTGTCTGATTATCACCATTGCAGTTTAACTCAGTAGAGTTTTTCCCTCTCCTTCTTTTCAGGCTGAAACTTGCTTTTCCTATGCAGACCTGAAGAAATTTTGACTGTTTCAATGTTGATCTTTTGGTCATTTAATTTTTTACACAGGTGAGCTCCATGGCAGCAGTACCATAGCTGAAGAGTTAGGAGTTATGAGCAAGGTGACATATTATTACACCAAACACCACAGTTGAAAAACAAACAAAACCACCCTGTTTGGGACAAAAGAAAGTCCAGAGGAGCTTTGTGCAACCAGATTTCCCATTTTCCAGGTAGCTGGAGGGATGATACCATGTCTGGCTTGCAGGTGGGCAACATGTCTCTTCTTGAATCCATTAATTCAGTGATTAGGGGTAAAAGCCACCAGACTTTGACACCCAACTCACTTTGGCAGCACAGCCAGGTGTGTGTAAAGAGGAAGTTTTGCTTGAGTTTTTATTTTTGGGGGGGTGTCTTTTTTATTCTGAAGATATGAGCAGCCAAGAAGTGGGAAAAAGGGGCAGCTGGACAGGCAAACTCTGCCAGCACATTTTCCTGAGCAGGCTGAAAAACTCTCCCAGGGAAGGAAGCTTTATTTTAAAAGGAAGGAGAGGCAAAAATAAGGAAAAAAAAAAAAAAACATACAGCCTGCTCATAGTTTTAGTGCTATTCAGGTTATTTTAGGTCACAGCAGTTGCTTAATGGGCTCTCTTGGTTGACTATGAAGCATTCCAGCAGGGAAAAGAGAGTGCTTTTCACCATTAATTTTCTCTGAGCTTGCCTGAGCCTCCCAAGGGAAATCTCCCCTCCCTGCCCAGAATGAAAATGCCTTTGTAGGAAGGGCAGGAGCCCAGCACACAGCTCACAGTGCTGGGGTGCAGAGCACCTCCCTGGGGAGTGGGCTCTACTTCCCAAACTGTTCCTCCTTTTTCCACACTGAGTGTTGTGCTCACTGCTTTCAGGATTTCAGCACAGAAGGTTCTAGAGTGGACACCAAAAATGGCCCCATAACTATTTTCAGGGTTGACAAGGGCTCTGCAAACCTCCCAGCAGGAATTCAGCATGGGAGAGTTTGGCACATCCTGCAGCACCCTCCTCCTGGCTCTGCCCTCCCAAATTAAGGATTTTCCCCTTCACAGGCACCTGATTTTCAGGCCAGATGGTGGGCAAGGGGACAAGTGACAGGCAGGACCTTGAGACAGGGCTGACCAAACACAGCCAGGGTGAGAGGGGACAGATTTCCCTCCTGTTGGAGCAGCCATCTGAGCAGAAAATGCAGCCTGTCTCCCTGCAAGGTGTTTTTCAGGGAAAGCTATTGCAGGTATTTGTTCTAGTAGTGCTGGATGCTCAGAATTACTAATTTTTTTTATTATTATTATTTTTTGTAATAATGGGAAATACATGCAGGTAAAAGATTTTGAAATCTCTGTGACTAAGCATGAGAGAAAGTCATCCCTGCCCTTGCCCATGGGACAGTAATGGCAACAGCAGTTTCTCACAGTACCTAAACTAAAAAACTTGCTATGAGAGAAATTGGCAAATTTGTGTTTTTACATTGGAACTGCCAAGATTTCATCCTCTGAGCCTGTCAGAAAGCACAACCCACCCCCTCCAGAGCCCAAACCTTTGCACTCTTATTTAATTGGAAGTGAGAAAGATAGGTGTTTCATAAAAAGATAGCACATAATGGTGAGAGAAATCCACTACACAATGGCAAGAAAAGGTGAAAAGCCTGAAGAAATGCTGTCATTAAGGCACCTTGTCATCACAGCAGTAATATGGTTTTGGAATATTGCCCAAGCTCATTCAAGCCACGTCTTTGCACCTTTTCTTTGCACCTAAAGTTTTCCTGTGTGCTTTCTTTAGGGGTTCCAGTCTCAGTGGGATAGCAAAATCATCTGATTCAACACTTTGATAGAGAAAGCAGAGATTTCATGGTAATTTGTAGTGCAATGGATGCTTTGGATGGCGTGGGGAGGGAAGAGAGCATTGCAGCAGGGGCTTGGAAATAACGAGCACATATTGAAACATGCATTGCCATATTTTTCCCAGGCTGATCCTGCAGATTTTCCCTGAAGAAAGCACATGGACAGGTTGACAATCATCTCTCCTCCCACACCTTTCCAGGTTTCATCCTTTCTCCCCATCTCATCCTGCCCCCAATTTTCAGAGGGTGCAGCTGCCTCTGGATCCTAGGGAACATCTTCCCCTCATCTCTGCTGGCATCTCCAGCATCTCCCAGTCCCTCTCACACCCCAGGCTGAGCTCTGCACCCTTGGTGCTTCCTCTGGCACCCACCCCCCTGCTTCTGTAAAAACAGAAAAGTGGGGCCAGGGGCTCCCCTGTGGCCAGGACAAGTCTCAGTGCAAACCATTCCCAAAAATCCTGGAGACTGGAGCACAGACAGCTCAGCTCTGATGGATAAAGGTCTGGCCAGAGGCTGGAAATCAAACAGCCACCCTGCCTGCCTTGCCCAGCAGCTCCCAGCCCTCCCATGTAAAGCAGCTCTGTTTTATTGGAAAGCATAAATAGCCTGACAACATTAAAGATCTCAGCTCTATTCCCAGGTGGGGACAGGTCCCACTGTCACCTCTGGTCTGCCTGGAAAAGTGGGAGCTCACTGGGACTGTGGTGGATTTAAATAAAATTATATCAAAAATACAAAGCTGGGACACTTCTGCTCATTCTCTCATAAGAGAAGCATTAGAGAGCTGTAAGGCTCTGCTCTGTACCAGATTCTTCACCCCTGTGTAATTGCTCCAACATTAGTAATAGTAAAATTATATGCTTCCATGAGGAAATTTAAATTGAATGTAACCTAAATCAATTTAAACTTTAAAACACTGAGCTCGTACCACCCGTTCTTCCTATAGAACAAAATATATTTAAGCCCCAAGGTCAGCAGCAAAGGGAAAGCCTAATTAAAGTTGATAGCAGACTACCTAATCACACCTGAACCTACATACAAATAGATGAAGAAGCACCAGGAGCCACTTATTTTATTCTGATATCCTTGCCTGGGCTCTAATAAGATTTTCCTTTTAAAATGGCAACAGCTTCAGTTGCATTTCATCTTGCACAGTACAGGAGGGAATGCACACCTTGGCAAGCTGCTCCCCACCAACCACAAAAGCTTCATTAGTCTCTGACACGTTGGGCCATAGCTCTTTGCACTTGTAATTAAAATATCATCTCTGAAGGTGAACCCTCTCCAGTGTTTGTAAGCAGAATCACCTCAGGTGGAGGAGCCAATGTGCTCAGAACACAGAATTGATGAGGGGCTGCTAAAAATAACTCTGCAGCTTCCCTGTCACTTCAAAGAGAGCCAAGACAACGCTCCTGAGAGAGGGGGAAGCTCGTTCCAGATTCTGTTTGAGGAGGATTCGGGACTGAGCAGCTGGGAAAGAGTGGAAGTGACCCCACAGGGGGTCAGCTTACAACACATGGGGTGGGTTTGGGATTTAGGGGTGGGTTTGGGATTTAGGGGAGGGTTTGGGATTTAGGGGAGGGTTTGGGATTTAGGGGTGGGTTTGGGATTTAGGGGGGAGTTTGGGATTTAGGGGAGGGTTTGGGATTTAGGGGGAGTTTGGGGATTTAGGGTGGGTTTGGGATTTAGGGGAGGGTTTGGGATTTAGGGGGGGGTTTGGGATTTAGGGGAGTTTGGGATTTAGGGGGGGTTTGGGATTTAGGGGTGAGTTTGGGATTTAGGGGAGGGTTTGGGATTTAGGGGGGGAGTGGGATTTAGGGAGTGAGTTTGGGATTTATGGGAGAGTTTGGGATTTAGGGGGGGAGTTTGGGATTTAGGGGGGAGTTTGGGATTTAGGGAGGGGTTTGGGATTTAGGGGGGAGTTTGGGATTTATGGGAGTGTTTGGGATTTAGGGGAGGGTTTGGGATTTAGGGGGAGTTTGGGATTTAGGGGGGAGTTTGGGATTTATGGGGAGGGTTTAGGATTTAGGGGTGAGTTTGGGATTTAGGGGGAGTTTGGGAGGATTTTGGGATTTAGGAGTGGTTTGGGATTTAGGGGGAGTTTAGGATTTAGGGAGGGTTTGGGATTTAGGGGTGAGTTTGGGATTTAGGGGTGGGTTTGGGATTTAGGGGGGAGTTTAGGATTTAGGGGGAGTTTAGGATTTAGGGGGAGGGTTTAGGATTTAGGGGGAGGGTTTAGGATTTAGGGGGGAGTTTAGGATTTAGGGGGTGAGTTTAGGATTTAGGGGGTGAGTTTGGGATTTAGGGGGTGAGTTTGGGATTTAGGCTGCTCTGCCCTGGAGTCCAGCACAGCTGGGTGTGGCTTTCAGAGCAAACAGGGGGAGCTGGAGCACTGGGAAGGGGGTGAATTTGGGTTCTTTGTGCTTAGTCTGGCATTACAGACCAGGTGTGCCCTGCTCTCTGTGCTGATGGTGTGGGCATTGTCCCCAAGTGTCACAGTGGCCATCACAGCCCTTCCACTGCTTGCCACGTGGGGGAAGGGAGCAGGGAAACCAAAGCTTCAGCTCCTTCCAGCCACATCCCTCTCCTGGGTTTGTCACAGCCTTGTGTGCACACAGGCAAATCTGAATTTTTCTGGCCCACCCTTTAGCCAGTATTGCCCTATCCAGCAGACAATGTCCCCTGGTTTTCTTTATATATTTTTATTCTATTCTTTCCCCCTCACAGCAAAAAGTTGAGCTCCTTAATCCATTCAGCAGCAACTCACAAGTCAGGGACTTGGAGAGACAAAAGCTCAGGGCAAGGTGAAGGGTGTAATTTACACTGAGTAGAACTAGAAGACAAGAAAAAGAATTGGATGAAGTCTAAATGCTAGAAAGTCTCTGCACCAAACCTTAAAGGTATAGGCAGCCCATGAACTCCCCTCCCAGCTGTGAAACACTTTTCAGACCCACATGCTCCCAGCAGGTGTCTGGGAGCCACATTCAGATATTCCCATCCTTTCCAGAGCAAACAGGAACCCCACAGCCATTTCCAGAGGTGAAAAATGGAAATAGTGTTTTCCACCCCAGGAAAATGCAGAAAGCTTCATGCCAGAGCTTCCAGTGCCAGCAAGAACAGGTTTGGTATAAAGATTACTGCTACTAATTATGATTGTTCTCAGAGATTTGTTCCAGCACAGCCTGCTTAGGGATCTCACTGGAAAAGTCCACACAGTGGACCCAAAATTTTTATGCCAGTCCCCCATTTTCAGGAACAACCAGCTTAAAACCAACCTGGTTTCCTTCCAGTTCAATCAGCAAGCCCAAGATGAATGAGGCCAACAGAACCTCTCCTGGCATTCCAAGGCATGAGCCTGTTGTTATCTCTTTCTCCTGGATTTGGGGTCTAGCAGAGGCTTGGGGGGGTTCAGCTTCCAGGTGGGGCCTTTGAGAGTCCCTTCCCAATATTTGGGCAAATCTGCATCCTTTGGGTGACCTTGGCAACTTCCCTCAGTTCCCAGCAGCCCAATCCTCCATCCACAACAGCCTGGGGTTGGAAAATAAACATTTGCATTTATGGTTCTGCAGGATTTTTGTTTTGTTTTGTTTTTTTTTTTTTCCTTATAAAATGAAGTAAAGCAAATTTCAGGATTTCCATTATCCAGATCCTTTTTCCCTGAGAGGCAAATAAAGGATTTCCAGCACTCCCATTATCTGAGGGGAAGGAGTGGTTTTGGCCACATCCAGTGATGACCACACTGACAGATTTTCTCTGTTTTGTCTGGAAACCAGAGCAGCCAGGATAAGGCTGGATAAAGCCTGGGGCTCAGCAGGTTCAGTGAAATCAGCCCTTACTGAGCCCAGGGTACCAACACTGAGGGTTCCCAATTTTTTTAGCTGGGCCTGAGAGAGGCTTGAAATTTTGCCAAGCAAATTAACAATTGCCCAGATGGCCAGGCAGTGAAGCAGCAGAGCTGGAGCTGGTGCTGTTTGAATTTAGCAGGGAGATTGAGATCCACAGAGCTCAGGGCACATCCCAGTCCCAGGGGCAACCTCCAAACACTAAACAAAAACACAAAAAACAAAGTTTCTGGAGGAAAACAGCACATTATGTGCATGAGAGTGAAACCACTTCCAGCCCATGAGATCTGAAACAGCTCAATAAAGAGAATTAGCCTGGCTCATGTAAGAAAAGAGCAAGTCTTGCCCATTACCTAACAATATATTGACTTGTTTCTTACATGGTTTCACAACAGAAACTCATCTCCAAAGCCTGCATACTTTCAGTTTTATTTCCCAGTAAAACACACATCTGGTTCTGACAGGGCAAAACCCATCTTATTTTCACTGCAGACCCAAAGTAGGGGTTTACAATGAGAGAAGCAGCAGATAAATGGGGGATAAAGACAAAGTGGCCCACTTGGGGGGAAAAAAAATGGCAGAGACCAGGAGTTAAGACATTGACAAAATGCACCATAACTTTAAATTCCCAAAGGTGTGCACAGTTGGTGTCTGTCTCAGGATGCTGCTTGACAGTACAGCTTCTATCTTTGCAGTTTTAGTCAAAATTGAAAATTTCAGCATTTAGTAACAGCACCATTAATAATTAAATATTAATGTGATCCTGAGAGTGACATGATGCAGCCTCCAAGACAGCAAAACGTTAATGTCAGATGTCTCTGAGCTTTTATTTGGTGTTATTTGCACTGATAAAGATGGTGCTCTGCCCCCTGTATAGGCACAGCAACATTTCCTTTGCTAAAGGCTCAGGAGCTGCAGACCTCAGGGGGAAAATCTGCAGGTAAAGTCTCTGCTAGAACTTCTACAAGACATTATCAGGGGTGGAACCAAATAACTCAGGAGCCTGAGTGCTTGACAAGCCCCCACATCACAGTCATGGAAGGGAAAGCTGCAGGGATCAGATGATTTCCCCAAGGTCATTCTGGAGATTTCAGCCTGCTTTACACCAAGGGGGTTTGGCTCAGCCTGAAACCGGTGGCAGGTTGCCCAAAGAAGTTGTAGATCAAAGAACATCAGGATCTTGGAATGGTTTGAGTTGGAAGGGACCTTAAAATCATCTCTTAAAGATCAACCTGGCCTTGGACACTTGCAGGGATGAGGCAGCCACAGCTTCTCTGGGCAGCCAGTAGCTGCTTAATAAATGAGGGAGAGGAGCAGAGGAAGGAGCCTTAAGCTGAGACAGGGGAAATTCAGATCACACATCAGAAAAACAAACCATAAAAACACCATCAGGGTGGCCAGGCATGGAAATGAGCTGCCCAGGGAGGTGGTGGAGTCACCACTCCTGGAGGTGTTCAAGAGGCATCAGGAGGTGGTGCTGGGTGATGGGATTGATGGTTTAGGGGTTGCAGTGTCAGGGCTGGGTTACTGCTGGGACTTCAGCATCCTAAAGGTCTCTTCCAGCCCTGATGGTTTTATGATTCCAGGATTTTAGGAGGAGAATTGGAATGGAGAGGGAAAAAATGGGAGAGGAGAGGAGAGGAGAGGAGAGGAGAGGAGAGGAGGAGGAGAGGAGAGGAGGAGAGAGAGGAGAGGAGAGGAGAGGAGAGGAGAGGAGAGGAGAGGAGAGGAGAGGAGAGGAGAGGAGAGGAGAGGAGAGGGAGAGGAGAGGAGAGACAGAGAAAGAGGAGAGGAGAGAAGAGAGGAGAGGAGAAAGAGAGAAAGAGGAGAGGAGAGGAGAGGAGAGAGAAAGAGAAAGAGAGGAGAGGAGAGGAGAGGAGAGGGAGAAAGAGAGAAAGAAAGAAGGAAAGAAAGAAAGAAAGAAAGAAAGAAAGAAAGAAAGAAAGAAAGAAAGAAAGAAAGAAAGAAAGAAAGAAAGAAAGAAAGAAAGAAAGAAAGAAAGAAAGAAAGAAAGAAAGAAAGAAAGAAAAGAAAGAAAGAAAGAAAGAAAGAAAGAAAGAAAGAAAGAAAGAAGGAGAAAGAGAGAGAGAGAAAGAAAGAAAGGAAGGAAGGAAGGAAGGAAGGAAGGAAGGAAGGAAGGAAGGAAGGAAGGAAGGAAGGAAGGAAGGAAGGAAGGAAGGAAGGAAGGAAGGAAGGAAGGAAGGAAGGAAGGAAGGAAGGAAGGAAGGAAGGAAGGAAGGAAGGAAAAGAAAGACTCTTGCCCAGCCATTTGATCCATTTCCCTTGGCTTTTCCCAGCCACAATGCTCCAAGTGTTTCCCAGCCATGGCCATTCTGTCAGGTGGGATTTTGTCCCTCACATGCAGCTTTGCTGCTTCCTCTCACTGTGACCCTGTGCAGGGGAGCTCAGAATCTTTGTGGAACACCTGGACACCATCTGCCAGCCTCTGGGAAATGAAATTAGGACCAGGGAATCTCCAGGGAGACAGTGAATAATTTTATGTTCATTTCAGCCTGTGAACAGTGGATTCTGAATAAAATACAGGTAGCAGAAAAGAAATGTGTCCCTTTTCCTATGAATAGGAGTGGGCTGGGGGAGGGGGGACAGAGGGTGGTGGAGTCAAAACCTGTGTCATAACACATTTCATCATGGAAGAGCAAGAACCATTAATACTGCAGGGGTATCTAATTCTGGCCTTTCTCCACTTCAGATGGCTGCCTTTGCAACCCAGTTATTTCTGATGTGCTTTATAGTGTGCAGAAACTTTCTGATGGGTTCCTAACCAATGACCTTGCCTGAAAAGATCATTGATGGTATTTTAATGACTTTCAGATAACTTTTATAGAGCTGAGGTTTTCAACCAGCAGGGTAGTCTTGGGTCTATACCTAAATATATTCTGTCTGAAGAAGTGTCAATTTTAAAAAAGCAGTGAAGGATGCCAATTACATCTCAACATTCCCCAGAGTGCTGGAAAATATCAATACATATATACATTTGTTTAAAAAAAATCACAGCAAAACAGCAACAAAGTATGTTATGCTGGAGAAAAACTTGCAAGCTTGACTTATTTATAAAAATTGAAATATTTTCTGTACTTTTAGGAAAAGATTGCTATTTATCCCTCCTCTTTTTTTGCTACAGTATTTGCTACATGATTTCTACAGACATTATTTGCCTTATGGATGTAATTTTTTATGCTGTCTGAATATATTCAGAACACTCAGTATATGAACATAACCAGAATGTGTTGTGAACATATTCAGGATTTATTCAGTAGGCTTTTACTGTAGGACACCTTTATTCCAGTACTCTCCATTATCAAAATAACATTTTCACATGTACAGAAAACATCCCAGGATTTTCAAAAACTGGTCACATCCGAAGATTTCAGGTGTAACTTAATCCTTCAAATCAGAAGATTCAAGGTATAACTTAATTCTTCAAATTCTTTAAGGCTGAGCAATCGCCTCAGAAGAAGATTTACAGGACAAAGACAGAATTTCTTTGACACATGCAGCCCAAATGCCTTCCAGTTGCAGAGACAAATCTGTATTTGGGAAGGGTTTCCAGCACTGAATGTCCTGGTGGGGTGCTGCTGCTGCCTGGCAGGGCTGGGCTGGGCTGGGGTTGGTTTTTCCTGGGCACTCAGCCCCAGGGATGCTGGATGGGACAGTGGTGCCACCCTGCTGCTGGCACTGCCTGGTCCCTGCTGGGGATGCTCCAGGAGCTGAAACCACCCTGAGGAGCCACCACTGAAACCATGGAAATGCTGCTGCAGGCTGCTACAGCACAATTTGGGCTTTTTTTTTTTTTTTTTTTTTTTTAAATGCAAAAACATTTTAAAGGTTACCCTCTCTGTGACATTTCCGTGTCTCTCCTCTTGCTGGTGGTGGTGCAGCTGACAAATTGAAGCCAAAGTGTAATTTGAATAACTGCTCACTGGAGTCCCCTGTTTCCTCTTCTTGGCTCCCTCTGAGAGCTGGGAGTGTTCCTGGGGCTGCTCAGAAGTGCTGCAGAATGTTGAATTGGACCCTCACAGCCCAGAGAGCATCTCTCAAATGGCAAAAACCAGCTCCTGACTCAGAGAAGAGCAAATAAAAATCAGGGTGTTAGGAACAGCTTCTAAACCCATGTGATCATATGAGAGAATATCCAACAAGGCTATTCCATGTTTTATGAAACCTTTAATAATTGCCATTAGACTTTTGGAGAGGCTGTTCTGTCTTAAATTTAACCTCCAAAGAAATTATAATTCCTGCAAAAAAGGCTTTTTCTGAACAGGTCCTGCAGAGAGATCCCTGCCTCCCTTCCCTGTGTCCCATAAAATGGGAGCTCAGGCTGCAGGCCACATCCCAGCTGATAAAATTGAGCACTTCTTGTCCAGCTGAGGACAATTTCTTGATTTACACTACTAATAAAACCAGTCTTCTCCTTATTTTTTATTTTTCTTTAGGGGTCTGCCTACAGGTACAGAAATATTTTTGTACAACACATACTCTTTTAAATTACAGGCACCTATGTATACACAAACATTTAAATTCCTGTGTGCTTGTAACATAAACATCAAGTTTTCAGCTCAAACATAGGTATTAGGTAATATATTGCTTTATACATAAAAGTAATTGAGGTAAAGTGTATGGGGAATAACTTCTGTTAGACCAAAGGCTGGAAAAACAGAGAGGTTTCAAGGCAGGTGAGTTTTCTTCAGCTCATTTTCAGGGCTCATGTACCTCCAAACTTGTGTTTCTTCTCTTTTTAATGTTAGGTAAGCTAAAAATAATTGTGTTTATACTCCCAATCCTTGTTGCACCTCAGAGCCTTATCCCATCCTGTTACACTGGGCTGAGCACAAACTGCTGCTTTCTTCTGCTGAACACATCACAGGCCTGAAACAGCCCCCATTTCCTCTCTTTTTTACTTTTCTAGGGTGTGTTTGGGTGGTTTGTTCTCTCACAATCCCAGAGGCTCCTCTGTCTGGGGTCTACCTGAGATCTGCTAATTTCTGTGGTGACTGAGGAGAGAAGGGTTAATTAAATCTGTCCATCAGGAGGTGAAAACTTCCTTTTTTTTTTTTTTTTTTTTTTTTTTTTTTTTACAGTGGGAAGGCACACAAGTAATTGCCTGTTGTGTGTCCCCTCCTGTGTCAGAGAGAAAAGGGGAGAAAACGTGGGGGATTTGTCCAGTTTTTGGAAAAGCATTTGGGAACAACCTGGGAGAAATTCATCAGTTCTGCAAGATGAAGCTCAGAAGCTGAAGCCTTTTTCCTTTACTAAGAGCTGGCTAAAATAAACCAGATTCTGCTGCAATTAATTATTAAAAGCAGTTCCTTTAACATCATTGTGATTTGGCTGAAGTACAGACAGGGCAAAGTGGTTTCCCAAATCTTATTGACTTCACTAAGTGTCCTATTAGAGGACAAAAATGTGAGTTTGTCAGCAAAAAACAACACAGAGTAAAATTCTCTTTGGAGAAAGAAGAGAGTTGAATTGGAGCTCCTGGCAAACAAACAAACACATTTTAAAATTGCAGTATTTTATTTTTAAGCGGTTTGTTAAATAAAAATGTGCTCTGAGAGTTGTGTCACACATCAGATTCCCCCTCTCCTTTGCCCTCCTCTGCCCTGGTCACTATTTTAATGAGTCATATTCCACCAACTGACTTCAGAGCAGGATTCAGGGAACCACAGAATGGTTTGGGTTGGGAGGGACCATAAAGATCACCCAGTTCCTGCCATGAGCAGGGACACCTTCCACCATCCCAGATTGCTTTGAGTCCCATCCAACTTTGACCTTCAAAGTTTCCAGGGATGGAGCATTCACCACCTCTCTGGGAGCCTGTTCCAGTGCCTCATCCTGCTTATCAATAAAAATTTCTTCCTTCCAGCTAATCTAAATCTACCCCGAGTTTGAAACTATTGCCCCTTGTCCTACTGCAACAGGCCCTGCTAAAATGCTGCTCTGATTCCTCTCAATTCTTACAGCAGAATTTTTATTTTCTCTGGTCCTTCCTTGCAGTTCAGTTCCTCACAGCTCTGTTAGCTTTGTCAGCAGGGCTTTTCATTTCTGCAATTTTTAATTTTGCAACCACCAGTCCCAGACCACTGAGCAAAGCCAGGCTATGCCTAAAACCCAGGCTGTTCAGACTCCAAGGCAAAGTTCCTGTTAATTCAGGATGGCCAGAACTTGTAATGGATCTCACATAAAAATGTGTGGGTAACTCACAAGTAAAGCTCCTAAGTGCCTTAATAAATGGATAATGATGCAGAAAGGCTTTAGGGCTCCTCTTTTTCTCTCCTTCCATTTTTCTGTTCTTTAATATATGACAGAAAATAATAACTATCTCTAAAACAATTAATTAGAAAGAAAAGAACCCTGTAAATACACATTACCAACTGAACTGTTTAATAAAGAAAATTTAAATGCACAATCCCTGAAGACAGTTTCAATATGTTTTGCATTGCTGCTACCACCAGGATATTAGTAAAATATGCAGAGAACCACATTCAGTTCATATCTGACTGAAGATTTAAAGGGCTCTGTCAAAAAAACGTTACCACAAACATTTGTTGAATTTTTGTTTCCTTCTGATTTCCACTGGGATGGTGCAAAAATTGTCTGTGGAAAACTGTCCCAACTTTAACATGAATTGTTGTCTTCAGTAAGTCTAACCATGGGAAAAGCTCTGGATCTGTAGAAATCATGATTCTTTCTCCCAGCTGAGTAGAACCACAGTTGGAACTCCCCATTTTCATCTCTCTCCTTCTTCATTTTTCCTCATATTTTATTGGCATTTTGTACAGCACTAAGTAGTGGGATCTGTAGTGAGGGATCTGTGCCTGTGCCCTGCTCAGGTGTGAGCCCACCTGCAGAGCTGCCCCAGCCCTGCCCCAGCCCAGCTCAGAGCTGGAGCTGCTGCAGAGAGCCCAGAGGAGGCAGCAGGATGAGCAGAGGGATGGAGCAGCTCTGCTGGGAGGAAAGGCTGGCACAGCTGGGATTGTTCACCTGCACAGGAGAAGCTTTGGGCTGAGCTCAGGGTGGCCTTGCAGGGCCTGAAGGAGCTGCAGGAAACAGGGAGAGAGACAATTCCCAAGGGCTGGAGGGACAGGACACAGGGAATGGAGGGACAGGACACAGGGAATGGCTTCAGACTGATCTCTTGGGTTGCAATACAGGATGTGGCCAGCAATGTGAATTCTGTCCCCATCTGTCCCAGCCGGGTGGGGCAGTGCCCCTGATCTCCTGGCACACATTATCTGCTCATGGGCAGCTTTAAACCAGCTGGGACAATCATCTTTATCTTTGCCACAGCCCATCCTCCCTCCAGGAGAGATCTCCTGTTCATGGCCAGTGAGTCCCAGGGCATGGCTGATAAAATTCCATCATCCCATGGGAGATGCTCCAGCCAGGGCAGGAGCCAACCCTTTCCTACCCAGAGAAAAACTGACATTTTGGACACCAAGGAACCTTCTTCCCACTGCATTCCAGAGGAAAGCCAGACCTTTCCACATCATCCCTGCACCTTCAGAGGAAACTGCCCCTTCTCCAGGAGCACTGCTCCAGCTGAGCCACATCTGCCACTGCAGGAGGATGCAGCCACCATGGAATGGGACTGTGCCAACACCCTGACTGACTGATGGGTGTCAGCTTGGATTCTGACTCTGGCAGGGTTGGGATTGTTCTTTGTAATCCTGCATTTCTATTTTAATTTTCCTAGTAAAGAACTGTTATTCCTAATTCCCATCTCTTAGCCTGAGAGCCCCTTAATTTAAAAATTATAATAATTTGGAGAGAGGGAGTTTACATTCTCCATTTCAAAGAGAAGTTTCTGCCTTTCTTAGCAGACACCTGTCCTCCAAACCAGGACAACTGACAGTAGAGTTAGATTGAATATTACAAAAAAATAATTTACAGGTGAGGCCCTGGCACAGGGTGGCTGTGGCTGCCCCTGGATCCCTGGCAGTGCCCAAGGCCAGGTTGGACACTGGGGCTGGAGCAGCCTGGGACAGTGGGAGGTGTCCCTGCCATGGCAGAGTGTTTGAACAAGACCATCTCTAAGATTCCTTCTAACCCAAACCATTCCATTATTCCATTCTCATATGTGCCTTTCTAAAGTAAGATGGGCAGCCAGGGTTTTTAACATCCTTAGGCAGGAAGATCCTTGGGAAGCAGAGCTGTTCATGGAATGCTGTACACACTAAACCAGGTAGAACAAGACATATGGTGCTTTTAATTTCCCTGGTAGTTCCCTCAATGTCGTCAAGAATCAATGGAAATTAGCTTCCTAAAGAGCTGCATTTTGCAGCTAATGGGAGTCCTTGGTTACCACATGATTATTTCCTAAATGGAAAAAAAAAAAGCACATTAACATGAATATTCAAATGAAACTGCGAATCATTAAAGAGCCATTTGTTCTACAAATAGAGCTGCAGTGACTTTTGGAATAAATTCCTCGAGAAAAGCAATATTCTATAGATGGGAGAGGCCAGAAATTATTTACTCACAGAAAAGAGGGAGGTATCTGTTGTTTTGAAAGAGAGTAACTAAACAGACCTAGGAGATCAATCTGTTTTTCTGCCTAGATTTTCATAATTGCTGGGTTTTGCCATTTTCAACAGGATAATCAAGTCCCTAGGTGAACTTGAATAAAATTCTGTGTTCTTTTGAGTTTGATGGACTGGCTATTTTTAGTCAGGTTTAGATGCTAGAAGCAAATTCCGTTTTTTTTAGAGAGTTTGCACAGATCCTTAAGGATTTTTATAACACTTTAGAAGCACAGGGATGAGCATTCTACTGCACTTATGATGCTTTCAAAGAAGTTTAAAATGCTTTCATGAAAAACTTGACAAAATCTCGCCAAGAAACAAGCAAGATGCAAGAAAGATGGAGAGAGATTATTTACAAGGGATGGAGTGACAGGACAAGGGAGAATGGCTTCACCCAGAAAGAGAGTGGGGTTAGGAGGGGTATTGAGAAAAAATTTGTTCCCTGTGAGGGTGGTGAAGCCCTGGAACAAAAAAGTTGTGGCTGCCCCTTCCCTTGAAATGTCCAAGGCCAGGTTGGAAGGGCTTGGAACACCCTGGGATAGTGGAAGGTGGAATTGGATGATGTTGAAGGTCTTTTCCAACCCAAGCCATTCCATGATTTTATATGTCTGTATATAAGTATATGAGTATTTATATTGACATGTCCCTGTGTACTGTAATACAAAAAACATTGTTAAAATAAGAAAAGAAAGAGGGGAGCCCAGGTCAGCATCCTCTGACTCATTCAAAGTATTTTGGTCTGAAAAATGAAACATTTGGGTTGTACCCTGGCATATCCAAGAGTGTTTGTGTGCAGCCTCAGCCTCTGGGCATTTGTAAACCACAGCTCTCAGCTAATAAACATTGTACAGACTCCTGTACACCCTGAACATTTTCCTTCCTATTTCCTCCTGATTTTCCTCCTGATTTTCCTCCTGATTTCCTGAGGAAGTTCCCACATGGATGCTGAAGCACTGAAACACGAAGTTAGCTCTTTCCTTCACCAAGGCAGGCTGGAAATGCATGCTTTCCTCTTTAGATGGCTTTTAAGGCTTGGAAAATGGATATTGCAATCTCAGTGCACAACTGATGCACGGTGCACAGATGCAGAGCCTTGGAAAACATTTGCATTGACTATCATGATGCTTTCCTAATTAGATGCCTCTGAATATAGATCTATTTCCAGCATGGTTTTTACGTCGAACTGCACAACAAATTCAGTTCAACTGGCAGTTTAGCTTATCCAAATGCCATCCACGGGAGTTAGCTGAAATAAATTAAAGAGGCAGTAATGTGCTTGTAGCATTAACATTAGCATTTCGTGGCCTTTAGCTAGCTCAGGCAATAAACAAAGCAGGATTGTGAAAAGTTTCCTGCTTATGTGGACAGAAGGGTGTCTGATGGCTGAGGGCTGATTGCTGCTTCTCATCAGGCTCTGCCTGGCTCCCCTCTCCTGACAGGGCTCCTCAGAGGGTGAAACCATCCCAGAGAGGGCTAAAGGTGGGAAATCAGAGGAATTTCATGGGGTCTCAAGGTGTGAGGGCTGCAGCTGGGTTGGGGCAACACCTGGTGCCAGCACAGGTGTTGGGGATGACAAAATCAAGAGCAGCTTTGCCAGGAAGGGTTTGGAGGTGCTGGAGGGGTGAGAGGGTGGAGATGTCCCAAAAACCTTCATGTCCTGGGCTCAATCCCAATGTAGCCAGCAACTGAAGGGGGAATTCTGTCCCTGCTCAGGTGTGAGCCCACCTGCAGAGCTGCCCCAGCCCTGTCCCAGCCCAGCTCAGAGCTGGAGCTGCTGCAGAGAGCCCAGAGGAGGCAGCAGGATGAGCAGAGGGATGGAGCAGCTCTGCTGGGAGGAAAGGCTGGCACAGCTGGGATTGTTCACCTGCACAGGAGAAGCTTTGGGCTGAGCTCATTATGGCTTTTTAGAACCTGTAGGAGCTGACAAAAAAGATGGAGAAAGACAATTCCCAAGGGACAGGACACAGGGAATGGCTTCACACTGCCAGAGGGCAGGGTTAGATTAGATATTAGGTGTAGATTCTTCCCTGGGAGGGTAGTGAGGTGCTGGCACAGGGTGCCCAGAGCAGCTGTGGCTGCCCCTGGATCCCTGGGTGCCCAAGGCCAGGCTGGATGGGGCTTGAAGCCACCTAGGATAATGGAAATTGTCCCAGCTCATGGGAGGGATGCTAGGACGAGATGATCTTTAAGTTCCCTTCCAACCCAAACCATTCCATGATTCTCTCATTCCATAAAATAGAGCAAAGGAAGGCAAAATGGGGATGGATGTCAAAGGAACCTTGCAATGAGCTGATGGAAGGAGCAGCTCAGCAGCTGGGGATGCAGCAGGTGCCCCTCCCTGGGTGCTGCCTGCAGTGATGGAGTTCTGCTGACAGACTCCAGCCAGTGTGAATTGCAATTAAGGGTTTTTCCCTCTGCTTGTCCTTCAGCAAACAGCTCAAGTGAAACTCTGGCTGCAGCGAGAGTGAGACAACCTCAGTCAGGATTTTTGGGGAAATTCAGAAGAGGCATTGATGTTTTCTCCTATCATCCTCCTCCTTCCACAGCTGATGGAAGCAAAAATTGCTTTTAAGTACCTGGAGCTGCAGATATAAATTACAGCTGAATTAGGATTTGAAACAGTGCCTCGGGCTGCTTTCCTGGAGTCTCAAACAGGCAGGGACATATGTGGCAGAATGCTTGTTACTGAGAGAAAGTGGTTTTTCTAGAAATTACCCACCATAGAGAGAAACATGATTTTGCTCAGTAATTAATGTCATGACTTTATCAAATTGTGGCACAGGAAAGGAAGGGACAGTGCAGAGCTGGCAAAAGGCACAAAAGGGACAGAGGAGCTTTTCTGGCAGGACAAAAGGGTGTCAAAACTGAGCAGAGATGGGAATTAGATGAGAAGGAGAAAAGGAAAAATATCACCTTTATGAAAGTCCAAACTGTAGAATTGCTGTCATTTTATATCAAATTGCCTTTTTCTTTTTCCTCCCCAAGGAATATGGATTACCTCAAGTATTGGGACTAAAGAAGTACTGCAGCAAAGGAAAAGCTCAAAATGGAGTTGTTTAATTAGGTGAACTCTGTGCTTCCCCAGGAATCAAAACTGGAGCCCCAGACTGGGGTGAAGAAGGAGAGCTGCTTTCTGCCATGCTTGAAGCAGATTTCCTGCCCCAGGTTTAACTCCAGGTTTGGCTCTGAAAGCCTCAGGAAGGAGCAGGGGACAGGGGTGGTGGCTTTATGGCCCCTGGGGCTGATGGAGCCAGACAGGGGCAGGGAGCTGGGATGAGCCAGAGAATGATGGTGAGAGCTTCCCCCACCTCTCCTCAAGTCCCAGAATGGTTTGGGTTGGAAGGGACCCCAAAGCCCATCCAGTGCCACCCCTGCCATGGCAGGGACACCTCCCACTGTCCCCAATGTCCAACCTGGCCTTGGGCATTGCCAGGGATCCAGGGGCAGCCACAACTGCTCTGGGAATTCCATCCCAGCCCCTGCCCACCCTCCCAGGGAACAATTCCTATTTCCCAATATCCCATCTAAACCTGCCCTCTTTCAGTCTAAAGCAGTTTCCCCTTGTTCTGCCACTAAATGTCCTTCAGACTGTTTCTCTCCCCCTCCTGAGTGTCTGAGCTGGCCACCACATGCTGCTTAGCTTCCCCCAAATGAGGTCATTGATTGAGAACAAACTCCAGGATGTTATCACAAAAATTTTGCATATTGCCACCAAAGAACCATCAGTATTTCCATTAATTTATATAAATACACCTTCAGCCACCACGAGGACTGCAACTCCATAGAGCAAACATTGGAATCATGTTCCAGGAGATTGCAGTTTGCTCAAGCACCTGCCAGCTTCATCCTGGCAGACCAGGCTAGGATTGCTCTGGCATTTTACTGTGGCTTGCTGTTTGATGATCAATTTATCATTTTCTTTTGTTTTTTGGGCAATAGATACTTGCTGTATGTGGCAAAGCATCTGGAGGCACTTGTTAGTCCAGCACACAAGGGATGCAGAGCAGTCAGCACAGCCACTGTCTAATTTTGAAGCTAGAATTTATTTATTTATGTCAGCTGGTCAAGCTGCATCCTTTCCTGTACTGTGATTGTAAAAGTGACTTTTACAGTCATGGTGCACAATTTTGAAAAACAGTAATGGCCCATCAGTGAGGCAGGCAGCACCTGCAGGAAGGAGAAAGGGATTTTTTGGACAGGTTTGTGTGGCAGAGCAGAGAACAGCCCTGAGATTTAGCACAGCTCCAGCTGAAGCCATTGGCATCTCCTTGGCACGGTGCTGAACCAGGGGGGATGATTGCCAGGGCAGCAGAGATCCAGCAGAGCTTGGGAGAACAATTCAAAACCCACTTTTGCTGCCTAGAAATGTGGGAATGCAGCAGACAACGTGAGTGCTGCACCATAAAAAAAAAATTACAGCCTGGTGTTGTCCAGGCTTGATCTCATCTTTTAGTTAGACAATGACTAAAGGTGGTTTTCCAAGACTTTACACACCTTAAAAACTAAAAACCTTGATAAGGAGTGCATTCCTTGCACTGACAGCAATGTATCAGCTGAGGAAGGGAGCAAAGACTTGCTGAAGAGAGGGGAGCTTGGTTTGGTGTGGTCACTGCTGACTCAAAGCAATATCAAAATGTTCCCAGAGTTTGCTGTACAATTATTTCAAAGGGGAATAGGTTTGCATAAATATTTCCAAGACTGGAGTGGATGGTCAGCACTGTTTGCAAACACAAACACTGTGGCACCATAAAACTTCCTTGGCTGGGCCTCATGCTGATGTGCACTAAAATCAACTTTTGAAGAGATCCCTGTGTCTTCAAATGGAAAAGGGAATTACAGAATGCTTGTTGAGCTCAGGCATTGCAGGAGCAGCAACCACACTCTCTCCAAGACAGGAATTTAACTTTTAAAGACAGGACAGGAGGTTTCTGTCACGTTTTCCTCCCTGCCAGCAGATTCCCCTTTGTCAAGGCTGACAGGAGCAAACTTTGAGGCACACAGGGCTCAGCTCTGCACAGGAGCACACAAAGAAACTGAAAACGTTCTGCAGATACAGCAAAAGACTCTTTAATATTAATTTATATTTGCTAAGTTGTGATTCTTAAGCCTCTTAAAGACTGTGAAGGTGCAGATGGGCAAATGCAGATTTTTTAATACTAAAAACTAAAACAATTTATAATTAGAACAATCTCATCTTGTACGTGCTGAAGTTTGACACAGTGCATTAGCTGAAGGTTAAATTACAACCAAGCACAGCTGAAAAGTTCAGAAGAATAAAACTTCTCTAAAAATATATATTAAATTATTTAATTCACTGCCACACATTTGTTCTCCAGTAGCTGGATTCACACTTTGATTTCTGGGAGGGAAATTTTCATTCCCTGTTCAAAGAAGTTTTTCGAAGGAAGGAAAAAGGTCACTTTGAAAACTGTTGACGCCTGCAAACAGGGGAGAACTCCTGATTGATTTATGTTTGTTTGTACCATGTGTGATAGGAACTGAAATATTAAGTAAAGGGTGTGGGGAGGGCATCAGAAATCCTGTGTTAGAGAAAGTCAGGTTCTATTTTCAAACATCTTCATTTTTCAGGACTCTGGCTTCCTCTCACACTTAATAGTTATGGCATTTGCTGTGTAAATTCCTAACTCAAATATATCAGCAGAAAGATGACCTTGCCAGATTGCAGAAATATGCTAAATATTAAATCCCTCAAGGCTTAGGCTTCGCTCACACATGCAAAGAAGTTTCAAGAAATGGTTATGAAATACAAATACACATCACAGCTACACTGAACTTACATAATATCTTAGACAAGAAAGTTAAGCTCTAATAACTGACTTTTAGGTGTCACTGCCACAGGAAAACTGAGGAAAAAAGATCATGTTGGGATATTAAAGAAAACATACTCCACCAAATCCCCTATTTTTCATCCAAGAAAGGCAGAAGCTCTCTTAGTTTCCCCAAAACTTGAGCTAAATAAAAGTACCAATTTGAAATGCTTTTATGTCCCATAATTCTCTAAATGTCCATCTGTTTGTTCCCACATGGGCAGTATCTGGAGCTAAACACAACAGCTGGATGCCCTGGCCAAAAACTCACCTCCTACCTTCCTATCTCAGAGCTGGTATCATCTTTAATTGATTGATTGTCCAGAAAAAAAGAGCTGAAAATAACCTGTGCTTTGACTGACAGTTCAGTTAATGAGCTTAACTAGATAATCCTGCAAGGTCTGAAGTTAAATACCACAGCTAAGGAAAGGTATTACCCTGTTTTTCTCCTCACTCAGATTTCCCCAAGTGCCCAGTTCCAGGACAAAAGACAAGGGGCACAGCCCAGTGCCCAGAAAAAAAATCCCAACTACTTCAATTGTTTTGTTAGAGAGGAGGAAAGACAGCCAACTTCCATCAACATCTCATCAAAGTTTTAAAAGGTGGCTTCTCATTTTTTTCTGGGAGAAATTGCATGACTCTTGAAACTACTCTAGTAAACAAAACAAAACAAAATAAATAAAGAAAAAACAAAAACAACAGGGAAAAAAAGAGAGAAAGAACTTTTAACCCCAGAAACTGCCACTTGCTTCTTATTTTAGCAATGCAGCTCTTACCAAGGTGAGGTAGCAGAGGTGCAGTGAACTTTTCTTAAACTTCAGCTGAATCCAGAATCTCTCATGTTGCACTAAGTGGGAGAATAGCACAGTTATTCTGCTGAATAGGGTATTTAGAAGAAATCTCTCTTAGATCAATTAGTTTGGTTGACTGTATGTAGGCGAGAAACAGATTTCTCTGAAATGTTTGACCTTAGTTAATCAGAGAAGTGATCAGGCTGTGTCAATGTCAGGCTGCAGCAATCAGCTCTTTTTCTTTCTTTTCAGGTTAGAGGAAGAAGGATTCTGTAAAAATTGTCAATTTCTTAATTATGATTCCCAACTAATATTTGACTGCAGAATGAAAATCCCTAAATTGCCGTGGAGTCATAAATACCCTGGGTTATATAACACAGCCTCACATCCTCATTAAATGTGATGTCTTCAGCATCCTTTACTAATTCCTCATTTTTTCCCAGCTTTGGTGAAAACTGCCTTGCAAGGAGTCCAACTCCCAGCCCCTGTCACTGAGGGGTTTATTGGATGTGCTTCCAAGTCTCATTATCTGTGATTTCCAGTCTATTAACTATTTACCTCTGCTAGCACATGAGCATTTCTAACACAAACCCTGCTGCAGTGAATGTGGATGTTTGATATAAATAAGGAAGGAGCAGTGGATTGGATCAGCTCCATCTGGAAATGGGATAAACTCCTCTCTATCTCACAAAACTCAGGTGGTTTTGCTGCAGAAGGAGGCTGGACACTTTCAAGGTTTGGCAGCCAGACTAAAGTCTGAGGAAAGGCTTAAATAGGCAGTGGGTCAGCTTGGTTTGCTCTCTGAAAAAGGGAATTTGAGCACCAGGAAAAGGTCCTGCTCCTCCAGAGTTCCTCCAAACTCTCTCTGCAGGGAATTCCTGCACAGCAGATAATAGATGCTGATGTGTAACCACACAGAATTTGTTTGGCTTTGTTTCTGATGCAGCAGACACATCAAAAAACAATCAGATGTCACTGCAGCTATATTTACAAATGGATGGCTAATAACTGGGAGCTGGTGCAAATTAAGTCAGATTTATTTCACTCTAGGTGAGAGCTTGTTAATAACAGTGAAATGCACGAGGAAGAGAGGCTCTGCTAAATCTCCCTGCTTGGCAGAAGCCTCATCCATCACAGAATTGCTGCAGTTGAATATGGCACATTTACACAGTCTGTGAAAGATTTGCAAAAGCACCCAGGGGATTAAAGTGCACGAGTGCCAATGACTTTAAATGGTACTTGCTTTTGCAAATTTCATCCCCTGAGACTCCAGTAAACTTCATAATGCACAAAAATACAGTCTGAAGTGCAATGCAGCTTTACATAAGTTTTGCTTTTATTTTAATTTGGCTGATATATTAAGGACAAAGCAAAAATGACTGTTTTTTTTTTGTTTTGTTTTGTTTTGTTTTTTCAAAAAGAAATTATCAGATTGGAAAATAGATTTTTTTTAACAATATTTAACTCCTAGGCTCACAAATACAAAAGTTCATAACAGCCAACAGATCAGATCTTTTTTTTTCAGTGGGAATCAACAGGTTTTATGTCAGAGAAAAGACAGGCAAAAGGAATTAAGTGGCCTTGACTAATCATCTCACCTAAAGAATATCACTGCTGACAGAGCACAGGAAAAGGGAGTTACAAGAGGGAACAGAATAGCCTAAAGCACACAAACAAAAATAACCTTTTACAGTTGATTTGCATCAGAGGCTGTGGACCATTGTCTAAAAACACTGATGTTGACTCCAGCAACCCAATCAAGCCTTATGTAGTGTATCAGGAAAAAAGCTTTTCAGCTGGGAATGCTTTAGCAGGAAGCAGCAGGAAAATTGAGAGTGAAATTTGGTTGATAGGACAAAGAACAAGCAACCCAAGTGTGTGCCTGCTCATGCCACAATAACTGAGGCATGCCCTGAAAGCCTGGAAGAGCTGAGAAACCAAATTTTCTGTGTACATGGGTCCTCCTTGGCCATGTGGTTTTTCTATTCCTGAGCTGCAAAACATTTTTCAGTGGTGTTTTGCAAGTCCCAAATCCATCACCTGCTTATTGTCAGCTCTTTCCAGGGCAGAGAGGGAGAAGGACACTCCAGAAGTGGCAATTAGGAGGGGATGTCTTCAAGGTTTTCTGATGAATTATCCTTGTGGAGGAAGGAGTGGCTTCCACACACACAGAGGGTGATGTGTTTTGTATCATGGATTGCAGTTTCACTCAGGTCTGGATGGGTGGGAAGACAGCAAAGCTCACCAAAACAGCCCAAAACTCTGCCTAGAGAGTCACAGAATCCCAGAATCAGCTAGGCTGGAAAACACCTCCAAGACTGAGTCCAACCTGTGCCCCATCCCCAGCCCAGAGCACTGAGTGCCACGTCCTTAGACACCTCCAGGGATGGGGACTCCACTGCCACCCTGAACATCTGTCCCAATATTTAACAATCCCTCCAGCTGGAAGACCTGAATTGCTCCTGAGGAGGAAATTGCTCCTGAACCTCCCCTGGCACATCTTGAAGCCCCCTGCCCTCCCCAGCACGGGAGCTGAGCTCCAGCAGACTCCCAGCCACAGGGTGATAAATCCTGAGCTGATAACTTTCAGCACCAGGAGCCAGGAGGCAGCTCCAGGAGTTGTATCTCACCTTTATGGAGCACATCCTCCCTCCTGCTGCAGCCCTGCAGTGAGGTGGCACCTGAGGAAAATCAAAATCAAGGGCAGGAACAAGGTTTGTGTCACACCTGGGGAAGCCTGGCTCTGTGCACTGGCTCTGCAGGAAATGCTGTGCAGATGAAAAAGGGATGTTTACCATTTGGGGGCTTGTTTCCTCAAAGGAGAATTATCTGTTTCTGTGCAGGCAGAAAAAAAAAAATCATTGAGAGAATTTCCCCTCCTCGCTGGATAACTTTCAGGATTTCTTTTATTCTTCTTACTTTTGCTTTTTGCTTTGTTGCTAGGCCTTGAAGCTTTGGCAGCTCTAAACTAAAAATACTACTGAAAATTAGTACTATTGACTACAAAGCATGCAGGATTACAATTTCAATGTGCAGCACAGAATCAAGATAATGGACTTTTAATTCAGATGACAGGCACTAAGTCATGTACATCTGTGAGAAGGAAGCAAAATCAGGTAGCTCTCAGATGCCAAGAAAACTTGTATTAATGGAAAGTGCTTCTATGAAAGGACCATTAACTTCTTCTGTATAAAAGTATGAAGAATATGATGCACAAGCCAAGCTTTCCCCTTGTGGGCATCCACACAGCAGCTCTGAAAAAAAAGCAGAAATAGAGGAGCTAATCATCCATCTTTTTGCTATGCAGCAGATGTCAATAAAGTGGAGTTTGTGTTCCATTCCACTAAAATCCCAATGTCCCAGGCAATAACCTGTCTTTCAATAAACCCAGGGCTAATGTCCATTGAGATGTGAGCTAATGCCGAGTGGAAAATGACTTCTCTGTTTACCTACACCCAAATTGCATTTTATTCATTTTCATTTACCAGATAAAAACAATTGATTGCCTCAGCTTATCCTTTGTAAAGAAAAGGCCTTTGTGAACAGGGGAGCATTGATGGCACAAGAATTCTAGAGGAATAAAATTGCTTTCCCTGCAAACAATGACTTTAATTTCTCCACAGATGATGTCTCCCAATTCACTTTTTAAGCCCTGGATGCAAGAGGTGGTTTGGGTGCTCTCCAGAGGCTGCAGGCACCATATGCCAGGGGGAAGTCTAGAGGGCAAACTGCAGACTGATCAAACACTGAGGCTTTTATCTCCAGCTCTGCCAAGATTTGCACTGCACAGCTGTGCTGCTCAGCTGCTGCTGCCTTGCATAACCTGGGCACGCTGTGATGCCTCAGCACTGCTGCCCAGGTGTCCCTGGAGACAACACCAGCTTTACATAACATCAAGGGGAAATCTCTGAAGCAACTCACCTCATCAGCACGGGAGTGAGTGGGAAATGAGGAGCTGCAGCTCCTCAGCATCAGGCAGCCACCTCCCATCCCTGCCACCTCCCTGCCAGTGTTCTGTGCCACCCCCTCAAAGTGCTCTCATTTCATCTGTCACAGAATCACAGAATTCACAGAATCACTGGGTTGGAAGAGACCTTCAAGATCATCGAGTCCAACCCATGCCCCAACACCTCAACCATGGCATCAAGTGCCACATCCAGTCTGTTTTTAAACACATCCAGGGGTGGTGACTCCACCACCTCCCTGGGCAGAGAATTCCAGTACTTATCACTCTTTCCATGAAAAACTTTTTCCTAATATCCAACCTAATTTTCCCTTGATGCAGATTGAGGCTGTGTCCTCTGGTCCTGTCAGTGCTGCCTGGTGACTGAGACCAACCCCACCTGAGCACAGCCACCTCTCAGGGAGCTGTAGAGAGTGATAAGGTCACTCTGAGTCTCCTTTTCTCCAGGCTGAACACCCCTTGCTCCCTCAGCCCTTCCTCACAGGGTTTGTGTTCCAAGCCCCTCACCAGCCTCGTTCCCTCCTCTGGACGTGCTCAAGCATCTCAACATCCCCTTCACCTTTTCCAAAACCTTTCCCATCCCAGGGCTGAATCCCCTTTGCTGCTCCCAGGCCCTGCTGCCATCTCCCCACCCCATCCATCATCCATCCATCCATCCATCATCCATCCATCATCCATCCACCATTAATCCATCCATCATCCATCCATCCATCATCCATCCATCATCCATCCATCATCCATCCATCATCCATCATCCATCCATCCATCATCCATCCATCATCCATCCATCCATCATCCATCATCCATCCATCCATCCATCCATCATCCATCATCCATCCATCATCCATCCATCATCCATCCATCATCCATCCATCCATCCATCCATCCATCATCCATCCATCATCCATCCATCATCCATCCATCCATCCATCCATCATCCATCCATCATCCATCCATCCATCATCCATCCATCATCCATCCATCATCCATCCATCCATCCATCCATCCATCCATCCATCCATCCATCCATCATCCATCCATCCATCCATCCATCATCCATCCATCCATCATCCATCCATCCATCCATCATCCATCCATCCATCCATCCATCCATCCATCCATCCATCCATCCATCATCCATCCATCATCCATCCATCCATCATCCATCCATCATCCATCCATCCATCATCCATCCATCCATCCATCATCCATCCATCATCCATCCATCCATCCATCATCCATCATCCATCCATCATCCATCCATCATCATCCATCCATCATCCATCCATCCATCCATCCATCCATCCATCCATCCATCCATCATCCATCCATCATCCATCCATCCATCATCCATCCATCATCCATCCATCATCCATCCATCCATCCCATCATCCATCCATCCATCCCATCATCCATCCATCCATCCATCCATCCATCCATCCATCCATCCATCCATCCATAAAACACTGCTAACAGATATTTATGCTTTAATTCAATAGTAAGATATTTTATTGACTTATACTATTGAACTTTTTTAGCCAGTCATATCACAAGACACAAACTTACATTGCTGCACTCTAAAACTTTTTGTTACCTTTGTAACTATTATTCCTTCTATATCTTAAACTCTATAGCTAAACTTTTCTCTACTTAACATATCTCTGCTTTAAGCTTTAAATCTACATTCTTGCCTCTAGCACCTAAACTTGGAAGCTTTTCCTAAGGCCTCAGTTTAAATCCTGTGTTTATTTCAAAGCTTTGGCTTAGGTTCTGAGAATTCCTTGCATTTTTAATTCCAACAGTTCAAGGCACCCAGGTATGTGCCACCATAAGCCTCTAAAAGGCCATCATCTGCTGGTTTTTGGTTTTTTTGGTTTTTTTAAATAATTCACTCCATTAAATAGAGGCTTGGCTCCCAACAAGAAATTACCACGGCTCAAGGAATACAGGGATATCATTTTGCCAAGATCTGCAAACCAAGCACAGAAAGTCACTGTACTTTGTGTACTTGATGAGGCCACCAGATCATGTGCTCACACCCCCTCCCTTTGTCACATTAGTCCTGAAGATTTCTGCAGGAATATTCATGCTGGAAACTACCACAGAAAGTGAGTAATAGTATCAGTTTGGCCTTTGTGAAAAGATCATTAAATCACAACGCACTGAGAAGGGACAAGAGTCCTCAGGCTTATTTCAAAAGCTATTTTTAGCTGTGGATATGAAGACTTTTCTTATCAAATAATTAGTCATCCCCACTAAAGGCAAGTTAACTTTTCAGAATAAAATAGGAAGTCATTGAAACCTTTTCTGAGTTTCCAAAAAAGGTTGATTTAGAGATCATTGAAGCCTCTGCACCTGACTGTAATTATTTAGTAACAGAAAATGGGAAAGCTCAAAAAAAAAAAAAAAAAAAAAAAAAAAAAAAACCAACTATTACAATTCCTGCCTTCTTGCTTTATTTGAAGGAAAAAGTGCTGCAGATAAAGACATTTACCCAGATTTCTGTGTCAGCCCAGTATTGCAGAGGTGCAGGGAGATTATAAAATTTAAAAAAAGAAGAAGATGTTTTACAGCCAGAGTAGTCTTTTGAAGGAAAAAAAAAAAAAAAAAAGGTGAAATCCTGACTAGCCAGAGATCACAGATCAGCTCCATATTGTTGGGAAATGATGTTGTGACTACAAGCCAGCAAAATAATACTGTCACAAAAAATGCCAAAAGCCATGTAAATTCGTGGTGAGGGGCTCATCACTTGTAAAATTGTGGAGATAATTATGCTGCTGTGCCTGGCACTGGGTACATTTCATCTGGATGGCTGCATTTCATTCCAGGCACACAGATAAATTGGCAGGGTTCAAAGGAGAATAACAAAAAATAACAAAAAGGGTTGAAAAGGAGACCTACAAGATAAGATTAGGGAAACTGGGTATAGCTGGACTGGAACAAATTAATCTATATGGCAGGAGGGAGGATTTTGGTTTTAAGTACAAACCAACCTTTACAGCTTTAAGAAAAGTTCAGCCATGGAACAAGCTGCCAAGGAAGGTTTTAGCCTTACCATCACTAGAGATACTAAAAGGCAGGATACCATCTGTCAGGGAGAGTTTAGGGATTTAAAAAAAAAAAAGCAGAAAAAAATGCACTGCCTTAATTTAAGAATTGAGCTAAATAACCCATTCCTGACTAGATTTTAATGGATTAGAAATGGCAGAGCTTCTCTTTTGAGGGGAAGTTCCTGGATCTTTCCACTCTGAAGATTGTCTTGATCATATAAACCAATACAAGGGATTTCTGCTGTTTTCAGATTGAGAAAGATATTTGCATTTAAATGCTTCCAGGAGATAGATGTCTAAATATTAATTTCATCATATTGATAGTACACTGCTTTTTTCCCATCAGGCTTTGAACAGCTAATATTGAAAAAAGGAATTATGGAATGTACTGAGTGGGAAGGGACCCACAGGGATCATCAAGTCCAACTCCTGGCCCTGCACAGACATCCCAAAATCCCACCCCGTGCCTGAGAGCATCTTCCAAACACTCCTTGAGCTCTGGCAGCCTTGGTGCCACTGCCCTGAGGGGCCTGTATAACAAAATGTCACCTTACTTTTGTTTTTCTGTGGGACTCTTTCTTCCCACACCTCAGCTCCTCTAGGAAGCACTCAAGGCAGTCCTGTTAAAACTTCTGGAAAATCCAGGTGCCTCTGGGTTACCATTTCCCACCTGTCATCTCCACCAGCAGATTTGGGAATCACAGTGTGGCCAGTGGTGATTACATCAGATCCTTGTTTCACTCTCAAGACTCCTAATGAAGTTGCTCTTTGGAAATCTCTGAATTCTGTTAGAGCCCTTTCTAAATAACATTTCTAGAATATGTTATCAGTTTTCCCAGGAGCTGGAGCCAGTGGGAACAATGGTTTGAACAAGGCAGGCATTGAGCATCTGAGCTCCTCCAGCAGCCGTGGGTGAACCTCGTGCACTCCTGGTGATTTGTTGGTATTCATTTGCTGTTACTAAGAGAATCAGTTCAGATGGGATATTGGGAATTAGGAATTGTTCCCTGGCAGGGTGGGCAGGCCTGGCACAGCTGTGGCTGCCCCTGCATCCCTGGCAGTGCCCAAGGCCAGGTTGGACATTGGGCTTGGAGCAGCCTGGGACAGTGGATGTTCCCTTCCTATGGAAAAGAAGAGCTGAGCTTTAAGAACTCTTCCAACCCAACCCAACCCATTCCATGGCTTGATTCTGTGATTCTGTGACATTGCCAGGTTGTTCCAAGCTATGACTGAGTTGTGGGAGCCTCTACTCTGGGCATTAATCCAAGACTCATTTCTACTTTCTGTAAAACCTCCACTTCCCCACTTCCCCCACAGGTTTGGCTGTGACTTGCTTTTCTGTCTTTAACTTGATAGACTCCACATTCCTTGCTGCTTTCCTTGTGTGGGCATTCCTGTGCTTTGTGATGGCTTTTGGTTCCTTCTGTTGGTCTCCTCTGTGTTTACTTCCACAGGTTATTTTACGGTCCAGGCAACAATGGGAACAGAGGATTTCAAAGGCTCAGGCAATTGCTCTGATCACTCAGCTGTAGGTTATTCTCATTTGGGATAATCTGGCAGCAATTTGGAGCAGAGGCAGCATGGATGTGTCTGGGGAGGGTGTGGGTGTCAGTGGTGGGAGCCATAACCCCATTTCCTGCAAAATCTACTGCTCTGAATATTCTTCCATGTCACCCATGGGGACTTTGGGGCTTATCAGCACAGATATCCCCCTAATTTAAATCTTTCTTTCCATTACTGGGTTACTCACAGTTAGAGCTCAGTGAGTGTCTGGAAGTTAAAAGACCCACATTACCCCTGGAATATTTAACTGCCCTCCTTCACCCATCCTGGTTGAATCCAACTCCTTTTCCCACCTCAGCCAAACCCAGATATGTCTTTGAAAAGTGTAAGTTAGTGGTAAGAAAAGAAATTAACAGCTGTCACCTTGGATATGGGCAAAGGATGAGTGAAGAGCAAGACTCAGGAGTAAGAAAGCTGTCCTGGGAACATGAACTGAATCAGTGTGCAAACACATTCACATAAATAGGAAATTGTCTGACAGGGGCAGCCACAATTATTCCAAATTTCATGCCAGAGACTGTTTCTTCATTATGTTTCACTGTACATTAGGGCTGTGTCTATAAGATGCACTATGAACCTCACATTGAAGAAAAGCCCTGCTGCTGAAAGTGCCATAATTCATTTACTAACAGCCTCTGTTGCTGTGCTTCAATAATGCAATCATTTTCTCTGTCCCAACCATATGATTATTCCTGTTGTGTGGGAAATTTAAGTCCAAGGAATGTCAGATCAAATATAAAAGCCTAGTGCTTACCCATAGTTTTTATTCAATTAAGTAGCCATTACAGAGCTCATGCTGTTTCAAATGACATAATACAGAACACAAATGCAGTCTTTTATTACAAATATATGTTCATCTAAACAAAATGGCACCAAAACAATCCAAAGCCATTACAATTTTTAGATTATTAAGCTTAGGCTATTATTATATGGTGAGCAGTTGCTGTGAAAGACAAGTGGGGGAACTGGGGCCTCCATGAACCACACTTTGGGCACAGCAGTGCTGTTGTTTGAGGTTTATTTGTGAAATTCTTAAATGCAGAGGAACAATGCTGATTAAAAAAAAATAATGAAAGCACTGAGCTGCAGCTTGGAGGATGCTGACTTTGCAGGTGATGAGTGAGAAAGTCATGCCTGGGACCAGGACCTGACAAACAGAGGTGCCACAGGCAGGACCTGGGCAGGATTTAGGTGTTCCCCCTCAAAATGAGTTCTAAAACACTCTGTGCCTCCCCACCCAGTCTCAAGCAGCTCACAAGTCATGTTTGCACATCCTTTCTTCACTGCCCACAGGATTTCTCCTGCTCAGCATCCCTGTAACCAGCATGGGGCCAGAGCTCTTGGCACCACCACTGAAATGATGCCCAGCATCACAAGTGCCTCAGCCTTCAGAGGGTTTTTCCTTTTCCTTTGTAATCCCACAGCTCTGCACCTCTCCAGCATTGCTGCCCTGATGGGCTCCTGTGGTAAGGGCATGAAATCCCTCCCTGTCCTCCATTCCTGCCCCCTGCTCTGGCTTTCTGTTCAAATGTGACTAATGATGCATTTGTCCCTTGCCCTGGTGATCAAACACTGCTGTGGAAGGTGGGAGAGGAAGGAAAGAATCCCCCTGGGCAGAGCTGGGAATGACACCTGGATCTGTCTCCCCTGAAGGAGTGAAAGGCTGGCAGGCTGTCACCACTCACTTCCCAATTTCAGACATGTTGTTGTAGCTGCTTTTTGTTGATCCAAAGCTGGGCTAACACAGCAATAGAAGGGCTGAAAGCTGAATACAGAACAGTCAAAATGGACACAGGAAGCCTGTTATGACTTACTCCTCAAATTCTGAAAATAATATGGAAATAAAGAGATGGCACAGAAACAGCTGCTGATTATGTAGAGACTGAAAAACTGCATCAAGGAACAGAGTTTAGACGGTCAGTTTCTATTTTTACACACAAAAATCAATCCCAAACTTCCAAAGGTATTTTGTGTCTGGTTTATTGTTTTCTTTCCATAACAGTCAATGCAGTCCAAGATCTCTGAATGTTATCATGCAAAGAGGAAGGACAGGCACAATTTCCCCACTCAAACCACTTTATTAACACACTTGCAAAACAAAATTACACTGCTCCCTGCTTCCTACACCCCTCATGCCAGCTTCTGTCTGCAACTTTTTTTTTTATTATTTTTTTTTTTTACTTTCTGCTCATTACGAGAAAGTAATTTTATTTTTCACATTTTGCTGGCAGCTGGAATTCTCCAAATGAGGGAAGCAGGGCTGAGATCCATCTATCTCATCCCTCAGCAAAAATCCCTGCAACATACGGTGCTGTTATGACTCCGAGCTTTAGGTGGAGAGGGAAACAGGCATCTGGGCTGGGTTCATTTGTAACGCTGCACTTGCTGGATTAATATGGAAAGACAGATGAAGGCAGACACTTTAATTACTTCACCCTAACTTTTTATTACAACATCAAGTAAAATGGTGAGTTACAGAGGATAATGGGCGTGAAACATCTGGGATGAAGTCGCACACAAGCTCATGGGTTGTTATCTGCCAATGGGGTTTTAAATATTGATAATTTCTGTACATGCATCTTTGTGTTATTTCTGATCTTCTCGATAAATCATCTCAGGATTACTTTGTTTTGCACTGTGAGGTAGCTACTAGGACTGGGACCCCGCTTTTTTCTTCTGGAATTTTCTGAACTGGGACTGTATCGCCACGGCCGCCCGCTCTGTCTCTGGCGCGTCCATGTCTATGTCAAACTCCTCTTGGACCTTCTTTTGCCCATCTGCTCAAAGGAAACAGAACAAAAACAGGTTTTTCAGACAGGGGTAATCACTGAACAGCACAGGAGGAAAAAGGTGCTTCTTGCTGCTTCTTCCTAAATACGGAGGTAAAAGCGCTTTCTCCATTAACCGCATCTGGCTCTCAATTTTATGACCAAGGAAAAGGCATCAATAGACACAGCCACGGCAGTGGGAGCAGATTCAGGGGAAAAGTCTGGCACAAGTTTCATCAAACCCCTCCCAGTGACAGTTTGTGACAGCCCATGGGGAGCTGGGCACTGAGGAGCAACATCCAAAGGGTGCTCAGCACTCAGCCAGCATCTGGGCAAGTGCCCCCCCAGCCCAGGGAGCCAACAGGGAGGGACACAGGACTCTTGTGTGCCACCCAGCAGGGAGAACTTAAAGATCTTTTCCAACCTAAATTATTCTATATTAACTCTAAAAAAAAAAAGCAGATTAAAATATTTTAAAGTAGAGGCATTAAGACCCTGTTCTTATCACACCTCCAACATGACAGGAAGAGCTAATACTTCCCAAGGCTAATTTCATCCTTTCCCCTCGTTTCCTGCCTCATCCCTTCCAACATGCACAGCTCTTCCCCTTTGAATCATTTATGTCCAATCTCTCCACCACTGTGCTGCTTCCCTCACTTCTCTCCAGGCTCTGCTCTTGTCTTTCATCCTCAATCCTTGGCTCTTTGCCTTCCTTTATTCCCAGGCTCCAGCTTTCCCTTCAGCTGCATTCGGCCTCCACATGGACAACCCAGCTGACTCTGCTGAATTTTCCTTCACCCACCTACAAGTTAAAAGTGCAGCCCTGGGAAAATTCCTGCCCTGGTTTGCAAAGATAACCCTAAACTGCCTGGCCTGAGTTAGTGGGAGCACATGTTCACCCCACTAACCGTGCCACAGCACTGAGCTTTCCACCATAAACTCGTTTGTTAAACTCACTTATGTAACTGTGGTGTGCCAGCCGGCAGTGAACGTCACTCCAGCAGTCTGCAGGGAGCTCTACTCGAGGGAATTCACCCCTTTTGAACCACTTTGCCTTTAATTCCTGACATTAATACCTCCAGGATGCTCATCCCCAAGTGCCGTTAATGCAAATAAAGGCAAAGCTTTCAATGCATTAGTAAAATGAAAAGAGACTTATCCCCATTGCCTCTGTCCTGCACACCAGGAAATAAGGATGCCATTCCATGATTTTAGCATGAGTCCTGCAGTATTTCTTGCCTTTACTTCTTTTTCTTACCCAGAACTCAGTTTTTGTGTCCATTTTTATGAACCAGTCTCAACTGAGAAAATATTTAAAGGGAAGGTTTTGCAATATGCCATATTGATTTTATTTTAACTACAACAACCAAATAAATGCAGCCATGTAAGACAATGAAAGAGAAATGTTCACTTAGTATTTTGTCTTTATCTAGAAAACATTTAAGAAGAAAGATGAAAATGGAAGAAGAAAATCTGGTAAGAACAGCTTGAGAGCTCACAGAGTTTTATGATACAGGCTAATGAAAAGCTAAGCTATCAAAACAAAGATTTTTGTGGAAGAAAATCAATCCATTAACTTTGTGTCATTAAATCACAGAATCATGTCATTAAATCCAAGAATCTGCATGGTTTGTGTAACTATTCAAGCAATACAACCACCCTAAGTACAGAAATACAATTATAGTTTATTTTCCATGGGGAAAGGGACGTGAAGGTCGGAAGTGACACAGCCAAGGAGAAACTGGAACTGATTTTGATTTGGTATTTATGGGTTAAAGGCAACCTAACAGTAAAAGAGGAGTCTATCCATTGATTTTAGCCTTTCAGTGTATTAATTACTGTTCTTTGGAAATGCCAGTTGGGAAAACCAGATGGGTGGATGAATAGACACAATTGGGTTTGTACCTCTTGATGAAATCTGGCTTGTACAGCTCATTTCCTATTACAGCCAAGTTTTAGCACTATCTTAACTTGCAACAGTGACTCAGCAATCTCATGTTAAGACTTAAGAAAATGCAGCATTTAGTGTAATGTGTCTCTAGAATTTCCAGGACACTTAGATCTCTGCTTGACGTATATCATCATCATTTCCTTAAAATCAACTGTAATACAATAATTTACAACATATTAAGGTTTGACTTCCTTTTATTATTTTTGACTCACTGTTGTTGACATCAAAACCAAAATTCAATATGAACTCTTCCTATATTTCTGTTTTCCTATCACCACTGAGAAATGGTAGGACAAGAAGCTTTCAGCCATGACCTAGACTTGTAATTAAAAAATAAGAAGTGTCAAAAAGGGCCAAGGCATTTATATGAATAATGAAGAAATTCATAATTAGAAGATGGTAGGTAAATATAAAGATTACACATATGTGCATAATATACATTTAAAAACATCATGTGCATTATCTATATATAATGTAATAGATATACCTATATATGTCTAATGTATAATTTTGTATAATTAATGTATATTATTATACATTATTTATATATATAATATAAATATATAAATATTATATAATATATAAATATATATATATATATAATTTTATTTCTCTCTATGCCCATATTTCACTTTTTTATACATGTATGGTCCATCCACATTTGCATACATAGAGAATACTACTTCTTATATGTGTATATATATATATATAATTGCACAGACATATTTGCTTAGAGAGTTTAAGTCCTATGTTAAACTGAAAAGAGCTGGATTGGGTATTTCCCAAATTTTGGGAGTGGATTTTCTTGGGAGTTCTCCTGAACCATTTTCTATTGATACCTGTCACAACACAGATACTTTAACAGATGGACTGTCAATCTGGAGACAAAATTCAGTGGGGTGCCAGCTCGGGCTTTGTCTAAGGGAATAAAATTTTAACTTTTATCTTGAGCCTTTCCTAAAAGCAGCCTTGTGATTTAAAAATTATCACACCCTGAAAAATACATGGTTTTACTGGTTAGGAGCAGGAGTTCCAACTCCCTTGTGACAGGGGAGCTGGAACCAGGTGATCTTTAAGGTCCCTTCCAACCCACACCATTCTGTGATTCTACAAATTAAGAACTGACCAATTAATTACAATGAAAACCCAGCCTGGGCTCAGGACCTGCACAGATTAGAGATCACCTCACTGCACTGATAAAAAGCCTAAAAAAAACCAAAACCTTTTTGCACCCTTTCTACTCCATATGCACCCATGCCACACTAACTTTTACCTGTCAGTAGTTGTTCACCTATCTCAGGCGTGCAGGCTGTTGGATCTGAGTCCTCAAATTAAATTTCTGCAGAGAGCTGAAAGCAAGCCTGTAGAAATGCTCCTCTTTCATGCACCATCTCCCAATCCTGTTTTTCCCTTCAGAAGGGATAATTAGCTCAGAAATGGTCTGAAAACCCAGAAAATTCTCACTCTCAGCAGAGCACAGGTAAGCACTGGCACAGGTTTCACTCCTGGACTTGATTTTTTCTTCCCTGCTGGTGGGGGCCAAGCATTCTGATAACAAACCACCTTCTTCCAAGCTACCTCTATGTGGCAATAAATGTCAATCAGGATTCCCTCCCCACCCTCTGCCACACACAAGCTTTTGTTGGTATCTTCACTTTCCAAATTACATGATGATTCCTTCCACATGGGTATCTGAGGATCCCTACACCCACCCCCATGAGAAAATGAGGGAAAACAAAACTGGTTTCAGCAGACTTAAACTCAGGAGCTTGTTGTGATTTTACAGCATTCAGAGGTGGTTGATGAGCCCTGGCCTGCATTTTCTTCTTTCTGAGGGGGGATCTGCTTTCATCAGCACCACAATAAATAAATTCCCCTATCCCTTCCCACGAAGCTCAGCTATTTCAAGGCTTTCCCTGAAAGATTTCTTCATACTTTCCTAGGCTCTTCTGAACACACCCTGACAAACCAGGGCAGTCAGTGCATGTCCCTGCTGGGCTCTGATCACTGCCAACAGGGGAGGTGAACAATCCCACACCACCAGTTGCTGGCCACAAAGAAGAATTGCTACCCAGTGAATTTTCCAAAATCATGTTTTTAACTATGGACTGGCTCTTGATCAGCATGATCAATTGTGATCAAATGTGACCAGTGGTGGGACAAACTCCTTGGAGCACAGCATGGACTGCTTGGTGACAAGGGGCACCCACATCCCATTACACTGCAGGGCTGAAGTCAGAGACAATTTATAGGGTGCAGGTTTTCCCTCACCACAGGCAGCACTCATCCCAGCAGGAGAGCCTCAAGCAGCATCTAATGAGCTGCTTTCCAAGTCTCCCATCATCTTGCACTGTTGCAACTGAAAAAAAAAAAGATCTGTATTCCCTTTCCAGATGAAACACCAAGCATTAGAATGCTGTCTCCATGATCTGCTACAGCCTCGTGATCCATGGCAAACACTGGATAATGAAGCTGAAGGAAAACAATAAAATCTTACACATAAATCTACCCATCAAACTCTGAAGAAATGTGGTGCAAATGTAATTATTCACAAATGTGCCTCCAGCTATTTCTTTCATTTACTTTTCAGCTAGGAAGTAAAATGAATTGTGACACAGCTGAGAAAAAGAAACATTGCTTATTCCATGTGGGCCAAAAGTTTAAAGCACAAAGATGTCTTTTGTGACATCTGAACACAGCTTAAACAGACCAGTCCTGCCCAAAACTGCCCAGGGAAGGGAAGAGGTTAGTGGGATGGAAAAAGGGGCTCAGCCTTTATTCTCAGAAATTCCCATCTTCCAGATGAAACAGAAATTGCTTGTCACATTCTGGATGTGACAGAATGGAACACACTCATAAAAGTACTGCATTTTTCAGGGGCTAAACTGCAGCGTTTGGGAAAAAAGATTCAATGGAGTGTGGGACAGAATCACAGTGCCCTGTATCAGGCCAGAAGCAGTTTTTTGCCTCAGGCAGGATCATTACCTCCCAGTGCTCCAAAGATTTTTCAAGCTGTGACAATCTTTATCCCAAGCTATTACACCAGCCTGGCCAATGAGGCAGAACAGCCCCTAATTAAAGAGGACCAAAATGGGCAGGAATCACATGGATGTTGACATCCGTGTGGAGCATTATCTTTATGTGATGGGAAGAGTCATTTTATCTGCCCAGACTCCACAGAGAACCAGCCAGCTGGAGAAAACATATGGATGCTCAGAGCTGTGGAGGCCACACTTAACTCCTCACAAGCAGCATTTTTAAAAGCCAAGAGTTGATGTCGGCCATTCTTTCCCCTCTGTATCTCCCTGAGGGTGAGGAAGTAAAAGACTCATTTTTTAGGGGAGTTATACAATTATGGAATAGCCTGGGTTGGAAGGGACCTTAGAGATCATCCAATGCCACCCCTGCCATGGCAGGGACACCTCCCACTGTCCCAGGCTGCTCCAACCTGGCCTTGGCCACTGCCAGGGATGAGGCATCCATAAAATTCCTGGACAAGCTGTTACAGTTCCTCACTAAGCTCACAGTAATACCTACTCTCTGTCAATTTGAAGCCATTCTCCCTTGTACTTGGGAATTCTCTCTCTCTTCCCAGCTCCTTCAGGCCCTGCAAGGCCACCCTGAGCTCAGCCCAAAGCTTCTCCTGTGCAGGTGAACAATCCCAGCTGTGCCAGCCTTTCCTCCCAGCAGAGCTGCTCCATCCCTCTGCTCATCCTGCTGCCTCCTCTGGGCTCTCTGCAGCAGCTCCAGCTCTGAGCTGGGCTGGGACAGGGCTGGGGCAGCAGAATCTTTCCCTGCCCCTCCTGTCAGGGAGTTGTGCAGAGCCACAAGGTCCCCCCTGAGCCTCCTTTTCTCCAGGCTGAGCCCCTTTCCAGCTCCCTCAGCCCCTCCTGGGGCTCCAGCCCCTTCCCCAGCTCCCTTCCCTGCCCTGGACACCTCCAGCCCCTCCAGGGCTCTCCTGCAGGAGCCACAACTGGACACAGAGGGACAATCCCTGCCCTGCTTCTGCTGCACACACAATTCCTGAGCCAGCCCAGGGCCAGGGGCCTTCTTGGCCACAAACATTCAGTTTCTTCATTAATAAGCACAGAATTTTTCTCTAATTAGGGGCAGAACAACACTAATTTTCCTTCCTGCTCATTAGAAGTGCAGCAGGGTGAGATGCTGGTTTTGGGACAAGGACTGCGTCCCTAAAGCTGTTCTTGTTTTGTCACTCCAAAAGGAACCCAGACATTCCAGGGCCACCTTCCAGAGCCCAAGGCTCCCTGTTCTGTTTGTCAGGAGAGAGGCATCGATGGTGGGGAATTACAGCTTTACCCAAGGGATTTTTCTTTTCAGGTTTTTGGAGGTGGAAGATGCTGGGGAAATGGCAAGTCCACAAAGGAATCAACTCTGAAACTGAAAAGCAACCCCTGGAGCTCAGCAGTCTCCTGAGACTTCAAAAGCTCCATGTGAAAAAAAGGTTATCATCAAAGATAAGACTAAATGTAACAGCTATTTTTATCTGAACTACACCAACTAGCCCCAGAATATCACTCAAAGCAAGCCAGAAATAATTAATATCATTTGATTCCACTGTAAATTACAATTTGGTATAAAGAACATGACCTTATTAGGCAACCAGAATCTTTTATTTTTCAAATTGACCTTTACTTTCAGAATATGGTGTTGCTATCTCAAACTCAAAAAAATTAGTTTTGCTGTAGAAAATAATGGTTGTTCTTCTATAATTTTAAAAATGTTATTTCAGCATGAGGCTTTTGAAATGTCTGATTAATCTTTTTTTTTCCCTAGTTGTAATAATGTTTGAGAACAGGAATATTATTTCTGACATAAGATAAATGAAGGAGCACAAAAAATATGTACATTGGGGTAACATAATGGAACAGAAAGGAATAGCAATAAAATTCAGTTTACAAAAATTGCATTTTCAAGTAGATTGTAGCCAACTACAGATGAATTGATTTTGCTCAACAATTAATATAGAGACAAATATTGTTTTTCCTTAAATGCTAATATTATTTAAGCAATCATTCCTCATCTTCAAAGTAATTCATGGATCACTTCCAGCCTTTTAAAATGGTTTACAAATGCATAGCTGATGCATAGGTAGGCACATAATTCATGGGAGGCATTCTGGGAATGAAACCAGAGGCCCTAATTCACATTTCCCACATTGAGATCAAACTTTGTGCAAGTTTAACTGGGAACCTAGAGAATAAAAATGGCCATTTCAGCTCTCTAATCTCATCTCTTACCAGCTAAAGCTGTGTCTGAGGAGTGCTAAGCTGCCAAATTCAGTGGGATCCTCTGGGAGCTGAAAGGAAATGGTGCTGGGGATCAAGAGCTGGCACTGACACAGAATCAGAGAATTTCCTGAGTTGGAAAGGACCCACAAGGACCATGGAGCCCAGCTCCTGTCAGGTCCCTGTTGAGAAGAATGCTGGATTTGTCTTTACATACAAGCTGTGGGTCTGCTGGTACATGAGACCAGCACTGAGAGACAAGGGAAACAATGGGAAGGATTCCACTGATTGATGAATGGAAAAAATATATTTGCCTTTACAAACAAACTGTAGGTTTGCTGATAAATGAAATTGGATGTTGGAAGATGAAAGAAGCAATGGGGAAAAACTATGAATTCTATAAGGATTAAAAATTAAAAGGGAGGGTTATACATTAGAGGGGAATCTCAGGTATCAGGTGTTCTGGGAAGTCTGTGCCTCTCAAGTACCTCAGGCAGTGGGGAAAGAGAGGGAAATGTGGCTGGGAAAATGGGATTAAAAGGGAGGCTGCATCCTCCAAAAAATTCAAGAGATCCCAGGGGGATGTCCCACGGCCTCTCCCTTTATTCAAATAAAGCAAAAAGGACTCCTCTGTCTCCTTTTTGAACATAAACCTCTGGTGTTTGTGGATTAATTTTCCTGACTGTGTCCCTGCAGAACGATGCCCCACCAGCAGGGATAGCACACCCAGCCCTAACCCAGCCTCTCCTCCAGGTCAGGATGCCAAGATCCTCTCACAAACTCAGCCCAGAGTTGTGGGAGTCTCGTTCTGCAGCTGCCTGTGATGCCCAAGGCCCCAGCCAAGTTTTAAATGGGAATTGTTACGACGCGGTTTTAATTTCCTCTGCCATTTCCAGTTCTCATTTCCCCAGTTAAACACTGTGCCTTTAACCAGCTTTGCTGTGGAGGGAGCTGCCTTTCAGCAGTGCATGAAGCAAGCTGCCCTCCTGACTCTCCCCTCGACTGCTTGATTAATATATGATCAGTAATTTCCCTATTATGGTAGCATCCAGGCGCTCCCAGCCCGAGCTGGGAGCCCTAATGTGGTTACAAATGCAGAACAATAAATTCTTTCCCCTCCACCACCCCTCAGTGCTCTGACCTTTGCAAAAGTGTCTTCAGCAATAACGTTTAAAATAACAACTGGAGAACTTCCTCAGGGCTACCTCGACACCAGCACATGATCCAAGGTCCCAGCACAGCTCAGGCATCATCCACAGCTTCCCTAAATCTCTGAGAGCTGGGGCAGCCCCAGGCATGGATTGCTCCAGCCAGACTCTGCCAAGGGACTGTGGTGCCAGAGCATGGGACCCCTGGGGGGTTGAGGGAAAGAGAGTTTAGCCCTTTTGATTCAAGGCATGCTGCACCACTTTCCATCAAAACCATGTAAAAGGTTCTAAACCCATTCTGTTGTTGCCCCCAGCATTTCCAAACACTTTCCTGCTCCAGACTGCAAAGGAACTGCTTCACAATGAGCTGGCACTCACTGTTAATTGTGGGATGACCCAGGGTACCTGAGAGCACTCAGGAAAACACAAAATGAGAATTTTATCTACCAGTGTGGCACTGTCTCCTTTGGCTTTGCTTTCCAGGGATGCTCCTAAAGAGCAGCTGGAGAAGAAGCTCGGAGAAGTGGCAGCAATCACAACATGCCACACAGGAGTGGCAGGAAAGGGGGATCAGATCCGTGCCTGCCAAAGTGACAGGAGCTGGGGAGGGTGGCACAGGTTACAGAGCAAAACCTGTCAGTCACAGAAAGGAGAGCAATCAATCAAAAGCACCGTGATATGGAGTCAGAAGATGTTTTTTTCCACACACAGAGAAGAGTGAGACTTTGCCCTGCTCATCTCCAAAGTGGAAAATAAGGGCATTTTCTTAGAGTCACTGGATACCAGTATATCTGTTAGCAACTAATGAGAGGCTATTTTAAGTTTACAGGGTAATTTTAATAAAAACTCATTTATGAGCACTTGGAAAGTCACAGTGAGAAAACACTCTCATCTTGTAAAATCCATCACAGGTTTTAATTACAAATGACTTTATCCCACACCCAGAGGTGTACAGCATAAGGTACAGGAACTGAGCTTTGCCATTCAATATCACATTCTTAAGCAAAGGAGATACTGCAGAGAAATTCTTCCCTGTGAGGGTGGGCAGGCACTGGCATAGGGTGCCCAGAGCAGCTGTGGATGCCCCTGGATCCCTGGAAATGTCAAGGCTAGACTGAATATTGGGGCTTGGAGCATCCTGGGACAGTGGATGTTCCCTTCCTATGGAATGAGATGAGCTTGAAGAACCCTTCCAATCCAAACCTTTCCATGATTCTATTTCAGTATCTTCTAAGCCTTGTAAATATTATCAGTAAGAAGCACTCACTTTACTGCACAGATTAAGTGCAAGAAACAAACAACTTTAATAATGGCCAAACAGTGCAGCTTTTATTTGCACAAGGGTGGGCATTGCTCCATGATGTAATAGGTAATTAATTTAGCACAATCACAGCACAAAAAGAGCCATTCCTTTAATACATGTACTGTGGTTTTTTTTAACATCTTGCACTACTTGCCAGTTTGGGATTGCTTGTGGAGGCAACTAGTCAGTAATTAGAGAATTAGAAATAGAAGTGGAGCTTGTGAGGTTAAAAATGACCAAATGAAGTACCTGGAGTCCTTTACTGACAGAACAGAATTGTCAGAGGGTGAAAACAGGCTGGGATGAACAAACCTGCTCTAAAATAGGTGTAGGAGAGCGTTTGGCAAAACAAAGTTTGTCACCCCTCCATAAAACCAAACTCATCCCTTCAGGAGAGCCCCAGAGATGTGATGGATATAAAATCCAAGCTTCTGGAGCAGCTCCAAGGTAGTTCAGCCTGATCAAAGACCAGGATACTCTGATGGACATCGATTTAAAATGAAACTTGGCCTGCCAGTGGGTCTCACATGCTCCTGCATCACTTGGCTCTGTCACTTCTGCTCCAACATCCATAAGTTTGGCCAGAGTGCTGGATAGATTCAGTCTGACCAGAAGTTTTACTGAATGTTCCACAGAATGAAATTTTCTCACAAAAGGTACAGAATTTTAACATCCCTGGCTCCTGAAAGCAGTCACCCAGCTGTAGTTTTCCACCATAAAGCAAAGAAATCCTGTTGCAGGAGGGTTGGTTCTGGGAAATTTCCACTGTTTTCTTTTGCTTGGGCTGTTACCCGAACAGAATCATTAATTTGAGTTTGCTGTGTCTCCACTGAACACAAAAAGCCACATTCTCTGTTTATTTCCCCTGCAGGCTGGCTTGCTTAACTTTCTTAGGAAGAGAGGAGGGGCTCCTCAGAATGTAGGATAACACTGAAACAGCAGCACAGGGGAGATAAATTAAGATCCAGGGGCAACATGGCTCTGAAAGAAGATGAGAAGGAATGAAATGCTGGAGGGTACTGTCAGTGTGTCTTGCCCAAGAGCCACTTGCAAAGCCATGTTACATGTTCTGCAGAAGCTCATTAAGCCAAATATTTCAAAACTAGATTCTAGGTAAAAAGCTCTGGCCAATTCCTAGGGGGGAAAAAAAATCCTTAAGCTAACTTAAAATCATAGAATCATTTAGGTTGGAAAAAATCTTTGAGATCATCAAGTCCAGCTGTAAAGGAAGCCAAACTTGCAGGTGTTTAGAAATACACCAGTAGAGAAAAGCAAAGATTCCAAGGGTGCAATTCCAACATGTTTTGGACAGCATGAATCTCACCCTTGAATCTCCTTCCCATACTGGTTAGCTCTCTATTAGTTGTAAAGGCAGCTCAGAGGGACTGGTTCAGGTGTAGATATTGTTCTTTAAATGAGTTACATTGCCTGAGCCTGAGTGATGCCTGAACTACACATTGTAGAATTTCAGATGAACACACTTATCTGCTATTTCATGAGAAATTCTTTCTCACCAAATAAATTATTTAGCCCTTATGAAAGGTGCTACGCTGAAACTGCAGCAGCTAAAAAATCTTATTTGCTCCAGGAAGGAAGAGAAGAAAATAAAGGTAGGCACACCTTCTCACACAGCTCCATCCGTGTGCTGTGATGGAGAAGGAGGGAACAGCTCACCTTCAACAGAGGGGCAGAATGAACATTTGTTCCCTCTGCTGAGAGGGCCAGGGAAGCTGCCAGTCCTGCAGCTGATCTGGATCCTCTCATGCTCCCTCAGGAGCTGACTGAACAGTGTGCATACACTTTTCTTTTTATAGAAATATAGTTGAACAGACAAAAAAAAAAAAAAACTTGTATCAGCACCTCTGGCTCTCCTTTCAATTTAATTCAGAGATAGTGAATTTTTGTGTACACTGTGTGCCTTTATGTGTACATCAATAAGACTCCTTCTATACCTCTAATAAGGGATTACAGCTAACACCACGACAAGCAATATCAAATGCTTCATGTGAACAAGCAGTCAAATGACAGTTTCTGTGAGAACTGTAATTGAATTCACCAGCTACAGCAAACACCAAACCCTGCTCTGCTACTCAGCTAAAGAAGAGCCAGGTGAAGGCTGCTGCCATCCTGAAGGGTGAGGTGCTCCAAGGAACCCTGCTGCACCCAGCATGTGGCAAAGGCAGCCCAAACAGGGCTGGGGATGCAGGAGGAAGAAAACGTGGGTGTCAGATGTGCTGGGTGGCCATCTGGAGAAGATGTAGAATTATATAGAATAAAAGGTATTGCCATGATTCTCATGGCTGATCCAAGCCAAGGAACACTGACATGAGACTGGATCTGCATGCAGAGCTCAGAAAAACACCGTGACCACCTCATGGTGCAGCTCCCCAACATGGGGCACTCAACAGGGAATTCAGATTTCACAGCACAATCACACTCACATGCTCCTTACCTGCCAAAGCACACAAGTTCCTGCTTCACCATTCCTTAATGGAAGAAATACAGTCCCACCACATATCCTTGCCATGTTTTTTTCTTTCCCCTCCCCTACTGTGGAAGCTGATACTGAGATGGACAAGACTACTGGCTCTGAGGCAGAACTGGAGCACAGCTCTGCTCTTCCACTGATTTCCTGTCCCACAGTAATAGAAGAGACCCTATTCTCACACAGGACAATTTACTGTTTAGCATAAGGGAGTAAAAAATGATAGTGAACAGATCCTATAAATGAGGGGGGAATGAATCCAGAAGGGCAAGGTGTCCTTGTGAGCAGCCTGTTCATTACCTCAAGGCAGTTACTGTACTGGGAGGCTAAAGCCTGGAATTCTAACAAGTCAATACCAAAGCTCTGTGGGATTTCTTGTCCCTGCCTTTAGCCTCTGTATTTATTGAGTGAGGACTGGTGGTTGTAGGCTAATGTAATTTTCCAAGCCTTTCCAAAGCAACAAAGATAATGAGCAAGGTCAGCTCCAAAGCCACTAGACAATACTTCAAATCCTGCTTCTGCCTTTTTTTTTCGCTTTCCCCCATGTCATAAAAAAGCAGATTTCCAAAACTTCTAGGTCCTAGGCACTGACTCAGCAACACCCTCTTTTGAACTCAATGCTATTTCAGATAAAGGGTGGAGGGGCTGTTCTCCCCTAAGAGTGAAGTTTATGCTCTGACAAGCATCTGACTAAGGTGTGGATCATCAAGGCTGTCTTGCAGTGGGCTTATTTCAGGTGTGTAGCAAGGAGGAGTATCCACCTTTTTATAGCCTGTGTATTGATTAATCACACCCACACACCTTTTTATTTTGTTGTTTGTTTTTTTTTAATGTGGATAAAAGCAAGCATGTTTTTTCCAATAAAGCCCCTGTGGAAGGAGAGGCAGGTCCATATTCTGAGCTCTTTATCTACATCAGGAGGTTATGGAGCAGGGAAGTGAAAATGGCCTCATTATCCTGACAGATGGTGCACTTACCAAACCCACACAGAACACTGAGGACACGAAGGAAGGTTGTACGTGCTGGAAGTGTGGTGCATTTCCGAGCTACCACACTGCCCCTCCAGCCTTGCTGCTTCCAGAGCTGGAACAAATCCCTTCTGTCATTCCCTGCCTCCTTCTCCAGAAGGGACTGTCTCCCCTTTTAATCCTCCCATCCTGCAACATCTCAAAGGAAGCTCAGAAAGTTTCCTCTGTGACTTCAATTTTTTTTTTTTTTTCAATGCAAAAACATGTTAAGGCCAAACAAAACAAAAAGCAAGCTTTATTAATATGAGCTGTCTAGAAGAAAAGGAGGGTTCCTATCCATCTTATCTTGGTTTTCACCTCACTAAGTTTTCACCTGGTGCCTTTTAACAACAGCTATTTAAAATCAATTTTATCAGGAGGGGTGGCCATTGATTTAGCTAAGTGCTGCAATTGCAATTAGCAAGTTATTAAACCCTGTGCCAGATAGACTAATTGACATGAAAATCTAACTGGGGCCAGGGGATAAAGGTTTCTCTCCTGCTTCAGCTCTAAGTTTATTGCACACATAAAGCTATCTTAAAAGAACATTCAGGTTGCAAAGTTGAACACGAGAAAGTTAATAAATGACAAAATGAACTGATACCGTTAGCCAAAATTAACTGAATCATTGAGTGGAGAACTTTAATTTTTGACATTGAAACTTTCATGGTTTTAGGATCACAGTGTTTCTTAGATTTTAACAGAAAAAATGTATTTTGATGCACCATATGGACACCCACATGGCTCCTCAGCACAGCTGCTTGGAACTGTTAAAGCCAACACCAGTTTTAATTGGAGTAACTGGAAGTGGTGGGAGGCTGCTGTCCTGTTCCTGAATCAGCAGGAAAGGGAATGAACTTGACTATTTTTTGGGTGAAAGCTGATGGGAAAGGAACAAAGAGAAAACTCTGCTGCCTTCAGATGTGGTGGCTGCTCCTGTTGCACCTCCTGTGTCCCAGCCCCAGCTCTCCCCCAGCCCTGATGGTCACCACGGCTCCCAGCAGACCTCAACAATGCTGTGTCTTTGTTTGCTACTCCTGCTCCCCAGAACTGTACCAGGACATTCCCTAACCTCAAAATTCCAGCCCAGCCCCTTCCCACACCAGCCAATTCCTGCTCTCCCCTCCAGTTCTCACATCCCAGCCCATATTCCTCCCTCCCAAAATTATCAAATCCTGCCTAATCCTCAGTGGTTCCAGCTTCCTGGCAAGACCTACTGAACTCCTTTGTCACTCCATCCTTTGCCCTCCCTGCTCCAGCTTCTGGGACCCTCTGCTTCCAAGGAAGGAGGCACATTTTTTTCCTAAGCAATTGTGATGTTTTGGGAGCACGGAAAGGGCACAACACTACCTTTGGCTTCAGCTCCTGGCTAAAGCATCACTGCATGTAGCAGCAATTAAGGAAAACTATGATTTCCTTAAGCTTTTCAAAGGCAGTGTTGGTTTAATTGCTTTTGTGTTTACTATTTTGCTCAGTGATGTTGAGTTTTCATGGCAAAAAAAATAATTAACTGGTTCACTGAATTCACACAAATGTAAGACTTGTCCTTCTAAACATTTATAACTTGGCCTCTATAACAGATAGAAAAGTCACATCCCAGATGATATATCTTACATTTCTGTTCAAAATGACAAAGGCTCAAAGCAGTCAGACAAAAGGCCACCAGAAATTGTTTTTAATTTCTTGATGTGCTAACATTTTGCTCAAGCCTCATTTTTGGAAACTACTGGAATGACTTTGCTGAACCCTTCCAAAATAATTCTGCTTGAGGCAAGCAATCAAAATGACAAATTTCAGCCTGAGCAATTGGATTTTGGCAAGGTTGTATACAAGTGAAAAGGGAGCTTTTAACCAGTAGAGTTCAGCAGCTGTTAATCGGCCTTGCCACCAGCCCAGATTGCAATAAGCAAAATAAGTGCATATAATACCAATGAAGGAATGTAAACTAAATGAAATAAAAGTTATGGATAGCTGGGAAATCTTTAAAAGAGATCAAAAGCAGAGGGTGAATGTTACTCTGATGGTGTTTTGAGAGTTGCCAATGATTTCATGAAGATTTCAGCACAGGGGAAAAACTGAAAACAGTTGAGTCACTTAAAATGATTATATGAAAGACAAAAATTAATCTGAGTAGAGCTTTATACATTCTGTGCTGAGGAATTTCTCTCACACTTATCTCTGCTACTCATTTAAAAATTCTCTAGAAAACATTTTCCCTGATGTGAATTTAAACCCTGATGGGCAGTTTTTAAGGTCTGTCTGGATTTACAGACATGGCAGGTTGTCAGTAAAGCTGATCAGAAAGAGCATCTGAGGTGATACATGGCTGACCAACCTCAGATCACCTCTGCAGCCTCTGTTTGCTGATCTAGAGAGATCCACTCTTCCTCCCCATTTCTGAGGATTACAAGGACACGAGCTTGAAGCATTTAGAAGAAGGATTGAACCTTTCATGCATCTGCTCTGCTTCAGAAAACACAAGCTGGGTTGGGGCAAGGAAGGATTTAAGTTGGGACTCACACCCCTCACTGCCTCCACACAGGATACAGCACACCCCAGTCCCTGTTCCACTAAAACCCACCTCATGTCTACTCCTCACATTTTAGATCTGAATGTAAACAGAACCAATTACATTTTTTTCTCCTCTTTTGCTCAGGAAACCAAATCTTCTCTTCTCTCTTCTCTTCTCTTCTCTTCTCTTCTCTTCTCTTCTCTTCTCTTCTCTTCTCTTCTCTTCTCCTCTCCTCTCCTCTCTTCTCTTCTCTTCTCTTCTCCTCTTCTCTTCTCTTCTCTTCTCTCCTCTCCTCTCTTCTCTTCCTCTCTTCTCTTCTCTTCTCCTCTCCTCTTCTCCTCTTCTCTTCTCTTCTTTCTCCTTCTCTTCTCTTACATGTGTTTCTCTCCTTCCAGGTGACTCCTTACTTGGCCCTTGATTAAACCTAATCTGGGAAATTGTTTGTGAGACTGAAGAGGAACAAGAAACTTCAGGTGAGGGTCACTATGACCCCAAATTACAGCATTAGTCAGGAACCTTCTTTTTGGCAAATGAATTTTCTTTACTAATTACCCAGACTGTAAATTTGCCTGGGAAAAGAGGAGGGGAAAAATTACCCAGTTAGAGGGAGAAGCACTTGACCTGGCTGTGCTGAAGAGACACAAAATTCTCTGGGGGAGGAGAAGGAATGAGAGGTGAGACAGAAGAAATGAGGGAGACAGGAAGAGTGGCAGACAGAAAAGACCCTGTGGAAAAGATGAAAGGAAAACCTCAAGTTTTATGAAGAAAGAAAGGAATAACTGACTTGACCCATCATAACAGCCTGGCCTGCCTGGCAGGAAGGAAGCATCAGGAATTTGGAATGACCCCAGAGCACCACAGGCTTCATCCCACTCCCATGGGCACATTCAATTGTTGCCTGTAACAAGGAGTCACAGTGGCAGGAAAACACCTACTTACACAAGCCAGTGACTGGTTAAAAGCTTCAATATTGTGAGTGAATGTCTCTTGAGCCTTGCAAAAACCAGCAGAAACCACCTGCAGGAGAGCTCTGGCATTGTGCACCAAGCATCTGAGTGTTTTCTAGTGCTCACCTCAGTCTGTGCAGCCTCTCCTGACTAGCAAAAAGCAAAACCTTCTTCTTTTTTTTAACCAAATCGATCAGATTTTCTCCTGAAACAACTCACTGGTGGGGGCAGGACAAGCTGGGGTTTTTTGAACTGCCTGGACTGAAATTCCACATTGCTTTTGTTTTGTTTTCTGGCACGCTTGGCCAAGCTTATCAAGTGTTTTGTCACATTCAGACAGCATCACTTGCAACAACAAAAGGTATCCCTGACACTGGCAAAGGAGGCTGGCAGGTCTGGGCTGCATCACTCCCTATCTCAGCAATTGCACTGAAATAAAAAAAAAAAAAAAGTAAACACAGCCTTCTGCTGCCAGGCCAGAACCCCCACAAATACACAGCAGAGCAGAAGCAGCTGCTCTCTAACTCAGCTGAGGTTAATTGTTGGTTTCCACTCTGCAAGTTCAATCAAGAAATTCAGCCCCAAATATGCACCCTAGTACTACAGAATCCTGCAGAGAACTGCTCACAGGCACAGCAACTTACTGTGATGTCCAAAGAGTTGTGGGAGACTCAAAACAAGGGTCAAATTTATAGTAGTTAAAAAACCTTTTCATGCCAAGTTTCAAGTCAATTTGGATATGTTTATAGTTTGGAGAGGAAAACAGTAATTTCTTAGTGGTCTCAGCATAGTACCCACTCTAAAATAACAGCAGTTTTGGATGTGCTTACATTTAATTTCATTTAAACTTGAAACTTAGAACCAAACTGAGTTGGAATTAAAAGCTCACACAAACAGTTGTATGGGGAGAAACTACAAAGCACAGATAGCCCTTGATGCAGCTTTCTTCACTGGCTTTTTGTGTCCATCATCTTCTACTGCAAGAAGAAAAAGAACTAATAAAAGGAAAGAAATAAGTATTCTAATTCCAGCTCAGTCTGGACTTCAGCCAGTCCACCATGTAATAGCAAAAATGCTAATGTTAGCTGCAGTAATCTTCTTAAGATGATGAACAGAGACCAAAAATCTACATTAACTCTGCTGCATCTGAGAACAGCTTCTAGACTGTGTTGTTCCCAAGGTTTGCCCATGGCATGGGGAGGAATGGGGGGATTTGCCAAAAATTACATTTTCTTTTTGATGTTCTTCCATAATGGAATGGTTCTGAGCTGAGGAACCTCCAGAGGATTCCATTCCATGACTTAAGTCTTTTGCTTTTTATTTCTGTGGTCCCTGCTGTGAAAACCATAAATACTTAAACAAGAATTGTGACACATTTCTCTGGCACAGCTCTGTAAAAGCTTCAAAGAGGTCCAGCAGTGAGAGCAGACAATGTCCACCAACCCTCCCACACCTGGTCCTGCTGGGCAAATGGCACAGGAATACACACTATTGTTTATGGATCATTAATCTCCAAACTTCTTCCCCTGGGGTCTAGAAAAGCTATTTCTTTCTCTTTAATTTGACAGAGGAAGGAATTTAGGCCAAAGAAGTTTGTCTGAGATGAGACCAAGTGATGCTGATGGAGAGAATGATTGATTGGCAAAACCAATGTCTTGCCCTCTACTGACAGCATCCATCACCCTTTGACAGCAAAGGTCCAAACCTCCACATCTTCCATTTGTCTTCTTACCTTCTTGGCTAAAATAAGCCAGGAATGTTTTTCCCCCCAGTTTCTCCACACCTTTTCCTGCCAGAGGCAGAGCTCATATGAGATACAGAGCTCTCACCAGAGAACACAGAGTTTTGTTGTGAACAGATTCATTGGAAAGGTCACCAAGAAATTTCTGCCAGTGACAAATACAGCAGTCTGCTTGATGAATACAATCATTAGGTGAGATTAAAACACACATTTTCTGCTAGTAATTATTCTGCTGACTGCTAGACCCAGGGGTGGCTGCTTCAGGACACCAAACAGCCTTGGATCCAGCTCAGCTGTGTCTCAATGTCCTTCTCTTGATGGGTTCTGTCCCCTGAGAGGTGAAAAGAAGGAGGTTGTCTGATCCTCACCTCTGCTCTATGAACCTGGAAAAGCCAGGATGGGGGTTTATGTGCTCCCATCATTCCTGAGGGTGGGACCCAAATGCAACTGGAGGTCTGGAACACAAACAGGTGTATCCACATCTTCCCTCAAAAGTACCACACCTGATAACCTGCATTCAGCTCTGAAATCAAAGGCCATATTAAGCAATTCTTCAAGCTTAATTAATCTCAACTCTGCCATCCTTCTGTTTGGTTCAACAAAGGATGTTGCTCAGAATTTTCTCCACAGCTAATTCCTGTACCCCAGAATTTTCTCTGTGGGCAATCCCTGTTTCCTGTCAGACACCTGGGTCAGAAATTCTCTGGTATGTCTGTGGGCACTATAAACTAAACTTTAGGTGTCCATTAGTGTGAGATCTTTAACTCAGATTAGGAGCTGCAATGATAGCAACTCTTGCATTAGCACAGGCACATAATGAATTCCAAAATCCTGCAGTAACGTGTTGTGCTCCTGGCTATTAGCCTGGTTTTAATTAGTTTGTGCTAATGAATATATTTGTACATGTCCATCTTTTATTGGCAGCTTTTAGAGGAGTAGTAAATTGGTCACTGTGGAGTGCCAGTGTTTCACTAAAACCTAAGGAATAATTAATGCTTTCTCCACCTAGAGTCAACCAGCAGTCTCAGGGGGTTTTAGGTACAAATTAGAATGAAAGATGAGATACTCAAAATACAGTTAGAGAACTCATTCATCAACAGTGATTAAATAATGTCACTGTGAGACCCTGGAGAAGCACTGAGAGCTGATTGCCAGCTCTGGAATACCCACACCATCTCCCAGGAGCTGCCAGAGCACCCTGCCCTATTTTTTTTTCCACTGTGACTTTCAAAATGCCTTTTCCATATCCGGTGCTATCCAACTTTCTTCTCTTCTTGGAAATTCCTCCTTGGAAAATACGTATTTTTCTCAGTCTTTCCTATTCATAACGAACGTGGGCTGGGGAAAAATGAACCAATAGCAAGAGTGCTTCTCTAAAGCAAATGCTTACATCAAATCCAGTATCCTAGCTAACAAAATCCTCAAGTCAGAAAATATCTGGATGTTTTCACATCCATATTTCCACAAAAAAATTATATTTCCACTGTGAGAGCTGGCACAAGGTGATCAGGGTAAGTCAAACCTGAATAAGGATGGAGTGGTTTGAGACGAATTTAAGGAAAAATAATAAATGTCCAGGTACAAACCAGACATTCTGAAATACCCTGCTGAGCATCCACTTAACTCCAGAGATAGACAAAAAAACTCTTCTATTTATTATATTATTTTTATTATTTTGTAATGTTAGTATTACCCACAAATTCCTCAGCCTTGAGAGAGCTAAGCAAATTATGAGCCTAAATCAAATTAAGGTCTGTGAACACCAGGCTCTCCAGAGGAGGTCATTCTGACAAACACAAAAAATGTCACTAAAAAATACATTTATCTCTGTTGATAACAAACAGAGCTTTAGGTCTGTCACACAGATGTGCACCCAAAGAGCCAGACATGAAGAATTTCACCCCAAACTTATAGAGAGAGGCATAGGCACCCAAAATAAACGTGGAGTGACTTTGAGACACCCCTCTCTTCCCCTGGACAAGCAACCAAAGCATTTTATATGAGGTCCTGAAATATTCTGAGCACAGGGACTGAAGGTGTTGTGCTGGCTCCTGATGCAGCATCTAATTCCTTCCTGCTTTTGGTTCTGGCCCCCAGTTCAGCAAAGGACCACATTTTCATCATGTCTGTAACACTCCTGCTGTTCTGAATTCTGGTCCCTGCTTACACAAGGGAGCCTGATAACACCAAATTACAAGCTAATTTTGGAGCATCGAGCTAAGTGCCTGAAGACAGCTGTGTGCTACAAATTAAAATCTTAAAAACCTTCAGAAAAAAAAAATATGATTAATCATTTATCGATTGCTAACGGAGGAGCTCTTAAGTAGGAAAGTATTTTCATCTCATTTACAAACCCAAGTCAGAAGAAAACAAAAGCCTGTGGTGTGAAGTAAAGCAGATCTATGTACAATCATGTGTGTACAGTCAAAAAGAAAAGTGATGTTTCCACAACAGTAAATCCTGGTAACCACTGTTGGGCATTGATTGTGTTCCTCTTTCATTTTTCACTTCCACTAAATTAAAAAAAACATGCTGCTCAGCTATATGCACCTCTTGTAGCCTTTTAATCATCTCTTGTTAGTGTTGGGGAGTGTGGAGAGATGAATCTCCAAGCTGTGCCAGTCAGCCCAGCTCCATGGATCCCCACTGTAAATATTCCAAGCTCCCCCATCCCATTGACTCCAATCCTGACACAACCCAAACCCCCCCAGATTCATTTCAGAGGAAACTTTTGGGTGTTACCAAGATTCTTGAGGGGCTGACTTGAGCTGTGTCCTCCCTCTGGGTCAGCACCAGCACCAAGGCAGAACCAAAGGCTCCTGCTCCCAAAAAACCACGTTTTCCAGGCAGTGCACATTTGTGGAAGCCAGCCAGTTCCGTGCCAGCCACGGAAAGAAGGCTCCTTCTCCCTGGTGCACAGTCAGGCAGCTCACTGATCATTACAGACTGATTTCCAGAAGAAATATGGCACCTGTCAAAGGCATCATTTCAATTCTGTCTTTCCTCGTTAACACTTGATGGGAACTCCAGCATATTTATGACTTATCCAAGAGGCAAAACCCACCAGCATCACCACAGCTTTATTTTCTTTTACTTAATCTAATTTTTTCTTCATTTCTAATCACTGATTTTCCCCCACCCCCTAATGACCTTGGCTGGTTTTCCAGACAGATTCTCAGAAAGGAGCTGGGCTATCCCCACCCTTCAGGTGTTCAAATGCCCTCCTGAATGAGGCACCTCATGATGATTTCCTTGGGCTTCTGATCTCAATGCTGCAGGAATGCTGCAGTTCTACTGACTTCTACCTCCTGCAAAGGAGCAGACTGTGAGGGACCATATAGGAATATATATAACTCCTATACATGTGTTCATCTCTCACATTTTTAGATATGCAGCCGGATTTTTGGATGCACTGGGTTTGAGAACATCACATCCACGCAGGCACACAAGGTTCCCAAGCTGTGTGCAGGCACTGTGTGCAAAACAAAGATCCCATAAATTAATCAAGTTGTTCTCCTGGCAGGCTGGAAAGAAAGAGGTGGACAGGGCAAGAATTGTTATTGTTATCTCTATTTTTAAATACTTGGAAGACTCTCAGTAACTATGGTGGTGAGGACCATATAAGTACCTAGACAGATTCATTGGTAGCACAAGTATTAAGTGGGAAGATTCTCCATGTCAAAGGTACCTGTTAATAGAAGCTTTATATTTTGTAATAATTTCCCATTTTTAAGTCCTTAAAAAGCAGGTTTAAAAAGCTGAAATTTTTATTCTATGCTTGTGCTGTTCTGATCTATATTTTCTTTTCCTTGTAGGACTTCTGCATTAAAAAAATAAAACAAAACCCAAAACATGCAAGAAAAAGCTGCATAATTAACATTATATAGCAACACAGACAGATATCCTTCATGTGGATAGTGCTGTGTTCTTTGTGTGGGAAGATGGACTTATTTGGGAGTCATGAGAGTGGTTATAAATGATACACAAAATGAAAACTTGTGGGGAATTCCAGAGCCAGGGCACAAGCCAAACTACAGGAGCACTGCTGTTAATTGATGAAATTAATACAATTTTTTTTTTTTAAGATACTTCTGCCTAAACTTTTAAAAAATGAAAGCTCCTCATTACCAGATGAGGTGCAGCTGTAATTTACAGTGTCAAAGCCAACTTGACAGGTAACAGGAAAATAAAACCAGTATCTGCTCTTTGAGAAATATTACTTCAGTTTAGATCACAGACATTGATCAAACTCCCCCAGAGGCTCCTCTCCATGAAACCAGATGGTCACTGCACATGGACAGGCACATGTGGGTGTAGGTGAAGTTTCAGTGCAGAAGGTGTGCACATTATCTCAAACACACATAAAAATCATCACTTTGCAAGTTTTGTTGCTGCATAAACACCAAAAATTGTTGATCAGAGAGACTTTTTGTGAACAATCCTTCACTGCCTTCATCACCCCAAATAAATAAACAAACACACAGCATCCCTCTGGAAAGGCCTCATGATCATCCATGGCCTCCAGAAATGAAAATTCACCTGGGAGAGGAAATAAAGTGGATGTATAATTCCCTTCTCTTCCTCTCAGCATCCTCTCCAGGGAAGATCTGTGAGCAATCCCAGAGCCTTGTTATTAGAGGCTCAATTGACTGAGCCCTGCAGGGATGGGCACAATCCTTGATAAACACACCAGGATGGGCAAAGGAAGAGCAGCAGGCAGGACAGGACCTGAGACACCTTTGCTTTGGTTCTGGGCAAACTTTATGTGCAGCTGTCCCCAGGGAAATACCTAAACTGAAACTCAGCAGTTTCCTGCAGTGTTTTTTACCATGCCTTGAGATGGGATTCATCTAGAACTGTTCACTTGGGAATTTTCACCTCTCATCTGATCCACCCTCAGCTACAGATCAGAGTGTTGAGTTCTCACAGGGTTTTTACACCTCTCTCTGAGCCTGAGTGATCTGTACATGACCGAACACAACTTATGTAACCATGCTGAGGGTTCACACACTTTTGGGTTTAGGCTCTGTGAAGGTGTTATGGTATTTCGTGGTTGCAGACATGTCTGGGAATGTTGCTGAGGCACAGACTTTTTATTTTAAGAGATGTGGATGAGGTACAACAAATCATTCTCATTTCACTTCCCAAATCCCCACTAGTGCTGGTTAGACTGGATAAAATAGGGCAGAATTTGGCTTTGGATGTAGGCTGAAAGTAGAATAAGAGAGAATGCATTACTGGGAGATCATATCTGAAGCACCACTTAAAAGAGATGAGAGAATTTTAGAACACCACAGTGAAAAGATACAACAAGCTAATTTCCCTGCCAGCTCTCAACCCATCACCCAGGAGAACTCAATATTAATTACCTCCATCCAATACTCCCCACCCTAACTCCTGATTAGTGCTGTGGGGGTGAAATATCAGAGAGCAGCAGTTTGAAAGGGTTGGGTGGGTTTTTTTTACATTGATTCAGCACTTGCTTGCAATACTGAAGATTCATCTCTTGCCACACAAACAAGGTTTTGTGGGAAAGAAAATGCATGAGCATTGCCATGCAGCAGTTCAGGCTCTGTCCTTTCCTTGGACTAAAAAATGTGACCTCCAGGCCCGGGAAGATACAGCAAACCATGTTCCATGAGGGCCTTTGAATATTTATACAAGTTACCCTCATGTGTTCCCCTCCCTCTTCAGAATCGTTTTTTCCACCAGTAAGTTTATTTGTGAGGCTGTTCCCAAAAACAGCACATTTTTTACGCAGTCATTGGAGAATATTAGTGGAAAATTAATTTTGAGTTCTTAAAGAGATATTTATATTAGCCCATACTACAATAATGATCCTGGCCTCCAGCCAGGAATTGAAGCTCTATTAAGCTAAGCACTCTACATAAATAACTATGAAGATTATTATTCACTCTGTTGGATCTGGCAAGATTTTTTTTTTTCATTCCTGAATGCAGTGAGCAAAATTTCCCAAATTTCTTGAGTAGAGGGAGTGGGTGAATGGCCTGTTGATAACACTGCAAGATGCCTATCCCTACACCAGGAAAACTTACTAGAGAGAGATCTCTATTCTCCCACACAGAATTGCTTTGCAATTATTCACTCTTACCCTTAATGTTTTCTAGAAGCATTCAGACTCAAGTGACTCCATTTTAGATATAAAATATAAGAATTTACTTTATTAACTCTACAGTATCTTCATCTTTTACATAGAGGCATCCCATGGACAGAATGAAACACTGAATATTTATTCATGCATGACTGAATGCCCCAAAGCAGAGCTCATGCATTGACAAGTGTTTGGGAATGAGATGAAACTCAAAATACAACTGACCATCTTGCTGTGATTGGATTAATCCACCATGACATCTCAGTTCATGCAAAACCTACTCATTTTCATTTCACTCAGAGCCAGGAAGGCATAGAATTCATCCTATGAAAACACTTACTTTGTTATCATAAATATTCATGTGACTGAATGATAAATCTCATCTTCCAAGAAAAATTATTAATACCAATTAATAATCACATGCTTTATGTATTTTGAGAAGAAAGGGCGAGATCTATTAATAGGAAAAAGAGTGATTCTAAATTTGAAGATAGAAATAATTGGTTCTGATGCAATTGTTTCCCTGGCAGTTGTGCTGGGCTATTAAAGAGTAGATTGCATGAGAGCAGCTTGCAAATTACACCACAAGAAAAAAAACAATACAGGGCAATGTGAAGCAGAACAAGAAGTGACAAGTGTTAACCTACAAAGGAACTTAGTGACATTGCCAAGGTCACAGAGAAGAGTCACTTATACACTAAGAATAGTCAGGGGGGAACATTCTGTTTTCACATTTGCATCTGCAAATATGATTGTCCCAACTAATCAAACCAGGTGAGCATAAAGGAAATTACAGCTTCTTATCCCACACTGAGCTGTGTGGGATAGTAGTGCTGCCTTCCATTTGGAATTTCCACCAGAGAGAACAGAGTTATGTAACAGGTTTACAAGTTACATTTGCAGTTTCACAGATAAGCATCTCTTGGGTTTCAGGTAGACTGAGGACACCCAAGATCCCAGTGAGGTTATGGGTTCATTAATGGGCCAGATTGTTTAACTTGTTCATCAGTGGATGAAGGGGCAGAAGCCCCCTCAGCAAGTCTGACAATGACACAGAGCTTGGAGGAGCAGCTGATCCCCCAGAGGGCTGTGCTGGCTTTCAGAGGGATCTCAACAGGTTGGAGAGATGGGCAAAGAACAAAGAACTGCCTGAAATTCAACCAGGGCAAATAAAGGGTCCTGCACCTGGGAATAAATAACTCCAGGGACCAGCTCAGGCTGGGGGTGACCTGCTGGAGAAGGATGTGGGAGCCCTGGGGGACAGCGAGCTGTCCCTGAGGCAGCAGAGTGTCCAAGGGTGTCCTGGGGGCACTGGGATGAGCATTGGCACAGGTCAGGGCTGGTGCTGCCCCTGTGCCCAGCCCTGGAGGCTCCTCTGGGCTGCTGAGCCCAGCTCTGGCTGCTCAGCACAGCAGGGCCAGGAGCTCCTGGAGCTGAGCAAGGGCCTGGAGCAGCTCCGTGCCCAGGAAAGGCTGAGGGAGCTGGGGCTGCTCAGCCTGGAGAGGAGCCAGAGAGAGGGGCTCAGCCCTGGGGGGCCCTGCCTGTCCCTGGGTGTCTGTCTGTCTGTCCCTGGCTGTCCATGGGTGTCCCTGTCTGTCTGTCCCTGGGTGTCTGTCACTGCCTGTCCCTGGGTGTCTGTCTGTCTGTCCCTGGCTGTCCATGGGTGTCCCTGCCTGTCTGTCCCTGCATGGCCCTGTCTCTGGATGTCCCTGTCTGTCCCTGTCTGTCTGTGTGTCTGTCCCTATCTGTCTGTCTGTCTGTCCCTGTCTGTCTGTCTGTCTGTCTGTGTGTCCCTGTGTGCAGGGAGGGCAGAGCAGGCCCAGGCTCTGCTCCAGGGCCCAGCAATGGCCCCAGAGCCACGGGCAGGGGCTGAGCCCAGCAATTCCCCCTGCACAGGAGGCACAACTTGTGCCCTGGGCAGGGAGCAGAGAGGGGCTGGAGTCTCCTCCCTGGGGATATTCCAGAATATTCCACCTGGACACAGCCCTGTGCTCTGGGAGACAGGGACACCAAGGTGTCCCTCTGTGCTCCCTTCCAGCCTCACCCATGCTGTGTGCACAGCAGAGCAGTCCCTGCTGATGAAGGGAGCTTTGCTGAGCTGCCACTGCTGCTCTGGGGGTAGGAACTAAACACAATTAAGGAGAGACTGTTCCTGTCCAAGGAAGGCCAAACAAGAACATGCATTTGTGTCTACCCAAACCATCCCTGCTATAAAAGGAATCCTCAGAGACTGAATTTCCCTGGGTGCTGCTTGGTGACAGCAAGGCCATGCATGTCTTCAAAGAGGGACACTGCTGATTGCCATGGTCATTATTTCATTTTCTTCAGTCTCAACCTAACCTAGAGGCGAGCCCAAAATTCGTTTTCTACTGCAATGCACGAACAAAGCTCGACCCCAGAGTGTCTCACTGTGTGAATCAAGCCCTGAGAAAAGCCAAGTATCTTTATTTGTTGTCTGAGCCAGTTTTCAGCAGCTTTTCCTGATCTGTAAACAAGAGCAAAGACAGCAACCAGACCAGTTTGCCTTTGCAGACATTGTCAGAGAATGACTTTTCTTTTTTTCCTTTCTTTTTTATAAGATGAAAGACTTTTTTGTTTCTCCACCCTCCCTCTTTTTCAACAAGAGGGAAACAGGAGGGAAAGTTTCCTTTTGACAGGGAAACAAACACTTGAAGAAGAGGCTAATAACATTTAAGACATGGACATATTGCAGACTTCTGGCCAGAAAAACACGGAACAGAGAATTTATATTGTGCATGCAGCTTTACAGCACACCCCAATTTTCAGAGCAATAAATCATTGCTTGAGTTCTAACCACACAGAGCTAATAAAGACAAAGAGTTACACATTTCTGCTTCTTTGATTTAGCATTCAAGCTCAGGTTCAAAGATCTGATTCTGCTTTATTTTTATGCAAGCATGTGGGCAGGGGAGATCAGAGGACTCTATTCCATCTCCCCTGCTGCTCCTGTGTTTTATGTAGGTGACAGCTTTTCTGCTATAATTTCATTACAAAAAATAATTGGTATCTATTTGTCTAAGATTAACTCTGCCTCTGTATATGTATGTTATACATAAAATTATGCTACAACTAGAACCATATATATTTTTGAATTAATGATGCAGCCCTTGCTCACTCAAAATCCCCACTAAAAAAAAAAAATTGCTTTTAAAAAGGCTGCAGGATCAGTAAATCTAAGCGAAACTTGACAACAGGACGATTTTATTCCGGAAAAAAAAATTATTTGGGAAAGAAATTCAAGGCAAATGAGCTGAGTTCATAATGTGCTCAAACAGAAAAGAGAAAAACATGCTTCCCATGCTGCCCAAATGGCTGACATAATTTTGCTTGCTTTCCTTTCCTGTTAACTTGAAAATGCAAATTGCTTTGCTGTCAGGGTACATTTGTTCCCACTAATTCAAGACACGATAACAAGCCAAAATATTTATTTTTTTTTGGTTTTTTCCCACTCCAATTTGTGTTTTATCATAGTGGGAGCATCATCTATGGATTTCATTTACTGAAGCATTATGCAAACAGCCCTTATGGGAAAGTCACCTCCCTGTAACAGGAAAACTATCCATAAAGAAGGCTCTTAATGCTTTAGGATGTGCTGCCTCAAAGGGCCCAAAAATTCTGCTCTGACCAACACTTAAAAGGTCAAAACACATATCCAAAATAACTGCTCAAATGACCCATTGGAAAAGCCTTGGCTTTTCAGAGAAAGGACTTGGATGTTTCCTGCTTTTCAGAAGATGGGATGGACACAGAACATGTTCTTTTAATTAGAACTGGAAGAGCAAACAGAAGCAGAGAGCACATTTTATAGTTCAATCCTTTTTCTTATGCTGCTTCTTTTTCAGCTGGGTATATTAAAAAATATAAAATATTTTTTAATATTCTCCTTTGAAAAATGTTTTCTGATGGTAACCAGCTTTTAATCAATTATAACTTGTGTGTAAAGCATTTCTGCTCCTATAAGAAATAAAATGAGATTTCAGCTGATAAAACCCCAAATAATTACTATTTTCCCAAAAATTCAGTTTTGCATTCTTCTGGGGGGAAAAAAAATCAACATTTATTGAATTAGAATTGTTTGTGCCACTTAAAGAGCCGAAATTGGTCTCTGCCAGCCCCTTTGTTAATGTCTGAAAAAGGCCCTGGAGCTCCTTGGAGGAGTGGAGATGAGTCCAGACTCACTCCAGTGATGAAATTTGGAGCCTCTTTACCATCTGCTCCTTCCATGAGAGCTGCTCCATCCACAGCTTCTCTCTAGCAACACTTAAAGGAGCTCTAACAAGTGGATTTTAACTTTGGTATCTTAGTTCTGGGCCTAAAATTAGGTGGGATTAATCAGATTACAGAAACTCTATGAGCAAATCCTTTGAAACTTAATTTCTCTTCACCTTCCTCATTCATGGAGCAGCTCATAATACCCCACCTTGTTTTTGGTGTCCTTTTCACACATATCTAATCTTGTTTTAGCCTCATTTCTGATTTCTGTGAAGTCCTTTGGTTTACATAGTACACACTCAGAAAAGACTCTGCTTTAGCAAAGGGTTTAAACATAGAAATAAAAAGAAAACAAACCCACTGAAGCCCTTCCAGTTTCTCAAAAGCAATCAAAAGATAAGTTATGGCACCAAAGCCTTCACTACAGGATCTGTCATTACAGTGAAAAGTATTTTGGGTCCATTTTACTCAGTGTTTACCATCCAGAAATAAAGTGAACCCTTACCATTCTCACCAGACGTCTTGTCTTTGCCATTTGCAGCCCCGGTTCCTTGTCTCTGTTAGGGGGGACAAAAACCACAAAACAAGAGGTTAGAACACACTTGAACATGCATTTTCCCCTTGGAATTCCTGGTAATTACACCTGATTTCTCCTCAGTACATTGGATAATCCATTCACCCTCATGCAACGCTGCTGTGAGACACTGCCAGTGAACCAGGAATGCTTAATTCCATTTCAAGGTTGGACTCTGTGATCCTGGAGTTCTTTTCTGAAAGTGGTTAGTTTTGTACTTTTTTTTTGTTTGTTTTTACTTTTGTTTTTACAGGACTGAATGCTCAAGAGATGGATTTCTTGTTTGGACTTGGTTGTTTATTAAATCTTATTTATAGTACAGAGAGTTTTTCAGCACTTTTAGTTATTAAGCCAAAAGTGTTCAAAAATAGAGGTGGATTTAGCTAGTTACAAGGTCTTTTAAAGCCTACCTATCCAATTAAAAGCTAACATCTATACTATTTATACTTTTGACCCAATAACTAAACACTTGTGACCTGCACTGCAGTACTTTCTATCTAACCAAAAACTATTACCTGAAATCATGAAGAAGGCACAACAACGAAGAAAGAGACAATGCCAAGAACATCCATCTTGTCCTGTAATTATTACTGTATTCTAAAATCCCAAATTCAAAACCCTTGACCATGTGAAATTACACATTTCTATTCTAACTACACACCAGTGACTCCAACTTTATTATTCAATTTTGGAAGCCTTCTCCGGCCTCAAGTCAAAAGCAGTGCTCTTTGAGGGACAGTGTCAGAGAGCACAGAAAGTTCAAAATTTCCAGGCTTCTGGGTTCCAACACTTTTCCCATATCAGGGAAGGTCCAGCTGCATCAGTCTGTGTGCCCCTGGATGTAATTATCACAATGAGTGATGTGGATGTGTGTAATCAGGTTCCCAGCAGTACAGGGGCAGGAGCTACACTGCAGCATTTCATTTCTTCAGCTCCCTGCTGTGCCTCCCCTTCCATGACTCAGAGAAACTACAGGGAAGTTTTACAGGGACAAAATTATAAGGGTCAAAGCCCAGCCTGACATTAATTTGGAGAGTGCCATAAAAAAGACACAATAACAATGTTCCTAGAAATACATTAGCAACAAAAGGAGGGCTAAGAAGAATCTCCAGACCTCATTTTGGCTGGAAGATTCATTTTCTGCTTTGGCAACAAGTGAAGATGGAGATGGAATATCCCACTTTAATTCACTTTGTCCAAAATACAGCCTCCTGAATTTCCATGAAAAAGAACTGATTTAGATCACTCTCTGAGTGACAGGTGGCAAACACCAGGGCAGTTGAAATATTCACAGTGGCAGAATACCAGAGTGGTTACAATAGTAGGGGAATTCCCAGCTTAGGAATGATCACTCCATGAAAATTATTCTCCATCCCTCAGAGAAAGCATCTCAAGGTGGATTAAGGTATTTAAAGGGTATGGGAAAACTAACATTTCTTATGTGAAATTATTCATACTTGTGTGTGTTACTGAAATAGAACTAAAGAAATCATGCTGTAGGCTTGTACACGTAAAAATCTAGAATATTAAACTCAAGAATAAATCCAGCTGCACTCAGCCATCAGAGGCAGCACATCCTCAAGCACCAGGGGAGTGAACAGGTACAGGTGCACTGCAAACCAAATACTTTTACCAACATCTGGACAGTCCTGTGGAATTTCCCATGACAATTCATACAGCCATGCTTATCTGAAGGCATTTTCTCTAAAATTTCTGGTTAAAAATGCCTCTGCTTTGGTTTCTGTATTTTGCCTTCCCAAGCAGTGGTATTTCCAAGGTATTTTTTATATACAGACCTAATCATGAGATAAGTACAAAACCTTCATGTGTGCTCTTAGCTCTGACATGGAAAATTGAAATACATTTTTTTTTCTCCCTGGAGCCTCAGAGGCAAGACAAAAACTTGGCCAATAACAGAGAATGGGATTCTGAAGGGATAAACACCTTTGACAAAAGCATAAGTTACCAACAGCCAGAAATCAATACATTCACCCAACAACCAGTTTTGCTTTGTGCCTTTATTTAAAGTCTGGTTAATAATTCCATGTTTCAACTCGAAATAGCACTTTAAAGAAGATTCTAGTGTTCATTTACAAAATACCTTATTTTTCCTATCAATAAAAAGGTACCTATATTCCTTTTTCTTCCCCTGTATATTTTTTAATGGTTTTTCAAGTTGTCTTATTTCCTGAGCATTTCAGGCTGTGCTACTTAAGGTTTATGAAAGCTTCTCTTTCCTCCCTAGGCTATACCTGTCAGGTTCAGTCTGCTTATGATGGAGTGCTGGAATATGGATTCACACATTTATTTCGTGTCTCAAGATTTCCCCTCAGGGAGAGCAGAATGTTGTCAAAGAAAAAAGAATAAAAACTTGGGTTTGGTAAATTAAGGTTTTTCTATTCATGAGGTCATGGTATTTTTCTTTAAGTCTGAAATCAGTTGCAATATTCTGCAGCCATTTGTTTGATTGGTGACCACTGGACTTGTACAGAAAGAAACCTGAAAGTCTGCCAAACCAGCTTCTGAGAGCTTTTCCTTTAGTTATAAACATATTTTGATCTATAAGCCCTGTGCTGTCTTCCAAGTGACTGCAATGGATTTGAAAGTGAGAATCAGCTTCTCATTAACAAGGCACTGAAACTCAGGAAAAAGCCAGATATAATGGGATCATCCTCCTGCAAAGCCTTTAGTCTTTTATTTCAATACATTCAGTGGACCTACTTTTCAAAACATTTTCAAGGTGTTGGTATTATTAGCAGCTGGAGTTTCTTTCTTCTTTCATCACCTTTCATGATGCTACTGCAGGTTGCAGAACAAAGCTGAGCTTTTTTATGTGGTTCAGAGCAAAAGGGGACTAAACACCAGGAGGAGTTACTGGGGGTATTTTCAAGAAGCAATGGATGAAATGCTGGTATAGCATATATTATCCATAGATAAAATAGATGAAATTAAAATCACTGGAATACAAGAAAAGCAATATTAATTTCTGGATCTGACAGGCTGAACAGCCCCAGTTCCCTCAGCCTTTCCTCCCAAGAGAGGATTCCCATCCCCTAGAACTTGCAGCCAGCTCCCTTCATTCAGAGATTGCTTCTGGAATTCCACAGCATCTTTTAAGGCAAGCATCAGGACAGAAACATTGAATAAACTTTCCACCAGCCATCAAAGAAACATCAGAGCTAAAATGAACATGAGTGCAGACCCATAAAGATTATACAGTAAAACATGATAAACAGTTTTGTTGCTATGTTGTGTAGGAGGAAACAGAGTTTATGACTGCTTTGGGCTATATTAATTTTTAACTCGGTGGTTTTACAAAACACCAAAGACACATAATTTAAAATGTCTCCAAAAATCAAAGTGACTCCCAATTTTTCAGCAGAGGAAGTTAAAAAGACTTCTGCCATATGCTCAAAATCCCAGTAAGAAAAGAACAGGTTTGCTTTCCTGTTCAACTCTCACAGCTATGTGCAGAGGCCAGTTAATGTGGTATGAAAATCTGTACTAAATTAGTCCCCAAGGCGAGCAAACTAAGGTCAAAAGTGAACTTGCAGCCAGGAGGACATTTCAAGAAGAATGTTAAATTACTGCAGCAACTTTTCTACTCATTCTTCTAGCCCCTGCTGCACCCCTGAGCCTAATTTTTGCCTTTAATCTTACATTCTGTTCTTGTCTTGAAATAGCCTGACCTTTTCAGCAATGCTTTTAATTAGCACCTCAGTGTTAGGGATTGCAGCCAGGTGTTGATTAGAGAATTTTTGGGGGCAGAAGGGTTGTTTGTTTTATGGTGAGCCACAGAAAGTCCAAGATCAGGGACATGAAACTGCCAGAACGTTCTGACAAATGGCCTCCTCCAGATAATAACATCATGCTGATGCTTCGTCTCAGTGCAGGGTCAACAAGGTACAGAGGGCTGTATTCCAGAAAAGCAGTGGCTGCAGATTTTCAACAGGATGTGTTTCTACATAAAGAATGGAAAAAAAGACCCAAGAGTGGAATTAAATAATAGAAACAGGTGGAAAGTTTCAGTAAAGTGGACAGCAGAAAAAGTCAGCATAGACTGACAGGGGTGACACATATGAAATGTTATTTAGGATGTTCTGTATTGGCAAGGAGAACAGCAGGGAAATTTGTGCATATCCTAAGCTTTTCCTAAGCTTTGTTTTGATACCCTAAGGAGTGACAAAAGGAAATACATGTTGGTTCTAAGCAACACAAAAAAGCTGTGGCTTTGCCAGCACTGTGCCAAGCAAGCCTTTCCTCTGCATCACCACTTGTTTTCCATGCACAGATTTCTCTTTGGGAAACATGAATTGAATCCAACTAAATTATTTCACAAGGACCTTATTTTTTATAGTATTCTGCTTTAATTAAAATTTAAAAAAACCCCAAACTAATTTGTTTCAGCCTTAATGTGAAAAAAAATACTGCAAAAAAATAAATTTTGAAGATTTATTAAGTTTTTGACTTTTCTGCAAATAAAAATGTCACTGAAAATACCTGTTTAGGGGCTTGTGGTGTTTTCCAAGCAAGGAAAGCTTCCCAATCACAGCAGAATGATCAGAAGATACATCAGAATCTAAATGAAGATCCAGAATTTAAGTAGGGACAAGAAGCAAACAGCTATGACCTGAGATGAGTGGCTATGCTCTCACTCTGCAGAATTTGGGATTTCAGTAGGATTTTTAGGCAAAGTTCTCCTTTACTGGAGATTTCTGTGTCACCATCTCTTTCTAACATCATGTACTGACCTGAAACTATGGCACTCAGCATTTCTCACCTTGAAGTGTGAAAAACATTACTCTTAGCCACAACACAGTAATAATTTGGTTTAGAAATGGATAAAATAAATCATAATGCTTAAAATAAAAATTAAGAGCATGAAAAATTATATTGCTGTGATAAAAAAATTTTGGTTGCTAAAGCTTCAACGGATTACTGGCCTCTAAGTAATGGGACTGGAATTTTAGCACCACAGTATTTTTTGGAATTACCTATCATAAAGCATGGAAATGAACAGCTGGGAGAGATAAAGTGCACTGCTGGAGAGCCAGGCACAACTTCTATCATTTCACTCATTTCCTTCTAATTATTTCTTCTCCAAACTGGTCTGCAGCACAGACAGATGGCAAATCCCAAACCAACTCTGTGACGTACAGGTTCCCTCACATCAGTCACCTAAAGAACATCTGCAGACAGAGCTGAAGGATCCCCAACAGGAGCTTGAATAAAGCAATAAAAATTGTACAAGACACCACACAAATAAACCTTCCTCACTCGTCTACTTGTGCATCCTTTACAAGTTCCTCCGCTCTTCCACACATTTTTATAGATGTGGTATGAATATTTATGAGATGAAAGTGTCCTTCAAAGGCCACTTTTCAGGGAATTGCACCAGGTACAAAACACCTAGCCAAGATTTTGTCAGAATGATGGATAAATCTGATAATGTGCCTGTTACTTCTGTCTTACACATCACCGTGAGAAATTGCAGACCGCATTTCCTGGGCAGCCTGACAGAAAGAAAAATTATTTATCAACTTCTACTTCCTCACCTATGTATCTCCTCCTCCCTGCATGCTCCTCTACTCCAAGGGAGTTTTCCACAGCCAGTTTTCTGTCTGTTTTGCTTTGCCAGGGCAAGAGCACCAGAATCCATCTTTCCATACCGGCTGTCAAAGCTAAATGATCCCTGGCACTTGGACAATTCTTGTAATTATCCTCATGGGTCAGACAGTTTTCTACTTGGCTGGGCTCCTGATTGTCCCTAATTTTATTAAGGCTTTCCTACAGCTATTTTAATAAATTAAAACTATGCAGGTGGGCTGAGATGAGCTGATGGGATTCAAATTGCAGTGGCTACAAGCTGACAGAGGGACAGCGGTTTTTTGTGACTTTTTTAGTCACTGAAGGGACATGGTTATGCACATGAATGCACCTTGTCATCCTGGAAAGCACAGTATTATCTGTCCCAAATTAACAAGTCTCTGATAACGAGAAATGGTGTTGTTTGCAGTGTAGCCATTGCCTTTGTGGAACACACATTTTTATTTACATGGCTACACAAAATGCACACAGAGTGCTTAATCACGTGGCTCCTCATAGGCTTAGGACATTTGCTTCATTTTAGGAGATGTGATTTGCTAATTTTTGTCCAGACAGAAATTCTGGCTTGAGGTAAATGCTCAGAACAGGCATTTCTGAGTGTACACAACAGCAGGAGCTCCTTCAGTGCTGGGCACACTTAGAACCATGGAAGGGTTTGGGTTGGAATGGACCTTAAACAACATCCAGTTCCAGCTCCTGCCATGGCAGGGACACCTCCCACTGTCCCAGGCTGCTCCAGCCCCAATGTCCAACCTGGAACTGAACATTCCAGGGATCCAGGGGCAGCCACAGCTGCTCTGGGAATTCCATCCCAGCCCCTGCCCACCCTGCCAGGGAACAATTCCTAATTCCCAATATGCCATCCAGCCCTGCCCTCTGGCAGTGGGAGCCATTCCCTGTGCCCTGCCCCTCCATTCCCTGTGTCCTGTCCCTCCAGCCCTTGGGAATTGTCTCTCTCCCTGTTTCCTGCAGCTCCTTCAGGCCCTGCAAGGCCACCCTGAGCTCAGCCCAAAGCTTCTCCTGTGCAGGTGAACAATCCCAGCTGTGCCAGCCTTTCCTCCCAGCAGAGCTGCTCCATCCCTCTGCTCATCCTGCTGCCTCCTCTGGGCTCTCTGCAGCAGCTCCAGCTCTGAGCTGGGCTGGGACAGGGCTGGGGCAGCTCCCAGGATAAATTAGGAGGCATCTGATGAAAATGGGCTGAGGGAATCACTGTCTGGGATAGAGGAACCTACTTAAAGTGCTGATTTTAAATATTCTAAGAGCACAGAAAAGAACTTTAGCTGTGGCCCACTTTTGCCAATGCTGGGCTGTAATTTATAAATCAGCACAGTGAGAACCTGCTGATTTTGTATTCAGATTCCATATAATGTTCTAAACGGGATATTTACACCAACACCAACTGTAATCAACATAATTAGCACAAACAGTGGCTTGCTTAATATTTAGGTTATTAGCATATTTTGAATTAAAACATTATTTCTCCAAAGACATTGTAATCACTATTTTTTTTTTTTTCAGAGGCAGGGATTAATGGAATCTTTGAAGTTAATTTTGAAAGCAGCTGCAAGAATGTATTTCCCAAATCCTGTTAATTACCATGCCAGCCATAAGAAGTAATCCCTTTTTTTTTTTTTTTTCCTGCAGGAAATGGAAGATTTGATCCAGCATGGTTTATTTACAGGGCTAATTCAGACGTGGACAAGGAGTTGTCTTTGACTCAGCAGAATTACTTTTATAAGTGGAATTGGAACCTCAGTGTGGTACTGTGGAATTTCCCTAAATTGTGTGTTGGGTTTTGTTTAACAAAGGGCAAAGAGAGTAAAAATCAACTACAAAAAAACCTTCTCACACCACTTGCCAAAAAGTGACCTCAGTTCTCACTTGGACATGGGTGATACAACCCAAATCCCCATCACACTGAGGTCTCCTCTTTATCCATTTCCAAGTTGAACCAAGAAGAATATTTCAATTCTATTAAAAATTGATTAAACTAGATGGCATAAATAAAAACTGCCTGTGGTTCTTAAGGTGGTTTCTTCTGTTTTTTCTCCTATTATTTCTTATCTATTGGTAGCATCAGACCTGGCATTACAGTTCCAAAAGGGGCATTTTTGGGCAGGAAATCTGCCTTAAGAACTCCTACTTCCCATTAGAGCCCAATCCAACCACACCTTCCCATCCCCAAGGCCTCATTTCTTTGGAAACAATTGTTTGCAAGGTCACACGGAAAATAGAAGCACTAAAATTATTCAAGTTAAAAATAACCTTTCAGCAGAGCTGTGTTGAAAACAATCATTGAAATGATCCAGCTAAAAAAAAAGAAATAAATATTTCAACTGTTTCTGTTAATCACTTCTGTCGTGTAGCTGATGTCTCTGATCCACAAACAGTGGTACCAGGGCAACCTAAATTATGAGCCTTGGTCCCCTCTATGGGAAACACAGGCAGGGCACCTGATTAGGAACACGAGAACCTTGGGGATCTGGAAAGAGCATTTGGATACAGACAATATCCTGGAATCCTTTCATATCAGCATCCCCAGATAGGAAGAGTGTCCTAAACCAATTAAGGCATCAGAGTCCCTGCCTAGGCATAATATAACTGATTTATGGATAGTGGCTTTGTAGCAAAACATTTACTTTACATTTTATTCTTCCGAGCCCTTCAGAAGTTTTGGGTAACGCAATTTGCTGAGCTCTGAACCCAGCTGTAATTGAGTTAGAGGTTGTCTTCAAGGGACAGCTTGGATTATTCACAGCAAAAATCAGCGCTGACAAATTGCTTCATCTCTGATCATACTGGCTATCCTTATTAAAACAGGCTGCTTCTTCCCAGACTGCAAAAATTCTGGTGGGTTTTTTTTTTTTCCTGTTGGTGTGTTTTTATTTCCAGTTGTACAATTTAAAAAAAGATCTGTTCTTATTTCCCTGCTGTTTCCCTACATATTTCAGAGCTAAACAGGTATTATCACAGCCAGTTCCACTGCTCTAGTAACTGGGCCAGCCAGGATTTTCCAAAAATATTAATTACGGCAGTTTCAAGCCACCATGCAAAGGAACTTTCTGCCTCCAGCCTCAGGCAAAGCCTTTGATTTTCAAGACAAGAGCAAGACCAAGTGGCAGGGATGTTTCTGCATCACTTACTCCACTGCTCCACCCATCCCAGGAAACCTGTCTGGTCAGAGGGAGAGACTCAGAGCAGCCCCCCAGCATCTGCTGGGATGACAGGAACTTCTCCAGGGCCACTCTGTGGGAGCCCAGGGTGTTCCCTGGCTTCCCTGGATGCCTCCAGACCTTAGGGACAGGGGGCTCAGAGGCCCTGGCATGGTGCCCAGGATTCCTGGGGACTGGATTTGAGCCCCTGGAAAAAATTACCAACACTGCAGGAAGAATTACAAGTCACAAAAAATAAGTAGAGTATAAATTAGATTGTTAGAAGGTAGGAAAGTGTATTTTTAGAAATGTTTATATTAAGGAGTTTAAGGTTAAGATGGAGGATTTGGGGTGTGGTATGTCTTTTCTTTCTTCTTCTTCTTCATGCCATCCATCTTCTGAGTCAGGATGGCATCACTGGATTGGTTTGGGGCAAAGTTGGACAGTGTAATAAAGGTTTTATGTATTGGAAAGTAATTGTAAACATTTGGTATGTAATTTACAGTATAAAAGATAAGTCCTGCCCCAAGAGCAGGCAGTGTGTGCCTTTGACCAGCTTGCTGAACAGACCTCTATTAGCTAGAAAAAGAATTCCTTAGATAAGAAAGAATAAACAACCTTGGAAACCTCAGAAAACGACTCCTGACTCTTCTTCAGTGCTCGAGCTGGGAAAACCTGAACTCTAAACCACCCAAATGTCCTGTTGTGGGGAACTCAGGCTCAGGAAACCCCACAGACAGTGACATCACTCCAGTGGCAGGGAATCACTGCACTGTGAGGGCACCACAGCCTTGCCCAGGAGGATGACATAAACCCAGCACATCCCTGCCAGGGGACCCAGGATGGGCTGCTGGAGCTGCCCTTGACGTGGGGCATCACTCAACAGAGGATCAGTCCAGCATTGTTCCAATCTGGATCAGGAATGATCTGCTGAGAGCTTTAGGGGAGCTGCTTTGTTAGGGGGATGAAGTGGTTCAGAGCAGAGCTGTTGGCACTGGGAGGAAAAACCACAGCCAAGGGATTAGAAACAACCCTGCCACAGTGGAAGGAAAATGGGCAGGGTGAGGCACAAGGTCATCTTGATGGCCAGGAGTTAGGGACAGCAATCAAATAAGCTCACATGTGGTAAGCAGAAGACAAGTCAGGTCACTGCCTCTGCCCAAAAGATGGATAGAAAATCGGCATTTCCACAAATCAGAAGCTCTGAAGACACTGCAGTGGCTCAAGGAAATTGCTGCTGTGGTCCATTTCATTGCTAACAGCAGCAGAGAAGGTAAGAAAGCAATTTTCATAGGAAAGCTATAAGAGTTCCCAGGTTTCCTGGTCCCAGCAGAGACATACCAAGTTACCTGCCCTAAGACTAAATTCATCCCTGGGAGGCTGGGGAGGCCCGGGCACTGGCTGGCCAGAGAATCTGTGACTGCCTCTGGATCCCTGGAAGTGTCCAAGGCCAAGTGGGACAGGGCTTGGAGCAACCTGGGACACGGGAAGGTGTCCCTGCCCATGGCAGAGCTGGAACAAGAATATCTTTAATGTCCTTTCCAAACCAAACCATTCTGTGATTCCATGAACTGTGTTTTCCAACTCAAGTTCAACAAAAACTGTCAAGTTTCTCCATGTAGTTCTCTTTGATTCCCTCTGTCTTCAGTTTCACATTATGAACCAGGCTCCATTCTGCATTTTGTGCTTTGTACAGGAAGCAAAAGAGAAAACATTACCCATCTAAACATTTACACCTCATTCACACATGAACATGGCAAAGCATCCTGCAATGCCATTAGAAATGGCCCCTAGGTGCTCCTACAAGAAAAGTCATGCATTTTGATAACAGTCTTCCATACTTATCTCCCATGACTAGAGAGAGAATTAGGCTCCTTAGAAGTTCCATTCAGAAAGCAGATTTAGATCCAGCTGTGCTGCCTCACACACTGCACACAGACAAAAACATTTATTAAAGATTTACATGGCATGACTGCAAAAGCTATTGCTAGAATTCAGGTCATTTGCAATTTGGGTTCTCTGCAAGTCACAATATTAAGGTAGAACCTTTGCTACCAATGTTCCCACACCTGCAGATCCATCCCCTAAATCCAATTCCAGGACAGAAGCGCACAAAGATTTTGATCCATGCAAGGACTATAAAGCAATGCTCAGAATAAAATCCCTATGAGAAAGAGAGGATCTCCTGTAATCTCTCCTGAGAGGTTCATTCAGCTTGCTTTGGGTGTTAGTGCTCTCCAGTAGCTTGCAAAATATGCTGAAGGAAAAAAGTGATAACTAGCCAAATCTGACTGGCAAATTAAAATTGGCATCAAGCTGGCCTGCCTTAGGCATTTGGCTGCCCTGTTTAAACTGCAGCACATGTGTGCTGGCACATGCACTCTCAAGTGTGCCAAGCCAACAATATGTTTGCTCTCTTCCAGGGGTGTGTATCTGTCAGCTCTGACTGGAGCAGTGATATGTGTGAAGCAGCCATGAAGCCACATGGCTCCTTTTCCCCCCCATGTCATCTGTGTGCCCAGCCATCCTTCCTCCTCCTTGCTTCCCATCAACTTAATGCTTCTAATTTCTGGCAGTTTATCTTCTGCCTCCCTCGACCTCACATTTTGTAAGTACTCCTTTGGAATTCCAAGAAACAGATGTCCATGTCATTCAGATTTTCTCCTGAACACTGCAATAAAAAGTTCAAATAAAAGTCATCCTTTGGAGCATTTCCACTACTGTTAAAATTATGTGCTTTAGAGTCAACATGTAGAGTATTCAGTATTTTAATATAAGAATAATTTAATGCTGGTTATTGCACAGAGAAGCCTATTTCCTCCAAGAGAAAAAGAGAAAGAAAGACCCCCAAGAGAAAAAAAGACCCCCATTTTTTGAAAGATTAAGGCTAGAGAATGAAAATCACTAAAATTCAAATGAAGAATTTGATCACACACTTGTGATTTTAACGAGGATTATTTTTCTGCCTCTGTACCTCTCACTTAAACTTGGACTTCAGCCTTTTAAAATGTGCTTTCATATTTATCTAGGCATTACACCCTGATATTTATCTAATCAAACCAACCTCACCCTACTGGCCTGGTGATGCAAATATGTCATGGGAAAATGCTATCATGTCTGTGAAAACCATTCTCACAAATCACTGGTTTTCCTTCATGTCCTGAGTGTCACTAGGGAAAGGTCTAATATCATCAAAATCCTCAAGAAATCCCTTATGCCCTCAGATCTATTAATTTTTGCTTCATCTGCTGTTACACACTTGGCTGTTGAGATCATGGTACCTGCTGGGTGATAAGGCTGATTGTGTTGGTCACAGTGGACACATGGAGATGTAAAATCATCCCCAGATATTAACAATGGGTACTGACAGCTTCCCAACGCTTTGCCCAGGGATTTTGAAGCTGTGCAGACCCCAAGTTTTCTTTCAAGGTCTCTTCCACCCTGATTCACTCCAGAAGAGTCTGCAAAGTCTAGTCAAGTTGATTTAGCAGGACATGGATTTGTCCCATTTCCAGGGTCAGTCCTGGTCACAGCTGTCTCAGGCATTTCTGAACTGTGCTGCATCATTCCCAGAAAAGTTGCACCCAAAATTCCTACAAATCCACCCACACCAGTGTGTGCAGCCAGCCAGGATCCCCAAAGGGATCTGTCCCTTTCACTGTTAGGAGACCATCAGAATCCACCAGGAATCCAACTGCCAGCCAAGGAACACCAAGTGAGGCTGGTGACAAAGCAGCTCAGAGCCTTCTGTCAGGCATTTGGACATTAAAAGATATTAAATACACACCTCCAAACTTTTTGGCAGAGCTAGAGTCTGTGTTTCCAAGCTCTGATGCCCTCCTACCTGCTGCCACCCTTTTCACCAGCTCCTTGTCTCAGTGCAGGGATCTCTGAGGTCTCCAAGGTCAGACAGAAGGACACAAGATTTTTCAAGTTTTTTTCCTTTTTGTTTCTTACTTTCATCTCTCACAAAAGAGCTCTCTAACATCATTCTGTCTGCTGTGACAGCACTCACAGTGTCTCAGCTATACCACTGGTTAAGGTCATATTTCATGCACTCTAGACTAAGGTGATAAATGCAAGAACATCCAGTGTCTACAAAGTAATACTTTTCTCTAAGAGGAAAGACAGTTCAGCTTAAACTAACATTCAAATCATGTAGGCAGACAATTTCCTTTTCTTCTCTGACTAAAGTTGTGCTTCTCCCTCCAAATTCCACGTTAGTGCATAAATAAGGCTTTATCCCTGTTGGTAGGAATTGATGAAACAGCACCAGCCAAGGACCTGCTCTGTGTGACACTTGCCCAATTTGCCTCTAAGCACACTTAGTGTGGTCTCTGAGGAAGCAGACATGGAGAGTTGGGGATAAACTGTAACCCCAAATCCTGCCATCGATGATGTTGCACAACTAAATTTCTTTGCAGCTTCTTGCCATTTATTTTCCTAAGAAGACAAATGTATAGAGTCTGTCTTCTGCCTCTTTTTATAAGAGAACTAGAGATCTGAATTAAAATTAGAGGACAAAGTTAAAAAGGGATTATTTATGATTTGACCTAGTTTATAGGTATCTACCATATTTTTTTATTTATTTAGAAACCCAATATCCAAACAACTGAAGAAACAGGAGAGTTCTCCTTAGAAAGAGGGGGAATGCATGTTTTTCATCTTCATGAGAAGATCCTGTGCCTTGCAGAGAACATGGTCATGGCTCAGGGAATTTAAGGCTCTGATGCAAGCGAGAGGCTGAAGGAAGGCACTGCTTTCTCCCATCCTCTTCAGCCAAAGGGGTGTCTCAGGATTGACATACCCAGTGCTTAGCCCACTCTGTTACAAGCTCTTCCACAGCAGAGTTAAAGAGGCAAAACATGCAAACACATTTCCCAAGCCATCCCTACAAAAAACTGAGGCAGACAAGAGCAAATGGCAGTTTAGAAATCGAATATTTTATTCAGATTTTAGAAAAACTTAAGAACAAAAACCCAGAAATCTTTAATGGAAATGCCACCCCTGTTCCTGCTGAATTAACTGCTACTTTACACCACATTTCATCACTAGCATGATCTAGATAATGCAATAACTGTTGGATGGCAACTCCTGTAAGCTTGCCAATTCATTACAAATTTAGGGATATTGGACTAGAAACTAATATTCCTTTGCAACCTGAAATTATATTGTATTGTCAAGTCCTGCAGCATGAAGGTTGGAATAAGTTATTCTTTTACAAGGAAACATGATATTGAAGCACACTATTAAAGCTAAATGTCCTTTTTTTAGAGTGTGTTGCCTAAATCTGTTGGCATTCTATACGTGGCAAGAAAACCCGTGAGCTTCTGCCAGTGTCATCAAATTAAGATCAATTTCCAACATCACTTCTAAGTGCTATTTTAGAAGATGCTTGATCCCACTGAAACCACACTGATGGAAAGAGTAGGCAAAGTGACAGATGTAAAACTTATTGTTCTCTCTTCTTCCTCCTCTTTTGAGCTGCAATTTACCACTCAGCTAATAAATAGATGTGAGTTAAAATTAAAAACTGATGTTCATGTGCTTATCGATCCCACCCCCATCCTGTAACAGCTGCAGAATTTCCTCCTCCACTCTGCCATGTTCTTGCTGGGGTTTTTAGAGCTGCACACTCTTTGTACCTATTGTGGGTACAATGAGGCAAATAATTAACAATTGGGGTCATGGCAAAAATCAGAAAAATGCAACCAGAAGGGCCCCCCTAAGGTGAGGGGCTGGCTCAGACACCTGGCAGGACTGGAAACACCAGAGCAGAGAACAGGAGCTGCCCAGAACAGACACGGTGTGTTCTTCCCTTACAAACACCAGTTCTTTGATTTAGTGCCATCAGGATTATGGTTGTATAATCCTCATTTGTGTTTATGTGGTTCCAAGATGCTAAATACCATTTCAATGGAATGGTTTCAAGGGAATTCAGGAGCACAACCCAGGAAAGAAGCCCAGTTTTACCATTTAACCACCTGAAGCAGACAGTTTCAGCCAAAAACCTCCACTTACACCTAACATTTCACACATTCCCTGTCTCCCAAGGCCTCCTGCTGAACACACCTGTGCAGAGGGATAGGGAGATGTTTCAGGGACAAGGACACTCTCTGCCAGTCTGCCTGCTGTGGGACATGCCCAAACCATGGGGGATCACTTCTTTGGAAAGCAGAGGCTGCCTTGCTGATGGGTGTCTTACAGACACACCTCAAGCACTGGTGAAGCTCCTTTTTCAGAAGAACATCTTTGACCCCAGAGTTATCCCATGCCAGCCTGCATCTCTGCTGCATTGGCTGCTTGGACACCTCCCAGTGAGGGTGGTCTGAGCTCCAAAGCAGAGATTCAGCTCTCCAGCTGTCTGCAGGACAGCTCATCCCCCAGGAATGCCCTGATACCATCCATGATCCTTTTAAAGGAGAGCACAGCACTGGCTGCACAATTCCAAAGCCAACCTAAGGCAAAGACCTTGCTGTAGCTCAAAGAAGCAAGATGTGGTTTTCTTTGCTTTCAAAGCCTGACCAAAAACTCAACATTTATGCAGAGATCAAGCCCCCAGCTCTTCACCTTCCCAATTGAGTCAGACCCCTAACAGGTCTCTGAATTTCACGTGTCTTATCGCTTGACACCAGTTTCCAAAGGAAAGCCAGAATATTCTTGCTGCTGTCTGGTAACTAGGCTGATTCTCAAATATAAAAAGCTGCTGGCTCAAAGTACACACCACTCAAGGGGTGCACATCAGCACCCTGGCAATCAGGGCTGCACTTCACTCATGTTGCACAAAGCTCTTCCAGTGCATGTTCTTCAATCGTAAGTGCCTCAGGCAATCAAAAAGAGATTTCCCAAATGGCTCTCCTAATGGCAGACACCTAAATAACATGTATTAAAGCTGAGCTTGTCCCCCACACCAGCAACACCACTCTGGCCCTTTATAATCAAAAGGAAATAAATGCAATCTCTGCTGGTGACTCCTCATCCCTGAGCCACTGGGACAGCACCCAGGGCTGTAAAACCATACAAGTGCACTCCTTCCTAAGCCCAGACCTGATTCCTGAAGACAGCCACGAACATTCCACACAGGAGGCAAGAGTGAACATCATAAAAATGTCTCTGTGATTGAATACTTCTTGTGAACCCTCATGGCAGGGGAATACCATGACCTAACATCATCTGCAGCATGTCAGGATAGTTAAATGACTGATCAGATGACAGGTTTCCCTGTGGTGAATCGAGTTTATGCCAAATGTAAGTCTAGAGGCTCACTGTGAATAGAGATTTGGCATTGGTCTGTGGGCCCATTACCCCAGATCTCTTCCCCCAGTTCAGCCTGTGTGACTGGAGATGTTTAATGGAAGCCAGGCTGCATCTCATGGCTGCTCATTGACAGCAGCTGGTATCTTCCAGCACAGCTCTCCTCGCCAGGCTCATTAAAAACAACAGAGAACAGCCACAAACCTACAGAAAAGGCTCCCCAGTTATTTGAAGACAGACTTTCAGAGCTAAAGATGCATTTCAGTGTACACTGACATTCCCAAGGAATTCCCATACAGCTAAGGGACCTGTCTGCCACTAAACCAGGCAGCATAAACCACAATTTGCAAAGCCACTAGATCAACTCTTACACCTCACATTCCCACTGACTGCTTATGGGGCCAGATTTCTGCCCAGCAGAAGGAACTCATTAAACACATTTTCAAATACATACTGCAGAGAAAGTAGTGTTCTTCCTGTAGAAAAAGTCCTTATCCTTCCTGAAAAAAAATATAAGCTGGTTGCTAGAAAATAGAAAAGTACTATAGTCAGATGAATGACTGCTTCCTTTACAGCTTTTTCCACCAGGAAACTGGTGATCACACAATGGTTTGGGTTAGAAGGGACCTTAAAGCTCATCCAATTCCACCCCTTGCCATGGGGAGAGACACCTCCCACTATTCCAGGTTGCTCAGAGCCACATCCAGCCTCTCCTTGAGCACTGCCAGAGATCCAGGGGCAGCCACAGGTTCTCTGCACAACCTGTTGAAGTGCCTCACCACACTCATAAATCACCCTGATCACTGCCCATAAACAAGAAAAGTTAATTTTGCTTGACGCAGTAAAATGAGAATTCATGCAAAGTCTCAGTAAATAACTCAGAGAGATGAAAGCTCTTTTTAGAGATTTCCATGACCACATTTCCAGCGCTGCTCAAATCCAGGCAATTGGTACCATAGAGCAAAAAAAACCCCTTCCCACCCTCCCAACACTGTTCTATGTGGGATAATCTTTTGAGTGCTCTAATTGAGCCTCTTTTAAAACACCCCAGCCACAGATTATCTTTCTTTTTAGCAGATGAAACCAAAAATAAAAGTATCTTTCAATTACAGCATTGCAAGCTAAAAACCACCAAGAACCCCTCAACAGCAAACAGTTATCTAAGAGCTTCCCTTCTGCTCAGTGGGGCTTTTGCCTCATTTTTTAACAACAGTCTTTTGCAGTGAGGTGGTTTGAGGTGGTGTAGTTGCTCTCCTCTGCCTTTTGGGGAAGAGCTGACAGCAAGGAACAGCAGGGAGGCTTTTCTTCACTGGAGCTGTGAGTGATTAACTCCCCAATTTTGTCAGGGGAATGACAGCAGCACTGAAGACACAAGTGCAGTGCTCAGTGTCACAGGCACAGACCACAGATCTGCACCAGAGAAACATCTCCCAGCTCCAGGGGTTTGCCAGGAATACAGCTCTGTCAGGCACAAATAAATGCACTGTGAATAAAGAATTCCTGTGCTGGTAGCATGGAGGATCTTTATCTTCACTGTGTCTCTTTAAATCCAAAAGGCAATCAGTCTAATTCAAATTATGAAAGGTAATTACTAAGCAAATACAGCCCAGCACAAAGCTGTGACAAGAATGCCTTGTATAGTTATAGTAGGTACAGCAGCACCACCCAACCATTACTCCTCTCCTAAAGATTTTCCCCCAAATTACAAATTTAAAGAGTGGGATAGCACTGCTGCATTTCACAGCACACCTTAGCCAGCCTGGGCAGCAACAAAAACCCAAAGCCATACTGCATGAACTCCAGCCAGGTGACAGGAATACAACAGCAGCAGAGGAGAGGTCGTGAAGGGATGAGGATTTTCCTCTGCTCTCCTCACCTGGCATGACCTGAAAGCCAAAACGTGACTGCTCCTCACAAATCCCTGCACCACACACCAGGCAGCTCCTGCTTTTCATCTCCAGCTTACACCTCGTGGAAAACCAGAGCTGAGTGTAACACCTGCACAGCAAACAGTCACAGCTCATCCGGTGTCACTCTCCATTTTGCTTCTAAAAAAGGAAAATCCCATTTGTTAATGGAGCAGCAGGTGTTTTGTAACAAACAGCCGCCAAAAATAGGTGGCTAAGGCATAGTTATAGGTACCCGTGCTGATTCCCAAAAAATGAGCTGCACCAGAGAACATGGGATCTCTCAGCTGAACCTAAGGAGTCATTTTGTCTAACAATACACTTAACTAAAAATAATTCTAGTTTGAACTTTTCCACTGCAGAGATAAAAAAAAAAAAAAAAGCAACCAAAACCCCCACAACTGCAAAATTTCAGCTTATTTATTTACAAGGGTACAAGTGATCCTTGCATGTTTGGCACTATTTACATTTTTTCGCCTCGATTGTAATCCTTCTCAGGACACCACTTACAAAGTTTACATCAGCACCCAACCATAAACAGGGCGGTTTTTTCCATGAGCTCTAACAGGCAACTTTCCCACAACTTACTAAATCCTCCTTTCTACACAGGAAAGCGCTGGGTAGGTATGAGGAATTATCGGGGATTTTTAATTAGGAATCTCCATCGGCGTGCCTGGTCCTTCAAAGGGCAAAACCTCCAGGTTAGGCAAGCGCACACACACACCTGTGGGGATGCGTTTGCCAGGGTTTATGAGGAGATGCTGAGACACCCCCTCCCCTCCCTCCCAGGATCTCCGGAGCATCCCCGCGTTCCCAGCGCGGGATGCGCCTTTCCCTTCGCGGAGAGGCGAAGGTGACATTGACCCTCCGAGGGTGTTCCCCGCCCCGCTCAGCCCGGCTCACCTCGCTCATGTCGCGACAGTGACAGTGGCACGGCCCCGCCGGCGCTCAGCGCTCCCGCCGCCCCGCGACCCGCTTTAGAAGCGGCGCCGCGCGCCCGGCCCGGCCCGCGCCAGCCAATCAGCGCCGCGCGCGCGGGCCCCACCCAATCCCGCGCTGCCCGCGTCCCGAGAGCGCGCGGCGCCCCCTGGCGGCCCTCGCGGCCCTCACGGCCGGGAGCGCTTCCCGCGTCCTCCTGCTCCTCATCCTCCTCTTTTCTTCCCTCCTTTTCTTCCTCCTCTTCCTCCTCCTCTCCCTTCCCCCCGCACTTCCCCGAGTGCCCGGCACCATGTGCGCCAGTTTGCTGTAGCTTCGAGCATCCCCACAGTGGAGAGACACGAACTCCGGGTGTGCTGGAGGCAGCCTGGGAATGGGGAATTATTGCGGCAGATCGGACGAATAAATTAAATGAGAATTTTATTTTTTTTTAACTGTGAGGGTGGTGAGGCACTAGAACAGGTTATGGATTTCTCAGGCCTGGCAGTGTTCAAACAAGGTTGGAGCCTGGAGCAGCCTGGAGTGGTAAGAGGTGTCCCATGGCAGAGGGGTTGGGGTGAGATGATCCTTAAGATCCTTTCCTAACCCCTCAGCATTTCACAATCCTACAAACCAGCACAGAATCTCTGCTCTGTTCACCCCGGGCTTTCCTCTCTCTGTCTCATCAGTCTTGCTGCCATCCCCATTAAAATATACAGCATTTCTTCCACAGATACATGGAAAACAGCCCTTTCTATCATTTCTTTGAAGGGTTAATTAAAGCAAGACTTTGGGATGTGTGCTGTTGTGCTCCAGCATCTGTCTTTTGATGGAGCACAATCGCTATATTTGGCAATACACACTCAGATGCTCTGACTCATGTATCTGTGAAGAAATATAGGTTCAATTAGCTCTGGGAATGCACTTAACTCCCTCAAATTTTTCTCAAATCAATAAAAAAGTTAAAGTGTTATATTGGAGAGCCCAAGAAGCTTGACAAGCCCTCCCACTTCCAGGGACTACCTTGCAGCAGCCTCTTTGCCAACATCTGTCTTCAGGGCCAGTATTAAGAGAGGCAAGGAAATAAATTTTATGAGAAATCATATTTTCCCTTGGAGCTGGAGAGGCAGGAGGGACTGGGCTTCTTCACCTGAGGATGAGGAGGCTCCACAGGCAGTGGAACCAGGGTTGTGTATCCTGGGAATATTTTAGGGATGCTGGCCAAATGTGTAGGGATAGGATCGGGAGAGCTGAAGCAGGATTGGAGCTGAATTTGGCAAGGGATGTGAAAAATAATAAGGTCTTCTACAAGTGTGTCAGCCAGAAAAGAGGGAGAAAAGAAAATTTACCCTCCTGGGAAATTAAACAGGAAATCTGAGGTACTGAACACAGTTTTTGCCTCTTTCATTATACCACTATTCCCAGGACCTCCACCAGCATCTGGCATTTTTAAAAATTGACATGAATTGTCTCAGTTTTTGTTGTGAGTGGCCCAAGCAGGCAACGAACATGGTGAGAATTCATTTCATGAGCAGCTTCAGGAGCTGCCCTATGAGGACCCAAAATAAAGATGATGAAGTTTAGCCCCTGGAGAAGCTGTGTCTCATGTGACACCATTTTCCAGTGAAGAGCAATTGTGGGTGTATTGCATTAGTATTCTTGTTCTGGCAGGAGTGCCACCGGTCTGTCAGCTTATGGATACAAGGCACAATGCTAACATAAATTATTAACAGGGTATTGCTGATCAAAGGGCTCCCAATCACATGGGAAGAGACACAGACCGCTGAGAGGAAATCTGTTCAGGTCCCTTTGGTTCTGAGAGGAGTCATGTCAGTCTCACTCTTCACCATCAAAATAAATGTGGCAAATCCAAGCAGAAAATCTCCTGGTGATAATTCAGGCTGTGTGCCCTGAGAAGCAGGGTAGTAGAGAAAGCTCTTTGCACTAAATGCTGCAGGAGAACATACAAAATTCTTATTTTTGGACCTGCTTTGAGAAGTTCATGGCTTCCAGGTCAGGCACCCTGGAGTGCACACTGTCTGGGAGGTGGCACTCTGGAAACACAGTCCTCAGCCTGGGGTCTCTTCTAGAGGAATGATGCTGATGGTGGTGACAGTGCCCTCCATGCAGTGAGGACTCTGCTCTGAGGACAACTTGCACATTTTGTGGCATGCAGTCACAGTATAAGATGCATTATCTGCCCTCAGAAGGTTCCTGAGTGAGCACTGATTTCCCCTCTCCCAGGGAAAGCCTCTGACCTGCACAGATGCATCTGTTCTCTCTCTCCCTCTAAATCTTGTTCCCTTCCTCCCAGCTTTGCATGTCACACACTGCAGAAAATTTCCATATCCAGCCAAAGCAATCCAGATATGAACCTTGGGCTGAAATGCTCTGTGCCTCTCTTACTTCTCAGTGTGGACCTGCTGAACTTAACTGTTCTTCAGTTCACATACACATACACCTCCAAATCTTGGGTCTAACCATCTCAAATGGGCAAATCCCAAGTTCTGGAAATGCAGCAGCAACCTGAGCTTTTCAAAAGGTTCTTACAATAAAGGCAGCTCTAGTAGTTGTTTTATTTATACCCTGCCATTTGTGCTGTCTTGATGGCATCACATTTTAGTTTTGAGGTACCCCTTTACCTGTCAGCCTTTCTAATCTATGGCAATCCCTCAATTTAAAGGTGTCCCAAAGTTCTGCTTTTACTTACATGCACAGCTAAGTAGTAGCACTTCTAAGTAGAGAAAGTATTCTAAGCAATCTATTTTCAAGAGCCATTATATTCTGAAAATTGACTATTAAAATACCACCTTCTTATTCATCAAGTCTGCACTCAGTGTGTGTTCAATCTTGTCTGCTGGCATATGACTGCAATTTTACTGCCTTTTACTCCCACTTACCTGAAAGATTCAGCAGAGAGAAAATCTGAGCTGGCTGTTGGAACAGAAAGCCTCTCAAGCTTCCAAGGAGCTTCACCTGTTTAAGGGGTCTGAAGATGGCTCTTCTGTGCCAGACTGAGCAAGCCATAATTGGAGAAGTGTGTGTTAAAGTCCTGGAAGGATTTGGGTTGGAAGGACCTTAAAGATCATCTTGTTCCAAATCCCTGCCATGAGAGGGGAATCTTCCACTAGATCAGGTTGCTGAGAGCCCTACAGGGCTTTCAATTCCAGGGGTGGGGAGTCCACAACCTCTTGGGCAAACCTGTGTCTGGACCTCACCACCATCACAGGGAAGAATTTCTTCCCATTTCCCATCTCTCCCTGCCCTCGGTCAGTTTGAATCCATTCCCCCTTGTCCTGTCACTACATGTGAAAAATCCCTCTCCAGCTCTCTTGAAGCCCTTCTAGGCCCTGGAAGGGGCTCAAAAGTTTTTTCTTCAGGCTGAACATCCCAAATTTCTCAGCCTCACAGGAGAGGTGCCCCTCTGGTGCTGTATTTGTATAAATTTGTATATTTGTGTAAGGAGAGAGCTGATTGTGTGCTCAGTCCATGTCACTTACAGTGACACACAACTGCACAGTCTTGCTTTGCTTTCAACCCCACCACTGAAGGTGTCTGCAGAGTGAAGTGGTTTGATCAGAAGCACAAAATTGCTCCAGAAGAGACAGAATCACAGGATCCTTTAGCTGGAAAACTAAACCAGCACATCAAGTCCCAGCTGTGACCCATCCCCACCTTGTCCCCAGCCCAGAGCTCTGAGTGCCACGTCCAGGTGACACCTCCAGGGATGGGCACTGCAAACCTCCCTGGGCAGCCCCTGCCAAGGCCTGAGCTCCCTTTCCATGGGGAAATTCCTGCTGCTGTCCACCCTGGAGGCCATTTCCTCTTATCCTGTTACTTGTCACCTGGGAGCAGAGCCCAACCCTCACCTGACTCCAAATTCCTTTCAGGAGGTACCATAGAGTGCAGGGGAAGATGTCTCCTCAGGCTGCTGGTTTTTTTAGTCAAAACTTGATTCAAATCAAATCCAAAAAGATCAAAATGAAAATACAGATATGCTTTGAACAGCATTCCACATTTCATCAGAGCAGAACTGCTCTGTTTGGTAGAGTACATTTGAATTTTGACTGTGACTGCAAAAACTGAAATTTCCCAGTGCTTGAAATCGGTACAGTGAAGTGAAACCTCTGCCTCTTGCTGATCTTACACTCTGAATTTTTTAAGAGAAGGAACAGTTTCACACAAACTTTGTAAAAAAGAAAAAAGTCCATGTTGAAGCTGATATCAAGGATGTTGATTTCAAATTGAAAGCTTTTGTTCCTAAAAGATGTGTACCTTTAAATCCTAGAAAACAGGAGAGGATTTGGAACACAACCTTAATCAGAGAATATGCTGTGATTATAGGCTTTGGTAGCAATAGATTTAACAAGCATAGCCTCAGATGCTGGAAGATGGATCACTGGTCATCTCAGACACATCAGCTAATTTGCCCAAGAAAAAATCTAAAGAGACAGTTTCCACAGCTGAACTCCCATTAGTATGCCTTCTTACCTTTTAATTAAGAAGCTAATGGCTGTGGGTAGTTAATCAACAAAATACCTTTAAAGATCTGGGCCTGAGGGCCTTTGTTACAACCTAACCTTTGTTCCCATGCAAGAGGAATGAGTCAATGGTTCCAACAAAATCTTATCGCTGTCGTTGTCACAAAGATATCAAATATAATCTGAAAAATTGAGTCTTTTCTCAGGAGAGTTACAAGACATGACTGATTGTACAGTGTGAGTCATCTTCCACCCTTAAAAAATACAGCCCAAAAACCAATCACCCGAATATGTGTGTCAATTCTTCTGTCTGGCCAAAGAGTTTTGATGGATTTAATTCAGAGCTGTGTCCTTAACTTGGGTGTAAAGAAAGCCATTCTCAGCTTAAGCCAAACTCCCTAAACTTTTGAAAGCCTGAAGAATGTTCTGGGATTTGACTCCTTGACTGGCTCAGCTCTGCAGAAGCCAGAGGATGTGAAGATGTGGAATATTCAGATGTTACCTGGTGCTTACCTGTGGCAGTTCCCCTCTTAATTAGAAGGTAAAAAGACATCATAATTACCAGTTAACAATTTTCAATCTCTGTACAGGCAAAGGAATTAATGTGATTTAGAAGATCCACAATTATAACTTGTGATGTGGAGAGATAAAGTTTAAAGTATATTCATTCCCTTACTTTATCTCGGTGAGTTTGGAGAAGTAAGGGCAAATTCTCAGGGAGTCTCTTCCCTAAATCCTTGTTCTGATGATGGATTTAGAAGGTTCCCAGCTTCAAAAGGGCTGAGGTAACATCTCTGTCAGTATCAACCCCTGAGAGGACTCAGGGATCCCATCCTTTTCTCCTACCCCAGCTGCAGAGAGGTGGTTTGGCCAAAAATGAGACCCCATCCACCAAGCACCACCCAGCAGTCCTGCTGGGATGGGGGAGCTGCTGGATTATTATTTTTCTTGGTCTCTGTAACAGTAAAAAGCTGAGGTTCAGAAGAGCTGCACTGCTATTTGTCATCTTTTAGACAGAGCAGAGTCCCCAAAACAACCTCTGATCTTTGTGTCATAGCAGTTCCAAATTTTGCCAGGCATTTTACGGGAAAAAAAAAAATAATCAAGTTGAGATATCCAAACCCTTTCTTTCCACTTACTCCAGAAACCTTTTTATTGCTGTGTTGACAGTAATTACACATAACATATTCCAGTAAAAGGAAGCTAAAGTCACCAGGTCAAGTGATGCATAGTTAGTGGCTGCCAAAAGAGGAAACAAGTGTGAACTCACTTCATCTCTGCTCTTCCCTCATGCAAATGCACTTTGGGATTCCTCACTCTCTCATAGGGCATGAAAATGCCTCTGCTGTGCAGGATGGGCAGGGAGAGGGCATGGAGCACAACAGGGCAGTTTGCTGGAGAGGGAGAGCTCTTATCAGTGTAAGGACTCACCCATAAGAAAGTCAGCACAAGTGAAGAGCAGGAGTTGTCACTATTGATAAATCCCTTCTTAAAAATATATTTATGGACTGATAAGTGAAGTTTTGCAGTTCTCAACCTCAGCTGCTGGGGCCTTTTTTCCCTTGCATGCCTGGTTTTTGAATGGAGCCAGTTACAACTAATGTTACATACAACATTGGCTGGAGGTAGGAAGCATGAAATGGGCTTGCTACTTCAAGAGGCCCTATCTAGGTTTATTTTCTACTTTCAGTTTATACACAAAGTGGAATCTCTTCCACTTAGCAAGGTAAAGATATTTACTCAACATTCAGAAATTGAGCCAGTCAAGGGAAAGGTGAGCTCAGCACTTTTTAATTTCTGAGCTGTGAAGTGCAGCAGCAGACTGAGACACATTGGGCTGCCTTGTAGAAATACCCATTTAGCAGTGGGCATAGTCAGAGACCCAAAACCAGGCACTTTAACACAGCTGTTCTGTCCCACTGAGCTAAATTTCTCCTTTTAGCAATGGTTGGTTTGCTGAGAGGAGTATGAGGCATGGAAAGGAAAGGAGACATAAAGTATGCTACGAAAAAAAAAAAATGATCCTGTCAGCATCTAAAGACCTAAGATGATGAATAGGTGCAGCTAATTTGGCAGAATCTTTTTAATGATAGTCTTTGTAATTTTTTTATGTTAAAAATGATAAAATGGAGGTGGAAATAAATGCAATTCCCTGCTGACTGATGGAAAAGGATGACCCCTCACTTTTAACAGAAATAAATGCTTAGCTCCCTTTCCTTCATCTTTCTTCTACAATGTCTTTGTTACCAATAATAACACCTCATTTAGCTATTTCCTATGGGCTTATGGTGACATTTCAGTTTAATGGTTGATGACTTTTCTGAGGCCCTTGCCCACTTTCTATCCTTGCTAGAAAGTGCTCTCTCTGAGCCAGTCTCTTTATTTGAGGTATTATTAAGTGAAGGTTCTTGCAAAGGTCAGCACAACTTTAAAATAGATTCACGTTCACAAAAGAGAAGTGGTTCTCTGTCCTGGATCACCATGGTGCCCTTTTATTCAGACTTTTCCATGGTGGTATTTCCAAAGCAGCATCAGAAGGTGAGCTTGGAAGGTTTGGGCTCTTGGGGATCTTTCTGCAGACCATGAAAGGAAAGTTTCCCCTGAGGTAATTTCAGGACATAACTGACCATCTGGATTTGTGCCCTGCCAGAGCATCTCCCACTCCCTCCCCCATTCCTCTCCTTTAACTTTCCACTCAGGTGAGGGAAAGAAAAGACCCAAACCTATTTTTTGGTCATTGTGGACACACCCCTAAGGGCTGACACAGAAACCTTTCTCCTAAAAGATGAAAGTCTTCAATGGATGGCACTGGAGGAGGGTGAAAACAAGGCCAAGCTGTGGGATCCCCCAACTCCAACCTCCCAGGCTGCATGTCTGGCACTGTGCTGCTTCTGCAGCTTCTTTCTACTGATGTTACCTCTTTAAAATGCAAGTGAGGTCATGTGGAGCTTGTTTAACACTTGCTGCTGCACAGAAATTAAAAATAGCTGCACCATGTTACCTGGGACTAGGGAAAAAGCACAGTGAGGTTTAATTCATTCTTGGGTAGCTGGTTTGTTCCTCTGCACCTCGAGTGCCCTGAAGCACAAGAAGGTCCAACATTTACACCAGGATCTGGCCAGAATAAAAGCCAAGTCAGTGCTCCCTCAAATGACCAGTAATAAAATAATTTTGACTCAATTAGAAGCAGTTCAGGCCTTTCAGTGTCCTTGGCAGTGTGATGGAACACTGGCTATGAGCCTAATGGACAAACTAGCTCTGATCTCAGCTATAAAAACAGGAGTAGTCCTGGATTTACCTTTTTTTCCATGCTTTTTATTTGTATGAATAATAAGTAGGTTCATTTATATAAATTACTCGAAGGCGCTGGTGAAGGTCAGAGGAATCTAATCCCAGGTTCTATTAAATATTTAGTTTATAGTCTCTTTGTATTTAAAGTTTCAGAAGGTGAAACTTTAATGATGTTATGCAACTGTAAACAGATGTGTTCACCTGATATTGAGGAAGGCAAGGGTGTTAAATAACAGAGATCTTACCCAGGAAAGACCAAAAACCTGCTGGCTCATTTTACAGAGTGCATTGCCATTTTGCTGAGCATGTATCTACCTTGTTTCATGGTTCAGAGCAATTCAATGGAATACAAAACAATTCATAGAATCGAAGAATAATTTAGGTCAAAAAGGGATTTCTGGAGATCATCAGGTTCCCCAGCTCAGTGGAACAGCAATGAAACACTGAATGCAAGTAAGGAAACAGTTCAAACACTTGATATAAATTTCTGGACACCATGTGCAAGGGACTCTGACCTTAGTGTGGATTGGTTTTGTTTGTGTGCATGGATTAATTTATTAATAAGACATTGTTATGGTGCCAGGTGGCATTAGGTGTGTGACTGTATTTTTATACAAATTTCAGATGAGCACAGAGAGTATTTGTGTGAACTCAGTGTAGTTCCAACCTCTAGCAGGAGATTTCAGCAGCCCTAACACACACTCACAGGATTCCTGCTGCCATCTGGTCAGGAGCTGTTCCTTGGCTGGAGAACTTTGGAGTTGCTTTGAAGTATGCCCAAATTTTTGGGAGGCAGAAAACCTTCAAATCCAGGGTAAGGGCTGCCCCATGCTGGACCTGTCTTACCCTGGTGCAGGAGGAAAACTCTGCCAGTCCTGCTCTAGCCAGTATGGGTAACACAGGATCTTTAATGATATCTGAAGCTTTACTTCCTAATGGGATTTTCTGTTGTTGTTTGTTCTGGAGAGCTCGGTTTGATGAGCACTGATCAGGGCAAAGGCTGAGAAGTAGGTGAATGCCCACTGTATACACATCCTCACTAATACCTCATTAAGCAGGATGGTTAATTACACTCTCAGTGCTGCATCTATAAACAGTTTGCTTCTTATCTGCTTAGACCACATTTAAATCCAGGATGAAAAAGCAGTGACAAGTACAGTCACTAACCTGTGCAATATGTGGTGTTCAGTGGGAAAAGGTTCATGATTAGTGTAAAACTGGGGGATTTGGCTCCCAGGAGAGCTGTTGGCAAAACAGGCCTGTATCTGGTCTCAGTCTTCTTCAAAGCAGTGTCTTTCAAGAAAGCAATTTCAAATGAATGAGCTTGGGTTTACAAAAGCAGAGCTGCCACGAGAGGCAGCTTCTTGCTGCTGCTGAAACGTGTCCTTCCCTCCCTGTCCATGTTCTCCTTCCCCCCTCACTGCTGCAGTGTTCTGGGCTGTGACCAAGACTATTGCCAGAATATGTTTCTTGCTGCTTTCTATTAATGTCAAGCAAAGAAATCTGCAAGTACATAAACACCCCAGCAAAAGTCCATTTCCATATTAGATGTTTATTCCCCCTGTTCAATTACACACATTTCTAATTTAAAGGAGGACATGACTGATGCCTGGAGAACAAAGGAACCACCGTGTCCTTTTGAGGTTTTGTGTTATAAATTATCTTTGCCATAAAGTAAATTAAAATTGTACTCTTCCAGGACCCAAAGGGAGCTTACAAGAAAGATGGAGAGAGATTATTTACAAGGCCCTGGAGTGACAGGACAAGGGGAAATGACTTCAAACTGACAGAGAGCAGGTTTAGATTGGATATTAGGAAAACTGTGAGGATGGTGAGGCCCTGCCACAGGATGGACAGTGAAGCTGTGGCTGCCCCTGGATCCCCTGGAAGTGTCCAAGGCCAGGTTGGATGGGGCTTGGAACACTCTGGGATAGTGGAAGCTGTGTCATGGCAGGGGATGGCACTGGATGGACTTTAAGTCCCTTCCAACCCAAACCAGTCTGTGATTCTGTGGTTCCATTGGGAATCACCATGCCCTGCACACTGAAATGCCACTTCTAACTCAGGGGCTGGAATCATTAACTGGCTAATGAAATTGAAAGCATGATAACAGATTTATTACTTAAATTGCTGATTATGCCAATTGACCTTTTACTTAGGTCTTTAGGCCTTCATAAAATCTTCTTGCTCCCTGACAGGAAAAAAAAAAGCAACAACCCTGTGCTATCAAATCTGTTCATTTGACAGCTGTGGCTGAGAAGAAGAAAACAGCAAATGGAGCAAACTGAGTTCAGTGAACTCTTACCTATGGAGTCTCCAGCACAGCCTCAACTCAGGCAGTGTGTGCTGAACACTCAGCTCTCTGCACCTGCACAGCCTGGCCCTTCCATGGAAATTATTGCAATTACAGGCTGTTTAGCTGATGTTTTTAATTGCCTTGGTTGCTGACCCACGAGTGTGGCTGATGGCAGTGTGTCCCTGGAAGGCAAACACACAGAACATGAGGTGCTGTGCCCTGTCACTTACTTGCCCACGGTGAATTTTCATCATTAAGCAGCTACAAGAGGGCACAAAGGACACAGGTGCTGCTTGGCAAATCCTGCTCTGTGGCAAAATTAACAAACACGAGCCAAAGAGTGCTTTAGGTGTTGTAATGTGGGTAACCATAGCTTGTGGCTCTCCTTACAGTTTCCATTTCAAAGCAGCATCAGTGCCTTCATAATTCTCTGACATTAATTGTATCCATCTCTGCCCCACCAAAAGAGATTAGCAGCTGGAATCAAGCAAACCAAGGCTTTGGCACTTATTAGCTGTAAGCTGCTGAGTGTAGCAGTACAGCAAAAGAAAGAAAAGCTCCCTGTTTTGGTGGATGTTCTTCCCAATATGCATTAGAAAGTCTTCATTAATTATTTCTGATTGGGTTCATTGAAATAATTGAATCGCATCTGCAATGCAGGGCAGAATTTGTCAGCAGCCTGGCCAGTGAGGGAAAAGAATATAGATTTCCTTCCTTATTTCTACTGCAGTGCCATGTGGCTGCTCACAGAGCTTGACAGGCAGCTGAGGAGTCAAGGCACCTGCTCTGAGGCATTTGGGTTCCTGATTAAACAAGTAAAGCTCTGAGAGTCGACAACAAATTGAGTGCAGAGGGGGAGAAAAGAAGCATCTGCAAAGAAGGGTGAGGAAGAAAACTTTCTGGAGGGAAAAAAAACCATTATTGGCAGTAGTGCTGCATAGTTCAGCAGTGGCTTTGTCGCAGCAGGAGAGGAGTTGCAGTGAAAAGGTTTCTGAGCACTGAAGCAATTTTCTTTGGACATCTGCTTAGGAGCAGCACAGGGTGACAGGGCTGAGTGGCCTCTGCATGGGTACACACAGGGGGCTCAGTGAGCACAGAGTGATGAAGGCAAAATGCTCATCTCCCTCTTCCCTGTATGACCACTGGGTCCACTGTTATGTGGCAAAGGGAGCTTTGAAAAGAAAAAAAAAGCCCAGCCTGTCCCTCTGGGTTAAGGACGTTCCCACCTGTGCCCTGTGAGTGATGCTGTGGTTGTTTCAGTAGGAGCTCCTGTGGCTCCACAAACAGAATCCCACAGAGCATCATTTAGATTGGACAAAGCCTCTAAGATCAGAGTCCAGCCTTTGCCTCAACACCATCATCTCCACCTGACCACAGGACTGAGTGTCACATCCAGTCATTTCTAGAACACCTCCAGGGATGGTGATTTTCCTTCTCTGGGCAGCCCATTCCAATGCTTGAAGAAATGCTTTCTGATGTCCAGCCTGAACCTCCCAGGCACAGCCTGAGGTCATTTCCTGTTGTCCTGTTGTCTGGGAGAAGGGACCAGCCCCAAATTGCTGCAATCTCCTGTCAGGGAGTTGTAAAGGTGATGCTGTGCCTCACTGCCTGGTGGAAGGACTGCAGTTCAATTTGCAAGTAATTGTGTCCCAGAATGGATGGGGGTTACCCATCATAATGTGCAACCAGTGCAATATACAGAAGGTGCAATAACCACTTAGTTTGTGTTGTCTGTAAAAACAACTTTTTAATCTGTCCCCAAAATAATCTTTCTTACAACCTAAAGAATTCCTACAGCCCTTTGGTGGGAAGCAGAGCTTTTCTGCAGCTCACCAAGGGTCTGGCAGCAGCACATGGGGTCCAGGGCTCCCCAGGCAGGCACCAGAAGCCCAGGTGACCCCTCAGGTCCAGAGGGACAGGCAGGTGCAAGGTGCAGGCAGCCCAGGAGGGGCTGGGCAGTGGGCAGGGAATCCAAGCTCCCTGCCAGGGTCTGAGCAGAAGCCCTGGCTGAGGATTCTCACTGCTCTTTCTCCCAGCTCAGCTGTTCTCACAGCACTGTGAGGAAAGGTTGCACAGCACCACCTCAAACACTGGCAGCAAACCCTTGGATGTGCAGGGTGGGATTCCCTGCAGAGGAGGATTACAGGGAAAGGTGGCTCCAGAGGCTGCTGGCATCCCCAGGGCTCTGAGGAGCTGCACTGAAGGCTCTCAAAATTGCATTTCCAGCAAATAAGTCATTTCAGCAGGTCCCCCAAGACCTCAGCTCTCAGGTATCAGCTCAGAGCAGTGGAAATGTGTGTGTGTGTGCCACAGGCACCTCCTCCCTTACCTTGCACTTTCCACCTTGCACCTCGCAATGCTCCATCCTCATTAGCACCTGCCTCTTGTAAACATATTTAATACACTCAGCTAACCTTTAAACGTTGTGAAAAGAAGTAAAATATGAAAGTTTTGGAAAGAATACATGTATTTGTAACTCTGGATGGCCCTATTGCATAAGAGAGGTATTTTAGTTTTAAAAATAGGCTCAACCCCACTGAGATCAGCAAAGGTTTTGCATGAGCAAAGGCAACAGAATTTTGACTTGTCATTTAATATGAAGTTCTAAAATGTCTTCAAATTTGGTTGCACAACAGAATATAGAATGTCACAATTCTTTTCAGGATCTCTAGGGAAAGGTAATCATGGAATCACAGAACAGTTTGGAATAAACCTTAAAGATCACGTCTTTCCACCCCCTGCCATGGGCAGGGACACCTTCCATTCTCCCAGATTGCTCCAAGCCCCATCCAACCTGGCCTTGGAGTTTCCAGGGATCATGGGGCAGCCACAGCTTCTCTGGGCACCCTGTGCCAGTGTTTGGCATGGTTTGAATGGGTCTAACTGCTTTATACTGGAAAAAACCACAACATAATGCTAATTTTCAAACAGGAATTGTTTCTTCAACACAATTGCAGAGTGGATCAGCAGTTGTCAGGAAGATGAGGTTTCTCCATAGGTGCTGCAACGTGCAAGAGGCAAACCCACAGGGAGCAGGGGCTGTCTGTCCATAGGGTGACACCTCAAGGAAACCCTGTGGATGGAATAATCCCAACATCTGGGAGATTGTAGGGCCAGGTGAATCCTTGCTCTGCTGGGGGAAGGGAAGGAAGGGAAGGAAGGGAAGGGGGAAGGGAAGGGAAGGGAAGGGGAAAGGGAAGGAAGGAAGGGAAGGGAAGGAAGGGAAAGGAAGGGAAGGAAGGGAAGGGAAGGGAAGGAAGGGAAGGAAGGGAAGGGAAGGGAAGGGAAGGAAGGAAGGGAAGGAAGGAAGGAAAGGAAGGGAAGGGAAGGGAAGGAAGGGGAAGGGAAGGGGAAGGGAAGGGAAGGAAGGGAAGGGGGAAGGAAGGGAAGGGAAGGGAAGGGGAAGGGGAAGGGAAAAGGGAAGGGAAAAGGAAAAAAAGGAGAAAAAAAAAAGGAAAAAAAAGGAGAAAAAAAAGGAGAAAGGACAGGACAGGGGAGGGAAAGGGGAAAGGGAAAGGGAAAGGGAAAGGGAAAGGGGAAAAGGAAAGGAAAGGGAAAGGAAAGGGGAAAGGGAAAAAGGGAAAGGGAAAGGAAAGGGGAAAGGGAAAGGGAAAGGGAAAGGGAAAGGGAAAGGGAAATCCATCTTGGCAGCCTCTCTGGAAGAGTGTCAGCTGTGGGGCAGCAGGTGTGAGCCACAATCTCCTTCATCCTTGCACAGGAGGTGTGAAACAGGCAATGTTTGCTGTGGAGAGAGCCAGGGTGCAGGAAAACACAGCCCAAGTAAGACCTGAGCCCACAACTTCAGTATCTGATGGTAAGGGCACTGGGATTAAGGGAATCTGTAGCACAGATGAGCTGATCCAAGGTCAGAGCAGTCCTGTGTCCATTTGATGGGAAGCTAATGAGTGGGAGGCAGGGCTGAGATGGATCTGGTTGACTTCTCTAATAAAAACCTCTCTTTTTTCTCTCAATTTTGGCATTCTTACCCCAAAACAAAACTAAACAGAGCATTGTGCTGGAACAGGATTTTTTTTTAAAAGTACTTGGTCCCTCATTTGAGGGAGTGATCATAGCACAGGAGAAAAGAAACAATATAAATATTGTGTGTTATGAGCTCTACTATCAGAGCTAAATGCCAGATAATGCTGGGAGCTCCCAAACATTGATTCTCTGAGCTGGAAAGGAGTTGCAATATTCTCTGAGCCTGCAAATATGCATCATTTAAATAACTATCTGTGCTAATCTAGTATAAATAATCCACAGGATTATTCCCATTATTTCCAGGATAATGGGAAGGAGTTGATACCAACCTGCACCTCCCAAAGAACAGAGATCAGGGTGAGGAATGTGCAAGAAAAAACTGAATTTCTCAGGGCAGAAGGGCAGAAATCTCACACAGAGCTCCAAACTGCAGCAATGTAGAACATTCCTGTCAAATTCCACCTTCACAACAACATGGAGAACTTTTCTGCTGAATGAGAGGCTTGGTGCAAACATGTTAATGCAGACCTGGTTTGGCTTCCATTTCTTTCTCTTTTTTTTTTTTTTTTTTTTTCCACCAGCAGTTCAGGAAGGACAGCTGAGGTGTGCACAGTGTCCTCCTGAAATCCTGGTGTATGGGATGATGGGAATACACAGCCACCAGTGTGTGCTTTATTGGATCAACTGGTATTGCTGGAAATATCAGGCAAACTTTCAGGGATGCAAGCCCCTATTCAGGTCTGAAATAGAAGCAGCAATTTCCAGAGCTAAATACAAGCTGAGAACAAATGCTCAGATGTTAATTAGGTATGTATCAATTAGGCTTTTGTTTAAAGGAAATGTATTTGGGAGCTGCAGAGAAGAAAGGATGGGGAAGAGGGCGGAAAATGAGAGACAGAGAAAGTTAAACCTAAATGAAGCTGCTTGTCACCTGGGGGGAGGAAGAGGCAGGTAGTTTATAGCCTGGGGAACAAGAGTCAATCGTGGTGAGTGGGAGGAGAGTAATCATAAAAGTCACATCTGCAGAGTGCATGCTCCTCCAGAACAAGTGGCTTTATGAATTTCAATGCTCAGCCTCATCTTCAGGAGGGGTTCTGGGGGCTGTTGGGAAGAAAAGTACTGAGATGCCAAAGGTGTTTGGGGAGCTGTGCTCTCCCCGTGGCACAGCTGGCTTGGGTTTAATTACAGCATGAAAATACGAGCCCACTTCGGTCTGTCCTGATTGATTAATTTTACTTACACAGTTACCACGAGGCCACTGGATTCATTTTATGGTGTTGGGAATGTGGGTGTGGGATTTAGAGAAACTCAGAGAGTCGAGGGTGGGCCTCATTTCCCCACTTTAGATGGGGAGGATCTGCTTGGGTGGAGAGTGAGGGATGAGAAAATGAGTTATCTCTGACACTTTAAGGGGTGTTAGAGTCCACATTCCAGTTTTCCATGAGTTTCTGCTGGTGAATTTGGGAGGAAGCTGTGTTTTCCCTGCCTCATGCAGGATCCTTTTGAGGAAAGGGATGGTGAGCCCTGCAATCAAAGAGCTATTCCCATCTATGTCACTGGGAGGCCCAAATCCTCAAAAATGCTGTGTTTTAGGTTAGCAGCACCACATATCGTACATTCTACTAAATAAATATTGAAAATGGAGACTCTGTTCAATCAGATCAGTAAGAAACCAAATGTTCAGTCAATATTGTGAGTACTCTCCTGTAAGAGTTCATCTGTTGATTCCACTCAGCCCACACAAGCCTGAGGTGCATTTTGTTGAAACAAGAAACCTCCCTGTGAAGCCAAGTGTTATTTTTAAGTGGCTTTGTATTAAAGGTAGCCTGAATTTTCTGTGAAATACAAAACTGGTGAGACAAGTTTAGGAAACCTTACTGTGGCATGAAATACTGTTTATCTTCAATGCATTTTTTCCCTGCGTATACAAGCACAGAATTCAAATTAGAACATTTTGTAAGGAAACATGGAAGGGTTTTATATTATCAAACTGTGCACAGTCTGTGAGCTGTAAAAAGCTGGATACTTCTAGATTACTAAAATGTCCCTCAAGTCATAATTATAAATCAATATGCATGCATACAAAAGATTGGTGTCTCCATAAAGTGCCTGAAATTCAATATTTTTAGTCTACTGTGCCTTCTGAAAGTGCCTGTATATTTTATATTCCCTGTGAGCTGAAAATCGTCTCTGTATTTTATGTATTGTTATTTGTGGAGCTCTATTTGCAAACATAAGTAACAGCTAGTACTGGAGATGATATACAGGCTGTACAACATGCCCAAAGAAAACAAATCTGGAAGGAAATAAATGCCCCCAACCATAAATCCCAAGGACATGATGAGAATTTTTAACCTCGTGCCAGTGCTGTTAGAAGTGTTCCAGAGCTGTGTGGGATGCATTCTTTCAGCTGGCAGGGGGGGAGAAGAGCTCCAGACTCTGGTTAATGTGCAGGTTTCCATGGCTGTGGTCCCTGTTTGTGCAAAAAGCTTTGTTTGAGATGGTGAGAGGCACAATCAGGGCTGTGTTAGTTCCTCCTGCTGCTGTGGGGTGTTCACAGGCATTTTCCTGCTGGTCCCTAGGTGAGCACGGCGCCTTGGAGGCTGTTCCAGCTGCCAGGCAGGATGCACAGCTGGAGGGTGACCTGATGGGGTGTCCCTGATTCTGACTGGGACAGCTTGGAGCTGGCAGCAGGGAAGGGGCTGCCACGTGGTTCCCAGGTTTAGAGCCTCACTTAGAATCCTGAAATGATTTAGGTTTGAAGGGACCTTAAAGATCATCTACTTCCACCCCTGCCATGGCAGGGACACCTCCCACTGTCCCAGGCTGCTCCAGCCCCAGTGTCCAACCTGGCCTTGGGCATTCCAGGGATCCAGGGGCAGCCACAGCTGCTCTGGGAAACCAGTTCCAAGTGCCTCTCCACCCTCCCAGGGAAGAATTCCTTCCCAGTTGTCCTGGTTTGAAGGACAGGTGTCTGCCAATAAAGGCAAAAGCTTCTCTTTTAAATTGAGAATGTAAAACCTCTTCCTCCAAATTATTATAATATTGAAATTAAGGGGCTCTCAGGCAAAGATACGGGAATTAGGAATAACAGTTCTTTGCTAGGAAAATTAAAATAGAAATGCAGTATTACAAAGAACAATCCCAAACCCTGCCAGAGTCAGAATCCAAGCTGACACCCGTCAGTCAGTCAGGGTGTTGGCACAGTCCCATTCCATGGTGGCTGCATCCTCCTGCAGTGGCAGATGTGGCTCAGCTGGAGCAGTGCTCCTGGAGAAGGGGCAGTTTCCTCTGAAGGTGCAGGGATGATGTGGAAAGGTCTGGCTTTCCTCTGGAATGCAGTGGGAAGAAGGTTCCTTGGTGTCCCAAATGTCAGTTTTTCTCTGGGTAGGAAAGGCTTGGCTCCTGCCCTGGCTGGAGCATCTCCCATGGGATGATGGAATTTTATCAGCCATGCCCTGGGACTCACTGGCCATGAACAGGAGATCTCTCCTGGAGGGAGGATGGGCTGTGGCAAAGATAAAGATGATTGCCCCAGCTGGTTTAAAGCTGCCCATGAGCAGATAATGTGTGCCAGGAGATCAGGGGCACTGCCCCTCCCGGCTGGGACAGATGGGGACAGAATTCACATTGCTGGCCACATCCTGTATTGCAACCCAAGACACCAATATCCCATCCAACCCTGCTCTCTGTCAGTTTGAAGCCATTCCCCCTGTCCTGTCACTACAATTCCTGATGAAGCATCCCTTCCCAGATTCCTTGAAGCCCCTCTTCAGGTACTAGAAGGCTGCTATGAAGTCTCCAACCTTCTCTTCTCAGTCTGTTCATTCACCAGGAGTGCCAGGAAGCTCCTTGGCCCAGCCACAGCCTGCAAAGCAATTTTGGGAGCACTGCTGGTGTCCTCTGAAGAGCCTTGAGCACCAGGAAGCACAGCCTGGGAATCTCAGAGGGGACTCCCCAGCACAGAAATCTCCTTGTTGCTGACACAGTCTCAAGTTTGTGTCCTCTGGCCCAAGGCATCAACACAGAAATGGTTTTTCATTAATGTGGAAGGATTCAGATTAAGTGGAGAAAAGGTTTTCTTCAGTTCTAGGTCGGCTGCTTTGCCATGACACCAAATAATATTGAAGATAAGCTTGAAAATAAGGGCCTGGAGATGAACAAAGTACAGCTTGATCCCTTTGCAAAATATACCCCAATGAATCAACACTTTCTATTGGGAAACCACTTCTCCATACAGTTCACACATTATTTTTACATTTCTGACAACCAGAAGGCCTTGTTAACAATGCACATGAATAGAAAGCCAAAACTCCATGTTTTTTACCCCCTCAAGTCACAGGATGATGTTATCCTGGTCAATGGACATTCCTCTAATAAAGTGGATTTTTGTTTGAGTTTAGGTTGTGCTCAGCTACACTGGCAACAACAGATGTCAGCAATAGGAATCCTTGTATCATAATAAGGTAGATGCTTTTCAACATGAGCATTTAATTCAAAATAAGGATATTTTCAAGGACAATTTCAACACGCCCCAATGTAAATTGCTTACATTTTTGTCTATGTAACATTATAAAATTCATTTCAAAGCTCTTCCTTGGGCAAGCAAGATAGAAAGGCAGTGGATGGTCAGAATTTGAAACAGCTTTGTGCACAAACAGCACATGGCAGACCCTGCACTTGTTCTGACAGACTGGCTGAAAATGCCACCAGCAGCTCAAAATCTGGCACAAGTTATGGAGATACTAAATGCTAAATGTGCAAAACAACTTCTCCTTCCTGAGTTCAGGTGTCAGATTCCTCAGGTTTTTTTGCACAGAATGTCACTGGAAAGGATTCTAAGCAGGGGCTTCTTTCAAGAGCACCTGTGCTGGTTCGTACCAAAGATTAACATGAGACACACTGAATAATTCAGAATTCTTTGAGTGGGAAGAAAGAAGAGTACACTGAAAATAACTTGTTTTTCTGGAAGAAGTTTGCCTTTTTGTAAAAGAAAAAAATAAAATAATAAGCTTGAACTGTTTTATTATGAAATACAGAATTTCAGACAAAACATTTCATCAATTTTAGATATGGTCTGTGTGCTGGATCTGCTCTGCTGAGAAGTTAAAGTGCATTTCCCATGGTCATTATCAACTCTATCCCTGAGGAAAAAAACACTGTTCAAACTGAATTCCAGAAGCCACCATTGCTGTGACACAACTCAGCAGCCCACAAGTAGAACAGAGACATAAAACATTCAACATCTCTTTAAAGTTAAGAGTTTCAAATCCACATTTTTTTAGCTTAGGATATTTGAATTTCAATTTTTTTTAAAAAAGGATTTTTTTTTTTACACAATTGATTGTTTTATTTTGAAATGGAATTTTATGGCAAATGCTTCTTATAAAATAATGTATTGAAATGGAGAAATGTTATTTCTGATCCAAAGATAGTTTTGTTAGAAATTTTGAAAACTTCCCTTGATTTTATTACAAGATAGGAACGGAAAAATGTTGATCTGAAAGCTCAAGATAATCAGCTGTACATAAAATGTGTTTTAAAGTGTAAATATTATATTAACCATTATTATTATTAACCAGTTTTTCTGAAATAATAAATATCTTGCATTTCCAGTCCTTGATCTTGCTGTAACATAACATTCCTGTCTGACAGGAGTTTTGCTGATTTCCTTGGGACCCAAAGCACAGATTCTTCTTCTCCAGTCCCATCAAACTCATTGTCTTGGAAACTAGGATAGTCTATTTATGTCATTTATGTCCATTATTTTGCTGTGATATCACATGCTGGGTTACAAAGGTTGCAATTTTATTTCATTGCATGAGGGGAAAAAAAAAAAAAAAAGAAGAAGAACTTATAACTTAAACGGAGAGAACTGGTTTTAACTTTTCATCCTACACGAGTGTCACATTCCTGATTTTCTTTGGGCTCATCAGATAATCAGTACGTCTTTGAGGTCGCACCTAAGGGAGAGAAAAAACAGTTTCAGAGCTAGAAGAAATCCCAGAAAAGCAGTGCCACAAGGGGTCTCAGGAGGTTACCTGCCAACCCCTCACCCCAGAGCATCACAGCAACACGAAATCCATCATCAGCAACCCACTCAAAATCCAAACACAAAGGGAAGCATGAGAAGCAGAACGAAACAAAAGCTTCACATGCAACACGCTGCTGGCACTTCTGGGAATTCATTATCTGATCTTCTGCTGCCTGAGAACTTCTGGTGGCCTCTGCTCTGGGTGCTTCTAAGCAAAAGGTGATGTTGGGTGTTTCTCCTCTGGTTCTCTTAAAGGAAATAAATACCTGTAAAGCTGTAAAAAATCGGAATGTTTGCTTTCCAGATCCATTAGAAATCACAGCATACCAGCATTTCACGTGGCTGGAAGATGATTCTCAGCATCTCAGTGTTTATCCCAGCCAGGCTTTTTTTAAACTTCCCCAGACTGCCAGGATTCCACCACCACTGGCTGCAGCCTGTTCTCAAACTGACCCCACTGGGATCAGAGCAGGGCAAATGCTCAGCAGCCTTGGAAAGCTTTTGCTCATCTGAAACAAGTGCTGGTGCATCTCCAGTCCTAATTACTTCTGTGCTTTTACAAAATATCATTGGAGAGGAAAAGATGAGGAAAAATTCACGCTCAACTGCATCCAAGTAACATAAACTTTGGATTTTTAAATGTAGTAGCAACACCTCCTCCCTGCAATTCCTCACCTGGTCTCAAACCCTTGGAAATTAATGAAAATGTCACTGTTTTTCTCAGTGAAATGTTTTATCAAGGCAAACTTGCTTCTCTAACTACTGACCAATTTTCCTGAGGTTTGTTTTTGGAGCATTAATCATCTACAGTCTGTATTGCTCTGGTATTCTTCCAGTATTAAACATCTTCAATAATGCATTTGGTACACATACATTATTGAATAACACATGGAGGCAAATGTTAGATAACAAATGTGGACAACATGCCTCTGGTATTTAATGAGCCCCAGCACCACTGTGGGATAAATTTAACTATCCTAGAAGCATTTCACAAGACAGCTGCCTTCTGTTTTAAACACAACTCTCTTTCTCACCCTCCCATCCCTTCTTGTTGCTAGAACATGCTGCTGTTTTCTAAATTTACCCTTCTTTACTGTTTATTTTTGCAGAGGGGAGAGGTACTCTGGGAAGTAACAGCATTGCCTGGCTCTGCTCAAGGACCTTTTCAAAGATCCTTCTGCTGTGCTTAATTTCTTGCCCAAGGATTTCAGTGGTGTTGTGCAGAGAAGCTCTCTACTACCTCTTCCACCAAAATAACAAATTTCCAGATAGAAGGGGGAAAAAAAACCTGAAAAAATGCCATAAGCAAGTTTTATCTTTGTGGAAAGGAAATATTCCCAGATATTGTAGTCTGTGGGAATAAAGAATACTGAACCAGCAGCATACTGAGCAACCAGAAAGTTTCAGAGGGGGCCCAAGAACTCAGTGTCTCTAAAACTCCCTGAAATAGGTCATGTTTTGAATCCCATGTTCAGCAAAATACTGAGGTGAGAATATTTCCCAGAACTTGCTGCAAAAAGTACTCTATTGCACCAGATTTGCTAAAGGGAGAAAAAGACATTAATAAGAAAGTTCATCCAACAGTGCTGTGGAAAGAGGCAGTTTTGGGGCTGTTTGGAGGCAATGCTACAGGAGATTTAGGGAGGGATTGTGCCCCTGAGCCCCCCCAGGTGTGACCCCACCTGCAGAGCTGCCCCAGCCCTGCCCCAGCCCAGCTCAGAGCTGGAGCTGCTGCAGAGAGCCCAGAGGAGGCAGCAGGATGAGCAGAGGGATGGAGCAGCTCTGCTGGGAGGAAAGGCTGGCACAGCTGGGATTGTTCACCTGCACAGGAGAAGCTTTGGGCTGAGCTCAGGGTGGCCTTGCAGGGCCTGAAGGAGCTGCAGGAAACAGGGAGAGAGACAATTCCCAAGGGCTGGAGGGACAGGACACAGGGAATGGAGGGGGACAGGACACAGGGAATGGAGGGGCAGGACACAGGGAATGGAGGGACAGGACACAGGGAATGGAGGGACAGGACACAGGGAATGGAGGGACAGGACACAGGGAATGGAGGGACAGGACACAGGGAATGGAGGGGCAGGACACAGGGAATGGAGGGACAGGACACAGGGAATGGAGGGACAGGACACAGGGAATGGAGGGGCAGGACACAGGGAATGGAGGGGCAGGACACAGGGAATGGAGGGACAGGACACAGGGAATGGAGGGGCAGGACACAGGGAATGGAGGGACAGGACACAGGGAATGGAGGGGCAGGACACAGGGAATGGAGGGACACAGGGAATGGCTCCCACTGCCAGAGGGCAGGGCTGGATGGGATATTGGGAATTAGGAATTGTTCCCTGGGAGGGGCTGGGATGGAATTGCCAGAGCAGCTGTGGCTGCCCCTGGATCCCTGGAATGTTCAGTTCCAGGTTGGACATTGGGGCTGGAGCAGCCTGGGACAGTGGGAGGTGTCCCTGCCATGGCAGGGGTGGCACTGGATGATTTTTTAGATCCCTTCCAACCCAAACCATTCTGACATTCTCTGATTTAGGTTTGCAGATGATTCTGAACAGGGGGGAGCCAGACAAGAGCAGCAACTGGATCCAAGCCCTGTGAGAGCACTGGGGAAAGATTAACCCCACCAGGCCTCTTTTTCTTTAAAAATCCCATTTCAGGAATGAACCAGCCAGCCCCTGTCTGTCATGGCACTTCTCCTCACCACCAAAGCAGAAACTGAGCAGAGTTTGCTCCCAGGGTGGGGCTGACATCCATGAGAACTCACCCTTGCCCTGCTGCATCTCTCAGAGTTATTTGCTTTACAGTTACTTCTACTTCATGCTTACTGTGCTCCAGTAACAATTAATGAATAACTCCATGAATTTCAATCAACTCATGCTGTGTGCTGGCCCATTTTCTGCCCCATTTTCTGAAGCAGCAGAGCCTTCCTGAGGTTGCACTTCACTGAAATGGAGGCTGCTGGTCACTGACCTAAAACTCATTTTCTGAATGCAATGGAAGATCTCGAACAACACATTACAAATACAATACAATACAAATACAAATAATGCAGAGGAGCAGGACCACAACAACCACTTCATATTTATACTCTGATCTGCTGGAGCCCCTGCTTGGTTTTGATTTCAAAGTTGTCTCCTCTTTAGATAAATTCAGTGCTCTTCTAGTCCTGCCAGTCCTAGTCTGAGGAAAAATGACTTTATAATTCATTACACCCTACAGATTGAAGGGGGGAAACCCCATCTCCAGTGCTTTGCTGCACATCATAGGAGCAAGTTTCTGAGGTGGCCCCCCATCAGGAAGGATGCACTAACATCAGCATTTCTTTTATATAGTTTAAAATCTCTTTGTACTGCCAGCTTGGCATCCAGTTAACCATGGATATCTGACAGTCACATGCTTCAAAGCCTGCCTGTTGATTTATCATCTGCCTTGGATGCCTTTTCACAGAGATTACTATAAAAGGATTATGATACTGGGAAAAGCTTCACATAGTTTGTTGGTTTGGTTGGGGAAACAGATGCTGCACAGATCTTTTCATCTCTTCCAGCTCTCCAGCCAGACAAAAAGGGAGCTAGCAACACATGGATGAATCAGAAGGCAAACTGAGTGTGTGTCAGCTGGTTTCAGGGTTGAACCCTTCTGTGGTGTCAGTCAATGAAAGAAGGATTTCTGCTCTTACAAGCATGTTTGAGTCAGTTCTGCACCCCTTGTGATACCAGTGATGTGAAAGATGAGCACACATCTGGCCCTGAGAAGCTCTGATGGGACAGATGGCAGCTCCTCAGACACTGGGGCTGTGCAAGTGTGTGATAAACTGAAGGCTTGGTATTAGCCAGCCAAAAAAAATTCAAGTCCAACTGCCTTAGAACAAACTGCTGACATTAATGGGGTGGGAGCACTCCCAAATCTGTCCACATGCATCACACACTGGGCTAACAAAAACAGAACAAAAAATCAGGGGGGCACAGCTTTCTGGTTCTGGGGGTTATTTCTCCCCCTGCCCTTAGTTTTCAATTGTGATTCTAAATTCACTTCACTTACAGGAAAACACACACCCCACAAATTCTGGATACCCTCATAATAATTCAGTTACACTATTACTGCAAGTAACAAACCAGTTCCATCCTGTCAACTTTTTGGACACTCAGCACATTTCCCATCAATACAGCCAAGAAATTCCCCCTTGTTTCTTCAAGAGTTAATCCCACCCATATGCCTTTACTCCTCCCCTTCTCCCATAGACATTTGGGGAAAAAAAAACCTGCAAACTATTTCTCTATCTGTATTATCAATATTTATTGCTCTCTTAATCATGATATGCTAACCAATGGGTATCATAACATGACATATCTGCAGCCCATTTCTTCAGCAGGAGTAAAATTGTTTGCTTTCATCGATTAATTTTTCTATTTATTGACCTTTTAATTCAATCTTGATCACTTAATTTTTCTTTCCAACAACCCTCTGAGTCGGAGCAATCCTATAAGGGGCAATAAATGGAGCTGCAATTCATCATTCATTTCCCTCTCAGTATAAAACCACAACCACAGCTAAATAATATCTCCAGTTTATAGAGTGCCATTTGGAGTAGTTAAGAAGAAAAATAGATCCTTCCCCATTAAGGGTGCCATGACTCACTCAGGATTGGAGAGGAGGAGGAGGAGGAGGAGGAGGAGGAGGAGGAGGAGGAGGAGGGGAAGATTCCTGGAGCTGTGCTGAAGTCACAGCAGGGATGGATCAGCCCATTGGGAATGAGCAGTCACAGCCTCTTGTGGAATGGGCTCCTGGCTGATCACAGAGATGTTTATGGCATATTCAATGACATAATTGTGAAGCTCATCTAGGAGATTGTCCAATCCTGCAAGTTGCTCAGTCCTGAGAGCTCCTTCTGTGGGAACTTGGAAAACCTAATTCTTTGGAGCTGGTGCTCAGGACCTGGCAGAACTGGCCCTGTGGCCCCAAAATCTGCAAAATCCCAGGCAGGGGATCCCCCTCACTGCTCTTGGGTTTTGGAAGGAGAACTGTGTGCCAGGGAATGAGGAACTGTTCCCTCAGTGGGATGCTAAAACCCATTTTTCTGGCAGCTCAGCCTGGTATTGGGAGCAAGGATGACACTCTCCCATCCCTGACAGGAACTACATTTGCAATTAAACAGAAGCTGCACCCTGCTCTCAGTTTGACCTTTTCTCAGTTAATATCATCACAATGAAGACCTTCCAGCACCTCTGACTGATGCTCCTGGCCCCCTCTTCCAGTGGCTGGTAATTCTGTCCCTCAGCTCAATAATTTGCTTCGTTACTCATCATTTTTTCAACGTCTAGCACACCTTTGATTTTCCTCCCTTGTTCTTTGCCAGACCTTTTGTTCAGGTTGTGAATTGATCAGTGCAATTACTGGGCAGCATTTATCTTCTGTGGACGTTTTGCATTAGTTTCTGAATCAGAGAGTTTGAATGGCCAAAAGCTGAGCTCAGTGGTTTTCTGTTGTCACCCTTTATGACACACACCAGGGATTTCAGGTTTATACCCAGCTGGGTCTATGGGTAACAAATCCTGAGGAAGCAAAACCTGGGATATGAAGTCTCCTTCAATCTCCCAAATTGTTTGAAATTGTAACTTTTTTACATTAGGAACAGAAGGGATCAAATTTGAAGCCATTATCCTCAGAGACACTGGAATAGATAAAGTTTTACATCTTCAATCTGCAATTTTTCCATCAGTAGATGGACTTCTGCTCCTCAGGGAGGCCTTGGATTTTCCTTCCTTCTCCTTGACCTCTAAAGAAGCACTGCAAGGACTTCTGCTCATTTTTCCTGATTATCCAGGGAGAGAGAAGTAATTTATTGGAGTCCACCCCTTCCTGACCTCTTTCACTATGGAAAAAAAAATTCTCAGGATAACTTTTCTTTCTCCTGTTTTTTGGGGTTTTTTTGGGGGTGGTTTTTTTTGTTTGTTTGGTTTTGTTTGGGTTTTTTTTTGGGGTTGGGTTGGGTTGGGTTTTTTTGTTTGGTTTTTTTGGGGTTTTTTTTTTGTTTGTTTGTTTGTTTGTTTTGTTTTTTGTTGGGGTTTTTTGTGTTTTTTTTTTAATTTTGGGGTTTTTTTATTTTTGGGGTTTTTTTTTTTGTTTGGTTTTTTTGTTGTTTGTTTGTTTGTTTGTTTGTTTTACCTCCTGTTTCTCACTAAAAGGTCCTGGAGAATAAAGATGAAAATTCTTTGGGAATGTTTCCAGTACTCAGGCAGGGAAAGCCAACTGAGAATCACAACTTTCTGCCCTTAGAAATGGCAGGAAGGCAGGTGGTTTCTGAACAAATTGTTGGATTCAGCACTAGCCAGCAAACAGCTAAATGACTCAACATCTGATTTCTCCTACTTGACAAGAAATATAATAAAAGAACACTACAATGGTTATTAGGCAATATATTGGCATCAGTGGTGATTGAATTTTATTGGAATTTATCCAGGAACATCTTTGGTGAGAAAACCTGTATTATGCAGTTAGCAGGGAAGTTTATGAATGTAAAAGGAAAATGCTTTTTGTCTGGGAAATGTTTCACTCTGTTTGCATTTATTGGGATAAAATTAAATCATGGACTGCAAATCCACAATTTAGGGTAAACCTTCAGCTGCCTTTTATCAGCTCCTGCTTGCACAGTCAGGGCCATCACAACATACTGAGAAGCCCTGTTCAAACTGAGAAATAGTTTGTCTTCATCAAACCATTTTTAGATTGTTAAATATTCCTCTAAGATATGGAAAATAGTTATAAATAATTTTCACCTCTTGATTCACCTCTTGGTGTATTTCAAGGATGTGTGTGCAGCTATTGATGCAGGTAGAAGCCACTGTAACAGAGTTTTTATATTGTCCAGGGACAACTGGTTTAAAAATAATAAATATTCCTATTTTTTGCAGTGTTCCTGGATTCAAAGTTTCCCTGGCCACCTGAACTCCTAGGCCATGTAACTCAGGATTTCCTGTGGAGGCTGCACCTTTCACATCTCAGTTTGAATCCCAGTCTCCTGATGGTCCCCACTCACAACATTATTGTTCTCACAGTGCATGGAGCTGCCTGAAACACCCAAATTCGATGCCTTTCAGTGTCACTAAATGCCCTAATGCCACTGCAGTGCCCAGCCAGTGCCCATGAGCCAGCACTGAGCACCCAGGCACTGGGAAATGGCCAAATGAATCCCAGAACCTCCAAATCCCAGAGTCAGCAAGGCTGGCAGAGACCTTCCAGATCATCCAGCCCCTCCATCAACCCACCACCAACACCATCACCCCTAACCACGTCCCAGGTGCCACATCCAGATGTCAAAATCCTGCCCTGAAATGTGTCCAGAGTGCTCAGCACAGCCTTTCCTGGCTGCCAGAGCACTTGTCACATGCATGGAAGCACAGCCAGTGCCCCAAAATCCTGTTCACAAGCATCCCAAACTCTGTCTGGAAGTGTTGCTTGGGGTTATAGATCCACACTGATGCCTCCACTGTTCTGTGCAGACTTTTCAGCTTTGCCTCCATGGTATTTTGTTTGACAAGTAATTGATGTCAGCCATCATAACTAGCAGGCACAAAAGCATCAGTGCCATTGCTGTTATTTTTTACTGGTATTATGTGATCATTGTTTTAATTGTTGATTGAGTGCTTCCTTAATTTCCCTGTGTGCCAAAAGAAGTTGACACACTCTGCTGTGATTTATGTGCAATGTCATCCCCAAGACAGATTTCTGCATTGTGCATGTTAAAGCAGATCTTCAGAAATAAATGAGTTATCACTGTGTTGAGGAGTGAACTCAGTACCACATCACTGCCACTTCCTCAAGAGAGCATTGGCAAAAACCATCCTGGAGCTGCTAAATGGATTGTACAAAAATGTGGCATAAATTAAGATTCACATTGCTCTTGTGCTGGAGGCTGAGAGAGAACAGCACCAGCCTTCAGAATGAGGCCACTGAGACTGGAGCCAGTGGAGGAATAAACACTGAGCTCTTCATTTTACATTTTATCCATGTGGAGAAGGGGCAAAGCTCTGGGGGCACTGGGTGTTGGGTGTTTGCTTTCCCTCCTAGCTCTTACTGCTGGGACACCAAAGGTTTCAACATCAATGCAAAGTTCCTGATTGAAGCAACTTCTGGAATATTGGAAAATACATCAAGAAAGGATCCAGAGAAAAGGCACATTTATTTCCTCTCTCTATGCTGGATTTTGTTTGCAAAGGAACCTCAAACCTCACCTTCACAGTGCCTCCATCTTATATCCACATCTCCTTCAAGTCTGAAGGAAAATACAGCCAAGAATGCTGAAGGGACATTCCACTCACCCAATTACAGCTGGAATCGACTTATAACTGTCTACCTCCACCCAAAATCTATGTTTGGCTCCAGCACAATACACATTCTGTGAAAAACAAAAAGAAAAAAAAGCTGGAGATATTCAAGATATCAGCATTACCTTTGGTACAGAACTGATGTGCAAATTGTCATCAGGGCCAGCAAACTTAGAAGACATTGGGGGAAGAGAGGCAAGCCCTGCAACAAAAATTTTAAAAAAAGATTATTGTTACTCCGTGTCCACCACAGCATGAACCACAATGGCTAAATAGGATTTAATATTGAGAGCAAAACCAAGGCTGACTTTTGGGCTAACATGGCCAGATTTGTGCATTGAGGGAGTTTACAGGGGTGGCTTCTGTGAGGTGACACCAGGAGCTGCCCCCAGGGTCAGACAGAGGCAGCTCCAGGTGGCTCCAGCAGGGTCCTAACATTGGTGGCACCTCTGCCATAACATATTTAAGGAAAGGTAAAAAAAAAAAAACAGCACAGCAGGACCTGGGAAAGAGAAGTGAGAAAGTGTGAGGGAAACAGTCCTGGAGACACCCAGGAAAGTGGTGACCAGCCAAGGTCAACCCAGAACACAAACAAATATGAAAAAAGCCAATCTAGGACTCTGTGGACTCAATTTGTCCAGATTCACTTAATTTTCCTTTTACTTTTATAACTGCTGCATTTTTTAATACTACATACTCTCAAAATCTGTCCCCTGTACTTATTTCTTCACCACTTATTTGTCAGAGAGGAAAGGATGTGTGCCTGGATTATAGACTCTGCACAATAATTTTATGCCATTAAGTGTTTGATTAAATGTTTTGAGAATAATGTGGTTATAAATGCAAGTGGAGGGTAAGGATTTGGTGGAGATTTACATTTGCTTTTGAAGAGTCTTTGTGCTTAAGGACAAGAATTTATAATGCCTTAGTCATTTATCAGTAAAATAATAGTTCACTTACTGCACTAACTGCCTTTATTCTTTTCTTTTTTTTTTTTTTTTTGTTGGTAGTGGTGGATTTTTCTTTTGTTTTCACAAACCAACTGCAAAATATTGCCTAAATTGCTGCTTGTATGAAAATCCAGTCCTCCCACATCTGGCCCCAGAAGATAATTGGAAGAACAAAGGCATTTAAAAAATCAAACCCAGAACTAAATCTAAATTCAATTCCAAAAAACTTGGATGTTTCTTCAATATTTTTGGAGGATGTTCCTCTAAAAAACTGAAAACATTCTGGAGAGGTCCAGGAAAAGCACAAGTCCTTCAGTAAACATTGTGAAACCTCATAATTTTAATTGCTTGACCTGTTGTCCAGAAGGCCCATGTTGAGAAGCAATTTGACAACCTGTGATTCACCAGCTTAGACTCACTTGGGCTTTGTTCTGTGTTCCACAATTCCTCTGGAATGTATCCCAGATTTTCACTGCCACTCCTGTGACTGTTTTCCAAATCCCCATCTTTTTTCTTCTCAGCTGAAACTTTTCTAGAAAACAAAAATCTGTCATTAGAAGTTCTTCATGGTAGGAGAACTCTTGGGTAGCAGACTAGAGAGAAAAAGTACATGTCTCACATCCCAAAAAATAGTAAAACATATTCCAAGCAATTAGCTGGTACAAATCTCATTCCATGGAACTATTGCCCATGGAATTCTGTTTGGAAAGTTTCCATCAGCTGCAATGTCAAAACCCATGAGAATAAGGCAACCTTCAAAAAGTGAGGACCCTGTGCCAGATCATGGGTTTTGTAGAAAATGAATTTTGATCTCTGATTCTGAACTGCAGCACATTTAGGTGCCCAATAATGGAACACCAGCCAGGTCACCTATGACAGCTCATCATTTTGGTGCCCCGCTGCAAAACCAAAGTGTGTCCTCACATCTCCACAGTCAGGGATTCATCTGTACACCCTGAAGTTAATCTTTCACTCTGAAATTTACTTTCCACGTGAGAGAAATTCCTTGGTTAAAGTTACACAACTCTGAATTTGCAGAATGGTGCCCCCACAGCTGCACAGGGAGAGAATGGTGCTTTGGTACCCAAAATTCTGATGCTAGGGGAGATGCTACTATTTATCTGTTGGACTCCTCTCTGGACCAGTCCCAGGTCCACTTCTGCCTAGGTTTGAGGTATGCCAAACACAAATCAATGATGGAAAAACAGGAATTTTTAGTGGGAAGGGGTGGCAGTGATGTTGGTGGAAACTGCTGCGTGTCCTTGTAAAAAAAAATTGTAGTGAAGGTTGGGCTCTGCTCCCAGAAAACAGGGACAGGAGGAGAGGGAACAGCTCAGGCTGGGCCAGGGCAGGCTCAGGGTGGGCACAGCAGGAATTTCCCCATGGAAAGGGAGCTCAGGGATTGGAAGTGCCCAGGGAGGTTTGCAGTGCCCATCCCTGCAGGTGTCACCTGGACGTGGCACTCAGGGTGACAAGGTGGGCATGGGCACAGCTGGGACTTGTTGGCCTTGCAGATCTTTTCCAACCTCAATGATCCCATGATTCTGTAATTCCACTTTTTTTATATATTTAGTAGGAATCACTTTGCAGGCCCACAGAGCTTCAGAGGGGTGTTACTGATGCACACACAAATCTGGTGAGCCAACTGCCAGCTATGGGGCTTTTTCAGGAGATGAATAGGTTGGACACCACCAAGAGCCCTGCCATGGTTGCAAGAAGACAAAAGCAACTGTTTAGAGCTACCACCCCCAGATGTTACATGACACTGTGCTGTTTCTTTTATCTGAGCCTTAGATCCCAACAAACTCAGTGGAGTAGCCAAATAAAAAGCAGCTACCAAAAAAAAAAAAAAAAAAAAAAAGAAGTGTGGGAGGTATAGGAAGATAGCCAGCCAAGTTAAAAATAAAGCAGTGTATGTTTGGTCTCACAACTGCTTTGCTACCACAACAATGCAGCTTCCAAAATCTGGACAAGCATCATTCTTTGTACAGAAGGGAATTTCCCCCCCAAAGGAAAAAAAAACTGAGCCTACAAAATCTGTGATTGTTAATGATCCTTGTGATTTCAGGGTCATTGTTTTTCAAAACCTTGAAGAATTGTCAACACTGAATCTCCAAGTCCAAACTGAGCCTCAGAGCCTGAACTCATCCCAGTTTTCTTCACTTTAAAGTATAAGCAAGGTTTGTGAACATAGTGAGACAACTCATCTTTACAGTTAATTCAGAAATAGTAACTTTGTAGTACTGAGAGCTAAAAACACACTTCTGCCATGAAGGTGGAATTGTTTCTGCCCAGACCAGATGCAAGAACATAGAGGGAAAGGAAAGTTATGCCCTAGGCCCTATTCTGGAGCTGTTAATGTCTGAAAGAGGAGGTGCAGATCCACAGCAGCAAGGCAGGGTCTGGCAGGACACGGAGCTGACTGTTCCAAACTCCACTGCTGGGCAGGTCCTTCCCTGCATGTTCAACTGGTTTTGCCTCAGTAGGGTTGATCCTTGTAGAAGTTTTTGGGATTCTGAACCAAGTCAGAATCCAAGAAATCCCTGTTGATTTCCTCCTGCCCTGTTTATATAGCTGCATTGGGCAAAATGATGAATTTAGCCCCACAAAGTAAGAAATAACATGGAAGTTAACATTTATGGCATGGCATAATAAGCATCATTTCCTTGGGAGAAAACAGAGGGTATCTAATTGCCTGACTTTGTTCCCTATCAATAAAGTGCTCTACAAACGGAAATCTGTCAACAGACCTCCACAAACTTTCCCCACAAGAAGGTGCTAATGAAACTGGGAATTATTGTGTCAGGAAACAGGGTGGAACATTCTGCAAACTCATTAAGGGATGGGGAGTTAAAAACCCCACAAGCAAAGGCAGAGAATGAATTTACAGTGCTGCCTAAATATAAATAATAACATGAATAACCCCACTGCCATGGCTGTCACAGCCACACAGGGGCTGATGAAAAGGATCTTAATGCTGAGAGCCACCAGTTATTGATTTCTAAAGTTTTCCAGCTCAGTGCAATAATGGACAAACAGCTTTGCACAGAAACACATCTGGCAATCACAATGAAGTGCTGATACCCATCCATGGGGCAGCTATAATATTATATTCTTATTAGATATATTATATATAATATTAATACGTTATATAATATATATTATATATATAACTGTATATAAATATGTATTTGTGTCATAATATAATATAATATAATATAATATAATATAATATAATATAATATAATATAATATAATATAATATAATATAATATAATATAATATAATATAATATAATATAATATAATATATAAGTAGATGATATTGTATTGTATACAATTATATACAAAAATTACATTAAATTAGATAAATTACATTAAATTAAATTACATAATTAAATTATATAAAAATTAATTATGTAAATATAAATCAATGCACTAATCTTAAGTATATTAATATATATAAATATAAATTATATTGAATATAGAAATTACAGTAGATATATATAATTATATATGATATATGATATATGATATATTATATATTATATATTATATATTATATATTATATAAATATATTATATATTATATATCATAAGTAAATGTATATAAATATATATTTGTGTATTTATATATAATATAATAGAATAGAATAGAATATAAATTATATTATATTATATTATATTATATTACATATAAAAATACATTAGATAATTATATAAATAAATTACATAAAAATTAATTATGTAAATATAAATCAATAAACTAATCTTATGTGAGTATATTAATATAAATAATTATATAAATTATATCGAATATAGAAATTATAGCATATATATAAAATAATATCATATGTCATATATTATATATTATATATTATATATTATATATTATATATTATATATTATATATTATATATTATATATTATATATTATATATTATTATATTATAGTAGATATAGTTACATAAAATTATATATATATATTATATTTTATATATAATATAGAATATTTTTTAAAATAGAATTATCGAATATCTTGGGTTGGAAGAACGCTTAAAGATCATCTCTCTCCAAGCCCCTGCCGTGGGCATGGACACCTTCCCCTGTCCCAGGCGCTGCAGCAACACTCCCAGGGATGGAGAGTCACATCATCCCTGCACAGTGCCTCACCCCCTTTCAGTCAAGAATTCCTTTTTAATATCTGAACCCCTTTTTTGCCAGTTTATCCAGCCCTAAAGAGCCGGGTGGGGGGCGGTGGAACTCGCCCGCCCCGCTCCGGGGCTCGCCCGCTCGCAGCGCCGGTGAGGCAGTGACATCCTGTGGCGGCGGTGGCAATCGCCGGGCGGGCTCTGCTCGCCATCCCTCACCCATCCATCATCACCATCATCCATCCATCATCATCATCATCACCCATCCATCATCCATCCATCCATCCATCCATCCATCCATCCATCCATCCATCATCCATCCATCCATCATCCATCCTCATTCCCATAATCATTTGTGGTTTTTCTGGGGTTTGATGGGGTTTTCACCACTGTGGGATCAGAGTTTTCACTGCCTACTGCAAGCCCTGGTGCCCACATTGGACTAGGGATGCCATGGAGACAATTTTTTTTTAAATCCAGGCACATGAATTTAGGTGTCTTAGGCTTGGATTAGCCTTTCCTTGTTTCTTATGAAGAAATCCCAAAATGACTGGCTACCTTGACTTAAGGTTAGCTAGAGAGTGCCTTCTTTATGAGACATTCTCTATGTCTAGTCCTGGAAGCAGTAGGGCTGAGTTTACAATTAAATTAGAAATATTTTTAATGATAGGTCTAGTATTTCAGTAAAGTTTAGAACTATATAATTTAATTACATTTGTCTTGCTGCTCTTGGCATAAGCAGTCTAATACTAATGTCTCTGAATTAGACTGAGCTATATGAGATGTATTTGGAAATATAAACCTTCATCCCTAAGGTCAGTGCCCTTCCCTGGATGCTGTCCCCATCCCTCTGCTGTCCCCACAAGCTCACACAGCCAGGACAAGGACACTGTCACATCCCTCTTGCCACCCTGCAGCAGCCCCAAAAAGTGCAAAAAGTTATCCCACATCATCTGACTTACCTTATTTCATTTTGATAAGTAGATCCTGAGAATGGGAAGGAAAAAAAAAAAAAAAAAAGTGTTTAAAATGCAGGAAATTAAAATTTAAAGCTCCTGTAAGTTCTCTAAGAGAATACCCTGCATTCCAGCTACCACAGGAACATCTCTCCACCCTGTTTGCAAAATTGGGCAGCTCTGCAGAGTGTCTTACATGGAAAATGGGATTAGGCAGAAAATATTCTTCATAAAGAACCTTTAAATGTCTTTAAAAGTGAATGTACTCCCAAAAACCATGACCCCCTGGGAGTTAATGTGAAGGGCTGACACTGATTGGAATAAATTTATGAGAGAAATATGATAGTGAAATTAAGGAGGATCTCAGGTCAGTTAAGTGCAGGATCTGCCTGCTCAATCTTCTGCTTACTTTTGTGCAGCATCAGAGCTGACACAAGTAGATTTATGTCTAATCAAAACCACTTTTTAATGTATATTTTTAATGTACAGGTCCACTCACCTCTCCTCTTTAGGCAGCAGCGCACAGCAACCACAATAACAACGATCAGGAGAACAATACCCAGAAATGAAAGCACAACTGCAAGTACAACAACCCACGTGCTGCTGTTGTCTTCACTGTAATCATTTTCTGTTAAATTAAATGGAGAAACATTGGGCTATATCAGAGGCTCAAGACATCTTTTTCAGCATATTTACCTCTTCTGTGAGATGCTATTAAGTGCTTGGTGAATATTTAACAAGGAGTCTGTGTTTTCCAAATGACAGACTTTGTATTTATGGATGGCACCCAAGAATTTAAAATATTCCCAAATTCAATCCTTTATTGCAGTTGTAACTTCTCCCACTGCTATTTCTCTTCTGAAAAGCACAGCACACCTTCAAACTTAACTTTATTTTATAATTGTGCTGAGCTTCCCAGAGTCCTTTGGAGACATTTGGAGAGAGGTGTTAAGGTGTATTGGAGTCCATACTGCAGATATTGAGATTCTTGCCTGGCTGCTCTTGTCAGTGGAGAGAAAACAGGTATTTGGGTTACAATTAATTACATCAAATGCTTCTGTGTCCCTTTTAATAAGCTGAACTGCTTTGAAAAAAAAGTCCATTTCTACCCACAAACCACAGCAATAGTTGTAGGTGATTAGTACAGTTGGTGATCTCTAGCCTGGAAAAATTATTTTCTAATCAATGTCTTGGGATTTCTCTCAATGATTTCAACAAGTGTTTGATTTTGGGATGTGCTTGGTGGGACACATTCCCCACCTAAAGAGCACCAAAGACCAAAATCAGTGAAGAATACACAGTTACTGACCCATCTTCTCTGCAGCATTCTCACATTTAACTTATTCCTTCATCCTTGCTGCAATCTACAGGGTTAAATGAGGGGATTTAAGGATAATTCAATATCTTGCTGAAATGGGTTGCTATGACCAAACAGGGCTCCCACGTGCACAGAATTTTAAAAATATCTTGCATTTAGAATTATAGGATCATGGAATGATTTGAGTTGGAAGGAACCTCAAAGATGACTCAGTTCCACTCCCTGCCATGGGCAGGGACACCTTCCACTGTCCCAGGCTGATCCAAGCCCTGGCCTTGGACACTTCCAGGGATGGGAAATATTTCTCAGGCAGCTGGGTGCACAAACAAGATGCCAGTTCTGCTTGTCACATCATCCTGCCCCTTGCTTTGACCAAATATTCCAGAAGCACCTCCAGTTTGGCTTCCCTTTGGAAAGCAGCCCCAAAACACTTCTGGCAGCTGTTTAGAAACAATCTTCCAATCCAAGTTACAGGTGTGAGACACATCCAGATTTGGCACAGTTCTGTCCCATGGGTTTATGATTGTCTTTTCCTCATCCAAGGTCCCAATTAACAGTTCCATGGCCACACTTGGCTCCAGCCTCTGGGAAAGGAACCTCAGGAATGACTGGGAGCTGCTCAAGGTCGGGGCAATTCCCCTGATGTGGGAACCAGGTTTACCTGTGTCAGGGAATAAATGAAACCCTTTCTATCTACAAATTTTCCTGGGTGCATGTTTGGGGTTTGGAAGCTTCAGACTGAAAAGACACAGTACCAGAGCCCCCTGCAAAGCTTGAGCCTCTGCCAGGAATCTGCATTCTCCAAAGCTCAGGTCAATATCATTAAGCAATTTGTTCCAGTCTTCTCTAATCCTAATGCTCAATCAGCATGTTTGGAATTTCTTCTATTAGGAAAAAACCAAGCACCCAGTAACCTGAAAATTAGCAGTAAATCCTGTAGGCTGCCATCAGCTGATGATAAATTTGTTCATAGTATTTTTATCTAGAAGTACTGCAACAGAAATCTACATTTTAGTACATTTTGTTCTATAGAGATGCCATGGGGATTTCAAGATGACTAAAATATGAATGACATCTATTTAGCTAGGGGGGAAAGCTTAACCCTAGTGACAAGGAGGACCTAAACACACCTGCACCAGCCCATTCCTGCAGGCTGGCTGCCCCACCAAGGTATTTCACTCCCTGTCAGGGTCAGGTCATGTGCCAAGAAGGACAGGGCACAACACAAACAATCCCAGAGCTTCAGCATTTTTGTGTCTCTGCAGTTCTGGAGGATGCAGAGAGACACTGGAGCTGGGTATGGATGAGATGAACACACAGACAGGGCTGCAAGGGAAAGGCATGAAGGTATTAAATCCCTTTGAGTGCATTGGGAAATCCAAACCAAATTCCATGAAGTGTTTAGTGTGGACAGAGCTACTTCCCATTCCACAGAGCCCATCCTCTGCTGCCATCCCAGCCTCTGGCTCCTCCCAAAGTTGTCCAAACTTTGACAAAGTGTCTGCAGAAAAGGGGATTTTCCCAGGCAGGTGCTGGTGACCAGTGAGGAATGAGACACTGGAAAAACCTGCACGTGGCTTCTTGGACACTTTGGAGCTTTGCTGGCTGAGTTCAAAAGCAAAGGACATCCAGGCTCATGGGAGACTCTCTGTCCTCACCTTCTGCAGGTCAAAAGCCACTGGAATTCAACACCAAAGCCAGAGACAGCTTGGACCCAGCTAAGGAACTCCACCATGGATCCCATTGCAAGTAACAGCTCTGGGAATGCATCTCCTGGGATAACTCTGTAGGAGTTCCCAAATTTCAGGCTCAGCCAAACACCACTGTAGGAAGAGTGAATGACACAAAAATGCATCACTTTGTAAGGAAAGACTGGCCCAGAGCTGCAGGAAGGTGGGACATTCCCTCACCAGGGCTGCTGGCTGGAGGGGGCTCAGATTTTTGGTGGTTCTTGTATTGCTTGAGAGGAACAAGGAGGAATTTGATTCCTTCAGCTTTTAAGTGAAGGGAAAAATTGATATTTCAGTCATTTTGGGAAGGATTTCTTACATGTTTGAAGCTGGTTGTGTTCTTTCCCAACAGCCAGCTAAGGCTCTGCCTGTACACAAAAAGTGGGACAAGCTCTTAGATTTGAGTGTGATATATACATTATATACCTTCCTGTGTCATAAATGCCATGCTTTTACTTCATTCTGATCATTTAAGGACTTCAGAGTCTCCTGTCCTGTCAAATTTGGAGTGCCTGCTGCTGCTGCACAATGGTATTTCCAAAGAGAAATGAATGATGGTCCTGTACAATCACTAATTATACACTAATAGTGCTTCATGACATCTGTTTTTCTCCTCTTCTGATTTGCAGGAAGTAGCTATGGAAACATCACAAACGAATGGGCAGGGAAATTTATTAATTTCCTCAGGATAGTCCTATTTTGCTTAGTCAGTAATTAAGATCAATGTGACTACAAAAGGCCATGTTAGGGATGGTAAAATGACCTTTTCCAACTGCATCACCAAGCAAGCACTTCTGAAAAAGGCCTGCTAATAATGATTCATACTGAAAACAAAGGGCACAGCTACTCAATCTTCTCAGTTGTTTATGTGTCAAAATGTCTGTACCAAACCCCTCACTGATACCCTGTGAGATGTTCTGTATGTGCCTCATTCACCCATTGCAGAAGAAGAATCAGTTCATCAAGAGAAGCTATCAGCATGATTACAACCTTAGCAAAAATATTTAGAGTTATCAAAGGACTTGCTAACTGCTCTGGAGAGATTTGCACAACATCCAAGCTTGGATTAAAGCAACTTTGAATTTCCTTAAATAAAGGCCAGTCCTAATGCACTGTCCCAAAAATTCCATATATGTTAGTACAGAATTTATTCTGGGTTGTTGCAGAAGCTGAGAGGGTTTTTTTTCTAAATCAGGGGTAAAACTGGTATTGGATATGATGGAGATCAATTCACATGAGGGTTTGGCTTTGTAAGAAATTAAGTTAATATGGCAGGTGTGCTCTGATCAGGGATATTTAAGATCTAAGTTCTTGGGGTTTTCTTGGTCAAGGAGCACAGGCTGGTTTTCCTAGCAGCGAATCCACAGGAGTCAGAGGCAGATATTTGTCAGAGACTTTGTCTTGCTCAGTCCTACCTTGGACTTCATGGTTCATTAGACTGCTAAAAGTACATTTAACCCTACCTACACATCAAGCTGTGACTCCTGCCTCCAAATTCCACACCCCAGAGGATTTCATTTGCAAACAAACGACTTTTTACAGCAAAAAAGAACCAGAACAGAACGCACAGCTCTGAGTACAGGTGGGAAAAGCACAACAAACATTCACTTACCCGTGGCAGAGTTGTCAAAAATAAGAGTTACAGTCGCATTCTGAGGGCTGGGGAGTGCTTCTATGTCAGCTAAACAAGTCAAAACCTCCGTGTCCCTCGGAGTCAGAGTTAGGGTGCTCAGGGCATTGTGGAGGCCATGAGATCCTGGGCTTTGTTGGGTTACATAGCTCGACTTATCAACCAAAGAGTCATTTCTCATCCAGGCAATGTCTGGAGCTGGAGCCCATCCTAAGGCTTGGCAGACAATCTCAATTGTCTGGTTCTCTTTTACTGTTAAGGTGCTATTTTTGATGAGTAAAGATCCATTAACTGTGGGAGGGAAAAGATGTTTTTGTTCCTTCAGAATGTTTCGCTGCATTGCTTTCCTGCTGGTAGTTTTAAATCTTATCTCGCTACCCAGAAACAGCTATGCCTTGAGATATGAAGTGGAAAACAATTACTAACACAGATATACCATATGCATGATGGAAACATGCAGATATTTCAACTACACGGGCCCATTACCCAATGTGTCTAAAGCACAAGTCTCAGCTTTCAGTACTTTTCCAATAAAAAGCAGGAAATTGCACTTTTTAGCCATCTTGACACATATCCAGCTGGAGGACAACATAATGAAATAACAGTCTTTCTTATGCTCAGGTCACATAAGAAGAGGTTTAGAGATAGGTGATGAGATGTCCTCACTGCACCAAGCCCTTCCTTAACAAATGGATGGTGAGATCTTGCTTTCCTGGCTGCAGATTGGTAAGGAATAGGAGATGGAACAGGAAAAAACGTGGGGAGTAATAACCTTTGTTACTGGCACTCTGCATGTGACTCTAAACCCACTCAGACAGTAAAATTAGGATGAGGAGGGCAAGGAGGCAAAGGATGGTAAATGAGAGCATGTGTTCTATGCCAGGGACAACTTGAGCAACTCCTCAGAGGATTCCCTGAAGCAGCACAGCATGATAAAACAGCTTTTTGCTGGTGGCTATACACACCTTGCACAGAGAGAAAGGCAAAGTTGTTGTCACTGGGCTGCTGGATGCTGCACTCCACCCTGCCAGAGTCACTCAGCTGGGTGTTGTGGATGATCAGCTCCGAGGTGAACTGGTCCCCACTGGTGTAGTTGTGGGAGGTGAAGCGCTCTGTGGTTTCCAGAGAGCCCTGGGAGCTGGTGACAGTGAGGACAGGGCTGCCCTTGGAGAGCCAGATGATGACTTTCCACCCTGCAGACACGGTGCAGTTGAACCGAGCCTCTGAGCCAGCCAGGACTGTGGCATTCTCAGGGCCTTTGGTGATGGAGTAACAAAAGCCCAGGCCTGTGAGGGGACCAAAATCACTCCATAAATACACACACACTGAAAGTGGTTTGCTTTTTTTCTGCTGCCTTCACTCAGAGTCAGGACTGAATGCTCAAGAGATGGATTTCTTGTTCGGACTTGGTTGTTTATTAAATCTTATCTAAAGCACAGTGAGTTCTTCAGCACTTCTAGCTATCAAGCCAAAAGTGAGAAAGTGGAGGTGAATCTAGTTAGTTGCAAGGTCTTTTAAGGCTAACTATCCAATTAAAAGCTAGCACCTATATCATTTATACTTTTGACCCAATAACCAAACTCCTGTGACCCTCAGTGCATTACCTTCTATACAACCAAAAACTATTACCTGAAATCATGGGAAAAAAGGAACAAGAAGGAAGAAAGAGACAACACCCAAGAGCGTCCATCTTGTCCCATACCTATTACTATATTCTAAAACCACAAATTCCAAACCCTTCACCATGTGAAATCACACACTTCTATTCTAATTACACAATCATGATTCTAACTTTATTACTCAAATTTGGAAGCCTTCTCCAAAGTCTCAAGTCAAAAGTGTTTTTTTGGTCAGTGCCAGAAAGCACAGAAAGTTCAAAACTCCCTCCCAGGCTTCAGGGTTCCACCAATACAGCACCAACAGAGGTGGCTGGATAGTGTAAAACATCTTAACCAGCTCAGAGATGGAGGTGTGCAATCTAATCTTTCAGATCCTGCTTAGATTAGGTGTTTTTCTTTAAAAATGCCTTTAATTATTTCATGTCTCCTTCTCCCACTCCAAAATCACCTGTTTCTCCTCAGGAATTCACTGACTAACATTTCGTTGACAGAAAAAAATTCCACTTGAGTTTCTTGGACTTTAAATAATTAAAGGAGTGTGTAACCAATCCCTTTTCCATACCTTGGATTGCCACAGATTTTTTGCAGCCCCATCATTTATCCTTCAGTGTTCTTTCCCCTACTCCTCAATCATCATCACACACATTCTGGTGTATTTCTCCTAAAGCCTTTCCCAGACTTTCTGTAAACCAGAGTTCCTGTAACTTGTTAGTTTTAACTCCTTGAAAGGTAATGTGAATTTTGGCTAATATTTTTCAGAGCTGAAAGCTCCCAACAAAGTCATTTTGCTTTCCTTTCTTCTCACAGACCCAAGGCCTCCCATTGCCAACCCCACCAATTGCACAGGGCCTCATGCAGGAATATTTTGAGTCCAAGCCTGGATATTTAGCTCCCTGCAGACCCACCAGTCCTGCCAGGGGGATCTGTCTCCCTGCTGAGGGAGCACCAGGACTGCCAGTGGTGCCCCAATGGTTCCAGCTGAGCTCTGCACAATGACAGCAATTAGACACTGTCTAATTAAAACCCTGTGCCCACAAATTTGGCCTGAGAATAATTGTTCAATTATGTTCCAGGAGAAAGGAAGTCTGAAATGGCCATCACTCCCTTGCTAAGAGCATTCAGGACAATGAAGTAATTTTTAATGGTTTCCTTCACACCAAGTTTTTATAGATAGTTTATTCATTTAGGGATTAGCTATAAATTATTGAGGAAAAACCATTTTTCTTTCAGTCAGCAGCTGATGTGAGAGAAGGACACGCTGTGTTTTTCACACAACAGGGTGTTTGGTGGTTGTATAAATGGAACCAGAGCCCCCTCTCAGTGATGAGATTGCAACCAGTGCCTCAGTGAGCTGCACCCAGGACTAGTCTGGAATTTCACTGCCCCACTGCCCAGACCCTTCTGCACTTCCCAGCCCAGTTTAACCACTGTATATCCAACCAGGTTGGAGCCAGGAATTGTTCTTTAATATAAATAGCTCCTCTCTTTCCTCCCACTGCAAGCATTTACAGACTTCTTTGTTCTGCAGGATTGTGCAAACCTCGCTCTCCCTGCTTCTGTGTATGGCTGACTCTGAGTTCTGTCATGTTTACAAAAACCTTCACAAAAATTTTCCACCTTCCTGGGTTGTGTTACCTCTGCCATGCACCTCAGTCTGCAAAGCATATCTATGTGTGAGCAACAAAACATTAAATGAAAAGCAAACTTTACTTACTCTGATAATTAATAAAGCCAGATAAGATTAAGTAAATCACATTTCTGTTCAAATTAAAATTTACCCTCTCTGCCCCTCTTAATGCAAACTGTTCTCTGTGCACTTGGAATTTATTTCCATGCCTGTGCAAACACTTTACATTTTCAAGGAGCTGTGGCCTGCCAGGGCTCTGAATAAATGATGCAACTTTCAGGACAATGCTTGCTGTTAATTAATCCTTGAAATTTACCCCTAAACAGGAATAATCAGTGATCATTTGCTCTAAAAATAATTGGCTATGTTGCTTTTGCTTTCTTCAGACATTCAGGGCAGTATAGGCAGGTGTGAGTTAATAATTTATCTGTGAGAATTATTTTTTATCATAATAAAAGGGAGGATCTACATCTGGAGCAATAAATAATCTTTCCCTGATTGCTGCCCCATAGGAACAGGTCCCTGAGCCCTGCATGGGGATCCTCTGGGAGGCAGCAGGGCTGAGGAGTGGGACAAAACCTCTCCTCCATTCAGATCCCAGCCCCAGCACAACCAATAAAGGAATTTCATCAGCTTTCTCCACCTGCTGCCTGAATGGTTTGGGTGATTTTGCCTTTGCCTCTTTATCTTCTTGCTTCTATTGTTTGTTCTGCACGTGGAGCCCTGAACCAGCAGCATGCTCCATTGTCCAGCCCATGCACAAACACTGATAAAGTCACCTGTGGGAGGGCACAGAGGACATTCCTGGCACAAATGGGATCCAAACCCAGCTTCCAATGCCTTGAGCCAGTGCTGGGACTCCTTTTGCTGGACCTTGCCTCGTGCACTGGGGAGAAAAATGTCAGTGCTGATTTCATTTGCATCCAGCTTCAAAAATACCTTGCAGATGGTTGCTTTTAAACAAATTAAGGCCTCAGGCTAGATTTTGCTTGCACTTTGCAGGAATTACGTGTTCAGCTCTTAACAGCTGTTTTAACATCTGCTTCCCCACACACCAGCAGGGAGACATCCCACCCAGACAAACACCATCCTTGCAGCAGGGAAAGGCTGGGCTGGCTCCCTCATCACCCCTTGGCTCTTGAAAAACAGACCTGGGTGGGGACACCTTCTCTGAGGCACATCATTAAATGTTTACAGTGCAGTCAGCAGGGGTGAAAATTTGCTTAAATTAAGTGCTTATGGTGTCCCAGCTGCTCAGTGCCTCCCAGCAGCACACAGAGCACAAACCAAATCCTTTAGGAGCTGCTGTTTCCCCTCCTCTGCCACACAAACTCACTGTCACACCACTGCAAGCTGTGAAGAAATGAAAATGCATCTTGTGCAGGGTGATGCCAGCACTGAGGGAACCTCATTTGCCAAAGAGCCATCCCTGCCCTTCGTCAGCAATGTCCTTTCCTCCATGCTTGAATAAACTCCAAAGAACCACTCTTCCACACTGGAGTTTTCAACAACAAGGGCATTGAGACGTGGCTACCTTGTCCTCCTTGCCTCCTGTCCTCTGCTGGCTCTGTCTTTGCTCTTTTGTGAGTGACCTAGTTGGATGCAGCACAGGGAAGGACAGGATGGGCTTATCCTTTTGCCATAATGATTTAATGATTCCTTTTTTTTTTTTTTTTTCCCAGCCTCATTATGTTATTTCAAAATAATCTCCCCCTCTATACCCATATTGACCTTCCACAAACACTGCTTTTCATCCTTCAGTTTTTGTATCTAATATCTGTTTTCCTCCCTTCCCTCTCTGCTCTTTCTGTCTGAATTTCTGCATCTTCTTCCTTCCAGTCCCTTTGAAACTCCTTTTTCTCTTCCCTTTATCTTCAGTCTCCTGCTCACCCCACCCTGCCTTCTACCTCCCTTCCTCAGCACTGGCCCATTGCTCCATTGCTATGAACTGTTAAATACACAACAATTAATTAATTAATTAATTAACAGACAGCTCAAATTTGTTTCAAAACCCAACAGCCCTGCAGCTGAGCTTTTGAAAACAAAAGTAGGTTAGAGCTTGTCAAAGCCTGCAGCGAGGGACTGGCTTGTTCATTTATGTTAACAAGAATTTTTAAATGCTTACAGGATGTTTCTGTCAAGTAATACCAGACTCTTGATGCTCAGCAACACTTATTTCCTCCCACCTGCACACAAACATCTCCACAGCTCCCAGGCATCTTCCTCTCTCCTCTCACTCACTGTTTGACAGCAGAACTTCCCAGTGCCAAAAAGAAGAGATCCAGGGACTTCCTGAGCCAAAAATTGCTTCTGCACCTATGGATCTACCCCTTATGATATTTGTTTCTAGGTTTTTTTCAGTCTATTTATAATTTTATATCCCCCACACCCAGTGGCTGTGAGCTTTACTATTTGATTACATGCTCTGAGAAAGGAACAGGCTTGGGTTAGCCTTGAATCTTCTGATACTTTTAGTGGTTGCCAGGAATACTTTTGGTTACAAGAAATTGTGAATAATCGTTTCACCATTCACTTCCAAATAATTAATTATTTTAATACATTTTTAGCATTTATTCTTTCTCACAAGCAAGAAAAAGATATCCCAGAGTAGTGAAGCCTCCTCATCCTTCCCTCCTAGACAAGAGGAGCTCTGGATGACCCATCCTGGAAGTGCTCAGGGCTGGATGGAGCATTGAGGAGCCTGGTCTAGTGAAAGGTGTCCCTGCCCATGGCAGGGGGGCTGGAATGGAAGATTTTTAAGGTCCTTTACAACCCCCCTATGATTCTTTGGTTCTCTGCCTTTGAACAGCTCCATCACACTTTGTAGCTTTCTCAAACTTTACCTGCCCTGCTAGTAAAGGAAGGGTTAACAAAACAGCCAATATCAGAGATGAAACCTTTCTGTGGATTTACATCATGCCAGGCTTCATTTTATCTGCCTTGCTGGAGACATCAAATGGTGAAATTTCCTCCCTTTTTCAGCAATTTTCTCTCTTTCCAAGACATTCTTTTCCCCACTAGACATTGCATTTAAGAGATGCTTTGCATTGAATGCTTTGTCTTTATTACTTACTCATCTGGCATCACGACATTTTCTGGCAAATCTTCTTAGTCTCTTTTTGGATTTGGCTGCCCTAAGTAATTCTGCACTGCTTGCAAAGTCTGCCACCTCACAGTTCCCTCCTCTTCACCAGGTTGTTGAAGAGCTTGTTGAATACCACACATCCCTGTGCAGCTCCACTGCTCAGAAAACTCACTGTTTATTCCTGCTTTGTGTTTCCTTTCACTATTAATCCATGACAATTCCTTTCCCCTCATCCCACTGCAGCTCATTCCTGTCAGAGCCTTTTAAAACTCCAGCTAGACTATGATTAAGAAAAGAAATCAGCCGTGTCTCCACTAACCAACTAGTCACTTAATACTCACTTTGCCACCAAGACACTTTTAATCTGAATTGGTTTTGAGACTCAGGTATGTGAAGTGTGAATTGGTGGGAAACCAGCAACGTGATAATTTGCATTTACTTCTGGAAATAAAATACAGCTGCTGATACTGAGTTTTCTATAGATGCACCCTCAAAAGCAATCCCAAACAGGAGGAAAATTAAAACAAGGAGAGGGAGAAACTGAAAGAGGGCATCTTTTCCATCTCCTCCCCACCCCATACACTGCTCAGTCCTTCAAGTGAAGCAACTGAAGATCATTCAGGCTTGGAATGCAGCCATCCCCCTTTCAGGCAGTTCAAATAATCCCACTCTGACTGACTGCTCAGTCTGAGCTCACCAGCAAAGGCCATTTCCACCACACTCATAGGAATTCCCAATTCTGCCCATCTCACCATTGTGAGCGTGTCCTACCTGGCAGCCAGGCACTCAGCATGAGGGGAAGTAAAATGGATTTCTGGAAGCTCTCCATTGGAGCATTCTCTCCTGGTCCCTGAGGCAGGAAGCCACCAGTGGTCACTGCATGCTTGAGAAGCAGCTGAAGGACAGAACTTGTGGGGAAACTCGGGAATGACTTGGGTCCTGTGACTTTGTGTGATCTGTATCGCCAGCAAGGGGAAAAGAGTAAATGAGGGAGGGCTTGGAAGCAGAGCAGAATCTTTCCTCAAATAACTGTTTCAAAAGGCACAGAGGAACATTTTTCAGCAGAAAACCCCATCCTGCAGATCTCACATTCCTCAGTCCCTCCTGGCTGTCACAATTCTGCTTCAGCACTGACAGGGCCAAGGCAGCTCTGCTGCATCATTAAAGTGACTTGTGAGCAACTGGGAAAAGTAATTCTCTGAGTTGCTGCACTTGTGAGGATGAGAAACATCAAATCCCCTCCCAGCTCCCCAGACTGAGCCCTCAGAAAGGCTGAGAGTGCAAAAAGGGTTCCCAGGGCTATTCCCCAGAACCTGAGAGTGCCCACAATAAACCTCACAATAAACCACCAGCACCTCTCCAGTGTGGTCAGAAATAACACACAGAGCCTGGGTGTGAGACACCACCTTCCTTCCTTCCTGTTTTCTGCTTTTTCAGTGTTTGTGATTCACTTGTGAGATATTATCCTCCTCCCCCTCAAAATATGTGGGAGAGGCTTTGGCTGTGCTTGGTTTACAAATTCCTCATCTGGGTGGCTGAAGCTTGCCTTTGTGAAAAGCCAAGCCAGAGGATATGGCTTTGTGGCCACACCAAATTTATTGTCAGGAAAGTGTTTCTGGCTCTTTGTGGCAGCACTGTGCAGTGAATAAAAATGAAGTGTCACCATAGGGACACCTTGATTTCCTGCTCAGCACCAGGAGGTACCAGAGCTCCATTCCCTGCCTGGATTCTGGCAGGCTCACCTGGCATTTTCACCCACATTTTCCTGTTTTTCAAGCTTTCAGTTTACCTTGGGAACCGAGAGGACAGCCCTGTCAACTTATCAATGTTTCCAGCCAAACCTGTGGGCTGAGTTCTTCACCTGCTCGTTCAAAGGCTGCTTTGGGTTTTCCTAGTTTTGAAAGGTTTTTGGGCTTTCTATGTGTAGTCTCCAGCAGGCAGGTGGGGAGGGATTTCTCCTTGCTCTGTGACTGTGACAGCTGCTGGCACACACACAGACCAGTCAGCACTGTGAGCTGGTATCACCTGTCACACAAAGTGAAACAGCCCGAGTCAACCACCAGGAAATAAATCCAAAACACTGGGCTGGGTCCTTTCCCAGGAAGCTATGACACCAAGCAGGATTTCCAGCAGCCTTCAGACCCCCCCTGACAAATGCAGCTGCACCAAAGCATTCTGAGCTGGGCAAAGTTTTACATGGTGAAGAATAAACTGGCAAGAACATTGTGCGAAATCCAGGATAAAAATCAGTAAACAGCTTGGGGTGAAGCAGAGCAAGACAGGAAAGGGAGGGATCTATAAAATTTCGTTTTGCTTTGTTTCAAAATGGACTTTTAAAAGGCTGGGAAATATTATCCGACCCCCAGATGAAACAGGATATTTTGGCTGATGATGAATTAAATTCCTGGGGGTTTTTGGGCTGTTTTTCTCCTCCTCTGCTGGTGCAGGGGTGGCTCAGGTTGCCAGTGCTGCTCTGAGCCTGCTCCCCACCCATCCACGGCACAGGTGGGGGATAATAACAATAATATCAGCCTGGAATAGACCCGGAGAAGGGCTCAGTGCTCGGGGCACCCCACAACAGCCCCCAACCCCAAATGCCAGAAAGCAGAATAGAGATAAAACCACACAACAGCCCAGGGCAGGCTCCCTGCTGAGGCAGGAGCAGGGAAAAGGGTTAAAGTCTGTTTTCTCCGAGTGCCGGGAGGCAGGTGAAGGGGATTACCTGGATCACATCCCGGCGCTGAGCTGTCCCAGCGCTCTCCCTGTGCACAGGTCCGGCTCTCGCTGCCCGGCGGGATCCCGCACCTGCCGTGCCAGGGAAGGGTCCCCCGGGTGTGGGGACACTGTCCCCGAGGGCAGGGAGGCTGTCCCCGGCTGTGGCTGAGCGCAGGCCGTGCCTGGCACTGTGACACGCAGGGATGGCCCTGCCTGCCCCCGCCCTGTCAATGTTTAACCGGCCCGGGGGAGGTGACACGGCGGGGACACAGCGAGCGGCTCAGCCCGGGGCTGCGGGGCTGCGTGCCTCGGCATCGGCCTCATCCTCGTCTTCATCCTCATCCTGGATCCCACCATCCTGGTGGGCAACCACCAGGTGAGTGCCATGGTGCCAATTCCCCCTGTTACAGTGGCACAGGTGAGTGCAGTGGTATCTGGAATATGTGTCCCCTGTTATGCTGACACAGGTGTGATGGTGCCAATTCCCGTTACAGTGACACAGGTGAGTGCCATGGTGCCTAGAACAGGTGTCCCCTGTTATTCTGACACAGGTGAGTGCCATGGTGCCAATTCTCCCCGTTACAGTGACACAGGTGAGTGCCATGGTGCCTGGCATTGATGCCCCCTGTTACAGTCACACAGGTGAGTGCAGTGGTGCCAATTCCCCCTGTTACAGTGACACAGGTGAGTGCAGGGGTGCTTGGAACAGGTGCCCCCTGTTACAGTGACTCAGGTGAGTGCCATGGTGCCAATTTCCCTGTTACAGTGGCACAGATGAGTGTAGGGGAACCTGGCACTGATGTCCCCTCTTATACTGACACAGATCAGTGCCATGGTGCTAATTCCCCCTGTACAGTGACACAGGTGAGTGTGATGGTGCCATGGTGCCTGGAGTGTGTGTCCCCTGTTATTCTTACACAGGTGCCATGGTGCCAGTTCCCCCTGTTACAGTGACACAGGTGAGTGTGATGGTGCCATGGTGCCTGGAATGTGTGTCCCCTGTTATTCTGACACAGGTGCCATGGTGCCAGTTCCCCCTGTTGCAGTGGCACAGGTGAGTGAGTGTGGTGGTACCTGGAACAGGTGTCCCCTGTTACAGTGGCACAGGTGAGTGTGATGGTGCCAATTTCCCCTGTTACACTGACACAGGTGAGTACGATGGTGCCTGGCACTGATGTCCCCTGTTGTAATGGAACAGGTGAGTGTGATGATGCCAATTTCCCCATTATATAACATTTCCCCTGTGATAATGGCACCAGTGAGTGCAGTGGTGCCAATTCCCCCTGTAACAGTGACACAGGGGAGTGCAGTGGTACCAATTCCCCCCCTTGTCACAGTGACACAGGTGACTGAACAGTGCCTGGCACTGATGTCCCCTGTCACAGTGACACAGGTGAGTGTAGTGGTGCCAGTTCCCCCATTGTAATGACACCAGTGTGTGCAGTGATGCCAATTTCCCCGTTACATAACATATATACATATACATATATTTACATATACATATACATATATATACATATATATATACATATATATACATATATACATATACACATATATACATATGCATATATATACACATATACACATATACACATATATACATATACACATATACACATATACACATATATACATATATACATATACACATATATACACATATACATATATATACACACATATACATATATATATACATATACATACATATACATATATAACATGTGATAATGGCACAAGTGAGTGCAGTGGTGCTAATTCCCCTCTTGCAATGGCACAGGTGAGTGAACAGTGCCTGGCACTGGTTTCCCCTGGAGGTAAGGCTTTCTGAGAGCTGTGCTGTAAAACTTCTCAGCTCAAGCTTTTACATGTAGAAACAAAGTGCCCATCCAGGGGTGAGGGCAGGGGTGGATCAGGCTGTGGTGTCACTGGGGAGCAGCAGATAATCAATCAGGCTGGAAAAGACCCCTGAGATCATCCTTTGACCAAACATCACCTTGTCAGCCAGACCAGAGCGCTGAGTGCCACATCCAGTCTTTCATTAAAGGCCTCCAGGGAGTGCTTTCCAGTGTTAAATCACCTTTTCTGGGAAGGAATTCCTCCTGGTGGCCCCAGGAGACTGAAGGGGTTGTGTGTGCTCCCAGCTGCCTCCTGAGATGTTCTTCCAGCCTTTGTCTTCCTCCAAAAACTGCAATCCTGCATTTTGTGCCACGGTTGGTCAGTGAATTGAACTGATGTGACATGTCAGGAGATTTTTATGATGAGTCCATCTGCTAGGAAGCTTAAATTGAAAAAAAGGGATGTAAAATTTCCCTCAACTGTATCTCCTACCAAGCACAGTAACAGTAGCAAATAGAAATTAATGCCACAGTGACTTGAAATATAAAGGTTTGGTTAAGCAGGGGAAATGAATCATTCAGTTTGGGGGAATCGTGAGAAATTTCTGAAAATAAATTTTAAAACCTTTGCTTTATTAGGAAAAAAATAGCCCTGACTTTTTAAAAGAAATAGCCATGAAAGCTGCAGGAAGAGGATTTTTTTTTACTAGTTTTAATTTTTTGTTACTATTCCTTGATTTTACAAACACCTTCTTTTTTAAAGTCTAAAATCTCACACTCTTGTTCCACTGACTTAAATAACAATATTGCTGAAATGCCTTCCATACAGGTGTGTCTGAATAAATCTAGAGCAAGAAGAGGAATAAATAACATCTAATGAGCACATTCCATCTCTGGTTGCCCAAGCAGGAGAAGTGCAGAAGGTTAAAATTAATTTTTAGCTTGAATTAATCGAGATAACACTCCATAAAAATGCTTTGGAAAGGATAATTGCTGCTTTTAAAACTTGTACAAAGCTATCATTTGGCACTGCTGAGAAGAGATTGGCTCTGTCATCTCTCTAATTGCTCCTCAGGTAGGTTTAAGCTGCTTTGAGGTTCATGCCCATCCCCTCAGTGTAGAGAGACAAAATCAGCTGTGTTAGAAAAGACCAGCATGTGCCATGTGCATTGATATTTTATTAATTATTAATTACTGCCCTTGTCAGCTCCTTCCTTCCTTTGGCTTTCCTAATGAGCCATGGTGTTGGGATGAGTAAAACCCTGGGTTGGGATGGAGTGGGATAAGATGTGGGGAAGTGTCTGAGTCCCCAGAGTGCATCAAGGTTACCCATGATGTTCAAAAGACCTGATTTAGATGGAAAAGCATCTTGGTCACTTTGTGAATCACCAGGCAGAGTCCTACCTCCCACTCCCCTTCCCCTAGACACTTCTTTCCAATTTTTCCCTTTTCCTTCTGCTGGTGAGTAGGAGGATTTTCTCCCTTTTTTTTTCCCACCCTCCAACCTTTCCAAACCCATTTCTGGATGGTGTGTACACTGTGAACTCCTAAACTACCCCTCACATATTTTTTTCTGGGGTGTGTGAGGCTGGAACATATGTCAGCACAGCTTGCTGTGCAATCCCACTCAAGGAGCTCTGAGGATTCCTGGGATTCACTCACTGACACCTTCTGTCCCTGCCTTTGGGGCCACAAGTGCAATTTCTGTCTCCCCTGCAGGAGAATGGGACAAATTGTCACGATGGGAACAGCTGCAAACAGAGAGAGAGTTGGTTTGGGTGGGATTTTAGGGCAAAATTCATCCCTGGGAAGGTGGGGAGGGGCTGGGATGGAATTGCCAGAGCAGCTGTGGCTGCCCCTGGATCCCTGGAATGTTCAGTTCCAGGTTGGACACTGGGGCTGGAGCAGCCTGGGACAGTGGGAGGTGTCCCTGCCATGGCAGGGGTGGCACTGGATGATTTTTAGGTCCCTTCCAGCCCAAACCATTCAGTGCTTCTGTAATAGAAAATGAACAGCATTTAAACACCTTCACCTGTAAAATCACCAGGCCCTACAGTTCCAGGCTGTATTTTGGCTTGTTTAGCTGAGTCAAAAAAAAAAAAATATATATATATATATATGATCAGGATGTTTGAGCATAAAACAGCAGAGAAGAGCCACGTACTGATTAAAGCTGGTTAAAGATCACTACTAGAAACAGGAATAAGATTTTTCATTTCTTCATGAAAATGGGCTTGGAAGAAGGTTTGGCCATTACAAGGATTTAGAGAAAAGGCTCTCTATCAAAGAAATAAATGTTCTTTCTCTTATGAAGAGCAAGGGAATTGAAACCCCTAGAAAACACAAAGGCAGGAGAAAAGCTGCCCTAATAACTGAATTACCTCTCTCTGTCTTGCTGCTTACAGGATGCTGCTCTCCAGTAGCAAATCAGACCAAAGAGATGCTAAGCCATAACTTTTCCAACTTTTCCTCTGTTTTTTCCCTCTTTTCTATGTTCTTTCTCCTTTCCTCTACTATTCTCCAAAATATCTGGTGCTATGCAAGGTGTTTCTCATTCAAAACAGATTTTATTAGTGTTAGCTGTAGGTGTCTAAGTGAGATACACAGATGATCCCTCTCTGTCTTGAACAGCTTTTTAAAATATTTTAATTAGTCTGTTAGTGTAATCACATTTTTCCTTAATCAGAAGCTTAGAGGAAAAGCTCTGGAAATAACAGGGCTGGGCCATTTCCTCTTTGTGTTACCTTTGCAAACATTGAGATGTATTTTCCCCCATTGTCTCTCTCCTTATTTTTACTCCAGAGGAGTCTGCAAGGCTGGGCTGGATTGGACTTTCTGGTTTAGGCAGCAGAAGTAGCTGAGACCAATCCCACCAAGCTGCTTCCCTCTGTTCTGAGGAATCCTGCTTTATCTCTTTCCAAGGAAGTCAGGTAATCTTTGCCTTGATGTCAAGATTCATGAAATTATGCTACCATGAATCTAGGCCAGGATAAAATCTCAAAAACCTTGTAACAACCATGTAACTCATCTGATTTTTTCTTTCTTTCATTTTTATTTTTTTTCCTTGCTGGTTATAATAAAGCCACAGCTCTGTGCAGAATTGCTGTGGGCCCTTAATGAGGAAAGGCTTTGGACATAATCTTTCTTCCAGACTTTCACACCCAGGAGGCCACAGGATTAAACACTTTTTTTTTTTTTTTTTTTTTTTTGCATGAATATCCTCACAGTTTTTATTTGGCCTGAATAAATCTGCACAACTGGAATGTTGTTCTCCAGTCCTTTCCTGCCTGCACTGAATCACAGTCCATGCTTCCCCTTTGCCAGGTGCTTTTCTCCTCACCAGCACTAAAACCAGTGAGTTGTAGCTGGAAAAATGAAAATGTCACCATTCAGGGCATGTAGATGAAGGCACTCATCATGGAGTTCAGGCAAGATGAAGTCAGAAAGTTTATCACAAAAAGACAGAAGATGCAGCTTTGGTGCTGTCAGAGTGAGTGTAAATCTGAGAAGGAATTTTTTTAGTGCAGCAGTTCCCCTGGCAACATTTTCTTTAGCTTCAGAAATGCTTTGTCTCTTGTTCAAACAGCTTTAATTGCTCTGGCTATCCTTCAGTTTATTCTAAAGAACTTTTCAATGCATGGTAATTTACCAAGAAAAGGGAAACATCATTCTCTACACTCACAATCATGATTGCAGTTTTCATTATTGCTTAAGGTGATGCTTTTTAGACTCTTCCTGAAGACTTACATGGAAAACCAGATTCTTCAAGGACTTCAGACAAAATGAAAATCTGTGCAGAGTCTTTTAAGACTGGAGCTCAGCACCTCTTTCTAGCAAGAACAGTGAGTCCAGCTCTGGGCACATCAGAGGAACAATTGAGCAGCTTTGTCAGAGGAATGCACACACAGACACTGTGCCCTGGGCTCCAAACCCCACAGCACTTCCAGGAAAATCACCATGGCACTATGGAATTAAACACTTTCCACACAGGATCCCACAGAATTGTTAGGATTGGAGGGACCTCTGGAGTTCATCTTGCCCAGCACCCCCAAGCTTTTCTTATTTTCCTGATAATTTTGCAAGGGCTGCCAGTTATGAGAAACATTCAGACTCACACCTCTGAAAACAGATTATTAATGAATGTTCCCCAGGTGACCCACAGGCATGATCAGAGTGGCAGTGCTGTGATGAGAGAGCAGATTGTGACATGGGGAGAGCTGGTTCCCTTTTGCATTTTCATGGAATGCATCCCTGTCACTGACATCTTGCTGCTCCCTTTGGGCATTCAGTGAACATCACCAAGGAGAAATGGCAGGGGGGATTTTTGGAAATCAGTGTCTCCTCTGCACTGTTTTGTGGTACCAGGTCTGTGACTGAAATCTGCCTTTTTTCAGTAGGAAACTAAGGCTCTGGCAGAGATGGTTGCAGATATTCAGCTTCTCTTCATGGGGCAGAATCACTGCTGTATTTTGGCTTTCTTCTGTGGAGCAGCAGTGAATTTTATTTTGATATTCAGGCTGAGAGAGCTGGGGCTGTTAAGACCAGAGGAATTCCAGGGAGACCTTATTGCACTTTTTCATTATCTGAAGGGGCTACAAGAGAGCTGGAGAGGGAATTTTTACAAGGCCTTGTACTGATAGGACCAAGGGTAATGGCTTTTAACTGAAGGAGGGGCAGTTTAGACTAGATATGAGAGAGAAATTTTTTACAATGAGCAAGAGGAAAACCACAACAGGCTGTCCAGAGAGGTGGTGGATTCCCAATCCTTGGAAAACTTCAAGGCCAGGCTGGACAGGGCTCTGACTGAGTTAAAAATGTCCTGGCAGAGAGGGTGGGACTGACCTTAAAGGGTCCTTTCAGCACAACAACTCTGATTTCATTACTCTGTTTGGTCATTTCCTTTGAAATGCTTCTACACAAAACTTGATTTTTGAGATTGCCTAAAAGCTGAGGGAACTGGTGAGTGCCCAAAGATCTCCAGAATACAGAAAAGATTGACATTTTAAAGGATGAAGCTTCCAGCCCTTTTCCTCTTCCATATCCCACGTGTTGGAGCCCTGGTCACAGAGAATTTTAAGCTTCAGAGCTGCTGAAGGTGATGTGGCTCAGGAAACCTGCAGGGCATCCCTCATTTTGGGGGCTGGCATCCCCAAAATGGGCTGAGGTGCCTCCCTGAGCTGTTCCACCCCTCCTCACCCTGCCAGGACCCAGAGCATCACTCCCACCCCACCCTGCTCCCAGCTCAGCTCTCCCAGCTCAGCTCTCCCTGCTCTTTTATTCTCCCCTTGGACCTTTATGAGCAGCAACATGTGTAAAATCTGCAGGTCCCTTTGTGTACTCGAGTCAAACATTTACTTACAACTGCTGTTTCAGCAGTAATAATTAAATTAAACATGAAGGGATTGGAGCTGCCTGGGAGATCCGTGAGCTGGAGGTGTAAATCAAACCACATCACTAATTTATGGCATTCCCTGCCTCCAGCTGTACAGGGGACTTTGTGGAGTGCAATTGTGTGATTGGGAATGGAACTGGGATTCCTGGGGAGCAGGAAGATGATTGCAGGTCTCTGTCCCTGCACCCAAAGTCATAAATTAAACGAGGTCAGGTTAGGTGAGAAGCTGAACACAAGGAATGTTGTGTACAGGGTTCACTTGGAGACATTCTAAGGAGGGGCTTGGATTTATTTCTTTTTTCCCCTGCAAAAATAATGCATTTTTGAATACATGAAACATTCTTTCTCAACCATTGAAATCATCCAATTGCATTTTCTGGTGAAAATGTACTTAGTGAATTCTTTAGAAGAACAGCCTCAAATCCACTGTATTACCAGACTTTGAAAAATGTCTCTATTTGCTCAGCCAGAACATGAGCAAATTCAAGTCTGCTTTTTCAGGCTGGATCTCCTATGTGCTGCACATGTCTAAGTCCTGTGGCAATATTTGTAGAATATATTGCTGTCATGAAATAATGAATTAAAGTCTAGCTGTAAAAAAAATCCCAAGCAAAACACATCAGAAATGTAAGCAAGATAAAATATAAAGGCAGTAAGGGAGAACTTTTTTTCTTTATAGTTTTTAGGTCATAACTGCCTGTGTTTAAAAATCCAAGTGACAGTCTTCAGTTATTTCACATTCCTCTTTTAAGGGATAAGAGAATAGCCCTGTATTCCAGGTCCCAGAAGGACCCTGACAGCCATCCTCAGGCACACAGTGGGGCAGAAATCATTTCAGCCTGGCTCTGGTTCTTCCCAAAGGTACCACCTGTGGTTAAATTTATCTTTTTCTTTCAATTCCCTCACTGTTTCCCAAGTCATTTTTGAGAAGGGGAGAAAATTCAAGAGTTTCAAATTCAGATTTAACAAGACAGAGTGCTGGGTCCTGCCTTTGGGTTACAACCACCTCTGCCCCTGCTGCCAAAGCTTAGCCATGCAAACCCAATAAAAGACTCCAGAGTCTCCAATTACTTCAAGATTTGATGTTTAATATTTGAAGCCCAACACTGGCTGAATCCCTAAAAGCAGGGAGCTGATTTAGTGGGCAAAAGGAAACAAGGACAGGTGTATTTACTGCTCTTCTATCTTTTACTGCCCTGGATAAAGGTTAATGAGCTCTGAACTCGTGGGCAGCCAGTTCTCCTGGCCTGATTCAGGCTGAAGAGGAGCTGGAGGGGTGCTGAGCCCCCTGTGTGGGTGAGCACAGCACACCCTGCTCTGGGTGGGGCATGGATTTGATCTCCTGAAAAAAAGGGGGGGGTTTGAGAGTGGGAATATCAACTAGAGAATGATTATAAGCACAGCAAGTTGTACTGGCAGCAGATTTTTTTAAAATATATTCTTTTGATAGAATGACAGAATCATTGAGGCTGGAAGAGACCTTCAGAACCATCCAGTCTCACTGTCAACTCAGAACCACCAAAATCACCCCTGAACCTCTCAGCCTGGAGAAAAGGAGGCTCAGGGGGGCCCTTGTGGCTCTGCACAACTCCCTGCCAGGAGGGGCAGGGAGATGGTCAAGAGAACAAGAGATGGGATGAAATGGTGCCAGGTTGAGCCAGGGCAGGTTTAGATTGGATATTAGGGAAATTTTTTTCTCATTCTTTCCCTTCCAAGGAGCTTCCCAAGTGCTCAAATCCTGGCCCAGCTGCCCAGGGCAGAGCTGGAGTCCCCATCCCTGCAGATGTGGCACTTGGGGACACGGGTCAGTGCTGGACTCAGCAGTGCTGGGTTAAAGGTTGGACTGGATACCCTTCAGTGTCATTTCCAGCCTAAATGATTCTATAATTCCACTGATTCTAACTGGAAAAGGAACCAGTTCTCTAACACAACTGCACCCCAAAATGTTGACACATTCACAGCCAGAAACACAAGGGAACACACACAAACCTGTGGTAGCAAAATTCTTTACTAATAAAATACCAAACATGGAACTGTTGGCTCAACACTCTCATGTTCTATGCAAATAATACAAACATTGGCACGAGTTTTAAATGGGCATTGCATTGTCACCCCCACAGATCCTGAGGAGCAGCTCCTGTCACCCCCAGGAGCCCTTTTGTCCCCTTCCCCCTGGAAATAAGGCAAAACTTCCTCTGCCAAAATCCACCCTGTGTTTTCAGAAGTGCCTGGAAGGGCTGCACCTCCTCAATTAGTCTGAGTCAGAGGAGCTGTGAGAGCAAATCCTTCCTGCATAGGTTTGAAAATCCTAATTTGAACTGAGTATGTGTTAGTTGATTAATTTGGGTTGTGGGGAAAAAAAATAATAATTTTTCTGCATCCAAAACCTGATCTTGGAAGAAATAGTGTGCTGAAATGCAACCAACTCTGACACTGTCAGCTCTGCTGATTTCTGTAGTCCTCCCTGCTTAGAAGCAGTGGAGTAACTTTTAGATGACCTTTTCAAAGCCATTCATTTAAAAAAAAAAAAAAAAAAAAAAAATTAATGAACTTCTAACCCAGAATGCATAAAAACGTTGGGGTAGTGCTCAACTTCTGCAGACAAAGTGCCCCCAATTACCTGAATTCTTTTATCAGCCTATGTAAAATTTAAAAAATAAGAATATGTACACTAGAGTGCTGTGTTTACAACTCTACTTATATTTCTGATTGTTTTGTGATGGTCATTCATGGGAAAATACATTTAATTTTTCAAAATACTAATACTATTCACTAATACTGTTTAGATTGTTTCAAAATTCATGATCTGAGGTCTCAGCTGCAAAAGCAAATTTAATTTAGCTGATACATATAAACTCACTAGCACAGTGCTTTTGTTTAAACAAATGGATTTGCCTTACATGCAATCATCTGCTTTTTCTTAAATCCCATTTTCCAGCAGGGTAACTTTATGTTTTAAGTAATTAATTATTCAATTAATATATTCTTATTCAGAGCAGCCTAGGGAGCAGGGGAGGGGTTTAGTCTGGAGAAAAGGAGGCTCAGGGGGGATTTCTTCCAGTCTCTTCTCCCAGTAAAAAGCAACAGGACAAGGAGAAATGGTTTCAAGTTGCACCAGGGGAGGTTTAGATTGCATTTATGAAAAGTTTCTTTGCAGAAAGGGTGGTCAAGCACAGGAAGAGGCTGCCCAAGGAAGGGCTGGGATCACTGGAAATGTTTAAAACGTGTAGATGTGGTGCTTAGGGACACCTTTTGGGGTTAAGGGTTGGACTGAGTGGAAACTTGCAGTTCTTTCCCAACATAAACAATTCTTTGATTCTGTGAAGGAAAAAATCAGTTTCTAATTTACACCAAGAAAATGGTTGGGTTGAGGAAAATTCTGTGCAGCAGCAAAAAGCATTCACCTTTGCAAAGAGGAGAGGAGCAGGCTCCCAGATCCCTGGCACTGCAACCTGAACTCATCTGCTCCTCTGCAGAGCTGCTGCAGGGACAAATTAAATGTTCCTGGGCACTCATTGGAGACTGATGTAGGGGCAAAACATTCTGAAGTCATCTTGTACAGGTCACCAGAAATGACAAGCACATCTCCCTGAAAACAGGGACATCTTCCACTAGGATTTAGCCCCAAAAATGAGGCTGAGTCTGCAGAAGTGGCTGCCTGAGAGTTACTGAATTCAAGTAACTGGGAACAGTCCTGAACTCAAATAAAAGCCACAAGAGGTCAAGCAGGATTTGGTCCTCAGGGGTGACTTTTTCAAATGCTGATGCAAAGCCACAAACTGCTGGCACCAGGCACAGAGGTGGAAGTGAGACCTACAGTTGCCTGCAGCATTATTTCATTATATTATTATATTATTATATTATTATATTATTATATTATTATATTAATATGTTATTATATTAATATGTTATTATATTAATATATTATATAATAATATATTAATATAATAATGTATTATTATATTATTATATTATTATATTATTATTCATTACTATATTATTATATTATTATTCATTACTATATTAGTACCTCTTAGAACAAGAAGAGAACATCAGGCTGATGATGCTGTCCCAGATCACAGACCTCTGCCCCTCAAGACAGGGAGCTGGGAATGACCAGGGAACATTCCTTTGTGCTCACCATTTTCCCATAAATTGAAGGAATAACCAGCTTGTAGCTTGGGCACAAGAGCAATGAATGACACAAGATATTTCTGGATATTATGTGGAAAGAATAGTATTTAAAAAGATGTTGGCTTGGCTTTATCAGTCTGACCCATCACACCTTCTGAAGGCAGCAGAAGTATTCAGAAAAGAGCTGATTTGTAATTAAAATTGAGCTAATTTCTAAATAAAATATTAAAAGTTTATTAAAGAAGCTTAAAAGGAAGAAGGCCATTCTTCTGCCAAACAAATAAACATTGCTTCTTTCATCATCAGTGGTCAAATGTAAGTGCATGATCTCAGGTTACTCTACATCAGAGGAAAATAAATAATATTTTATCACCATTATTAAACACTTCTCAGGATTTTCCTGATGAAAATATTTTCCTGCTCTTCACACACAAACAAGTAAAATGGGATACTTGGGAAATCCTCACCAAGAAAGGTTTGAAAAGAAAGAAGAATCCTTCTTTTCAATAAAATGAAAAGAAACGTAAAAAGAAATAACACCAAAATAATAAAATCTATTTTCCTGTCTTTTTTCCATGCTTTTACCATGCTGGGTGTCAGATCCCCTCAGCTTCTCCAGGGAACAGCTCCACTTTCACTGCTTTTTGGAAAAAAAAAACTTCACACAGACATTACAGGCATTCCATGCTGATAACACTGACCTTGCCTGTGCCTGCAGGAAAATCAAGCAGGAGCATTGCATGAGGGAGGATTTCTGAGCTCTCTTCTCCATCCTCAGAGCCCTGAAGGGTTTTTCAGCATCTGCTGTAAAGACCCCACTCCTTATCTCTGAAACTTAGAACCATCCCAGAGATTTCATGAGTCTTTGCTTGGGAATGAAATAAGAAATAGAAACAGAAATGCTCCCAGCCTGAATGATGATTACTTGAGCACATTTTCCCACTAGGTCTTGTTCAAAAGAGAAAAATCCTCCTGTCTTTTCTCTCACACACCCAATTTCTCTTTGGAAAAAAAAAAAAACCTCTAAATCACTGTAAGTGACTCTAGTTTAGCCTGGGCAAACCATTCACAGCAGCTCTCAGGCAATCAAAGTGAGACACAAATAACAGTGATGTCTCCAGGGTCTGTTTTAATAGGAAGGGCAGGACACCCTCCACTGGGTCCACATGGGTTATTTTTGGGAGGAAGGAAACACTGCAGCAGCTTTTACACATCCACCAGGTGACCTGCAGTGCCCAAGGTTGTCCTGAGAGCATTGCATGGGCAAATTCTACCATCTCTGCAAAAAAAAAAAAAAATTTAAAAAAAAAAAATTGGTGTAGACTGAAGGAGGGATCTGTGCCAGGATGCAGCTCAGCCCACACAGAGCTGGCTGCAAGGGCAGGGCTGCAGCTTCCTCTGCCAGGAGGGAGCCACAAATATCATTCCTTATATTCCTGCACACATGGGTGCAGGGATTTATCAAGGGGCGACCAAAAAGATGGTGCAGATTTGATTCTCTGAACAAAAAAATGCTTTGACTTTTTTGTTTGGCACAGCAGGAACGTTCCCAGGCCTGTGGCAGCAGGATTTGGAGGGCAGGTTAGCAACTCTGAATTTTTCAGGGGGGAAAAAATTAAATAAAAATTTCAAAAAAAAAAAAAAATTTAAAAAATTTTTAAAAGTTGGAACTTGTGCAGAGAAGGGATGCACAGAGATGGGAGTGAATGGGAGAGAAGGAGGTTTGCATGTTCTTGGGCAGAAATAGGGAATTTTTTCACAGAAAGGGTGGTTAAGCACTGGAAGGGGCTGCCCAGGGAGGGGTTCAAGGAATGACTGGGTGTGGCACTCAGTGCTCTGGTTTAGTTGACAAGGGGGTGTGTAATCAAAGATTTGACTCAATGATCTTGGGGGTCTTTTCCAACCTTAAGAGTTCTCTGATTCTGTGATTAAAATAACCATTTCAAAGTCATTAATGTGATGGAGCTGGAGTTAATTGGGGATTTGCTGTAGTGGGGAGCAGCCCTGTAAAAGCAGGGAATTTCAGTTTGTCCAGTGGAGCAGGGCAGGTGTTAGAGCACTCCTTGAGTTCCTGCCACCAAGTGGTTCCAGTAGCTCAGCTGCTCAGGTGGTTTTATTCCATGGCACGTCACGATTTTCCTAAATCGGGGAACAGAGAACCTGATCCTCTCTGGGAAAAACGTCTGCTCTGAGTGGAGCTCCTCCAGCCTGATTTTTAATTTGTGAAGGCACAGGCCTATGAACACATCCTCCAGTTTAATGAATGGAACACTCTCAGAAATGTTATAGATCTGACTGGCCACATCACTGGATAAAACATACCCAGTCCCAGAACAAAAGGGTGGGTAGGTCGTTCCTGGATACTCTTCCCTACTCACATACCACTTACTCCCTCTTGTCCTGATGGGGTACTCGTGCAGTTTTAAAAAGCCTGTGAAGAATCCAGCAGTCTTCTTTTTCCTCAGGAGCAGCTCAGTGAGGTAAAAAACATTGACAAACACATCCGTGTCGGTTTTCATGGCAAAGCTGGACTGGGAGCAAAACCTGTGAATCCACTCGATTCCCATCATGGTCTTGAGGGTCAGGTTGTAATAGGTGTCTGTGAAGTTCTTCTGGATGATGTCTCTGTACCTCTGGCTCTCAGCAGTGATGCCAGCCTGCTGGCTGGCATCCCCAGGGCTCCCCAGCAGGAAAAACGTCACCAGGCGCTTGCCAGCCACTGTCCTGTGCTGGCCCCAGGTGTGCCGGATGGCCATCCTGGCATCCACCTGCTGGCATGAGGAGGCCACCAGCAGGATCAGGAAAGGAGGGTTCTTGAGGCAGTCAATGTCTGGGAGCTGGGAGAAGTTCCCTTCCATCCTCCTGAAAGTCTCCGTGGGGAAGGTGTAAGCCTGGCTGCTCTCACAGGATGTGCAGAATTGGGCCCAGCGGTAGAAAACCCAGAAGCCAGCACTGCTGAGCCCCACCAGGCAGAAAAACAGCCTGAACTTTCTGGAATCTGCCTGGAAGGAACAAGAAGGAGCAGCACATCCATAAAAATAATCTCTGGTTCCTCTCAGCGCCCTGCTCCCAGCTCCCAGCATAGGGATTTGAGGCCAGGTCAGCTCTAATAGAACACTGCCTGTTTGAGGGCACTCACCCACGTGCATTTCTCCTCCTGTCACCCCCACGAGGTGTCCTGCTGGCAGATTCACACTTGGGCTTAACTTGAACCTGCCTTCCAAGCCAATGTGTCCTCAGAAATCCACACAAGCGTGTGGAGCTGAGACCAGCTCACCCAGGCTCATGCCTCAAACCTCCTCCCCATTTGCAGCATCCTACAAACCAAGTTTAGAGCCACCAGGGCCAGAGGAGGAGCAGATTTATGTCTCCATTTCAGAGGGCAGAGAATAACAATGATAGGGTTTTTTTTTTTTTTTTTTGGGTTTTTCTTTTTGAATACCATGTTTTTCCATCTGTGCCTGTGTCCCAGAGCCAGCAGGGACACACCCAGCCAGGTTCCTCTCATCTTCAACCCCTTTGTGTCCTGTGGGGCTCTGGCACCAACCCAGAAACTGCTCCTGATCCTTTTGCTGGGGGAGCCATGAGTCACATTTTTGAAGTTGGGTCAGCTGCTCTGAAAAAAAGAAAAGAACCAAAACAGCAGTGGGTCACATTATTTGGATTTTTCAGCTTGTGCAGAGTTTGAGTGACTCACTAGGACATGCTGAGGTGAGAAGGGGCTTGTCCTATTCCCCTCCCCTTTTGAAATGGGAAAGATCCAAACAACAACAACGTTAACTCATTTAACCTTGCAAGATATTAATGAGCTGGACATCTGCTTATAAATCTAATAGAAATTTGAGTGAGATAAAAATTATCAAAGCAAACCCCAAGCCCTTATAGTGCCAAAAATATTACACATCTCCATAAATTAACCTGGTGAGAGGAGTTTAAGGCTTGAGTTGCTCATTCCAGTAAGCCACAGACTCTCCTACTGCTATTTTAGAGCTCTAGGATGGGGCAGTTTTTACCAGGGGAAAACTTCCACCTTCCCCCTTCTTAACAAAGAATTGTATCTGGCTCCCCAAATAAAAACACAGCAAACCAAGTTAACCATGCCCAGAGCTGCAGATTCCATGGAAATTTGATCTCTGCCTTCTGACCAGGAGTGTTCTGTGGAGACTCCCCCAAATTCACCTTAGTGCCTTCCTTTTGCTCAAATTCCCCTTTCCAGGCAATCAAAGGTTTGGCATTGCAGGATTTAAGTTCATTTGAAAGTCCAGCCAGGTGTCCCTGGAACCAAATCCCGCTCATTTTACCCCCAAGAATAGTCCCATTGACTTCAGTGGGAGCTCTCAAAAGCATGAAACAAGTAGAATTGGAGTCTTGGTTTACTGGAATTGCTTCCACAGTGAAGTGTGTTTTTGCAATTATTCACTAATGAGTTTTGAAAATATTTCAAAAATTCACATTTCTTCTGGCACTTATATTTAAATTCACTTTATCCTTAAACAGAGTATTCCTCAGATCTGATTTTTTCTTGTATTTATAGCTCACAGTAGTCTTGTAATTAACTTTACAACTGCTTTAGTTAAATACCTCTGTAAAATTGTGTGAGATCATACATATGCAGTTATATATATATGTAAAAGATCATACAAAAATCTGCATCTGTTCTCACATTCTTCAGTGGCCTGGGAGGAAGCACATGAATATCCTGAATTGTGTTTTCAGGACAGGATGCTGTTTTGAAGTTGACAGTGGAGATGTACAGGAAGCCTGTTTTTGTCACCAGCTCCCAGAAGACTCTTTGGGAGTCTGATATGTCTCTGTTACAGAAATTCCAGAACATGTACAAAGCAAACACTGACCTAAGAAAACAATGGAGAGCAACATTCTATAAAAACCCATGAAAACCTTTACATAAATACACGAGTGCAAGGTGCCATAACACTTAAAAATCATTTCACAAGATTTCAGTAGAGTTTTGACTAATGTAACCTGACCATTCTCTAATTTTTGTTTCCAGCATTACAGATCTAAAAAAAAACTTTTAAAAGGTCCTTGTTTTAGATATCTGGGTGAGCAGCCTTTACCATTCCTCCCACCTTTCCAGATTGCCTTCCCCTTTCAGACCACGTGTGAAGGAGCACAACTTGCACACACACACACACACACACACACACACACACACAATCACACACAGCTGGGCAATGCAAATGTTTGCAGATGAGTGCAAACTGTAAACAGTATTTTAGAAGTTTTGAAAGTGGCACATGTCTCCCAAAATATTCCTGTGCAGGGATCAAGAGGTGAGCAGTGGCCTCAATAAGAAGAACCATGGAACTATGGAATGGTTTGGGTTGAAAAGGATTTAAAGATCCTTAAACCCATTCAGTGCCACCCCTGCCATGGCAGGGACACCTCCCACTGTCCCAGGCTGCTCCAGCCCCAGTGTCCAACCTGGAATTCACTGGGAGAACTCCAAGGGAAAAGGGTGACAGAGACACAAGCTGCTTCCTCTTGCCAAGGCCATTTTTCTTCAAAACCCTCCATTCAATTCTTGTCTTCAGATGAGAAGAGAATTTGGAACACTAAAACTGTTTTATATTAGTGCAGGCAGGGCAGTTCCTTGGAGCACTGAAGTTTCTGTATCAGGGAATTAAATCACCCTGGTGTTTTCTCCTTACCCCTGAGGTGCTGAGCCCCCCTCTCACCCCCATTTTACATCAAAACAAATCTTTCTGGTTTTAGATAAAGAAAAATGCATGATTTTTTTTCTGTGATCTCAGTCAGAAATAATAGTTTTTCATTATCTCAAAGCTTTTTCCCTCTCCTGTTGTTCCCACTGCAAAATATTTTATGAAAGGCATTGCCAAAAAACTGCCTGTTTCATATCCTAGAGACTTTACTTGAACTGACTGGCACTTCATGGGTCTCTGCAGCTGTGGCTTGCATGGAATCCTGGCACCAAACCATATGGAAATTGCAGCCTCTTCTCACACTCACCTGAAATGAAAACATAAAAAAAGACTCTGCTCTCTCCCAGCAGCTTAAGGGGAGCTGAAATTTTTTCATATTCTCTTTGTTATTTATCAAATCCCTCATTTTTCTTGAGACTGTGTCTTTTAGGCAAGTCACAATACTTCATTTTTCAGCACAAAGCGTTGCAACAACCCTGACATTGAACACAAACAAGAAAACACTCTACAATGGTTACAAATGACTGCCACAAATGCATTTTGTAGCTGTCCCACTTTGATAGCCATGAATTAAGCCAACATCAGCAAAGAGTTTTCTTCTTTCTGCCACTCTTCTATTGCTTTTTCTATTGATTTTTGTCTGCTGGGCTTCAAACTCATCCCTGATGTAAGTGCACATTCTTGTCCCATAATGGCTCATTTTTCCTTGGGGCCATGGAAGGTTCTGTGGGGCCTCATTCCTACCAACATTCCTTGAGAACATATCCAACAATTAGCTACATTTAATATTTTAGCTACTTTAAATTTTCATAGGAATTTTCATGACTAATCTCTCTGTGAAACTCTAAAGGTGTTTTTGGCAGACAAAGATTTTGGTGAAATATTAAGATACAGATATAAGCAATACTTCAGTTGCAAGCATTCAGTTTCTGTCACAAACTTAATTTTTTCCTCATATTTTACTCTGGTTGGGGATAATAACTGAACTTTAATATTATAATTCATTTTTTCTGCCTTTCCACTGCCTTGTGACCATCATGGAGTGTGTAAATCCCCCTGGACTCCCAAGGCTTTTTTAACTTGTCCCACTATTCCTGCTATAAAATGAGACCTTTTGTCTGATGACATTCCTAGAGGAGCTCCAAAGCATGGAAACATTTCATTTAGAAATATTTTCACTACTTTTGCCATGTTGGTGCAACAGGGAAATACTTCAGGCCGCCCAGAAAAGTGATAAGATATCAACAGCTCTCTTTGCATGGAAATTCTGTAAAGTCAATAATCTCCAGGAGAGTTACTACATTTGATAACCTCTATCACTGATTTCTTCTCTCAAAAATATTACTTGTCCAGCAGGGATGACTGCCCATCCACCTGGGTGAAATTTAGAACAGAATGCTTTGATGAACTGACAAATTTTTGTGTTATATTCTGGTTTAATGTCTGACTCTGCAGCTCTGGAGCTGGGACTGATCACAAACAGCTGGGCCAGCCCTGGCATAAGGGAATAATTCAAAATATTTCACAGGATCTAAGAAGTCCAAAGCTGGAGACCCCATTAGTGCTTTTGAAGTTGTTTGAAAGCACCCTGAATATCATCAGACCATAAAATAAAATCTTTATGGGCAGTTTTAAAAGTCCATAAAAAGGGTGGATCAATAATCCAAAATTCCTTTAAATCTATTACAGTGAACCATTCAAAGTTTATTTATTTATTTGCTTACTTTTTTTTTTTTTTTTTTTTTTTTTTTTTTTTGTGTGTGTGTGGTTTATGAGTGTTTTGGGTAATTTAGCAAATTTTGGGTTAGTTAGCAATTTTGTTAATTGCTCTTGAGTCTTGTACTAACTGATAATCTTTACTATTAACATTTTTGACTGGAGTTCACCAACAACCTGTACCTTAAATTTTTCTCAATAATAGTTAATGAGCCTCTTCAATGGTTTAATTTTAAAGGATATTGGTTTTCTCTTACCAGGCCTGTGTCTGATTTAATTTGACTCTGACAGGTTCTACTCTTTTTAATTTTCCTGGAATCTCCTTGGCCCACACAATGGGGATTACTGCATCCTTAATTTTCTTTGGGATAGGTTCAGATTGGGAAGTCAGTGTAATATAAAAATTGAAGTTTACATGTATTTAAACTCAAGGACTTTAATTTGAATGTCTCCTTCCTGAAACTTGATTTTTGCACTCAAGTTATTTTTTATTAAGTTTTTTCTTAATAAGTTTTGGAGAGTTTGGCAGGTGGGTTATTTATAATTTTCCTAGTTTGAACTTCACAGGTTTGAAAGAGAGGCACAGTTCACAAGTTCCAGTGGCACCAACAATTGTGATGGAGGAATCACTAAACTTAAGAATTTTTTGCTGTTTTCTTTTATATTTGCTATCATTTTCTGTTTCATTTTTTCCTGTTTTTCTTTCTTTTTATTTCTTTTTTTATGGATTTGCACATTTTGATGCACTGCCCATGCAACATCAAGTAGTTTACCTGTATTAAAACCATCCATTTCTTGGATTTTCAGTAGTTTTATTTTGATATCATCTGAGGATTGTTCTACGAACACCAACATTTTCTTATCTTTATTTCTCTCTTACCTATGCCTGCAGCTGGCCTTTTCAGCTCTCTATGCCCAGGACTTTACAGCTAAGTCTTAAACTTTCTTTTTTCACTGACAATCTAAATACTGGTAGCTGTTTCACCAAAATACCAGAAAACCAGTTTTCAAAATCTCTGTTTTGAAATACCAGAACGCTTAGTTCTGAAATACCAAAGTAACACATATTTGAAATATTCAAATACTAAGTTCCAAAATACTAAGGTAACCTGGTTTCAAAATATTAGAATACCAAGTTCCAAAATATTAAAATAATTCTGCTTCAAAATACCAGAACATCAAAATATCGAAGTAACCCAACTTTGATATTAAATTCTAAAGATAGTAAATTCTAAAATAAAGATATTAAATTAAAAAATACCCAGTTCCAAAATACCAATTTTCAGATGTCTTAAATGGGCAGGATTCCCAAACTCAAGAGAACACCTTAATGTCACAAAGGGATCCTACCTGTGTCCCAAATTAATGTGTATTTTTCTCCAGGAAAGTCCTGGTGCCATGCCAGCACAAAAATCCCAGAGCCTCAGGGGAGACCAGGCAGCTGTCCTGTGTAGGTTCACCAGAAATTACACCAAAGTTGGAGGGAATAAACTTTTCTAACTTTCTTTCTGTTGCTTCTTTTTACATAATTTGCCAAAAACCAATGGAGGCCTCTTTATCTGTTTCTCCACTGGTCCCAGACACATTTATCATCCTCTGGGCATGCCTTGGCATCCTTTTATCTCTTTTTTTTTTACCAGTTAGTCTTTAAGTTCTATTCGGCAGCTTCAGGGGAGCTGAAAATGTTTGTTCTCTGTGTTATTTATCACTGGGACCATATGAAGAAGGTGGCCAAGGTCTGGGATCTGAATCCCAAACTCTCTATTTTGCAAGTCCCTGTTTCCACCAGTGGCACAAACTCCCTGCCACCAAAATCCTGCCATGGGCAGCAGGCTGGCTTTGGGGTCACACCACTGACCTGCTGGAACTCCTTTGTGTTCCCCAGAGATCAAGCCATGGCAACTGCTGTGCCAAAGCCTAATTACTGCATCAAAATTAACCTGACATCTCCTTCAGGTCTGTTAATGAGTGTAATTATCTGAACAGCACAGAGATCAGGGCTCTGTGCCATGCAGCTCAGGGAAAGCAGTCTGGCCTGAGGCAGAGAAAGGGAAGTAGGTCTGGAGTCCCCCTGAGGAACAGGTTCAAAATATCTATTTAAAGAAGTTCACTTTTCTTAACTTTTCTGGGGCAAAGCTCCAGTCGGGTTCAGGGGATGTTTTGCACTGAGGTCACACATCAGCCAGGGAAAAACCCAAACCACAAATTCCCCAAGTGCTTTGGACCATCTGCAAAAGTCCCTGCTTTGTAAAAAGACTCAAACAGCTGCAGCCCCAAAATCAGAGTGTGATACATGATAAATGATTCGTGTTAATCATAGAAGTTTTGGAGTTTGTACAAACCAGAATACTTAAAATAAGAAAAGAACATGGACCTAGATAAAGGGAAATATATGATTAAACCCATTCTGTTTAAATCCCCCTGTTAGGAATTTTGTATATTGAATATTGTATACCAGTTTGTAAAAGAGAAAAAAAAAAAGGGTTTCCCACAGTCTGAAAGGTTTTTCTTTCAGAATCAGATTTCCTGCCTTTGTGTGATCAATCAGAAATTATTTGCTAAAGATCAACTTCCCACTTCCCTGTTTTTATCTACCAAGACCAGATGGTTCCATGACCAATTTTCCCAAGAGCTGTCCCACAGAAGTTTGGAAGTTTCTTTGCCCACCACTGCTTACCTTGCAGAATTACTACAACAAAACAATAACAATTATTGATTATTACAAGGAAATCCAGACTATAAAAAGGGAGCTGCAAACCAAGTTCAGTGGAAGCATGGAGTGGGCCCTGACCCCTCACGTTTTCCTGTCTATATAAAATAAACCAATCTAAATTTTGCTAAATATCAAGACTTTGTTTCTCATTTATAACAGAGGCACAACTTAAGAGAGTGTCCAGGAGCTCCAGCCCCAAATCCTGCACAGTTAAAGTCAGCAGGGTTATTCATTTGCCTTTCCCAATCACTGAATGCAACATATGCCCTGGTATAAGGACTAGCAAAAGCTGCTAACTCCCGATTTTCCTTGGAATTAAGCCCCTAAATTGCTTTTTCATAAGCACAGCATGACACAGAGAAGGATTAAGCACACGTAGATAATAAGAAAATGTCAAGAACAGCAGGGAACATTTCTTTTTTTCCTAAATGAAAGCGTTTCAGAGGAGCAGGGGCCAGTCTGGAGCTCTCCAAAATGCCATCTCTGGTGGTGCCATGGGCTCAGCAGTGCCTGGGGCTCCAGCTTTATGGATTAACAGTGTGCTCACCCAGCCTGGCAGGCAGAAAGGGTGGAAACACAAAAACAGTGCAGGATAAGGGAAAAACTTTTTGTGCTGTCCATTCTGAACCTTTTTCCCTCTGCTGTCCCTCTCACCTCCCAGGGTGGTGTCTCCTTGTCAGTCCAGACCAGGCAGAGCAAGGCACTGCTCCTCTTCTCCACACACACCAGTTTCTCTCACTTCAGCACTGAGTTGATGGGCTCATTATTTATGGCCACATCATATATCTTTTTTTTTTTTTTTTTTTTTTTTTTTTTCCCTTTCTTTTCTTTCCTTTATTTTTCTTTTCTTTTTTTTTCCATTTTCTTTTCCTTTCTTTTCCCTTTCTTTTTCTTCCCTTTATTTTTTCCTTTTCTTTTTCTTCTTTCTTTTCTTCCCTTTCTTTTTTCTTTTTTCCTTTCTTTTTTCCCTTCCTTTTTTTCCTTTTTTCCCTTTCTTTTTTCCCCTTTTCTTCCCTTTATTTTTTCCTTTCTTTTTTCCTTTCTTTTTCCTCCCATTCTTTTTTTCCTTTATTTTTTTCTTTCCTTTTTCCCTTTCCTTTTTTCCCTTTATTTTCCTCTTTTTTTCCTTATTTTTTCTTTCTTTCTTTTCTCACATTTTTTTCCTTTCTTTCTTTTTTTTTTTTTTCTTTCCTTTTTTCCTTTTTTCTTTCTTTTTTCCTTTATTTTTTTCCTTTCCTTTTTTCCCTTTCTTTTTTTCCCTTTATTTTCCCCTAGTTTTCCTTTATTTTTTTCTTTCTTTTCTCCATTTTTTCCTTTCTTTTTTTCTTTTTTCTTTCTTTTTTCCCTTTCTTTTTTTTCTTTTTTTTTCCTTTTTTCCCCTTTTTTGGGTGTGTTTTTTATGTTTGATTGGTTGTTTGGTTTTTGCTTTTTTTGTTTGTTTTGCTGTGTTTTGTTTTCATCTTGATTATTTTTTTATCTCTTTGGTTTTTCTCTCATTTTTTTTCTGTGATGGGAGGGGGTTTTGCTTTCCCAGCTCCTCCCAGGCCTGCTGTGATGGGATCTGCATGGAAAAAAAAGGGGGACTGAGGGTTTTGTTTCAAGCTTTCCATACTTAAGATGAACCTCTGGTTCTCCACAATATTTTATGGCCAGGCAGTGACTCTGTCACAGACCCAGGACAGGAGCCCCTAAGCCATCAATTAGACACCAGATAGAAAAGGAGCATTACTCTTATGGATTTGCAAATCCTGCTACGTGTCCTGGCTTATGCTCTGTCATTATGTTACTAATACCCATTTAGCTGATTGACCCTGTGACTCCAGCAGCAGATTGAATTTTCTTTGTAAAAGGTTGGGCTGGTTTTTATTTACCACTTCGGGTTTTAATAAGGAGAGAATTCAGAATAATTAAAAAAAAAAAAAAAAAAAAAAGATGTGTGGTAAAAAGAAGTGAAGTTATGAATTTTCTAGAGAAGGAGAAATTAGAGTGAGATGTTACATTCTAGATTAATCTGAGCCAAAGGAAATACCATTTACCATATATACAGGTATATGGTATATACAGGTATATGTATATATACAGGTATATGTATATATACAACTGTATTCTCAAGGGCATGGCCAACATGGCCAGCTCAAATAAGCAAAGAAACATTTTTCACAGCAATCAAAGAAAAACCATCATCAAAAAAGGAGAAACTTCAAAATATAAATTGGTTAAAATTCAGTATCTGAGCAAGAGTCCCTTCAAGTTTCACATCCTTGTCCCATCGTGCTATGAGACAATTTCAGAAGAGCCACCAGGCCCACAGTAACTCCTTAACCTCACTCCTTCAGAGGAAAATTTGCCCCATTTCCTCCTCTGAGTCGTATTTTCTATGCCACAGAGAGTGATTTACTGGTGGTTAACCACAGTCCCAGCAGATTTTATAAACAATTTATACACAGCCACTCTCCCTGGGGCAGAGCACAGGCACAGGGAGAGTTCTGCAGGCACCACTCATCCATTTAATATCTGCATCTTTATTTTTACAGGGAAAGAACAAAAATTCATGGGCCTCATCCACTCAGAAAAGTGTTCCCAGCTCAGATACAGAAGTGTCACCTTGGGTGAGGAAATTTAAGTAATCTATTATTAAAATGGCCCAGACCAGGTGTCCTTGGGTTCTTCCTCTGTCCCTACTCAGATCCCTAAAGGAGAATCAAGATCATGGCAAGAGGAAAGGCCTTTGTGGCACAGGAATCTTTTGAACCAGAGGATGTGTCTTCCTCCTTATTAAAAAAAAAAAAAAAAATCAAGAGAAATTAGCTGTTAATGTACCTTGACCTCATCCACCCAACCATGAGCTCTTGGTCATAACACCTGTTTTGAAAAGCCAAAAAAGCATCCTCAGACCAAAATGCAATTTTGCTCTCAAAACCAGCAAAAAGTTTGTGTCTTGGAGTGACTCAAACTGAAAGAGTTTGGCAGGAGGTGTCGCTGCTCTGGTAATATCACAGGAAATAAGTGCTGCAACTGAGGAGTCAAAAAGAAATATATTCCCAGGAACTTTAGCCAAGCTAAGGAAGCTTGCTTCTATTTTAAAATATCAGCTTGCTTTGCCAAGCCACCTGCAAAATTCTCTGGATGAATCCTGGCCCTTAAACACCCACAAAAATGCTCGGTTTGGGTATTTAGTAGGGGCAGATCCTTTTTCCAGGAAGGAGGAAGATGCTGCAGTGGGGGTTGGAGCTCAGACCATCAGTGCAGGGACACTGTACAGGACAACAGTGCAGTCCAGCCCCCACTGCAGGTGCTCTGTGTCCTTTCCAGGAGGATATTTGGACACTTTTGACTCAATCCACTTGCACCAGTGATGCAAACACACCTGGCAGGCAGCCAGCCAAGGGCATCCTCTCTCACAGGCAGTGCCCTGGGGCTCTCCCTCCTTCTCTCTCATCTTGGTTGTATTTTTTTTCCCAAAAATTCAGCCTAAAAGCCTTCTCCTCCTGTCTCTGTCCTCCCTTCACCTGCTGAGTGCCAACCATCCCTCTCTGGATTTCTCTCCAATGCTAATTTTAATGCTCCCTCTATTCCTACAATACCCCTATGTTCCTTTTATCAGTGATGCTAATGGGCATTTTTAACTTATTTCAGAATGGCCTCATGAATCAGCAATTTTACCCTACTTGGTCTATTCCAAACCTCAGATCTGAGCACAGATAAGCAGCTGTCCACAATGGGATGAATCAGAGCAACCTGACCCTGTGTAAACCATATACTTCATTGTGCTGAACAGGAATAAAGTCCAATCCAATTCCTCTTATCTTCATAAACAAAGCAATAAGGAACTTTCTTCCTTAGATCTTGTTGTCACTACCAGGATCCAGAAATACTGTTCTCTGAAAGCAATAAGGAAATTTCTTCTTTATACTCTTGTTGCCACTGCCAGGATTCCAAAAGTCCAGTTCCCTGAGTTATGAAAGCATCATTGTTTAAAAATTCTGTGCCCCTAAACCAGATTATTTATTGCACCCTCATTCACAAGTTGTGCTGCTTGTTGGTTTTCCTCATCTTAATGCAAAAAAGAAATAAAACTGAAAATGGTATTTCAGATAGAAGTCTAAATGAGGATCTTGCTGTTTTCCCTTGGAAACAGTCTCAAGATACATGAAGGAAGAAGTAAAATAGCACTGAAGAGAAGTGATAATTATGCAGGTTGTTAAAAAAAAAAAAAAAAAAAACATTCAAAATAGGAAAAATTGCCAATAAAGATATTCCAATATCACTCCTAAATCTTTGACTGCTGCTCAGTCCTGATGAAATCACTGTAGGATGAGGACCTGTCAGGATTTTGCCTTGCAGGTGGTTTTTTCTCCCCTATTTTAAGCTGGGGGAGCACTTGGAGGAGGTGAGCATGGTCCTCATGCTTTGCCCTTTTGTTTCATGCTGCCCCTTGACACAGTCATTTTTTGGTGTTTGGAACTTTCCTCTAACAGTTGAACTAAGTCTTTGCATTCACGTGTCTGTTAAATCAGCAAGTCTGGTACTTTGGGAGGAAAAATCTTCCTGGGCAAAGGAACACAAACCCAACTGTGGGGCTGTCATGCTGGCAAATCCTTTGTCAATAACTCCTTGGCTTTAAAAGCGCTGATCATACACAGAAATGTTTGTGGGATCAGGTCCAGTAGCTGGTTTTTTAATTACTTACCTGCACCTCGTGGATCTTCCTTTTTTTTTTTTTTTTTTTTTTTTCCCAGCATTTTATCCAAGCTCCCAGCAGGACAGCGAGGAGAACACTGTATTTGTTAGGTTAGGACAAAACCTGGGCTTTATGTGGGCTGCCAAAACGCTCCAAAATGAAGCACCCATTAAATCTGGCGAGCGAGATCAGTCATTACCCATTAGCACCCCCAAAATCAGCCTGCCCTGGTGGCAATCCCCGCGATCCCCGCTCTGCCATCTGCGATCCCAAAGCGGGGTCACACCTGCGCTCCCTCCCCACCGCAGAGTTCGGGAAAGTCGGGGAGGCACATCCAGGAGGGAAGGGAGCCAGTCCCGGCTCTCGGTCCTACCTGGAGCTGGAGAAAGCAGCGGGCACCTGCTCAGCCCGGGATGCTCCCGCAGCGCATCCTGCGCGGGTCTCCCGGCGGGATCTGCCCGGCTGTCCCCGTGTCCCTGTCCCCAGCCAGGGGCGCATCCCCCGGAGCCAGGAGCGAAGGAAGACGGCGATGCGGCAGCGGTAACCTGAACTCGCTGCCTGCCTCTTCCCTCTCTCCTCCCTCCCCTCCTCCCTCCCTCTCTCCCTCCCTCCCTGCCTCTCAGACCCACTGAACCCTGCGGCTCCATCGCCAGGTTAGGATGGCTGTGAATTTTTAGGAGCTGCCTGTGAATTTTTAGGAGCTGGCTGTGAATGTTTTTATTCAGGTATTTTGGATGGGAAGGGGGGAAGGCAGCGTCCTGCCAGGATTGGGAGCTGGAATTGGTGTCAGCCCTTTGCCGGCGCGGGGAAAGTTCGGCTGGGCGCTGCCAAAAACCAACAGCACAGCCTTGATTTGCTCCGTGGGACAGAAATCCCCTTCTGCTCAAAAAACTGCGCTCAGGAATCCTCGGAGGGGCTTTTCCTGAATGACAACCCGGGGAGAAGGGGGGGAAAAAAGGGAGTGAACCTCTCGGGCAGCAGCGTCGCCGGGGTGACAGCATCCCTCATTGCCCGGGATGTCGGGGTGACAGCATCCCTCACCTCCCCTTCCCCTGGACCTCCAAATCTGCTTCACCCCGAGCTGACCGGGCTCAGCCAAACCTTGGCTTCAGGGCAAATGACGAGTCCAGCCGGGACTCCCGATCCCTTCCCAGGGCCACTCCCAATACTTAGAGCACGTGGAGAACTGCAGCGCTTTTACCTTTATGAACTGTGCCCTGGTGACAGCAACCAGCGACAGCTTCACACCACAATTATTGTAGCAAATGGCTCCGGGGGAAAGACATTTCTCCTCTAAACGCTGCAAGCTTCAGCAGGAAAAAAAAGAAGAAGAAAAAACAAACTCCCAGACAAACGTTATGGATAAAGCCGCACATTTAATACCAAAATACCCAGGGATGATCCAGGGCACTTAGAATTTCTAGCGAGAAAATATTCACTTTGATTTGTCATTGTCCTTTTTTTTTTTTTTTTTTAACAGGTTGTTAGAGCGCAGCGTAAGAAAACACGAGACAAATCAATCACGGGAGCTGCTGGCAGCTCCCTTTCTCCTCCCCCTCCACTCCAAGGCTGGAGATGCAGAGATGTAGTTAAGGAGACACACAAAATGCTGTTCGCTTCTTGTACTTTCCAGGACGAATACAAGTGAGAAGAGAGGTCCTGATCCACTTCTAGATTTGCTACAAGAAGGACTGCCCCAAAAGCTTTCTCTTTTTTAAATTATTCTAAAAACCACTCCCGGGTAGCTTTAGTTCCCTGTAGTGAGGAAGCTTTAGCTGAAGCACCTAAGAATGCCCGTGTCTCCCTCTGCATGCCCGACTCTCCTTTGTATTCCGAGTTCCTAAAAAAACCGTGCCTTTAGTTTTGGGAAAGTGCTAACACTTCCTTTGTCACAGTCTGACCTACAAAGTCCGACAGCTACTGAACACACAAAAGCTTCTGCATGCAGATTATCTGCCCTCCACCTGGAAACGGGACATTTTCCCATGGAAATCAAGAAAACAAGGTTGGGGCTGGGGCCCCAAATCGCTGCTGAACATCACACTGCTCAGGGCAGCCCTAAAATGAGAATCGTGGAATCACAGAATGGGTTGGGTTGGAAAAGACCTTAAAGATCACCCAGTGCCATCCCTGCCATGGCAGGGACACCTCCCACTGTCCCAGGCCCAGGGATCCAGGGGCAGCCACAGCTGCTCTGGCAATTCCATCCCAGCCCCTCTCCACCCTCCCAGGGAACAATTTCCTTCTCATATCCATTCTAACCCTGCCCTCCTTCTGCTCAAAGCCATTCCTCCTTGTCTTGTGAAAAGTCCTTCTCCAGCTCTCCTGTAACACATAACTGAGAGGGGCTCAAAGGTCTCTCTGCAGCCTTCTCCTCTCCAGGTGAACAATCCCAGCCCTCTCAGCCTGTCTCTGTGTGCTCTCAGGGGTGCTCCATCCCCTCATCCTCCTGTCCCTGCTCTGTACTCATTCCACAGCTCCACATCCTTCTCGTGCTGGGCACCCCGAGCTGGATGCAGCACTGCAGGTGGGGGCTCACAGGGGGGGAATGCACTGCCAACCCAGAAAATCCAGTTTGCACTCCCTCCAGCCAGGCCAGGCACCTCCAGGTCACTGCTCCCAGCCTGCTCGGTGAGTTTTAGCAATTTTAGTTTTTAGGCTGCCCAGCTGTCAGCAAAGCCAGGGAGGCTCCAGGGCACTCAGGCTCAAAGCACTCACTGCAGATTACACAGCCCAGGGTCTGGGAGGGGCACAAGGGCATGGAAAATAAACTCTGGGATATCAAGCCTTCATGCTGGGGAAAAAAATCATCCAACAAGCCCAATGTACTCTGTGCCTCTGATCCAGGACTATGTTTGCTGTGAGTCCACCCCTACCCCAGCATTTCAGCAGAGTAATACACACATGTGCCTCATTTCCCCAGCAGTAAATCTAAGCCAACATACATCTACATGGAGTCAGGCCTCAAAGAGTGAGTCAGGGCCTAAATCAGTGTTGCAATTGGACTAAAATAATCTAAGCCTGCTCTAAATGCACATAGCTTTAACCTGTCATATCAAATGAAAATTATATACTTAAACTGTAATCTTCCTGTTCCCTTAGTCATCAAAAGAGGCCAGAACAAATTAAAAAAAAAAAAAAAAAAAAAAGAAAGCATGGATGCTGTTCAGAGGAGGAGGTGGGGCTCGTGGAGCAGCATATTCACAGAATCCCTGAGGTTGGAAAAGCCCTCCCAGCCCATGGAGTCCCAGCTGTGCCCACCCCACCTGGTCCCCAGCCCAGGTCCAGGTGACACATCCAGGGATGGGCACTGCAAACCTCCCTGCAGCCCCTGCCAATGTCTAATCACCCTTTCAGTGGAGAAATTCTTCCTGATGTCCAACCTGAGCCTCTCCCCTGGCAAAGCTTGAGGCCATTCCCTCTCCTCCTGTCACCTGGGAGCAGAGGCCACCTGGCTGCACCCTCCTGTCAGGGTCCCCTCTGAGCCTCCTTTTCTCCAGGCTAAAAATCCCCATAAGCCACTCCTCATATGACTTAAAATTCTGCTTGATCCAGGGGGTGTTTCTGCCTTCCAAGCCCCAAACTCACCCCCCCAGCACTCCCATCCATTCTTCAAGCACAAAACCAGCAGCTGGAGTTGCTGGTTCATCTCTGGCTTTGTGTTTTCATCTCCTCTGACTCTGGGTGCACACAGCCTGCCTAAGTGACAGTAAATATTTCCACACCTGAGTCTGTCAGAGCACAAGGCAGGCAGGGATGAGGTGAGGCTGCAAACACCCACCAAAAGATGCCATTGTTAGGCTGGGGTTGAGGTTTGCTGTGTTTTGGGTTTTTCCTCCACGATGAAAAATGAGAGCAGGAGCTCTGTCCTTGGGTTTCTCTGATAAGGCAGCTGTGGGGGCAGGCTCAGGAGCTCTTGCTCAGGAGAGGGTCACTGATTTACACTCTGCCACTTGGTGTAGGAATGGGATGTTTTGATGGCTTCACTGCCTGACTGCACTGGAAGCTTTAAGGATATTCACTCTAATGCAAAATCAAACCCAGTTTTCACATAGAGCTTCTAAAGTTGTTTTTTTTCCCTACTGAAATCTAGAGATTTATTTCAATCAGGAGGAGGAGTTTTGTTGAAATAACAGCCTCAGCCCATCAATGGGTGCAGTTTATGTTACAAAGACACAACAGCAGCGCAGATCAATCTAATATGAGGAAAATTGCTCCCAATAAAACCTATTTGTAAGGCAGAAAAATTATTTCTACCCTCAGATTTACAGGATTATAATTCTATAATTGATGCAAAATTGATGGGTTTTACCCAGAGAAGCTGTGGCTGCCCAATGTCTGGAAGTGTCCAAGGCCAGGTTGGATGGGGCTTGGAGCAACCAGGGACAGTGGAAGGGATCCCTGCCCATTACAGGGATAGAATGAGATGAATTTTAAGGTCCCCTCCAACCCAAACCATTCTGTGGTTCTGTGGTTCTGAACCCACACCTTTGGCAGACAGTGCAGGGACACAGCAGGTACCTCACTATGCATTATTTAAATTCATTTATTTTATAACAGCACCTCTGCCATGGGGGGGTTGAACAGTGCTCACTTAATTAGATCAAAATATGTAAAATTCTTCTACAACTTGTGCAAACAAGGCCTAAATACCTTTCAGCATCAGCAGTTCACAAGACAAGTGGGCAGCCAGCATTCTGTACTATCCCCACAGCTGCCTCCTGTACCCACCAGTGCTCCTGGGGCTGCCTCCTGTCCTACTTTAATCCCTCAGAGCACAGAAAGGTTTTTCCTGCTGACAGAATCATGTCCAGGCAGGTTTTGAGTTATCTCCAGAGAAGGAAACTCCTCAGCCTCTCTGGGCAGCCTCTTCCAATGTTTTGTCATCCCCAAAGGAAAGTTTTTCTTTGTATTCAGATGAAAATATGTGTGTTGCAGTTTTTGCCTTGTCCTGCTGCTGGGCACCACTGAAAAGTGTGGGTGTAGCCCTGGCCAGGCTCTTGCACTGCCCAAAGTGTGTCCTTTCAATAAATACATATTTTATCCCTTTTGCTCTGTCTAGTCTCTGCTCCAGCTCAGCTTTTCCAGCCAACAGTTCCATCCCCTTGGCACCTGCCTGTAAAATATTGGGGTGCATTGATAAGGTCATGGAATCCCAGAATGGTTTGGGTTGGAAAGGACATAAAAGCCCATGCAGTGCCACCCCTGCCATGGCAGGGACACCTCCCACTGTGCCAGGCTGCTCCAGCCCCAATGTCCAACCTGGAACTGAACATTCCAGGGATCCAGGGGCAGCCACAGCTGCTCTGGCAATTCCATCCCAGCCCCTCCCAGGGAACAATTCCTGCCCAATCTCCCTCCTGAGGATGCCAAAGCCATCTCAGCACCTCAAAGAGCAGGGTGAGCCCTGGCTCTGCATGGCTTCCAGCTCCTCCTGCCCTCTGAGGATGGACTCAGGGCTGGCAGCCAGGGCTCTGTGGGTGTCAGCCCATCCTCATCCTCACTCTGGCCAGGCTCATGCTGGCCAGGCTCAAAGGTTTGGCTCAGCCATGACCTGCAGAGAGCAGCAGCTCCCTGCTCACCCCTCACCAGGCTGAGCTGCTCACATCCCCTGTCCTGTGCTGCTTTCCAAGTCCCTGAACTCTTCCCTTCCCTTCCATGCCCCTCCTGGAGCACGAGGCCAGCACCTGGCAGAACAGCTGGGATGGAAGAGTGGCTTTCACTGGTGCTCTCAGGTGCTACCAGACCTTCCCACATCCCTCCCTCTGCTTCAGGGGGATTAGACCTGGAGCCATTGCACTTTAACTAGGGCATGTGGCTTTTCAATAATCAGTGCTGATGTCTGGAGAGGATACCTGGAACCGAGGCTAGACAGAGTTAATAATAAAGTAGGGATTTATTAAAAATCTTTAAAGGATTCACCTTGGGCAGTGCAAGAGCCTGGGGGCTGGGGCCACCAGAAAAGTGCAGCACAACCTCGCCCTCGCTCCCTGTGGCATTGGGAGCTCTCCTGGAAGGAGCCTTTGGCATTTCTGTGTGAGGAACAGCCTGGAGGGACAGGGCTGAGGGTGTCCCTGTCTGCCCTGGCACCAGTGACCCCCTGAGCCCCCAGAACTGCCCTCTCCCCCAGCGGGCACAGAGCACTGCCCTGGCAATGATGGTAATCAAATCACATGCTCCAGGGATTCTGCCTGAAGGAATAAGAAAAGCAGATTTATTTTTTTTGTCCCTGCCCATTGCACAATTAACTGGAAGTTTGTGAAGGCTCTCCATGGGTTTGTGGATTTTTGCCCTGTTTGTTCATTTTGAAGAAAAATAAAGAAAAAAATGGAAAAGAAGAGGGAAGAGGGAAGAAGAAAAGGAAAAGGGAATGGGAAAGGGGAAAGGGGGAGGGGGAAGGGGGAAGGGGAAGGAGAAGGGGAAGGAGAAGGGGAAGGAGAAGGGGAAGAAAAGGAAAGGAAAGGAAAGGAAAGGAAAGGAAAGGAAAGGAAAGGAAAGGAAAGGAAAGGAAAGGAAAGGAAAGGAAAGGAAAGGAAAGGAAAGGAAAGGAAAGGAAAGGAAAAGGAAAGGAAAGGAAAGGAAAGGAAAGGAAAGGAAAGGAAAGGAAAGGAAAGGAAAGGAAAGGAAAGGAAAGGAAAGGAAAGGAAAGGAAAGGAAAGGAAAGGAAAGGAAAGGAAAGGAAAGGAAAGGAAAGGAAAGGAAAGGAAAGGAAAGGAAAGGAAAGGAAAGGAAAGGAAAGGAAAGGAAAGGAAAGGAAAGGAAAGGAAAGGAAAGGAAAGGAAAGGAAAGGGAGAAAAAGAGAAAAAGAGGGAAAGGGAAAAATGGAAAGGGGAAAAGGGAAAGGAAAACAGATAAAGGAAAGGGAGGAAAGTGAAAATGAAAAGAAAAGAAGAAAGGAAAAAAGGGAAAGGGAAAAAAGGAAAGGGAAAAGGAAAAAGGGAAAGTGAAAAAGCATAAGTGGGAAGGGAAAAGGGGAAAAGGGAAAATGGAAAGGGGGAAAAGAGAAAGATGGAAAAAGTGAAAAAAGGAAAAAGTGAAAGGAAAAAAAAAGAAAAGAGAAAAAGGGAAAAAGGGAAAGGGTCAGTAGTGAGGCAGTGATGAAAAGCCCAGGGAAACGTCAGGAGCCAGCCTGAGCAGAGCTGTGCAGGTCAGAGGAGGGAGGCAGGCACTGGGATCTGCTGCAGCTCGGAGCAATCCTGCCTGGAGCTCTCTGGGAGCAGAGAATCTGCAGCTGCCCCCGGGAAAGGGCAGAGCTCCCCTCCCGCACCCCTGAGGGCAGGACAGCACCCAGCCCAGGATGTGACCCCAGGAACAAGGACTGAAACCCAGGTTTAATAAAACTCCCACTCCTGCCCTCCCAGCCTTATCTGGCTGCAGATGTTTTCTCAGCCCTGACTGCTCCGAGCAGTTCTCTGGTGCATCGTATGGGATGCAGCTTTTGATGGAGCCTGATGGAAGTGCCAAAAAGTGTTCACTCAGTTATGGCTCTGACAAATGCATCCTTCTGAGCTGCTGAGTTTAATGTGCTTTTTTATTTTTTTTTAATTTTTTTTTTTAAATTTATTATCAGCCTGTTCCTGTTCTGGGCCAGCAAGGGAGCAAAAGCCAAGGGGAAGGTATCCAAATGGAATATTTTTTTTAATCTGGTTCAAAACAAGGGCTTTTCAAGAGGGAAGTTTCAGGTCATTTGGGTTGAAACCAAATATACCAAAGTCTCTAAATTTAAAAAACAGAGCCCACCCTGCTCTGTACATGTCCTGCAGAGCCCTGTGTAGAGCAGAAAGCTCCAAATCCAGCTGATGACGAGTTCATCTGCTGCTGGGCACGGCATTGGAATAAAAGGGGATGCAAAGGAAATGTGCTACAGTATTACCTTCAAAGAAATTGGAAATTCAAAAAAGTTCTTCTAAAAGTTCAACAGAAATGAAATATTTTTGATATTGTGACTCTTTGAAGTGTTTCCACTCTGTTTCAAGATGAATTCCAAGGAGTGAAAGGTATTTTTCACAAAAGAAAAAAAAATGCCATTCCAGTGAACATTTATTTCTTATTTATATTCTTATTTAGATGTTTATTTATATTCTTATTTATATTTGTATTATTTATATCTATATTCTTCTGGTATTTCTTAGATCTGCAACTGATCTACAACATATTGCCATGTCAGCATCTCTGAAATAAACACGTAACTCTTTTACCCTTTTTTTTAGGGGAAAACCATATTTGTCAATAGTTTGTCAGTACTTGCTCTACCACACTATTTTCTACTCCCTCAAAGCATTTTTTGCAGTGGTTTTGTAAATTGAGTAATACCCCTGACTCCACAAATACTTATCAATGCTTTTTAAATATTTATACATTAAAAACAACCCTTTTTCTTTTCTGTGTTAGGTTTAGGATTGGGCTTTTTTTTCCCAGTGGATGACAGTGGGTATTGGTCCACCACATGTCCATCTTCTCCATGATCTCCTGGGTATTTAACCAACACCTGACCTCTACTCTGTGGTCAGCTGCTGATTTTATTTTTTTTTTTTCTGTTTCTTGAGGGTTTGTCAGGTACCTGAAGGATGCTGTGGATGAGGATCCAGGCTGGGGCAGGGGATGTGACCCTGAGAGAGGGGACAGGAGCCCTGGGAGCTGCAGGGCTGAAACCCCCCGTGCCAAAGGTGCCTTTGCTGTGTCCTCCACCTGCTGCCAAAAAGAACCATGGAATCACTGAGGCTGCAAAAGATCCCCAAAATCATCCAGTCCAAACTGTGATCCCCACCTTGTCCCCAGCCCAGAGCTCTGAGTGCCACCTCCAGGTGACACCTGCAGGGATGGGCACTGCAAACCTCCCTGGGCACTTCCAATCCCTGAGCTCCCTTTCCATGGGGAAATTCCTGCTGTGCCCCCCCTGAGCCTCCTTTTCTCCAGGCTGAGCCCCTTTCCAGCTCCCTCAGCCCCTCCTGGGGCTCCAGCCCCTTCCCCAGCTCCCTTCCCTGCCCTGGACACCTCCAGCCCCTCCAGGGCTCTCCTGCAGGAGCCACAACTGGACACAGAGGGACAATCCCTGCCCTGCTCCTGCTGCACACACAATTCCTGAGCCAGCCCAGGGCCAGGGGCCTCTTGCTTTTGTGTTTTACTTCTTCCCTCTTGCACTCTGCCCCATGGAATATGAGGTCCAAGGTGTATCCACCACAAGGGCAGTGTCCAGCTGAGTGTTCATAGATTTATTTCTGAGGGCTTCCTTGCCAGGTGACTTTAACAAATTGCATTTTTTAAACATTAAAAATGATTCTCAAGTGAAAGAATGGGAGGAAATGGCCTCAAGTTGTGGCAGGGGAAGTTCAGAATAGATATAAGAAAAAATCTTTTTCCCTGGATGTTGCTGCAGTGAGGGTTACAGAGCAGTGAAGGAACACAGCAACAAGGCAACTCCCTTGCTTGGTGCAGGAAAGCAAGAAAGAGCAGTTTATTGAAGAAAGCCATGGCTTTTTATAATACAATTTGTGCAAAACAAAATACAGGCAATTCATTGGGCAGAGAAAGAGACACCTCTTGTCTCAGGCTTTCTCACGGTACCAGCAGGTGTTTATCTTTGTTCTGATTCTTTCTCTCGTGTTTACAGTAGGGACAAAGGCCCTAGCCTGGGAAAGGTTTCAGCTAGGCCTGAGAAAGGAACTCAGACCCTGTGAGAAAGGCCTGGCTGAATCTGCCTGGCCTGCAGCAGTGTCCACAGCTGGAAGAGTGGTCAGGCATTGGAAGGAGTTGCCCAGGGAGGTGGAGGAGTTGCCAGTTCTAGAGGTGTTCAAGAGGTGTCTGAATGTGGCACTTGGGGATGTGGTTCAGGGGTGATTTTGGTGGTTCTGAGTTGACAGTGAGACTGGATGGTTCTGAAGGTCTCTTCCAGCCTCAGGGATTCTGTCATTCTATCAAAAGAATATTTTAAAAAATCTGCTGACAGTACAACTTGCTCTGCTTATAATCATTCTCTAGATGATATTCCCACTCTCAACCCCCCCTTTTTTCAGGAGATCAAATCCATGACCCACCCAGAGCAGGGTGTGCTGTGCTCACCCACACAGGGGGCTCAGCACCCCTCCAGCTCCTCTTCAGCCTGAATCAGGCCAGGAGAACTGGCTGCCCACAAGTTCAGAGCTCATTAACCTTTATACAGGGCAGTAAAAGATAGAAGAGCAGTAAATACACCTGTCCTTGTTTCCTTTTGCCCACTAAATCAGCTCCCTGCTTTTAGGGATTCAGCCAGTGTTGGGCTTCAAATATTAAACATCAAATCTTGAAGTAACTGGAGACTCTGGAGTCTTTTATTGGGTTTGCATGGCTAAGCTTTGGCAGCAGGGGCAGGGGCTACAGGAATTAGAAGTTCCCTTTTTGGCATCTTTTCAACACAAAGGGTGTCTCCCAGCCCTTGTCTGCAAAGAAAGAAGGGAAACACTTCTTTTTTAAAAAAAAAAAAAATCAGGCAAAATATAAGAAGGTCATTGAGCTTTGCTTTCGTGGAACATTTCTGTTTTAATCTAACTCCTTTAGAGGAAATGCCTCGTACAAAAATCTCATCCAACTCACAAAAAAAAAAAAAAAAAAACAAAAAACAAAAAAACAAAAAACAAAAAACAAAAAACAAAAAACAAAAACTCTCCTGCTGGAGTCATAGTTTTTGGCCAAAAGGCAGATGTTGGGGTTTTCTTTCTGTGAGCAAGCCATGTCACTGAGAAATGCTTAGAGGGATGGAACATCCAAAATTTCTTTGGGAAACCTGTTCTAGTACCTTCTACTATATCAGTAAAATATTTCTTCCTAATATCCCATCTAAACCTACACTCTGGCAGTTTGAAGCCATCCCCTGTGTCCTGCCCCTCCATTCCCTGTGTCCTGTCCCTCCATTCCCTGTGTCCTGTCCCTCCAGCCCTTGGGAATTGTCTCTCTCCCTGTTTCCTGCAGCTCCTTCAGGCCCTGCAAGGCCACCCTGAGCTCAGCCCAAAGCTTCTCCTGTGCAGGTGAACAATCCCAGCTGTGCCAGCCTTTCCTCCCAGCAGAGCTGCTCCATCCCTCTGCTCATCCTGCTGCCTCCTCTGGGCTCTCTGCAGCAGCTCCAGCTCTGAGCTGGGCTGGGACAGGGCTGGGGCAGCTCTGCAGGTGGGCTCACACCTGAGCAGGGCTCAGGGGCACAGTCCCACAGGTGATGGCCATAACCCCATGGGGTGATCCCAGCAGGTTTCTCAGTCCCTGACTCTGCAGAGATCAGGGATCTCTGCCAGGATCTCTGATCCCGAGCTGGAGCAGACACGGTTTCAACACCCCCCTTCAGACAGCAGGGTCCAAAATTTCTGTGTTTTTAGCTCTTCCTCTTAGGCAGGAGGTTGATGCTGAGAGTTGGAATAGCAACAGAGATCACCATGGGTTAAAAACTGGGTTAAAAACTCCTGCTGAGAGCAAGAGTGCAGAATAATTTGGTGCTGTACCCAGTATTTGCTGTCTCTCCTTGCTTTACATTCCACATTCCTCCTGGCACGTGCAGTACAGTGCACATCTGCCAGAGATGTTATTGCCCCTTCCTCTGGACTAAGTTCCTCCCCCAGCTTTATGTTTTCTCTATTGCTGAGAATGAAACCACTTCCATTATCAACAGTTTTGGGAATTTCCAATTTGGAAATGCTGCTGCTCTGCACCAGCCAAGCTCCTGTTGCCTCCTCTCACAAACTGGACAGTGCCAGACCTGGATAACTGGAATATCTCCAGTGTGGATTTAACCTTTCTGGTCAGGATTCAAACTTTGCCCAAAGGAGGTGCCAGGGCAGTGCTTTGCAGTGTGACTGGGTATCCCCTTTACTGCTGAAAGTAACTCCTTGGGACATCAACTCATCACATTCCTTTTCACCATGGCTGCATCACATAACAGCTCCCCACAGCTTGGAGACAAACCTGTGCACACAAAATTCTGCCTCCTAGGGGCAGTCCTAGGAGGACAGGATCTCAGTTTCTAGCACAAATTCTTATTAGCCCCCAAATCAAGTGATGCTGGGACTCCATGGCACCAGAGTTTATCTGGTATCTGTTCTTGGGGGTCCTTCACTTCTTTCTGGGATGCTGCCCTGTTTTCCTCCACACTGGCAATGCTCCTCAATTCCCTGCCAGTTCCATTCCTTTGGCACAGGCAGCCTGGGCTGGGGCTGATGTTAAACCTCCACCCCTGGAGGTTTTCTCTGCCCTGGGCATGTCCCTCCTCCTTCCCCAGGATTTCCCCTCTCCCAGTGCTGGGGATCAGCTGGAGGTGCTCCCCACCTGGGGGGAACACAGCTGGATGACTCCTCACCCAAATTTTGGCCCTGCAAGAGCTTCTTCCTCCACCTCCTGTATTTGTCTCTGGATGGGCCACACTGGCAGCTCCCCCAGTACCAGCCCAAGGCTGGCCAGAAGCTAAATATAATTTTCTTATAGTGATTTATCTGATTAAGACCACACAGATACCAGTGTCCAACCCATTTCTACTGGGTGCAGCATGATCCATCATTAAAATCCAGCACAACCCTAATGCTTATGGAAAATTACTGGAGCCCAGGGAAAGGCAATATTCCTGCTCCATCACTGACTGCTGGGAATCACTCATTCAATGCATGCAACAACTGTCACCTCTCCAGCCAGAGGGGTGCTGGAGGAGAATGTGCCTGTTTTATTTATTTATTTGGAGCCTATTCTGGAGGTGCTTCACTTTTGTTAAAATAAAATATTCAACAAACAAAAAAAAAATCCCTGTGGTGAGGCATAAGGGAAACACAAGCTGGGAATCAGGAGAGAAGGCAGCTCACGTGCTTGGTGCTGCCTGGAGAGCTCCAGGACTGCAAATTTTATCAGGGTAATGTGATTTTGAAGGCTAAGGCTGGCAACAGCAGTGCTCAGCACACAGCTCCAGCTCCCTTGCAGCCCCACCAGAGCAGGGGACTGCAAACTGGAGCTGGCAGGACAATGGGATGCAGCCAGGATCCCATCCTGGAGCCCAGCAGAGCAGAGCCCACCCTGCTTTGAGCCCAGCCCCACAGCCCAGGGGTTCCCCAGCCACCCTCCCCTCTCTCTGTGCACTCTGAGCTCTGATGGGTGCTGGCACCCATCCTGCAATCATGGAATCCTTTAGGTTGGAAAAGGCCTTTAATATCATTGAGCCCAACCATTCCCCAGCACTGCCAAGGCCACCACTGCCCCGTGTCCCCAAGTGTCACATCTGTACAGCTTTTAAACCCCTGCAGGGATGGTGACCCCAGCACTGTCCTGGGCAGCTCATTCCAGTGCTCCACAATGCTTTCCTTGCATAAATTTTTCCTCATATCCCATCTAAAGTTCCTTTGGTGCAACTTGAGGCCACTTCTTTTTGTCCTGTCCCGTTGTTACCCAGGAGCAGAGCCTGGCCCCACCTGCCCCACCCTCCTGTCAGGGATTTGAGGAGAGGGAGAAGATCCCTTCTTTGGGATTTGGTTTCTCTTTGATCCACTGAGCTCCACTCTGGTGTTACACAGCTAAGGAGATATCCTGGTTAGAAGGACAGGTGTCTGCCAATAAAGGCAGGAGCTTCTCTTTGAAATGGAGAATGTAAACCCCCTCCCTCCAAATTATTATTATAATTTTGAAGTTATGGGCCTCTCAGGCAAAGATATGAGAATTAGGAATAACAGTTCTTTATTGGGAAAATTAAAATAGAAATGCAGTATTACAAAGAACAATCCCAACCCTGCCAGAGTCAGAATCCAAGCTGACACCCGTCAGTCAGTCAGGGTGTTGGCACAGTCCCATTCCATGGTGGCTGCATCCTCCTGCAGTGGCAGATGTGGCTCAGCTGGAGCAGTGCTCCTGGAGAAGGGGCAGTTTTACTCTGAAGGTGCAGGGATGATGTGGAAAGGTCTTTCTTTCCACTGGATTCCAGAGGAAAGCTGGACCTTTCCTTTTTTTTCCTTTCTTTTTTTTTTTTTTTTTTTTTTCCTATGGTGATAGAATACACATTTCTGGCCACATCAACCCAACACAGGAGAGAAAAAAAAAAAAAAGTTAAAAAAAAAAAAAAAAAAAAAAAAAAAAAAAAAAAAAAAGTTGTTCTAGGTTCTTGCATTGTTTTGTACCTCCAGGCTTCTTTTTCTGGGGCTATGTTTTCCTCAGGGATTGCAGGGATTGCAGTGCTGAGGAAGAAGAGGAGCTAACAGCCTTTTATCCACACCTCTCAGCAAAATCCCAGCTAGCTGGCAGGAAGGTACTCTGTGTGACATCTTCCTCTACATAATAAGGAAGTGGCCTCTGCAGTCTCAGAAATATGCTCCAAACTTTTTCAGTGAAGGAGGAAACACAGATAAGTTCTGTTCTGCTTGAAAATGTCACAGAAGCATCAAGGCTGGAGGAGACCTTCATGGGCATCCAGAGAGCAAAAAGGAGTGAGAGGTGAGCATGTTCTCAGCCATTTCTCCTGCAGGCTGCTTGATAGATTTTGGTGAGAAAGCAGTGAAAATACAGTGTGAAGGAGAAGGTTTGATAGCTGTCAGATATCAATTTGACAGGGGGGGAATGGACAACTCAAAAGCAAATAATCTAAAGAAGAAGGTGCAGATATGCTTTCATCTTTTTATCAGTGCGTTGATACTTTGATTTTATTTCCACAAATTCCCTGCAATATTTTCTCCCTTTCATGGGGAAATTAAGGTGCAAGGAAGTTAACTGGGTAGTCTGTGGTCAAAAATGGTATCAAAACTCAACTTCTCTTAAATCCAGTGACAGAGTTATTCCTCACAAATCAAACATCCTGAAAGAGAAAGGTGCAGTGCCTCAAAGAAATTGTGGTCTCTAAAGCACATTTTTCCTCCACCTTTCCACACCTCCTTCCTGCTTTTATCCCTGGAGGTGTTTAAAAGTGAAGGTGTGACTCTTAAGGACACTTTTTAGTGGTGGGGTTGGCAGTGTTAAGTTTATGGTTGGATTCAGTGATCTCAGGGGTCTTTTCCAACCTAAATGATCCCAAATTCTCAGTGACAGAAAGTCATCACCACGCTTCTCCACACCCCATTTGACTCCTGTGCCCTTGACTTGTGCCATCCCACTCTGCACCTCGAGTAACCAGTGAGTTACTTTCCCCTGAGCTAAATGGAGACAGAAACTCGTTAAGATGAGACTCAGCTGAGATTTGTTGCTCCCTCCCTGTGCTTCTTGGTTGGCAATGATGGGAACAACAAGCATCCTTCAGGATATTTGACATCAAGCCTAAAACTCACAATCTGCTTCCTGAAGGAGTAACTGCCTTGAGTTCTCAGCTTCCCAGATGATATGCCAAGCATATTTCCAGCCTCCTGAAGCTGTCAACTGATGCAGACAGACAGACTTATCTCCTTTAATGCTGATATTTTCACATTAAAGGGAAGACTGTGAGCAAGTTTTATTACTTGGAAGGTGGATGAACAGATGTGGTGGCTGGAAAAGAGGCCAGAAACCCTGAGTGGGGGCTGGTACTGCCCTGGCAAAGCTCCTGAATTGTTTAATTTCTCTCCAGTGAATCTCACAAAGAGTTTTCTTAGGAGGAAATCTCTCACACAGTTTGTAGGCTCAGAAGTGCTCTCATCCATGGCCCAAGTTGCCTTCTGGACCTGCCATTCCAAACCCTTTATTAGCAACACAGTGAAGCAGCTCATATTTATTTTCCCACAAAACAATTGACTAACACTAACCCTACCCACTTTGTTGTTTGCAATGGCACAAATCACATCTTTGACACTTCAGCAGCCTGTGAAACCTGACAATCAATCATCCTGAAGTGCCAACAGCCACATCCTATGACATATATGGATCTGTAGGAAGCATAGCTTGAAGCCTTTCTAATTTTAGCTTGTTTCAGGATACGAGAAGTTTTAAGCATCAATCATCCAAGGAAAATGCTTTACATACCAAAGTGGCACAAAAAAAAAAAAAAAAAAAAAAGAACAGCCTGCTGGTTTGGGTGTAACTGAGGAACACTGGAAGGATTTTGCATCCCTGGATTCCTGAAGCCTGTGAAATGCTGTGTACTCTGTGTTAACCAGCTGCTGTTGCCTTCTCCCAGTAAAACAGGAATATAAAAGTGCAAACAGTATTCCTCCAAGTGCATTTAAGCCAATAACTCACAAATTCATGCTACTGATTTTCATTCAGCTGTAGTTTAGAAAAGATTTAATTCTTTGCCTAGTTGCACTAAATTACTGCAGAAAGTATTAAGCTTATGTAAGCAGAATTAATGTTATGGCTAAAACCAGCGAGCAGCAGCTGGCCCCAGTTTATCCTTGGCATACTCACAGCCTCCTTTCCTCCTGGCAGGAGGGATGGCCAGCACGTGCTGATCCCAAGGAACACCCCAAATTTCTGTGCTGGCTGTAGGATCTTCTGCTGTCCCGTTTGCTGTTCCACTGCAGTCACCAGCTGAGGACCAGGGCAGTGTGTCCCTCCCACGTGGGAGGCTTAGCATTCCTCACATTCCCTCCCAGATTAGACCCTCTCCAGAAATCACTGCTCTATTTCTGCCTTAACAAGGATGTGCACAGTGTGTGGGTTTTGTCTCAAGCCCAAAGCCTGTGGCCCTGCCTGATGTCCTGAGTACACTCAGGGTTTTTGGGCTGTGGGGAAGAGTGGAGCTTGTGGTTCATCAGCCACAGGAACACATCAAGGCACAGCACACACTGGATTTACCACATTTCCAGAATGATTAACAGTTCTGTGTTTATATTGTGCACCATGCTCCCAAGAGTCCTTCTGCTCAAAACCTCACCAGCAATGACTGGTGTCCTGATTTGGCTGCTGGGGAGATGGGGAAAATTTTCCCCAGGAAGAGGGATTACCTGCAGGAACATAAGAAATGCTAAAATCAGTGGCTCACCTAACCTGGTGTTCAGTCTTTGAAAGTGGAAATGGGCAAAGCTATTTAGGAATAGAAAGTCTGATGTATTTAAATCCTTTTGCCCCCAGTCCCCAGCATCTGTGACTCCTTGGATTTGAGATGTTGTGGCCACATCCCAGGCTGTAGTATCCATTTATGAGCCTCCTGTTCCCAACATTCCCAATGATCCCTTCCTGGGCTCATTGACACTGCCAGCTTCCAAAACATCCTGTGACAACAAATCCCAAAATTTCCTGGCTCACTGCATAAAAACATTCTCTTTTCTCTTTCAAGCTGATCCATTAATTTTATTGTGTGTCCTAATTTTCATTATGGTGTTGCAGGATTTTCTGACTCACTGTTCTGCATTCATCTTTATAATTTTCTGTAGCTGCCTTGGCTTCCTTTCCAAATTGAAGAGTCTTTTCAGCCTCCTCATGGAGCAGCTGTTTCATCCTCTCCAGCTGCTGTTTTCTCTGTATTTTTTACATCCCCAGGTCTTTCCTGAGATCAGACTGCACAGCCTATTCAAGATGTCAGCATAGCCAGGTTTGTATGGCCACAAAGCCCTGCCATCCTGCTGACAGTGCATTTCCCTGGGTCTTGGCTGCTGCTGCACCTTGAGCTGATGATTTTGGAAGGAGCTGGAGCTGCTGCAGAGAGCCCAGAGGAGGCAGCAGGATGAGCAGAGGGATGGAGCAGCTCTGCTGGGAGGAAAGGCTGGCACAGCTGGGATTGTTCACCTGCACAGGAGAAGCTTTGGGCTGAGCTCAGGGTGGCCTTGCAGGGCCTGAAGGAGCTGCAGGAAACAGGGAGAGAGACAATTCCCAAGGGCTGGAGGGACAGGACACAGGGAATGGAGGGGCAGGACACAGGGAATGGCTTCAAACTGCCAGAGAGTAGGTTTAGATGGGATATTGAGAAGAAATTCTTTATTGGGAGAAGCTCTAGTACAGAGTTCCCAGAGAAGCTGTGGCTGCCCCATCCCTGGAAATGTCCAAGGCCAGGCTGGATGGAACTCTGAGCAATCTGGGATAGTGGAAACTGGATGATCTTTAAGGTCCCTTCCAACCCAAACCATTCCATGATTCTATGATTCCATGACTTAGTACAGCCCAAAACCCTGATGATGGAGAAAACATCTGCTCACACAGTTACATTAATGCTTCTGCAGACAAAGAACAGATATGACAGTAAAGAAAATTTATTTAAACTGCTGCATAACGGGAACCTCAATCATTTTCAAATGCCAGCTGAGGGAGAAGTGACTCCCATGGCTTGTGCACAGAAGCCTCTTTGCAGTTTTCAGTGCTGAATTTCTTTTCCTCTGAAGATGTCACTGGTGTGAGTGCAGTTGGCTGCTGAGGGGCAGCAGTGCTTGGCAGTGTTTGGACATGGAGACAGACGTGGCTCCTGCCCTGGGGAGCCCACAGGCTAAATGTGACATGGACAAAACTATCCCAATACACAACAACTGACTGAAATACCATCTGTCAGACATGAGATCCATTCCAACAACAACTGGAATACCAAATATATATATATAAAGGCTACAGGTGGGACAGAGTGGTGTCTGTGCTCTGTTTATGTTTTTATGTTCATACAGGCACAAAAGGTAGTGGTGCTATGCTTGAGAAAGGGATTTTCTTTTTTTTTTTTTTTTTTTTTTTTTTTTTTTGATGGGGTGGCTCCAGCTGGTGCTTCCTGAATAAAAACAAAGAAAATCTAATTAGTACTTAGCACGTCTGTGGTGTTACAGATCTGAACTCTGCACAATGTTGTGATGAATTAATTCCCATGCAGCAGATGAACCTGGATTTGGGAGAGGAGTGATGGATTTCCTGCCCTGTTGAGGTGCTGGGAAATCCCACCAGCACCTGGTTGGTGAAACTTTTGGCAGAGTCAGAGTCTGAGTCAGCTGGGAATCCAGCCCAAGCCAGGCTGGACATTGGGGCTGGAGCAGCCTGGGACAGTGGGAGGTGTCCCTGCCCATGGCAGGGGTGGCACTGGGTGAGATTTAAGACTCCTTCCATCCCAAACCATTCCATGATTCTGTGGATCCTAGACAAAACACTTTGGATCTGTGATCAGGAGGAAGTCCCATCACCAGAAGGAAAATCTGCTGGAAATTCCAACTTTCTTACAAGTTTCAGTTTCTTCCCAATAAGTGATTTTCTGATCTGTATTTCAGTGCAGGAGAGAAGGGACAGAGGAGGGAGAAAACCTGAAAATTCAAATTAGAAATGCTGACAGAAGTTGAGCAGTGCTGGTGTGCTCACACACCTGTACAGGACAAACTCTGCCTTCCAGATGCTTCCTGTTTTGCAGTTTGAAATTTGGCATATTTTCAGCAATTTTACACTGAGTCATATTTCTTGTCAGGCTCCTCTCTCTTACCAGTATTTTAAGTTTTCAACTAAATTTGAGAGAGGAATTCATGTGAGACATGGAGCTCCTAAAAGCTGCAGTGGAATCAGTAGCTGAGTAAAAGAGGAGAGGGGAAAATTCTTATTCCATATGAAAGACAAGCTGCAACAGTTCAATCTACTTTTGAGTCATCAGCATGGACATTTCACCCACCCACAACAATAATTACAAAAATTGCAAATTTATGTTACTTTAAGGGTATTTAGAAACTCTGCTTGATGTCTCAATATTTACCTGAAAACCTGTTCAAGAAATGTTGTGTCATAGGGAACTTTACTAAGACTCTTCCTGCTCCTCCACCTCTTCCTTTTCTTCTCCCTCTCCTTGCTTTTCTTCTTCTTCCTTTTTTTTTTTTTTTTTTTAAATAGAAAATATTTGTAGTTACCATACAAGAGTTGAAAAAAAACTAAACTCTTAACATTCAGAGCTCTGCTTTTACAACTACTCTATTTCTAGTAAATGCAATAATTCTTTGAGAATCTAATTAATATATGGAGATTTTAATCTCAACATGGCAGAACTTTATTTTATGGAGTTAATAGGCACATGCTGGAATATAAGAACTCTCTTCTTAGGGAGGTTAGAACACGTGGTTAAGCTGCAAAAAGATGCTCAAAATCCAAATGAGAATATGAAATATGTATATATATGAATATATGTGTATATATATATATATATGAATATGTATATATATGAAATGCATGTAATATAAGTATATTGTGTAAATATGACTAAATAAGTTTAGTAATTTTAATTATACACTTTCCTGGAGCAGTAAACAACTAAAGATTCATGGCACAGGAATAGACTCCTGACTGATCTGAAAATCATCTGGAATCAGATAATATAGCCTTGTTTCTATCTCAAAAATGATTATTTCTCTCTTCCATGCAGGAGAAATGACACAATTGAAAGACAACAGCCCTTTGCTTCAATCAACAGCTACATGAAAGCTTGAATTTGTGTAACAGACAACAATCTCTGTTTATTCTCTTTCTAGAGTAAATGAAGCTCTACTCTGAAAAATAGCTGGAAATTGCTTTGTGGGCTCCTCTGCTCCTCTTGCAGCAATCTCCTGCCCTAAGGCACTCCCATGGGTATAAATCAGCTTTATCTCAATCTGCCACCCCTTCACAAACTGCTTAGGCTGCAAAAGTGATGAGAACTTCTTCACACTGGCATAATCAAATAACCAATCAAAGAATCAAAAATGAGCTTTCAGTCAGAACTGCAGGTTGCACATGAGCAGCACAGACCTTTTGTGCCCCCTCAGGCACCTCCTGCCTGTGCAGGAGTCACACCTGAAGTGAAATCCTGCTTCAATATCTGCTTGGGAATGGAGCTGTTGGAATCAGATCCCTGGTTTCAATTGTTTTTTTCAGGGAAAAACATTGCATTAAAGAATCCCTCCTTGCAGAACCAGCAATGTAATACAAACATCTGTGGATTAGAATTATGCCAAAGGAGTGTTGCCTCTCTGGGCATTTTCCCCCTCAAGGAAAGGTGCCTCTTTTATCTCATGAGAACTCTGACACAGAGCCAGGAGAGCACACAGACAAGCCACATCTTTCAGATATTACCAACTTCCATCCAAAATTCAATTCAATTAACTTTTACAAGGAAAAAAAAAAAAAAAGTGGTTATTTCTCTTGCTTGAAGCATTAGTTGGTGGTGCCAGGAGGGGCAGGGAGGGGAAGGTCAGGCTCTGCTGCCAATGAAAGGAGGAGAGGAAATGGCCTCAAATTGCACCAGAAAATGTTCAGATTGGATATTTTAAAAAGTTTTCCCTGGCAGAGTGGTCAGGATTGGGATGAGCTGCCCAGGGAGGTTTGCAGTCACTGCCTGGGGGAGTGTTCAGAACAGGCTGGATGTGGCCCTTGGGGACAGGGCTTGGGGTGATGCTGCTGCTGCTGGGGTGGCACTGGGGGATTCTGGAGGTTTGGGCAAAACAGAAAAGTGTTTTGAGGATTTGCACCTGGGTCTTACAAATTCTCCTGAGGGAAATGTCTCCTTTATGGGCAGAACTGCCTGAATTGTCAGAATGAGTTTTTCACACTGAAAATGCAATCACAGCATGGTATCAGTCAGTGATTATCAAAGACAGACTTGTCATGGGAGTCCTTAGCAAATTTTATTGAAGACTCTGTGACAGACAATTTCTCTTCCATTTACACTTTAATGATTAAAGGCCCATCTTTGTTCCCAGTCAATAACACAATGATAGGACCAATCATTATCTCTAGCTAAATATGATTGATGTATTTACTTTCATGAATAAAAATTTACCAGCTTTTGAGTGAAGTAAAGGGACTGAAAAGGAATTAAATACAGACAAACAAGATAAGATAATAAAATATCCAGGTGTACTATACCCCTGTTGCTGCATGTTCTTCCTCGCCTTCCTTCAGGAGAGATACAAAAGAAAATGTTGAAAGGATAAATTAAGGAAAGAATATCAGAAATCAGACAGGGAAAATACAGCAGAAGTTAAACACTGAATTAAGGGAAATTATGTGGAATTCACTGGATTCATTTGGAGATAATGTTCTCCAAATTAACTCACAAAGCACATTCAAGCATAACTTTTACATTGGAAAAGGACTATAAAATCATTAAATTGAGCTCCCTTTTCCTCAGTTACTTCCAATCAAGACTGCTTCATTGGCAAGCAAAGATTTGGAGCTGGGTTTTGTTTGCTTATTCAGGTGGAGTTTTTTGTGGGTTTTTTTGGTAATTAGCTGGTCTACAAAATGAAAGTAAAATCAGAATTATAGAGAGTCTTATCTAAGCTATATATCATCATTCAGAATCTGGCTTGTGATTCTGTGAAGTGCTGTAGGCTGCAACAGATGCCTTGGCTCAACAGAATAAAAAATAATACAAGCTGGTTTGAGACTGTGGATTGAGCAGAAGTGATGAGATAAAAAAGAAAAAAAAATTGTACAAAGTAAAAGAACAAAAAAATGTACAAAGTGAATAGAATTTAATGTTAGATCCTAAGCTGGCTACTGGGGGAAAGAGTTGATCCCACACAAAATCCCAAAGACAAGAGGCAAATGTCACAGTGCCACACAGAAGGCAGAGGGGTTGATTTGAGTTCTCATGGAATGAGTTAAGGGAGCGAGTTGCAGTGCCAGGGTTTAAATATGGCCTGGAGAATTGCTGAGACAGGATACAGACTTGCATTATAATATGATTTTTGAACATGTTTCTAAAATAATTTTGCCCTGAAGGAAGCCTAATCTGTACTGAAAACTGATTTAACTGGGACACCACTTAAAAAACATTCTAACCTCCAAGCTTAAATCTGAAGTCAAGATCAGACAGGGGAACTATGGAAAATTTATTACCAGCACATGGAGTGACCAGCAGGGTCCATGTGAGCTGGAGCTCAGTCTTTTCCTCAAGAAACTCAAAACCAAAGGGACAGACAAAGCAGGAGTGGGAGGCACCACATCCATGTGGAAAAAAAGCTGGAGCTTCTGGATTTCTGCATCTCCCAGGAAGAGCAGCACAAGGTGGAGAGAGCTGCAGCCTCCACCCTGAGCATCCCCTGCTGCTGAGAACTGGAGGAGCCTCCTGAAACCTGGACCCTCCCTGCACCCCAGGGCTGAGACAGCCCCTGCTGGTTCTGTTTCCTGTCCTGTGCTCACTGGCAAAGGCTGAGGGAACTTTACCTCACCAAGATCCTTCCAGAATATTTCCACAGCACTGACATTTCTCCTGTGAAGTCACTGGAGAAAAGCTGGCTTGATTACACCCCAAATGGGAGTCATTTTGGAGATGGTTTGAAGCTAAATAAGGCCAAAATTCCAGTGCTAAATTCCCAGTGGCATATTAATTCAGCCATAGGACATAAAACTGCCATCCTTCAAATTTTTGTGTTGAAAATACCTCTATCCTTTAGGATTTAACATCCAGTGGAGATACTCTGATGGCAATTTGAGTGTAGTTCCTTCATAAAACCCCACTCAGGTAAGGAAATGGTATTTTTACTTTCTTTTATAAGCATAAAACAAGATAGAGAAGCAAAAGGTGGAATTAATCTCACTGTAGCTGCCTCAGAGTTGCTCTTGTCATCTAATCCTGTCTTCTGTGTGCTGTCTGGAGTGAGTGAGAATAGCAGAATTCCTACAGAATGATTCATGCCATCCCAACAGAAGTGATAATTGGGATGAACTATAGCAAGGCAGATGCCATGGCACTGAAGGATTTGTCCTGGGGGACATGAGAAGTGGGTGGTGGAACAGGGCAAAAAGTGTTTGCTGTGCTCTCTCCTCTGCCTCTCCCCTCCCTGAAAAGCTGCAAAGAAATCTATTTTCCACTTTTAGCTCCAATCCTTTCTGTGAGAAGTGGAGCAAGGTGGTGGTTGTATAGGAGTGGTACTGCATGATGTCAGTGCTAAACCTCTCCTACACAGCTGCCTGACACATTTGCAGACAAATTACAGCATTCTCCTCTCATTTGGGAAACATTAAAGCAGAATGCCAGCCAGAAGGGCATGGCACTCAAGCCAGGCAGCAGTTTTGGCTCCTCTTATTAGCAAAAAAAAAAAAAAAAAGAGTTTGATGGCACTGACCTGCCAGCTGAAATTCATAGCAACATGAAAAGTGCTTGGATATAATTTTCCTGAAGGAGGAATTTAGTTCCCACTGAGGACAACCTCTCCTCATCACTGTTTTGAAATTATGAGTGGGATTTCTCAGTGGCTGAGTTGTGCATGAGGGTGTGTAAAAGGGGATTTTCCAGCCTAACAGTGACCACATCAGTCACTATTAAAAAGGCAATGGGGAAAAGCCTACAGAGAGGTGTTTGCTCTGGAGAAATATTGCAGCTAGATTGAAAAAAAAAAGCCCCAAACTCCATTTATTCTGACCTTTGATGTAAGAGATGATGCTTTTGTGCTGGACATTCCCTAGGGACCATTTGATCTCCAAACACAGAAGAACCTGACATGCAGCAGCAGTCCTGACTCCCTGGGAAGAGTCAGCATCCAAATAAACTCATCCCTAAAGGACAACCTGAGCTGCAGTTTGAGATCTGTAACACCAGAGCAGGAGCAGACAGAAAGGAAAACACTGGCCTCTGTTTCTGCACTGCCCAGGGATTCTGCAGGGGCTGGAGAAGTCTCTGTCAGATTTGCAGCAAACATTGACAACCAGATTTAGGAGCACTGCACATGCTGGCTGTTGAGAGCAGCAATTTTTAATTTTTTTTTTCACACAGGCAGAACTCAGATGTCCAGTCCTAAATTATCCTCCATAACTAGACTCAGTTTTCCAATGACCATCAAGATAAAAAGGTTGTGGTAACAAGTGGCAAAAGGCAGCTGCTGTTATTCAAGAATCAGAACAAAGATCCCTGGAGTTTTATCCAGGTTTGATATCATCCTGATATCAAAGAAAATACATCCAAAGACACTCTGCAATCAGCCACCCTGGGGCAAACCAGGAGGGCTTGTGGGTTTATATTTCATGTGCTCAGCACAGGTAAAACCCTCAGGTCACAAAGAGAAAGGAAAAATTACCTGTTGACCTTCTGGTGGTGTCTGGTCAGACTGAGCCTCTTCAGGAGCCCCTTCACCTTCCTTGGCTTCTGTGTGGGCCTCACTTTCATTTGTGGCCTCAGATTTTTCATCCTTGGAATCAGATTCATCTCCAGTGGCTTCTGATTTCTCCTCTGTGGTATCAGACTTCTCTGTGGTATCAGATTTTTCAGTCTCCTGGCAGCAAAGGGGAGGTCATGGTAAGCTTCAGGGCATATAATCAACAATTAATTTCTACAAAATTCTTGAGTTTGTTATTTGGGAAAATGTTTTCCTATTTTTGCTTCAGCTCTCAAATGAAAACGTCCTGTTTTAGGGTGTATTTCTCCTGTGAAAAGAACACTTGCTGGCATGTTGACCAGGTAGGGTTTGTGTGGGGAAAACATGAATTCAAGCACTTCTCAGCATAGCAGATTCTCTAACCCTCCTCTGGAAAGTTCAATAGAAACCAAAGTTCACCCTGATGGCATATTTGAGCTTCAGGGCAAAAAAAAAAAAAAATATTCCACCAGCATGAATTCCAATTAAACATCATCCAGAAGCTCCAGGAAACAGAAGCAATAAAGGATTTCACAAAGTCTCTTAACTTTCTTGCTTGAAAACATCAGGAAACTCTTCCCACATCAGTCAACCAAGTCCATTTATTGCAGCACCACAAGCAAGCACCTCCTGGGAGGTTCTTTGACAAATCTCCTGGTGTCCTTTCAGCCAGGTGGCTGTGAAAGGTCACAGTGGCTCCCACACTGTGCCAGATAAAAGGAGGCCTCGAGTGGAACAGCAGAAATATGATGAAATGCAAGAGCATGAAGTGCAAAGACACCTTATTTGGGACAAGCAGTTCTGGGTTAGATCAGAAGGTGATTTTCTATTGCACTTTAGGAGCTTGTTAGCTAATGATCACCAAGGAAGAAAAAGATGGATGTATTTAAATAAGCATGGGATAACAGAGCCATGAGGGTGATGTGACAATGAAAGAGGTAAAAAATGTGATGCTCAGATGCATGAGGTGAGGCAAAACCTCCTCTGGATTGCTCTGTGCCATCCCAGTCACTCAGGCTCAAGACAGAGAAACTCAGACTGGAACAGGTGCAGAGAGGCTACAGGAACATCTGAGGGAGTGGGGAGCCTGTCTTATAAAAGGGTGACAAAAAAAGCTTCATTGCTTTAATCTATTGACAGTGATTCTGTGAGGGGATATGATGGCACTCCCAAAATAGATCAGAGTAAACATCAGACAGGGATAGGATCAGGAAGAGTGCTGGGGGAGATGCAAAATGAGTACAAATTGGCTGTGAAGAAAAATTCTAATCATCATCAGTGGGAGATTTGGGAAGAGATTTATAGTAGAGAAGCTGAGGTGAAGGACCTTATTCATTAAAAGGAAATTTGACCCCTTCTAAGAGGGGCTATCTGGGGTGGGCTCCTCTGGCACTCAGGGGAGGTCCTGCCCTGTGTCCCACATGTTTTGGGAAGAGCAGCACATCCCTGAGAGGAGACAAACTCCTTCCCCACCCCTGTGACCTATCCCTTACAGCTCAGCCACCTGGTTGGTTTGGGGTTTGCTGCTTTTCCATAATTTCATTTGTCTCTACAGTTAAACAGAAGCCTTCAGTCATGTCCCCTGTCCTTTAAACTTCACAAGTCCTCCTCCAGTGTCCCCATGATGATTTCCTCAGCCAGTGCACTTATTCTGCACAACAGGGCATGCCTGGCTGGCTTTTATCCCAGAGCTGACTGCTGAGTGCTGGCTTAGGGATCTTTGTCCCCAGATGTGCTGTGGCACATAAGAGATGTCGTCCTGCTGACAAGCTCTGCTGGATGGGGACAGAACTGATAGAAAGGAGCTCAGGAATGTTAGGAAGCAGATATCACAGATGGTTTTGCTGAAACTTGACTGCCTGTAAGGCTTGCTGCTCTTTTGGCAATTTTCTCCTGAATTGTGGAAAGTCAGTTTTACATCTAAGTTACCTGCAGTGCAAAGAGAGTGGGCACAGAAGTCCCTAAGTTCTCCTTCCTCTGGAACTGGAGCAGGAGCTGATCAAGATCAAAGCTTTAAAAAGCAAAACGTTTCCACCTCACACCAGTTTCACACTCTGTCACAGCTGCACAAGTGTTTCTGCCAGCACGTGGGGGATGCTCAGGGAGAGGAGAGGAATGAGCAGCTGGGAGGGAGCAGAAGGAGCCAGAGGAAGGAGGAGGGAGAAAAGACAATTTCTTTTTCTGGCAATATCATCTCATTTCAAGTGCACATGAAACTGCAGGCTCACAGCACTCTGATGCTGGTGGCATCACCATTTAATTGTTATTAAAAACAGATCTACAGAGGCATTTGTTTGGCTTGGCTTGCTGTTTACTTTTCTCCCAGAACCCAAAAAAATATTTGAAGATTAAAATATGTAGTAACACAAACATACATTGAAATTCTCTTGTGCAACCTTATGTTAATACATTATTTTCTTAAGGTAATGGCAACTTCTTACAGATACTTTCTGTGCAGAAGTTCCTCAAATGGAAAGGACAGTGTTAATGAAAATTAAATTAATAGAATCACTGACCATGATTTGGGTTGGAAGGGACCTTAGAGATCATTTCATTCCAACCTCCTTGCCATGGGCAGGGACACCCTCCACTAGACCTGGTTGCTTAGAGCCCCATCCAACCTGGTCTTGAAATTGGTTCAATATTTATTTTCAACACAAATATTAACGTTTCATTAAAATACATGCACTCAGTATTTTTGGCTGGGACAAAAAATGCATAAGGGCCACAAAGAGTATCTTAATCAAAATGACCCCATTGTGTGAATCCATCCCAGATGAATCACATACTTAGATCATAAAGCACAAAAATGAGTTGTAGCTGAAAGAATTAAACTCTAGGAGCAGCATGTTATCAGCCAGAACACACACACACATGCACAGTCTTTGTTAATTATATGGAGAACTCTGACATTCAGAATATCATTGCTACACTGGCTCTCCATAGAAACACAGAATTTAATTTTCAACTAATTCAAAATGAAGTACCATTTCTAAAGACTGGCTGACAGGTCATCTTGTCTTTAAATAAAATGCACATAGCACAGATTTGTAATTCAAAGCAGATTCAGGAGAAGCCTTCTTCCACTAACTTAAGCTTGAGTATCTACAGCTTTGGGGATATCAAGATTCTGGATATTAAGATCAAGAGTAGTGGGATTAAGGCTTCAAGTATGCAAAACATTTGAATACAGACTCTCAACTCATGTAAACCACTGAGCTCACTGAGCTAGACTAAGCATAAAAGTGGTGCCAGTATAAAAAAAAAAATGTACCAAACTTTTCAGGCAGCTGAGACTGACACACCTGATCCCAAACATACAAAGTACACTGATTATAGCTCAGATCTACACATGCATCCATTGGGACATCACTACTCAAGCCAGTTCTCCAAGATTTAACAGGACCTCTCAGAAATCTATCACAAACTTGAGTGATCTTTGGGTCAGGCATAAGGCAGAAATCCCAGCCTGCCCTGAACCATGTTTGGAACTAATTTACACCAGGTATTCCTTCAGGTGAGGAGGTATTTGGTATTAATATATTAAATTAGTTATTAACACAAGCATTACATCTGCTGCTTCTCTCAGGACAGAAACCTGTTCTGCACAGCCCTGCAAAATGATGCTTCAGAAAACACAAAACTCATTGTGGGAGGAGGCAACAGGAGAGAGGATGATGTGAGCTAGGAGACCCTTGCTGAAGCACCACAAATATGGATTGGTCTCCTGCAAAGTCACTGAATTTTATGGGCACCTTGCACCCTTTAAGGCAATAGATGTACTTGGTATGACAAAATCACAGAATGAGAGAATCACAGAATTATTTGAGTTGAAAGGGACCATAAAGATCATCTTGTTCCATGGGCAGGGACACCTTCCACTCTTCCATGCTGCTCAGAGCTCCAGCCAACCTGGCCTTGGACATTTCCAGGGATGGGGCAGCCACAGCTGCTCTGGGCACCCTGTACCAGAGCTTCTCCCAATAAAGAATTTCTTCTCAATATCCCATCTAAACCTACTCCCTGGCAGTTTGAAGCCATTCCCTGTGTCCTGTCCCCCTCCATTCCCTGTGTCCTGTCCCTCCATTCCCTGTGTCCTGTCCCTCCATTCCCTGTGTCCTGCCCCTCCATTCCCTGTGTCCTGCCCCTCCAGCCCTTGGGAATTGTCTCTCTCCCTGTTTCCTGCAGCTCCTTCAGGCCCTGCAAGGCCACCCTGAGCTCAGCCCAAAGCTTCTCCTGTGCAGGTGAACAATCCCAGCTGTGCCAGCCTTTCCTCCCAGCAGAGCTGCTCCATCCCTCTGCTCATCCTGCTGCCTCCTCTGGGCTCTCTGCAGCAGCTCCAGCTCTGGGCTGGGCTGGGACAGGGCTGAATGAAACACTCTAATATACAAAATATACTGATATATAGAAACAACAGAACAAGTGACTCTGCAGAAGTGAATGTGTATTTTGCACTCAGCAATGGCAATGAATTGGCAATAAATTTAACTACAAGTATTTTGTTGGGAAGTTGTAATTTGTTGAGGGAGCCCCTAAAGGTTCATCTGCTTCCTCAGATGGAAGGAAATGAGCTCAAAACAGTCCTGGTCAGGATGCTGTTGGATTGTGCTGTGAAACAGGATCATGGACATTAAAGAACTTCTCTAATCTTGGTGCAGTATGAGACAAAAGATGGATGGGAAAAGAAACAGAATGTTGTAAGACAAGAGTATCACACAGGTATCAGCTTCATATTACTCTTTGTCATGTCTCAGCATGGAAAAATCCCTAGAAAGCAAATGCTTACAGCCTTGTGGTGATTCCATGCTTTATAGTTTGCTTCTTCATTCCAGGAAAAAAAAAAAAAAAAAAAAAAAAAAACAAACCCACACAATTTTTAAGAAGAGATTAATAGGAAGCCTTGTCATATGTGTCATCACCACCATCTATTCCACACCTGACATATAATTCCAGATTTATGCTGCTGGAAACCAGTGTCATGAGCCATCCATTGTGCTTATCTAAGGTGGAGTTGACAGAGAATGAGGGGGAAGCAGAAGCAGAGGCAGGAGCAGTGCAGGAGAGTTCTCTGCTTGACAAAGCACAGGCAGCCTCTCCTGCAGTGAAGATGTTGAGAAACCTCTGCAAGAACTGTGTGTGTCTTTGGCAAGCAGGAATGGGACTCTGAAAGGGAGACCAGCAAAATTCCACATTTACCAGGGACTTTACAAACACTCACTTATTTGCACTCTGGCCTGAAGCCACCACCAAGGCAGCAGTTAATCACTGTAAACAAGGTTTGCCTGCTACCAGGGGCACTGACAAACAAATCTGCCCAGATGAATGTACCAAACATATTATTTTCAACATTTCCAAGGTTGTCACAATGTAGAAACTGTAATAGCATCTGCTGACAGCTGGGAATAAATTATCTAAAAAATTGTTACTTTGCTTCATAGATATGGGATGTACCAGGACCTTGCATGAAGAAGCAGATAATCTGAGGAGTGGGAAGGTGGAAAAATGCAATTTTCTTTATCTCACTGATTCTCCACATATCTTTTATAATAATTACAATATGTAATACCTGCAGTCCTTTAAGCCTTTCATGGCTTTGTGGAGGTTAATTAAATGAATTCTCACAAGACCCTTGTGAGGTAGGCAAGTAATTTTTATTTCCCTGGGTGGGAGATGGCACAGCTAAAGCAGAAAGTTTAAATCACTCTCCTTATCACACAGGGACCCAGTGTCTAAGACATTTATAACAACTGGGGCTCTCCCTGGGTGTATTTTCAGCTCTGGCTCTCAAAGCACTTAGCAAAGACTCCTTTATTTTTCCTCTGCTTTACAGAAGAGAATAAAGATACATTTCCAATGGTGTTTCACTCAAAGCTGCTGCAGAGCTGGACAAAGGCAGATCTCCTGCTCCAAGGCAGCTCCTCAGCCAGGTCACACAACACAGCAGAATTCTCCTGTCACTCTGGCTCATCACTCTCTTGATTAATTTCTTTTGTTGGCTCACCCACGTTAAAGATGGCAACATTTTATTAGCATCTAACATGAACTCAGGATAGCAGAGCTGTAACACTCACAGTTATAAAACTTCTAATTAGATGAAAATTCCAATAAAGAAAAAGCACTTTGGTTTCTGAAAAAACAGCAGAGGTAAAAACGAGGCGGAAAACACCCAAAATAAAATGTTTTGCTTTTGCCAGAAATGTATTAGAACACTGTCAAAATGTGATGGAGAACCACAGGCAGACTTGCCAAAGGGACTTGATGAGGGCTGGGTGAGCCTTTTTCTCCTCCAGGCAGAGGGAGAGAATTCCATGGTGCCAGTGAAGGATGGGATGGGTCTGATCCCTCAGGAGCAAGAGAAGGTTTCTTGTATCCAACACAACCTAGAGATTGTGTGAGGCAGTCTGCATCGTTTAAAAACTGAACATAGTAAAACTGCTTTGTGTCAACAACAACAACAAACCCATCAGCTGGAGCCATGGAAACAAGCCTGCAGTGAAAGAAGGCAAGAAAGAAGTATTTTCTAGTATTTACTGAACCAGCCACTTTTTTTTCCCCTAAGAACACTTTGCTGCTCCAACACCTAATGTATTGCTTGTCACTGCCTCTTATGTGACATGCTGAGTCACTGCCTATGTTCATCTTTTATTAAAATCAAATAAATGATTCCCATGGAAAGACAGAAGTGCATACCTTTGTGCCTGGAGGAGGTGGAAGGCCCAGGAATGAATAAATAATATTTTCTTCCTTAGCAGAGAAAAAGGATTCAAAATCCTAAGAAAGGAACAAACAAACAACAGAGAATTGGTATCAAAAATCAAACAAAAAGCAGAGATGGAAGAGACCAGCCCGGGCAAATCCTACATTGATGAGAATGACCATGCATTTGTACAATTGTCTGCATTATCTGAGCCCCAGGAAGAAAACACAGATAAAGGGAGTATCACACAGGGTGGCAAAATGAATAAATGAGCAAATATCTCCAGAGACTTACACTTTAATTATATCCCATCCATGGCAGAATCAGATAAAATTAAGTGTCTCATTTTAACGTGCCTCAGCTGTACATTCCAAGGCAAAGCTATTCCCTTTAAATGTTAAAATCAAATTTGCTGTGAGTAAGGACACGAAATAGGCCCTCAAAACCCTGGAACTTCTTTATGGCAAATTAAAGGCAGCAGTCAACATGATAGCTCAAGTGAAATGGTAACAAGGAAACTTTATCTTAGAGAAAGGCAGTCTGGTTAGAAAATAAAGTTATTTTCAGATGAACTTAGGAAAGGGTTGTGCTGTTCTCTCTGATATCCATTTACCAGTCAAAATGTCTTGTCCATTGGGAAATGAAATTATAAATCATTACATTAAACACCTGTTTTCAGTGGAAATGGAGAAGACTAGGGATGCCTCCTGTCCTGCCAGCTACAGCCTGCATACTCTTTACTGCTTTCACCTGTACAACACTCCTCTCAATTAAAAAAGTTTTGTTATCACTGTTTTTGTTACTGCAAAGTTACACAGGCAAAGATCAACAAATATTGAAGTTCCAGCAGAATCTCCAGTCAGAAGTGACTGGCCCAGAATCACACCCAGCTCTGAGACAGGGGACTGGTCATGTCCTGCTGAGTCCTACACCAGTGCCTTGATCATGTTATCATCCTTCCTCTAATCCCAAATAACTCCAAGAATAGAAGCCTGTAAATAATAAGGTGCTGAATCATCCTTGAGACTTATTTGTAAAGCTGGGTTAGAACCTGAGTTGTTTTATTGAACTGTTTTAGTATTTCCAGAGTATAAATTACCAGAAAGGCTGGAGTGGATTGTTTTGAAGTCACCTTAATGCCAACAAGAGTGGAATTGATGACATTTCAGTGGAATTTAGAAGAGCTTTACAGACATGACAAATGACAGCCCATTTCACTGATTTATCTGAGGGACAGAGTGGCTCCAGGCCACCCATTTCTTGGATCATCTTCTCATCCAGCCCAGGCAGTGTCTGCATGGCTCATGGATTTAGGAGTAGTGCAGCAAACAAGAAAATGAGAAGGGCTGGAATTTGGCATTGCCATATTTGGCAAACACAGGAAACTTGTGCCCCCCTGCACATCCCACACTCATAAAGCAGCCTGAGCAAACCCTGGCATGGCATGGCAAGAGCTGGGGAACAAAGAGAAGACAACAACAAGGAAAGGGCATGAGGTGGACTCGATATTTTATATGTCTTTTTGAGGAAAAGTAGCATGGCAAGTGTACTAAAACTCTCCAGAAACACAAAGCCTTGTAGACAAGCAGACCTGAGGAGTCAAGTGAAATGTATTAATGACCAGACAACTCCTTAACAGAAGTGGGTTTATCTTCCATGATACCAGGTGTTCCTTGGCAACAGGGAGTGGGCAATGACATCCCACAGTAAATGGAAGGTCACTTATTTCTTCACACTTTGGAGGAAGCTATCATGTATTAAATAAGAGATAAAGGAATACCTACAGTGATCATGGAATAGTTTTTCTATGGTGTGTTTGCACCCATGATTTACTAAGGGTGACCTGTTCACATCTCCATTTGCTGAATGACTAAAGAAAACTGTTCCCAAGGCAGGCAGTTAGAAAAATAAGCAGGAACAATTTATTTCAGGTAAGCAATTATATTTTATCTGTATGAAAAGACATAAATGGTCTAAGTGGTGCCATTTGTCAACTGGACATCAGCAGAAAATTCTTTCCCCAGTGCTTTCCCCAGTACAGCACCAGGTCAGAGCACACAGAGGAAGCAAGGAAACACCATCCTTGGAGTCTTCTGGAATTCAGATGGACAAAGACCCAGGCAATATCAGCTAACTTTAAAGCTACCCTGCTCTGAGTAGCAGGCTGGACTACAAACCTCCAGAGGTCCCTATAATTCCATAAATTTGACTTAAGCAGTTACATGAATGACAGAATCTTAAAATGGCCTGAGCTGGAATGGGAGCATAAAGATCATCTCATTCCAACCTGAGCAGGGACACCTTCCACTGTCCCAGGCTGCTCCAAGCCCCAATGTCCAGCCTGGCCTTGGACATGCCAGGGCTGGAGCAGCCAAACTTCTCTGGGCACCCTGTGCCAGGGCCTCAGCACTCTCACAGTGCCCTCAATTTCTTCCTAATATCTCATCTAACCCTGCTCTCTGGCAGTTTGAAGCCATTCCCTGTGTCCTGCCCCTCCATTCCCTGTGTCCTGTCCCTCCAGCCCTTGGGAATTGTCTCTCTCCCTGTTTCCTGCAGCTCCTTCAGGCCCTGCAAGGCCACCCTGAGCTCAGCCCAAAGCTTCTCCTGTGCAGGTGAACAATCCCAGCTGTGCCAGCCTTTCCTCCCAGCAGAGCTGCTCCATCCCTCTGCTCATCCTGCTGCCTCCTCTGGGCTCTCTGCAGCAGCTCCAGCTCTGAGCTGGGCTGGGACAGGGCTGGGGCAGCTCTGCAGGTGGGGTCACACCTGGGCAGGGCACAGGGACAGAATTCCCCCTATCACCTCTGCCCACACTGCTTTGGAAGCAGCTCTGGACACAGTTGGTTTCTGGGCTGCAAATGCACATTCCAACATCAAATAAAAGTCTTACCTAATAATTCAGAGATGTTTTCTAAAGTACATAGAAGGGCACTTTATTCTACAGATTTCAGTTTACAGAAGAAAGCAGAGATTTCAGCTTACAAAGACAAACAGAAGTTTCCCTTTTCTTTCTTTCCTAGTTTTCTAAGGGTTTTTGTTAAGCAAAAGCAAAGACAACAGCAACAGAGTGCTCAATATATTTAGCAAGTGACACAGATGCAGACGTCTGTCTAGACATGAGCAAAGAAACAGCTTAAGAAAAGATCAAATAAGGACATGATTGCCAGCACTGATGGATTAGAATGGATACTTGAAATTGGTGCTGTAGCCAGGCATACAAAATGAATCAATTTCTAATCTATTTCTTCAAGTGGCAATACCAAAGATCTGAGAGAAAAATAAGATCTGAGCTATTTTATCAGACAACTTTAAGCTTCTCTGACCTCGTGGAAATGCTGCTTCCAGACAGTGCATCTTTATAAAAATCCATCTACAAGAAACCTCTACTTTACAGCACAAGATGTGGAGTGGAGCAGCTCTTCATGGTCAGCCAGAAAATGAAGATACTTTCATGTATCAGCAGAAAAGCAGATGTGCATTTTATCTTAGCACAAACAGAAGACTCCTCACCTGTCCCCAGAACCCCCTTTCCTTTCTACCACTCCAAAAATTTCACTGAACCTCAGAAGAGGACATTGGACAAGGTCCCTAAGGAGCATTCCTCCAAGGAATCATTGCATCACTCTGATCCACCTTGAATGGATAATGAGGTAATCCCCTGAAAATTACATATTTTCTGATGTCTGATTTGAATTTCATTTGCAGTTCATTCCACCTCCAGTGGATGTGAAGTAGACCATATTTCCAAAATCCCAGATAATTCAGATGGGAAGAAACCTCAAAAGACCACCTGAACCAACCTCCAGCTCAAAACAGGGTCAGTAGTGAATTCAGACCAATAATTCACTTTTTGCCACAGCCCTTAAAATAGCTGAAGGTTGTCATGTCTCTCTCCAAACCCCTCTTTCTCAGGTTAAGGAAGGAAATATTTAATCTTGACTTTTTATCTCCCAAGGTCAGATCTCCCCAGCCACCATGATGTAATGTGTACACACGGCACATGTGTGAATGGGAAACAAACATTGATAAGAACAACTGATAAGAAGGGAAATGTGGGAAAAGAGTGATCCTAGAAAGAAGAATGGGGAAAAATGAAATATAACAGATTTGAGCTAAAAAAAAAAAAAAAAAAAAAAAAAAACAAAAAAAAAACCAAAAAAAAAAAAAAAAAAAAAAAACAAACACTAACTGTGAATAAAGAAAATAAAATTAGCAGGAAGAAGAAAGGGAAAATGTCTTATTAAAAAAAAAAAAAAAAAAAAAAAAGAGGTTTAAAGAGCTTGACTTGTTTAGCCCAGCAAAATGAAGATTAATAGAGGATCCAATTCCCATTTACAAATATACTGGACTGGAGCTGTTGAAGCTAAAGGGTGATTTGGGCATAGCAGGAGAAGGGTATGAACTGCCTGCATTTAGCCAGGCTACAAATTCAAAGGTTTTTAGGTGTCACAAGTGTGAGGCCCTTAAAAACTGATGAGAGCAATAAATTTTAAATTTTTTCATGAATTCAAGAGACTTCACTGGAGTCACACAGACCCTTGCAATCCTCAGAGATATTTTTAATAAAATGGCTGAGGCCAAAGGAGTGGGACATGGAAGATGTATCAGATAAACATTAACCAGCCTAAAACAATTCTGAATTTCACAGCAATGGCTCTGCACAGGCTGTGCAGGGAAGCAGAATGCAAATCCCCAGGGTTTGATTGTAGAATATGTCACTTGGGAGGATTCTGCAGCAGTCTGGCAGCCCCTGGCCATGTTCTCAGCCCACATCACACTCCCTGTGCAGCTCCCTCCAGGCACCCTCCCCTGGGGAGAAGGGCAAGGCTCATGCACTGATACAGATCTCATTACCTTATTTATTTGGAAATAATGATGCTATAAATTAGTCTTTGTTATGCACCAGCTGGGATCATTAACCCTGAGCTTTGAGAGCTGAGTATATTAGAGTTCTGGAGACTTTTAGACTAACTGTAAATTTGATTCTGTTTTTAAATCAGTAGCTGCAGCTCCTTTCCCCATGGAGGTGTTTTTGCAAAGGACTGTTTCTTTACTTGAATTTGTTTCAAGATGTAGATTATTTGGCTTCCTGAAATAGCTTCAGACATGGAGTAAAAACTGTGTATTTATCATTTACTGTCAAGACTGACCAGTTGCAACACTTTATAAAGCAATTAGTCTTTAATTCCTTATATAACTTCTGCAAGGAACATCAGAAATATTTATTGCAGCACTGGCTGCCACAAAACCCAGAGTAAGATATATCAAATTATAATTTTTATTGGTGCAGACTGGATGCTGAAATGCACATGAACTCCAACATGCCAACTCCTCTTTTAGGAATTCTATGAGAAAATGAGGAAACAGCTGCACTCCAATATTCATATTATCAACTTTTGCTCTGAGAGCACCAAAGTTAATTCTGAAAACTCAGTGGCATGAAAATCCCTGCTCCCCCAGTATAACCTTGCAGGAGTTCACACTGGATTTGTGCAGTAACTCCAAACCAGGCTCACTGTGTGCCCTGCATTCCAGGGCACTTTGCAGGTTCATTCCAGCCACCAGATCTCAGCACTTTCCAAACTGGGCATTTCCACCCAGACTATGAGAAAATAAAAGGTCTCAGATTATCTCTTTTGATTCACAGTCCTAATATTCATGCTGGCACATTATTATCTTTCTCTGCTTTGAACAAACTGTCTCAAGAGAAAGAACCTGTTACAAGCACATATGAAAATATAAAAGCATCTGATGAGCAACTACAGTTGCTGTTATGATGAGTTGGGTATTTATTGAATAAGCAATATAATGCCAATAATTCAAATCACATTCTAGAACTACTCCAGTAAACAAACATTCCTATTTATTTGTATAATATAAAGATTCCTATTCCCAGCCTCTGGTACCTCAGATATCTACTTGACATCCTTGGAGCCCAGATAATCTCAAACAAACAAAATATCAACACTCTCCATCAAAATTAACTGAAATTTCAAGAAGTTTCTCCAGCCAGTTTTCCCTCTGTGCATATTTTGCTCTCAAAAATAAATAATCTTCTGTTTCATTGCCTTTCTGTGCTTAAAAAATGTTTCCTGAGAATTGTTCTTTCACAGAGAATCACAAATTGTTTTATGTAGTTTCTTTGACACTTCCTATTAATGGAAAAGTCCCTTTCTGTGAGAAATCACTCTCTGAAGATATTAAAATTTCCAAACAGTTTCTTACCCCACAGTACCGCTCCTCGTTGAAGATCTGTGGAGGCAGGGGAATTCCATTCTGAGGCTTTTTTTCACCTGGGACATTCTCTCTCATCCATTTCCTATTGTCCTCATCTCCTGCTATGTCCATTTGCTGAAAGTCAATCTTGTTGGCCTCTAAAAAGCCCACGACTTCTTGCTGTTTCTTTTTTATCTGGGTAGGAAAGAGGGAAAACAACATTCCTTCTTGAAAAATAAAACTGTTTCCTAAAAGCAACTGCTATTACAAGAACTCAGGCAAGTTTGTCAAGTTTACAGAATCTTTTAGGTTGGAAAAGACTCCAAGATACTGAGTCCAACCTGTGACCCATCCCCACCTTGTCACCCAGCCCAGAGCACTGAGTGCCACCTCCAGACTTCCTTGGACACCTCCAGGGATGAGCACTCCAAACCTCCCTGGCAGCCTGTTCCAATTCTTGACAACCCTTTCCATGAAAAAATTCTTCCTGAAGGTTGGAAGTTCCTGAAGTTGGATTCACTTGTCCAGGAGCCCTCAATCTTTTTGAAGCTGAGATTCAACATTTTCTGTCAGCATCCAGAGTGCTGCCACTACATCCCTCCCACCACACATCCATCCCCCAGCTCCTTTCTTTCCTCCCTGGATGCATTGACAGCTCCAGCTAAGAAATGAGGCTCAGCAGGAAGCCTCCTACTGTGTTCCTGATCCAGGAATGTGGTCTACAGATACCTATAGTGATGCTGCCTGAAGTCAGTAAAGGTTTGAAAATGTTTATATTTCTTTCAGCATGTTACAGCCTCCTTCTTCCCACCAATCACATGTGACACTCTGCTTTCTGTGAGCCACATTTCTCTCTGTTCTTTAATGTTAGGCATAAATAAATTTCACAGAATCAGAATCACACAATAGTTGGGATTGGAGGGGATCTTCCAGTCCAACCTCCTCCCAAGGCAGGGTCACCTGGAGCAGGTGACACAGGAACTCTCCAGAGAAGAAAACTCCACATCCTCCCTGGGCAGCTGTTCCAGTGCTCTGCCACCCTCAGTGTAAAGAAATGGGACTTCTTGTGTTTTAGTTTATGGCCATTGCTCATTGAGATATAATAAATAAATATGAGTTAAGGCTCAAGGAAATCCAGCACAGCTGAACTCCTGTGCTTAAATAATCCCCCATTACAGAATGACATTCCAGCTGAACCACAAAGAACATGTTACATGCAAATAAAGCTTGTTACACACAGCTTCTGTAACACCTCAAATTCACTCATGGCCCTTGTTCCCTTTGGTGCTGGTTCTGTGCAGGCATTGAGCTTATAACCCATCCTTTTACTCTGAAAATGTAACACTCATTACTATTCCCTTCTAAAGAAATGTTACTCCTGAGCAGCTTTTAAAGAACTTGCCACCAGATATGGCTAGAATGAGGCATCAAGGTAATTTTTATATCTTGTGATTTGAAACCACGTCCTCCATATGTCAGACATCTGAACACCTGAAATTAAAGTGACACCAAGCTAGAGTAAATCAGAGGGACAGGCAATGAGATGAGAAATAAATCAGGGATTATGTATTTCCATAATCTAATAAAACAGAAGAGCTGAAGTAGTGATAGCCTCTTATCCTGGAAGGATGAATTCTCATGAGTAAGGATCCAATTTCTTTTCCTTGTACAAACAAAGAAGCATCTATCTACACATATGCTTGCTTATAAAAAATAACAAACATAAAATTCTGTACATTTTTATGACAACAACAGAGGTTTGCAGTGAGCTAAAAAAAGTGCATCACTTTGAATGAAAACACTAATCCAAAGTGGTCAAAAGCCATGCAGTAGACAGAGTTCAAAGCTGCTTACTTCTATTCTTATTTTCTCTTTTTAAACAGAAATAATCTCATTACTGGCTATTTAGCTGCAGACTGACTTGTGGAACACATTCAGGCAGCAGAAAGGATTGTTCAAGGGACATTTCACTGGAGAAAGTGGCAGGACAACGCTTGGATAAATGGTTAATAAAATCTGCAGGAGGCAGCAGCAGGAGTAACATCACATGCTCTGAGAGGCAGGGCACTCAAGTGCTGTCAGCTGCAATCCCAGGGTCAGCCTGTCCCTCTGGATACAGGCACTGCAGGAGATAAAGCTCCTGGAATAGCTGCTGCTCCAGACAGACAGCCTCTGAGGAGATAATGGAAATGGAGCCAGAGATTCTGTGCTCCCCTCCTTATGAAAGCTGTAACTTTTAAACCTGGCTTAATATTTTCTCTTCAGTTTGAGGTTCATCATGCACAGGAGGCTCAGGCAGCACCAAAAAATTGTGTGAAAAAATTAATGCTGAGTAAAGCAGTAAAGTCACATGGAATTATGCTGTTTAAGAAAAGGCAAGGAGTTTCTGACTCTGACAAGGAGATAAACAAAGCAGAAGATGTGCTGGGCCTTAGGGCTCACCATTACTGGGGTTTAGGCATAGTAAAAGACTTGGGACACAACCAAGTGTGAAATCACAAAGCAAACCTTTGCTGTGGGTGGCACTAAGTGGGCAACCAAAATAATCTCTCCAGGAAGCAGCACCCACAGAGGGAAATTTAGGGTGTAACAACACAGAGGACATGCAAAGGCTTTCCCAGAATGGATGAGACAGCAGGAGCTTGTTTGTGCCCTCCCTTGTGTCTGATGGCATGGGAAGAATTCAAATTACTTGGGCATAGATTACTTGGAAGTGGTGATGAGCAGGATATTGTATCAGCAATGCCAGTTTTTCTTTCAGCAAAGCTCAAGTTGCACCATCCCTAGCTACAAGTCCCTTAAAATAAGAAAAAAAAAAGTTTTAAATAAATGTTGTCTAGCTAGAATGTAAGAATTGCCAGAGAGGTTGTGGACTTTGCATTCCTGAAAGTGTTCAAAGCCAGGTTGGATGATGGAATCACAGAATGGTTTGGGTTGGAAGGGACCTTAAAGATCATCTCATTTCAACTCCCTGCATGGGCAGGGACACCTCCCACTAACCCAGGGTGCTCCAAGCCCCATCCAGGTTCCACTTCCAGGGATCACAGGGAAATCTGTGCCAGGGTCTGCCCACCCTCACAAGGAAGAAATTAATCTTAATATCTAATCTAACCTTTTACTCCATTATCTTAAGGCCATTCCCTGTGTCCTGTCCAGCCAGCCCTTGGGAATTGTCTCTCTCCCTGTTTCCTGCAGCTCCTTCAGGCCCTGCAAGGCCACCCTGAGCTCAGCCCAAAGCTTCTCCTGTGCAGGTGAACAATCCCAGCTGTGCCAGCCTTTCCTCCCAGCAGAGCTGCTCCATCCCTCTGCTCATCCTGCTGCCTCCTCTGGGCTCTCTGCAGCAGCTCCAGCTCTGGGCTGGGCTGGGACAGGGCTGGGGCAGCTCTGCAGGTGGGCTCACACCTGGGGGGGGGCACAGGGACAAATCCCCTCCCTTGCCCTTCTGGTTATGCTGCTTTTGATGCTGATTTGGTTCATAAAATGTCACCAAAACCACTAGAAATAAAAGGATTTTAGAGGTGTCATAGCCATGAGCAGCAGGAAGCAAGACTGCAACACTTCCTCTGTGCAAGACATGAATCCTCTTTCTCCCACAACTTAGAATCTTGCAGGATATTACCAAATCCTAAACACCTCTGTGACTAGCAACATTATTTTATATTTTTATTGCTTATTCCAAGCCAAGCATTTAGTGCTTTTTAGTGTTATAAATAAATGTCTCCACTTCTGCCTGCCTTAATGAATAGTTCACTATCAGCTAAGTCTGGAGCAGAAAGATAATAAAGCTGGAGATATTTAAAATAAATTTCTGAAGCATCAAGGGGAAAAATATATACTGCAGATTTGCTCCAGAGCCACAGTGAATTATAATATTCCAGCATCTGATCCAGAGCACCACAATGTCACTGGGTTCACTGCACTCACTTGCACCAAGCATTTATTAACATGAAAACCACTTGAGGTGAGTAGGGTGACCATGGTCAGTACATAAGATAGAGACTTTTTTATTCTTTGCCACTGATCCTCTGTTGATTTACAGCAGAGGCTGGCCCCATCTTATACTGAATTCAAAATCAACACCATGCATTTGATGGGATCAGCCACCAAATTTGAAGAGATCACCAGTGCTAATAGCACAATTTAAACTTCCAATTTAAACTGTTTAGGGATTAAAATAATTCTCAGGAAAAGCTGTATGTACTTGATACAAAATTCCTATTTAATAGGATTTTAGTGGTATATTGAGGTTTGTGCTAACTCCCTGCATGAATGAATTTTATTTTTCATATACCAGAACTCAAAGGTTCATTGAAAGGACACCTGCCATCCATGTTAATTGGAAAATGTGGAAAACTACTCCAGGTGTACTTGGAATATAGAATCAGTGATCTGAACCCATGCTGAGATTGCTAGAGATATACACACACCCAGCACACCAGAAAGGAGCAAATACAGGAGAACATTGCCCTGTGAAGATTCCATAATTTTCTTTTAGAGTTTCCTGATCAAAACAGGCCAAACAGGAGCAAGAAGAATGCCCATGCACAGCACATGGCAATTTATAAAGCTACTCAAGCAGTAAATGTTTTATTACAAATTGCAAACTACCAAACCTGAAGTTCTCAACTTCCTATTCTTTCTTTTCCCCTCTTGTATCTGAAGTTTATTATTAAATAAAAGCTAAGTATCAAGAGTAATTTTAGAATGTAAGGCTTAGGAACAAGCTGGTGATAGAACAGCAATTTTCCTCAGCAGTACTCAAACTGGAACTTTAGTGAAGGATCCCCAGCTCATTTCCCACAGATGATGGCACTTTTTGGAGCTTTTCCACTCTAGAATCTTCTTAAAGAAATGGAGCTGGTGTCAGGGAGATGGAGATGTAGTTACAGCTCTGTGCAAGCAGCAGCCAGCTCGTTTAGCCGTGTCACTGGGAGGGAGTGCCAGAGGAAAACTGAAATCTGAGCTCATCTGGGAACTGGATATAAAAGGAAACAGTCCTTTCCCGGTTCCCACCTCCCACAGACTTCCAACCTCTCTACTATTCACATGCCCTTCCCTTCAACTGATACTCTCTGCTGACAGCTACAGCAGTAGATCTCAATGCTAAAAATCATCAGTATAGCATTTCAACAGACACACACACCCCCCAAAAAACAAACAAACAAACAAAAAAAACCAAAAAAACCAAAAAAAAAAAAAAAAAAACAACCAAACCCCACAATCAAACAAAAAACCAAAACAAAGCCCACAAAAACAACTAACAAACAAAAATTAAACCCCTCCAAAAAAACAAACAAAAAACCTCAAATAAACCCCAAACCAAAAAGAAAACAAAAATCCTCCCAAAGCCCAGGAAATGGAAGGAGCTTGGGAAAGAAGCTTTTCTGCCTTTTTTAACTTTATCCAGCTCCAGGTTCTTTCTTAGACAGAGCTCTCCCTTCGCAGGAGCAGTACCCTAAGGTCTCTTTTAAAAACAAGCACTTTATTTTCTTCTGTAAACAGTCTAGCATTGCTTTTGCACAAATACAATACCCACCGTTTCCTTCCTCAGTGTATATATATTGCAAATACTTTCTCAAACACCAGTTAATCTATGAAATGACAATAATTCAGATGCAAATGTTGTAACTGTGGTAAAGCTGGCAGGCAACCCAGCCTGCACTGAAGGAATTCTCTACATCTTGAACAACTTTCAAGAATAAGGTGACGAGGGCAGAATAAAAGTAAGGTTTATTCCTGCTAAGAATTCCAGTGGGTTTTTTGGTGAAGCGCAGGCTCTTTCCTGGCATCTCCCAGGCTAATCCCCCACCCTGATCCCAGCGGTAAGAGGATGTTGGAGCAGTCACCTACCGCTGTAGAGCCCGAGGATGTGGCCACAAAGACTTTGATCACCATGCTGGCAGAGGATCGGCAGAGCAGCGCTGCTACCCACGGGCACCGCGATCCCCGGAGGAAAACCAATGTCCTGGGCTAAGCCGGGTCCTAAATGGGGGCCCCCTCCCCCCCGCAATCCCAGCTTTGCCCTCTCTCCCTCTGCCCGGGGTCCCGGGATTTCCCACTCCATTGGCTCCTGGAGTATTTTGGGACGAGGATTGGTCAGTAAGAGGAGCCAGAGCAAAGGTTTGCACCTGCCCCTGGCCTTATTGCATTAGATTGACAGGGTGGCAGGCCAAAAAAGGCAAGGGAGAGTAGTGCACCAATGAGACAGGGCTGCAGAAATATTTGGGAGAGGGGGAAGGGACAACTGAGAAAGGACGGGGAGCTGACAACTTCGTGCTGGGGGCAATCCCAAAGCTGTCACAGCTCTGTCCCGCAGGAAAGAGCTGTCCCAGAACACCACAAGGCTTTGGAGTTGTAGCTGGAAATCTGAGCTTATAAAAGGGGAAGGGGGAAGCAAAGGGAGCATGGATGCAGCAGTAATTATAGCAGAGATCATATTGAAATAAGCCTTGGTTAGGAACTCTCTCGGCTTTAAAGAATCCAGATCATCATCCACACTGCAAGGTGCAGGGACTTTCCTGACATAAATGTGTGTCAGGATTCTGATTTGAATCTGCCTGCTTCTGATGTGCCTGATTTCTGATTTGCCTGACTCAATGCACCCAGAACCTATTGTTGCATTTTCTCCTCCTTTTTGCATCACCAGTGAAAATTTCCAGGGCGCAAGGTGTAAGAAGAGGTCAAGAATACTCAGCAAAAATTATTCCCATTCTCCTCTGTTATCCAGGATGCTCTTTTTTTCCCATCTGGCTGTCGCCTTTTATCCCAGAGATCACCACAATTTAGTGCCTGCCTGCACATACTTGCTAAAGGAGATCTCGGGGCATGAGAGGTATTTGAAGAATGTTAAATGGTCACAGATTATTTTCAAATTTTAAGGGCCAAGTCTGTTTCTGCTGTGAGTGAGTGACATGAGCTCAGTAAAGCTGACCCTGTGCCAGAAGTGAAAATGGACGAGGTTGTAGAAAAACATATTTCCCATGCTAGGATTGAATATAGTAATATCTGATCCTGAAAACACTTAGAATAGATTATAACACTTCATTTCCAGAATTATTGCATAAGACTAAATACACTATTGCATAGTAATAAAGAGTAAAGATACTGTTGAAAGGAAGTTTTTTTAGTCTGTGTTAACTAGTATGCAAAGCTGGAAATGCAGTACTCCATGTATGGAAGCAGGATCCTGAAAAACTGCACTGAAAACTAAAAATAACAGTATGGGTAGTTTACTGTGGCTCACCATCTGTCATTTCTTTTTTACTTTTGAGAAGTAACAAGCAGCAAGCCTATTAGCAGCAGGTATTTTCAGAGTATTTTCCTGAAAAAGAACAACAATCACGAAAAAAAGCCCAGTGAGAAAACATTAATTACTGCCTGAAGTTATTTACACATGCTTGTTTCTCAGGAGATTTTATATGTGAGTATAGCTGGGAAATGACTGGCCATTTGGAATAGAACATTTCCAAATTATTTGGTTTTCTGTGCCCTGAAGAAGTACAACCAAAGGATGCAATGGTCCTGGGGTTCACAGGATACTGCTCAGCCTTGTGATGATGATGTTAATTTATCAGAAAATCATAGAATGAATGATTCTTCTTTCTGAGTAGGAAGGGACCTACAAGTATCTTTGAGTCCAACTCCTGGCCCTGCACAGCTCCATCCACAAGAGTCACACCATGTCCCCAAAGCAGTGAATATTGTATCACCAAACATCCACGGGCAAATTCTGGGACAGAATTGTCAATGAACTCTCGCTCCTGCTTGGCTTCATGCCCCAAACACTGAGCTGCACATGGAAATGCCACTCCCAAGGGCTTTGGGTCTTGACTCCCATTGTGTGCTGCCTCCAAGGCAAACACAGATTTGTTTTGAAGGGATTTTCCTCCTTTTTCAATTTAAGAATGTTGAGTTTAACACCGAGTTTGGAGCCTGCTGGGCCCGGCCTGTGCCCTCTGAGGGCGCGTCCAGGCTGTGAGGGCCAGGGCACAGTGAGACCCACATTGCCAAATTTCCATTAAAACCCCACGGTGGTACTGAAATATGAGGGTGGAAATACACAGCAGGCTCCTCTGCTGGGGCTGGGCTGAGGGGAGAGGGAGGGAAGAGGGAGGAAAGGGTGAGCCCCACCGCCAGGGTGCTGCCGCCATTTCCCACAGGAACAGGGATGGAGGCCGGCGATGGCGGCTGGTGAGGCCGTGAGGGCACAGCACACACCGGGCTGTAAGTGGGGAGAGATTCCCAGGGAGGACACGGGACAAGGTGGGATCCTGACCTGTGGGTGCCAGGGGGAGGGGGAACAGAGAGGGGTGAGGGGAGGACATGGGGCTGGGACTGTGGAACACTGATGGGGTGCCAGAACATGGAGCTGGGACTGTGGGACAATGAGGGGGTGCCAGGACATGGGGCTGGGACTGTGGGACATTGAGAGGGTGCCAGGACATGGGGCTGGGACTGTGGGACACTGAGGGGGTGCCAGGACATGGGGCTGGGTTTGTGGGTTGAGGGACCAGGATATGGGGCGCCAGGACATGGGACATTGAGGGGTGCCAGAACATGGAGCTGGGAGTGTCACATTATGAGGGTGCTGGGACATGGAGCTGGGACTGTGGGACATTGAGGGGGTGCCAGGATATGGGGCTTTGGAGTTGGGACACTGAGGGGGTGCCAGGACATGGGGCTGTGTTTGGGGTTGGGGACACTGATGGGGTGCCAGAACATGGGGCTGTGTTTGGGGTTGGGGACACTGATGGGGTGCCAGAATATGGGGCTGGGTTTGGGGTTGGGGACACTGATGGGGTGCCAGGATATGGGGCTGGTGTGGGGTTGGGGACACTGAGGGAGATACCAGGACATAGGAGTGGGTATGGAGTTTTGTGTCCAGGTAGACACTGACGGGTACCAGGACATTTTCATCTCTGACACAGGAATTTGGCCCTAAAAAAAATAAATTATTTTATTTTTGTACCTTTTAAACATAAATTCACCCTGAGTTTGTCCATTCCAACCCCTGCCTTTTTAATTCTATTGCAGTATCTTTTATTTCCTATCTCTGTTTCTTCTGCTTCACCTTCGATTTTCCTCCTTTTCTATTTTATTTACTTCTCAACACCTGCTCTGGATGAGCAGACACAGGCCACACTTCTCATCAAAACAAATTAAAGCAGTAGTTTTAAGTTTAATTTTAGGTAATTTGCTTTAAAGACAATTTGCCTAGAAAGTGTTGGCAGTGCCAAATCAAATTTGAACACAAATACAGATTTGTGAACCAACCTGGGCTTTGCCTAATGGTCAAAATATGATTTCTCATCTCTTGTGGGTTATTGCACTGCCTCTGATTTAGCAGGACTGTGGCATTCCTCAGTATTCCACTAGGAAAATTGTTCATGCAAAGGAATTAAGAGTAATGAAACTGTTTTGATTCAGCCTAAAATGTTCTGTGCAATCTTGAATTACGTTTTTTAATTTTCTTTGGGATCTATGTGATTTCCCTCTCCCTTTTAAGAAATTTAATTTAAAATGAAATGCAAAGCAAAATGAAAAGCAAAAAAAGCCAACAAAGGAGTTAGAAGGTTCTTAGAAAATAGTTTCATATTTTGCTAGTGAAGGGGATGTGTTAAAACCCATGTGAACAAAATCATCATTTTAAGCCCCCTCAAATTTCCATTCCACAATTGCCATGCTCCTTTTAGACCCCCAAAATATACAATTTATCCTTCTACTGTGTAAGATTTTTTGTTTATAAATTAATTTTAAGGGAGCAAAGATGAATTTCTGCATGGCTCTGTTGTTGCTATGAGGTGAATGTGACATTGCCACTCTCAAAACCCTCTATTAGCAAGTATTTTCCTACTTTTCTATTTTTTTCCTCTTATATGCAGAAAATAAAAGTTGAATTATCGCTTTGGATCCCAACATTTAGCTTGTGTTTTAATCTCTCATTTGGGTGTGTTTACAATCTAATTCCTGTCCACAACTGTGGCTCAGGGCAAAACTTGCCTCTCCTCACCTGAAGAAGATTGAAACATGATAATAAGAAAATGGAATGGGTATCAAGCCATATCCCAAGAAATAATTTCTACCAGAACTACAGTGTTTAAATAATTCTGCCAGGAGAATAAACTGATCTGTTTTGGCATTTCCCAGTTAAAAAAAAAAAAAAAAAAAAAAAAAAAGTTATTCAGAAAGGTCTAGAAAATTACTTAGAATGATTTTTTTTTTCTGCTAAATATTTAGAATGCTTTTTACAAGCATTCTAAAACAGTTTTAGGTTCTTCTCTAGCCTCTGCTCAGAGTGTTAATATGGCAGCTAATAAGGTGGGTTTTGTGCTGTTTTAAGGGATTAGCTAATTTTGTGAACTGATTTGCTGTCTAATTCTTGAAAAATATGATCATTGATATTTTTATGACATGAAATACTCTGAAATCCCAGGTAGAGTGGTGACCTCCTAGAGAAAACACAAGAGAACATTCTCCCAGTGATGATTCCAAGAGCTTTGTCAGTGACTGAGCCTGAAAGAGGCAGAGGAGGGAAACCTTCAGAAACACCAGGAACTGAAAAGAAGGAAACACAGAAAAAGGACAAGACAAGAAAGGAAAGAAGGAAATGTGGACAATATCTCCATGCCCAAAGTGATAAAAAAGGTAAATTTGTTTTCTGGTAGTATGAGACTCTTTTAAGAAATATCATTGTTCCCTTTCTTTGGCTTTCTCTCTTTCTTTTTTTTTTTTTTTTTTTCAATAATTAGCAAGACAGAGACAAAAGTTTTTCAGTGAAAAAATATAATAAATTCTGTTTGAAACATCAGTAAGGGGAGGGGAGAGAGAGATTCCCTACTGTGTTATCCCACAATACTCACCTGGGATGTGGGAGCCCCTTGGCAATCCTCATTCATCTGATTTAACCCAGGACCCGAAAGTGGCTCTGCCACATTTTGGTTTCTGACCATGCATCATCTGGCAAGTTGAAAAGCTTTTCATAAGGAAAATGGGTAAAAATAATGCACAGAAGTGTCAGTTTTGACCAGAAAACAGCCATTTTGTGGCCAGCTGGGTCATGGTGGATCCTGTGAAATGAATTTGTGCCTCAGTGGAATGAGCATAGACAACAAATATGGAAATGTACATGGAATTTATGCCACTGTTACCAGTGAGGAATCTCTCCATGACTGCATCTTTTCCCATCCAGACCCATCCTTTATTAAATCCTTAAATCCTGCCAGGCCACATCACAAAAATGAGTGGAAAACCAGCAACCCTTTTCCTGATGAGCTTCAAAATTTCATCTTGATTTACCAAAGGTACAAGATGGAAATCAATCAAAAAAGACCAGAAGAAGCACTGATTGTCTCCATTATAAACTCTGTTATTATATGCTGCTGTCAAAAACTTATACTGGCATGAAAGTAGCAGACCAGAAAAAATAATGACATTTTTTATATCTAGTTAGCAAAAAATCATTATTGACCTCTACCTGTGGTGGATAATTTATTTTATATATTTGTAGATGTTATTTATCATTTGGATAAAGTGTTGTTTTTTGTTTTTTTTCTTGCCCATGACTAATAGAAATGAAATACATTTTACAATACTCCTGACAGCTTTTGCAGAAAGGTACTTGCCCTTTTTTTTCCCATCCTCTCAGTCCATTCTGGCAAAATAAAATAATAAGATAATGTCATTTTGTAAATACTTGTATGACAATATTTGTGGTCATATTTCAGTTTTTCTGCTGAGGAATTGTGTTACAGAAAATATTGGATTCAACAGAAATTCATTGAAAGATTTGTCCTTTTATTCTGGTGTTTTTTTTAAGTCAGGCCCTCACCTGTTTTAGCCATAAAATATGAGATGATCTATAAATTATAATAAACTTTTTAGCAAAATACTGCCTGAAATGCCATTAGAGCTGTAGTGAAACTGAATATATGCCTGAAAAAGGGGAACACACTCAGATTTATAGTCTTGACTGTTTTTAAATTCTAATCGTGCTCCAGGAAAAGAAAACGAGAGTAATTCAGCCAGAATCCTGGCTTTAAGGAGAGGCAAATGGCAGCAACACACTGAGAAGTAGCCCATTAATATATTTTTAATTGCTGTTTAGAAACCACATAGACAACAAAACACCTGTTCTATGCAATGAGCATTTAAGGTTTAAAAATGTGATTTAATTCAAAGCTGACTGGAAATCTGGTTGGAAATCCCAGCTGCAGGGATTTTAACCATGTGCTGTTGGGAGCATGTTGGTTTTTGAGTCTTTGCAGACCTGTAAACCTGTAAATTACTCTGGGTTGTTTTTTTTGTTTTGGGGGGGTTTTTTGTGGTTTTTTGTTTTGGTTTGGTTTGGTTTGGTTTTTTGTTTGTTTGTTTGTTTTTGGTTTTGTTTTGTTTTGTTTTATCATACACATATTCAAGGTGTAGATTCTGGTGGGTTGAATTTGGTTCATCAGATTGTAGCTGCATTAGTGAAGTGCATAATTTACAGGAAGCAAACTGATTTATTTCCATTTATCTCCACTGCCTGCTAGCTGTAGTCTGCTGCAGCCACAGAAAGACACAGAGATGTAAAACATTTAATGCATTTATCTGTGAATTATCTGAATCACACAATCCTAGAGCAGTTTGGGTTGGAAAGGACCTTTAAGATCATTTCATGGGCAAGGAACCTTCCCCTAGACCAGGCTGCTCATTCAACATCAGAGTTTTGGGGCATTTTGTGAAGAAACCACAATTCTGTAGTTGGATGAGCAGTTTAGGAGTAGTAGTTAATTAGTAGTAGGAGTTTGTGTGAGCAGAAAAGCATGCAGTGATTGATCTGTTTTGACTAATTTTTGTCTCTCAGTGCCAATTTCGCGTGATGCCAATGCAGGAGGGAAGAAATGGCCAGCTGCAAAACCCTCCTGCTTGAACTCCTCCTTCTTAACCCTGCACAGCGGCGTGGTTTACCAGGACAAAAACGCCACGGCCCAGCGGATATCCTCAGCCAGGCTGCAGAAAATCAAAGAGCTGAAGAACGAAAAATTCGACTTGGAGAGGAGAATCGAGGCGTCGAGCTTGGAGAACCAGGCTTTGAGAGAGCTGAACCGGCGGCACGGCAGAGCCCTGGACAGGTACAGCAACGCAGAGAGCCACCTGCAGGAGCTGCTGGCCGGGCATCGCAGCGAGATCACGGAGCTCAGGACACTCCTCAGGCTGTCCCAGGAGAGCGAGAGAAACACAGCCAAGGAGCTCAAAAGAGTGGAAGCGGAGCTGAGGAGAACCGAAGATGATCTGAAGACCTTGGTTGTGTTGTCAGAAGACAAAGCTCTGGCAGAGAGGGAGGAACTTAATCACAGGTTGGCAGTGCTCAACAAAACGTTGGAGGCAAAAGATGAGAGGGTAAAGGTAATGCCTGCAAATTGTTGTATTTGTGGAATGTAGAATATCCTGAACTGGGAGGGAATCACAAGGATCATCGAGTGCAGGAATAGTGGAAAAATTCTGGCCACTTCCTATCACATGAATGATTCTGATATAATCCTGTAACACTGGGTGCTGTTTGATCCAGTGCTCTCCCAAGTGTAAGAAAATTCAATTCATTTCCTTTTAATATCTCATGTTTCTTTACTCTTACTGACCCCAGCACAAAAGGGATAGGAACACAATTTTTACTACAGAACTGGAAGAGTGAAATTTCTATGGTTCTCCAGGAATCCATTTCTATTTCCTATTTTGGGTCTATTATGCATAAAATTAAATAAAGAGCTAGGAAATCTTAAGAGAAACTGTAAATGTGACCAGCTGAATTCAGACCCCCTTTTAAAAACTTTCTGTTTCCAGGAGTGAGCAGCTATAAAAAGCACACAGGGTTGAGTGTCCACTCAATACTTTTAGGAATTGGAATCTCAGTGCATGGCCCTGGGTTCTGAAGATAAAGAGCCCAATAAATCAGCAAATTTTCATTTACTCTAAGCCTCCTTATTCTGCCACAGTTCATAGATCTCTGTGAATAGAAAGCCTTAACATTTCTCAAAGATAGTTGTAATAATTCATCCATCAGAAACGTAATGTACACTCTTATTTTTATGATTGAATGCCAAAACCTTTTGTTTTGTTTAGTGAAAATAGGTTTTAAACCACTTTTTTTTTTCCTTACTTTGAAATTAATTTTTCAGATACTTCAGTATGGTTTCATGTATTGTTTGCAAGACAATTTATAATATTATTTATATTTCTATAATTAGAAGATAAAAACTGTTATTGTATATAATTACAAGGTTGAATTTCCATATATTAGCACACTTAGATTTTAAAACTGTCAAGAACTGAAATTTTCCAACTGTCACACTGAGCACATCCATATGGTAAAATCTGTCAATTTTTTAAGAGTCTGGAAATGCAGCTGAAGCTGAAAAACAGCACCTTTAGTCGTCAGCTGGCAAGTGAGAGTAGAAAACTGCTGGAAGCTACAATGACCACAAAGGACTTGATAATGGAAATTAACGTCATTCACCAAAAAATTAAGGTATTCCAGATTTTATCCACATTTCTGCCATTACACAAAAATTCAAGTATTTAATGTTTCCTATTCCTTTTTCTTCTTCTACAGTATTTACTAATGGAGTTTGGTTTCCTGCTTGAGTCTATAATCGACTAAAAAAGCAAAAAATGTCAAATTCTGGCATCATTGTGGGGTCTATTTGTTGGAAGCTGTTCAATAATGAATTGAAACAGAGATTAATGCATCAGAAATTGAACCACAATCCACACCAATGCGTTATCATTTTGCCAGATTGGGGTCAGATATTTTCTATCAGATATCAGATATATATTAAATGAGCTCTCTCACAGAAATAAATCAAAATGAGACAAATATTACAACCTGCAAAACTGGAGTTTAATAGAAAAGCTCGTGGAGATGTTTCAAGAGTTTGCTCAAATTCCAAGTTTGGTTTTTAGACAAATGGATTTGGGATAAATAGATCCAATTCAGCACTTTAAATCAAACTTGTAGGGACACTAAATTGATTTAGAGACAAAACTGCCAGGAATGGAATGTTGTATGAGTTGTAATGAAGAAAACCATTACACTTTCCAGAAAACCTGGAATCCCTTGTGGCTTTTTCAAAACTGTGTTTGTAACACAGTTAAAATACACTTATTTATACATTTCTATGTCAAGGTGATCCCATAGGGGAGCTTCTCATCCTAAATGGAATCAAATATCTGTGGAAGAAGTTGTTAAGGGGAGTTTTTCCAGACATTGTGGAGGGCAGGACAGGCAATTCCTGAGGATCCATGGAGGCTGGGATTTCTGCACAGGGGTGTTGTTTATCCCTCTTCGCTGTGTAGCAGGTACAGAAGTTTCCTCCTGGTGCTTGGCAGTGCTTTTTCCCTGTCAGAGTCTGATCTCCTCCTGGATGTGCAGATCTGAGACATGGGAACAATGATAACCTCAGGAACATAATTTAAAACTGCCCCAAAATGCAAATTATTCCAAAGCACAGTTCTCACCTTAACACTTCTCTAAAACAGTTCTGTTTCATCTCTTTTCCATACACATTTCTGGGTGTCCAGGTCTCTGAATTTTCTGTTTAGATCAAGAAAATCTATTGATTTACTACAAAGAAGACCAGACATGCTTATCAACCTTATTTCTCTGCCAGAACAGAGTTTCTGGTTTTCATGGTTTTAGGCACCTGTCCTATTTCAGGCAGTTCCACTTCCAGGAAAACTTAAAATTTTCCCAAATAAATGAAGCTCCTCTTTTTTCCCACCAAAAACTGGAGTGGTGAGAGTGTTACTGAGATTTATCTTCTGTGTTTGAGGAAGATTTCATTAAGGAAAGAGGAATCTTGCTGAATAAATGTCAAAATGTGCCTCTGGAATTCATGTCACCACCAGAGCAACAGGCTGTGAACCAGCTGAGCATATGACAAAGGCACTGAGTAAATTAATTTTTTAAAAATCAACAAAAAAGAGGAAGTAAAGGCAAAAAAATATTTAGTCTGGAAAAATATAAATGACAAAGTCACCACATGGGTTTGGCAAAAGGTGAAATCCCTGATGGGTTTGATCCAGCATGTGAAAATTAAGTGGGTAAAAAACAATTTTTAGAAGCTTAGTAGTGTTTATTTCTTCTTAGGAAAAGGATCGGCAGCTTTACGTACAGAATATTTATGCAAATCGGATGCCAAAAGCCCTGAGGGACAGAATTGAGCAAAGTATGTCTGTAACCATCTTCTTTTCCTGTTTAGTTAAGTCACACTTCCACTCTTTTAGAACTGGGAGTTTTATTCCAAATTAAATGCCAAGGTAAGTGATTTGTATGAGCTGAAAAGGTGAAAAGGTTTGGGAAGTTTAGAGGCTTGAATGTAGAAAAAGAACAATATAAATTAAGTTCTACCAAGGAAGAAAGAGCTCTTTAGTAAAGAGTATTTCTTTCACATGGATGCTCATAGATATTGAGGAGAAATAATCTGTTTCCATGCAGTCTTGGCTATCTAACATTCCAAGGGCAGCTGCCTGCAGTGGGATTCAGCTGATTAAAACCAACCAGTGTTGAGATGCCCCAGTTTGCCTCCACTACACCCAGAATTTGGGATGGAATGACCTAAACATGCACTTCCCTGGCTGAAGCACCTCTTGAGAACACTGATCAGATGTTGCTGCTCCTAAAGTGAAGCAGAAATCAGGACTGACTTGCTCTGGGTACCAAAGAGCACTGAGCAAACCTGTCTGCTGGAAATGCTCCCCACAGAATTCCTCAAATCATGGCAGCAATGCAAAGCCTTATCACACTCAGTTGCTTATTTCTTTCCTTTTTATGGCCTTTGCAAACCCATTAACTCTTCCTCAAGCACCAGTGAACTACGGGTAGAAGATTGGTGATTCAAGGTGTAAAATTAAGAAAACACATATTCCTGGTTCTCATCCCAAGTCAGACACGTTTTTTATGAAACTCTGAATTCCTGTTTTAGTTACACCACATAACTACATATTTTTTTTTTTTTACTCACATATGGCCTTGTATTCAATAGAAATTGAATATTGCTATTCAATGATGGTACTTAAACCGTTGTTATTATTTAAATTCTTCTTTCCTTTAAGCAAGATAAGAGGAAGCTTAAGGAAAGATAAGGGAGTTTAGTTGGAGAGGGAAAAGGTATTTTGTAATGAAAAGCCTCCAAACAAATTTGCCCAGTCCTCTGGAATTTTTAGAAAAAGGTTTAATTCTCTGCCAGGTAGTGGATTTGGAAACCCAGAGCTGGAATTGCTGACAATCAGTTTTCCTTTTCATTATTGACTTGAATTTTTCCTTTAACAGATTTCTAACGAGTTGCTTTTGCAGGTCATTATTTTCTAGTCAACATCCACGAAAGTTTTTTTGTTTTTTTAGCCAGCAGGAAACTAAACCGAGATTTGGAGCTGTGTTTTTTGCCGGTGCTGATGAATGGCTGGAGGGAGGCTCCCTTCGGTGGATTTATTGGATGGAGCCCTGGATCCCGGCGCTGCGGCCGGGAGCGGGATGCGGGCAGGGGCTCACCTGGGGGGGCAGCGCCCTCTAGTCCTGATCCTGGGGAAATCCCAGCTGATCCCAGCTGGAAAAGCTGCTGGAGCAACTGGGAGAAAAGGCTGGAGCAACTGGGAACCAAACCAGTTCCTCCCGCACCATCACAGTCATTCCAGGCTGGGCACCAGCATCCCTTTCACCGCCCAGCTGCCAACACCTGGAGGGCTCCGTTTTTATGGGTTTTATCCTTTGATTTCTAAGCTCAAAACTGGGAATTACTGTGGATATGGATGTGGGTAATGTCAGGAAAATTAATCCACAAACACCAGAGATTTGTGTCCAAAAAGGAGACAGAGGTGTCCTTTCTGCTTTATTTGAATAAAGGGAGAGGCCATGGGGCATTCCCCTGGGATCTCTCAAAGTTTTGGAGGACACAGCCTCCTTTTATCCCAATTTCCCGGCCACTTTTCCCTCTCTCTTTCCCCATGGACTGAGGTACAGACTTCCCTAAGACACCTGATACCTGAGATTCCCCTCTAATACATAACCCTCCCTTTTAATTTTTAATTCTTATATAATTCATAGTTTTCCCCCGTTGCTTCTTTCATCTTCCAATATCCAATTTCATTTACCAGCAAACCTACAGTTTGTTTGTTAAGGCAAATATCTTTCTCCATTCATCAATCAGTGGAATCCATCCCATTGTTTTTTTTTATCTCAGTGCTAGCCCTATCTACCAGCATATCTACAGCTTGTTTGTAAAGACAAATTCGACATTGCTCTCAGTAAGGTCCCGTTTTTGCTGCTCTGGTGGTAGCAACTTTCTCAGCTGCTGTACTTGTATCAAAATTATTCCAAAAACAGAGTAAAGCAACAATACACTCATCTTCTCCATCTCATATCGATATTTATCTGAACATCTCATTCAGTCATCCCTTGGAATCTCTTCCAAAGACCACTGATATTTCAAACAGTGTTAAGCATTTCCCATGAGCTGGGTTCCATAAAGATCCAAATTTAGGAAAGTGAACTCTGAGGCTTCATAGCAGACCTCTGAAATTTGCACTAGAATGGAAGCAAAAATTAAGCCCATGTGGGCTCTGGGGCATAGACACACTTGTCTAACTTCATATGTTCTATCTGACCTGGACTTTGTAGTATATTTTTATATATATTTATATATATAAGTATGTTTAGGATGCATTGATGTACAGATAAAAAAGCTCAGAAATCCAAGTTTGTGTCTAGTTTCAGCATTTATAGATTCAACAGAACAAATTATTTCTTTTTTAAAGGGCATTAAGATATGCATTTTTAAAAAAGTTTAAATTCTTGGTCACATAGCAGTATTGTCAGTTGTCAGAGATATCTTTTATTTATATCAACAACCTAATTCCAGAAATTACTGTATTGCTAATGCTTGTCCAATTCAACAGGTCTGAGAGTAGACAGATCAGCACAAGTAGATAAAGAGAGTTTTAGAGAACTGCTGCTGTCTCAGGACCAGGAAACAGAAAAAAGTCCAATCCAGCTAAAACAGGTGGGAAAGATCTGGGTCCAAATCCAATCCCCTGTTTAAACTCTCAGCTAAGGTGTATCTTACTCCCTAAGTTGCACTAATATGCCTGGATAGCCTGATCCATCATCTTGGATGTGGATTTTGCACAAATTTTTGTGATTACAGTAGAGAAATAATGCTGTGATGCAAAATGATGTAACAGCAATAGAAATTACCAATCTTTTTCTAAGTATTCCACTGATTGTGCTCTTTTAAAAGTCACTCAACAAGCATTCCATTGTTATTTTTGCCTTTCATTGCCAATTGTAGGAGAACAGAAGAAATAAAGGTAGAGGAGGTAAAGCCAAGGAAGCGTGCTCAGATACCCAGGGTAGAAAAGAAAAGCAAGCAACCAAGAAAGTGCCAATGCTAGAAACTTCTAACAGGACCCACAGAGGTAGGTTTAATGTTTTTCTCAGAAATTTACCTGATCTTTGCAAATTGCCAGAAGTCCTGGTAATTTATGTGGTTCTGACAGCCCTTCACTGGCACCTGGCTGACAGGAACTAGCTCCAAATGATGAATGAAGTGTCACTGAAAACCCAGAATTTCCAGTCTGGGTTGGAAAATACAGCTGCTGGTGGACAGCAGAGCTGCTCTACAGGATGTGGCATCTCCACCCTGCTGCTCTTCCCAAAGCACTTCTTGGTCAGGGTGGTAAAAATTCAGTGTTCTGTCTGTAACAGGATAATTAACAGTTTTAATCCATGCTAATCAAACACTGATCTCACAGTGGTAGCTGGGAATCTTCATCACTGGTGTGAACATACTTCCATGGTTGGAAAAGGACTGCAAGGGCTGGGAGCAGCTCCTCATTAGTGATCCCTGGGATGAGATTTTGTGTAATCTCAGCCACTGTGTTCTCATGGAAAAGTTACATGTGAGGGACTCATCTGTAAACATCTTTATTCTGAAAAATTCTATAGAACAGAGGAAAGATAAAGCCACTGCTGTTCCCTCATTCATTTTTGTCCCAGAAACATTCCTGTTATTTCCTTTAAAGCTTTTAGGAGAAGGTCTGAGTGCCACCATTCTAAACATGTCACAAATGGCAGGAGACCTCCAGGTCACACATTTACCAAGGTCACATCCCTGTAACCCTGCATGTTAACTCCTGAGGTTTGTACTCTGCCTTTCCAGGGCCCCTCAGACAACCAAAGTCAGCATTTGTCCTCAAAATGCCCTATTAAAACTGACAGAAAACACAGGTCTTACAATGCTCCCTGTGAACCTTTGGAAAATCTGTGAAATTTGAGTTTCTTTCATTGATTGTAGACTTCTATTGAATCCTTACTTGGCTTTTTTTAGTTCCTGCAATTTCTTATTTCTCCTTTAAGCTTTGACTATGTCTCATTTTGGGGGTATTCTGTGAGTTTCTGAAGAACACAGGGCCCATTACAAGTTGTCCTCTGCACAAATAAATAACATTTCTGTACACACATTCCTTTTCCTACTGAAAACTGGAGCCCCTCATTTCCAGAGAGAGCTGCTCTATATTCTGCTCCACACAAGCAACTCTGTTGTGAATTAAGGGAAAGGAAATCCTGCACATCTCTAAGTTCCACTTAAACCCAGAAAGTGGCAATTAAGAGCTCAGATCTCACCTGGTTTCTCTGTTGCACATGTCATGTACCTGACTTTCCTGGCACTGTATTTAGCCATTACTGTATTTAATGGCAGCTAAATCCATTTAACTAAATTCAACACCATGAAAAAAAATAAAGATATTAACCCAGATTCAGTGGCAGAATGACATTGTTTAAATCTTGCCCCGTGTTGTTGTATTTATTACAGATGGTGTTTGAAATACCATCAATAATAAGAACTGAAGCAGTGAAATAAGGATGTGATACTTGCTCTTTTTAAAGCTTCATAACTCTTCATGTTCCTAAACTCCACAATATTTCAGGGGGCAAACTACTGTTGGAAGAATGCAATTTTTCAGAATTTATTAAAGAAATGGAAGAAGAGACAGAGTTTTTTGAACAGGAGTTGAAAAGTCTGATGAAATCTGAACAAAATCCTCAAAGTGACAGAGTAAAGAACAATCAAGAGGGAAAGGCAGTAGAAGTTGTTGAAAAAGAAGAGAAAAAAACATTTGAGCAGCAAAAGAAGAAAGCCAGCAGTGAAGGTGCAATGCCAAGCAAAGACCCCGCTAGGCAGAAAAAAAAATTCATCTCCCCAGAATCCATTGAGAATTTGCACCAGGGGCTCCACACTTCAGGTGCCAAATGCAAAGCAGGCAGCCTGAGCTGCAGAGACAGTGCTGAGAGCAGGGGGAAAATTTCCTTTGGGGCTTATGAGCCTTCTTTTGGGCAAATCCCCCTGGCAGGGCAGGGCTGCAGCCACCTGCTGCCTTCAGAGAGGAGAACACCTGATGGGGCTCTCTGGGGAGGGCTGTTTGTGAGGAGACACCCCCTGGAGTTGCAGCAGCACAGGGGTGAGGGTGGGCAAGTGAGGGCTGCATGGCAAATCCCAAACTCCAGCTCTCCTCCTTAAAACCATCTCCTGAGAATATCCAATTATTGCTGATAGTTATTAGCTTACCTTTAGAAAGTTTAAACATTCAGATTGTTAAAAAACAAATGTTTTACTTTAATTGTTTATTAAATATTACAAGCACTGGCAATTGCTTTCCATGATTTTTTTTCAAGACAATGTAATTCATTCTGTGCTCGGTGTGTATCTACAAAAATGTGTTGTATTAAGAATTCCTTATCATTTCTACCTGCTACCAGGTAAAAGTTAGTCCTTGTTTAGGAACTTGCAGGTTTTTGCATTCCCAAGGAGCTGGAATTTGGAAGCTCGCTGACATGAGCACTCTGCTTTCATAAGGTTCACTGCTGGGTAAGGACCAACAATGCAATAAAAGAAAACACTTTTTTAATTCCTTTACTCCCCAAACAGCTTCCAGAATTCGCAGATAATAAAAATAATTTGCTCCTACATTGTTTTCACGAGCATTAGAAACCTCTAAAGCCTCATTCTTTCCCACTGTTGGAACTTATCAAAGCAATTTGCCTGGTAACTTCCCCAGCTGACATCCAGAGATGAATGTGCAAGGGGAAAGCATTGTTTTGGAGAAGTCAGGCATAGCCAGTCCCCAAAAAGCCTCTAAAAATCCTTGTTTAAGGTTATGTAAGCGAGGGGAGGAGGATTGTGTTTTGTTCCTCACAGTAATTCATTAAAAACTTGCTAAATTCATGTGAAGTTTGGAAAAATTAGGGGCATTCTGTTAATTTTTAAAGGCAGTAGCACTTAAAAAATGTGAAAAATTACACTACAAAAGCTTTTAAAGATGACAAAGGCATTCAGAGCTGAACCTGCTTGCAGCAACATTTCCAAGGCTGAGAAAAATAATTAGAAAAATAAATTGGTCCAGGTGATTCAAACAGTATTTCCTTATGCACAAACATGGAGGGGCACTGTTTTGGCTTGGATTTTGATGAGTTTAGGGTTGTTCTGCCATTTTGGGTTTGTTTGTTTGGGGTTTTTGTGGGAAACTGTAGGAAAACTGTTTTGTAGGAAAACTGCAGTTAACATTAAAAAAGAGATGAGAAAATCTAAAATGGGTGGAAAAGCTTTATTTCCTTAATAAAATCACAATTATACATAACATTCAATCACAGCATTTTTTCCATGATACTTATTTTCACATTGGCTAAATGCAATTCCTGATATAAAATCCCAATTCTTAAATTAACATTAAAAAAACAAATAAAAATATTTAATCCATATATATACACACAACATAATCTGACTTTTTGAACAGGTTTTTAAGGCAGTGCCAGTTTTGGAGGTGCCCTGGCCCTTTCCTTCCTGCAGGGAGGAAAAGGCCCTGGAATAGCAGAACAGATCATTCCTCTGGGGGAATTTCAGAGTGGAAGCTAAATCAGCATCCCCTCTGCAGGAACAGCACTGTCTTCTGCTTCACTGACAGGAGCCTGTGCTTGGCAGCTGAAGAAACCTCTTAAGAGATAAAATCTTGATTAAACACATCTACTTTTTTTTTAGGAGAGCTCAAGAATATTCCAATTTTAAGGTAAAGAAATCACAAGAAACTCTCTTTTGCCCCAAGCCAAGCAAACAACCTCCCTCTGCCCTCTGCACCACCCAACATGATCCTACCTCAGGGTGAAGCTACCACATTTTACAGCAAAGAAACAGCCAAGCTGCCAAATTAATTCCTAAAGCCAGCACATTTCCAATTTCAAACCACAAATCCAACACTTTTAGATGTTAGTGACAACAGGCCATGACAAAGCCTTGTGGTTCTGCCACAAATAAACCCAAAAGGAGATTTTATAACCAACAGTGCTGCTCTTTTTAAACTGAAAGACAAACTCTGAGAAGAGAAACTAAAAGGACTGACTGATACCCAAATGCAGTACCAAGGCTTGCCTCAGACCTTGTCTCATGAAAGATAACTGTCCCTTTTTCTTTTAAAATGAATTTAAAACCATCATAATGGAAATGCAGTTGAGGAGTTCATGGATTGCTGGGATTCCTTCAGCTGAAGGGGTGCAGCATGATAGCTACAACTTTATTGCAGACCACGAGCCAGCAGGTAATTCCCACTCCTCCTGGAAAAGAGGGAGAAACCACGATTGAAGCTGTTGGATCAATAACCCTGAAGAATCTGTGCAGCTGAAAACAACCTTGGAAGTGTAAAAAAAGAAACTCAGAATTCATGAGGCCAACAGGAATAAAACTCTTTATATACAAAAGGGAGATAGGAGGGATGGAAGATAAATCAATGCTGGTCCCAAAATATTCTGGATTGTCTTGGGTAAAGAGCACCAAACATAAAAATATGAGCTAAAGTCTGGTGAGTGCACCTCACAGCTAAAACCAAGAAAAAATATCTGAAGTTTAAGGCCTGGCAAGTCACAGAATGCTTTGCTTGAACCTAAATTCAGGATTTGAGAGAGGTAAAAAGTAAATTTCCTCTGAAACTAAAATCAGTTGTTTTCTAAGCAGATAGCTGTTCATAGCACTCCTGTGAAGAAAACTCCCTTCTGGGTGACTTTCTGATTTTCTAATTTAAATCTTCCCCAGGGTCTATTCAATACAGATAAGGGCAATGCTCTGTTTGGGTGGAAATAAAAATGACAAAATTCCAAGATCAGTTCAAGAAACCAGAACTGAGCACACACGGAAGAGCTGCTCACATATTTGAACCCTGTGCTCTGAGAGTCAGAGAAGCAGCTGCTGCTAACCCATGGATGCTCTGGGGCTTGGGCATGCCCTTTTCCTCACCTGCCACTCCTGTGGGAAATGCCACCAGGCGCTCCAGGGGAGCCAACCATTTGCTTGGAAGCACTGTGACAGGCTCAGAGTAGTATTTCCAGATCAGAGAGATCATCAGGGCAGCCTGGAATGGGAATTTTTGTTAGTTTGGATAATAACACACATCAGAGTACATTCCCAGTGCTATCTGGAAACAGCAAATAATAAATTCTAATGAAAGAGAATTATTTCTTTATTATTTTAGCTTATTAAAAATATTTTTAGATTCAGTATGACCTTCAATTTATACACAATATTAGGAGCTAGCAGTCAGAACTTGTTTCCTTTCAAGACCCTTGTTCTAATCCAGCAGAGTCAAACACAGTTGTAGCATTTGTTAAAATTCTAATGACCCTTTTTGTCTGATTTTGTGCCTACAAAGAATGCAACTCCCTTTAACAGTCCCCTAAGGAAATCTTCAGGCTGACCACTGCCATCCTCGTTAGCAAATTCTCGTTAGAAAATTCTTTGGCATCACTTCAGGATTACACAGACAATCTGATGAGGCACCGTGGGGAAATGTGTGACAGCTGTAGGTGGAGATTTGCATCCTCAGCAGAAGTATATTTTGTTTTCAAAGCCAGAATTATATTTACATGAAGCAGAACTGTCTTGGATTTGGGGCCACATATTAATTAAAAAACCCAGTGATTAAACAGACAAGACAAACTCCAATCTTGTCCCCCCAAACCAGAAACACAGAGCTCAGATGAAAGTTAAACTACTTCCAACCTCAACTACCAGATTTTATCAGCAGCATTTCCCTTCCAGTTCCAGAAACTTTATGTTTGACAAGCTCTGTGTCCTTGGAATCACAGAAAGGTTTGGACTGGAAGGGACTTTAAACATAATCCAGTGCCACCCCTGCCATGGCAGGGACACTTCCCACTGTCCCAGGCTGCTCCAGCCCCAGTGTCCAACCTGGCCTTGGGCACTGCCAGGGATCCAGGGGCAGCCACAGCTGCTCTGGCAATTCCATCCCAGCTCCTCCCCACCCTCCCAGGGAGGAATTTCTTCCTAATATCTGATCTGAACCTGTAAATTTTCAGTTTGAAGCCATTCTCTGTGTCCTGTCCCTCCATTCCCTGTGTCCTGTCCCTCCAGCCCTTGGGAATTGTCTCTCTCCCTGTTTCCTGCAGCTCCTTCAGGCCCTGCAAGGCCACCCTGAGCTCAGCCCAAAGCTTCTCCTGTGCAGGTGAACAATCCCAGCTGTGCCAGCCTTTCCTCCCAGCAGAGCTGCTCCATCCCTCTGCTCATCCTGCTGCCTCCTCTGGGCTCTCTGCAGCAGCTCCAGCTCTGAGCTGGGCTGGGGGAGCCCTGAGTGATCAGTTTTGGGCCAATAAACCAGGAGAGAATTGTCACACTACTGAGGATTTGGGTTAAGTTGTACCCATAACAAAGTATTTACTTACCTGCAGTATGTAGAATACAATATTTATGACCCACTTTATTTTGGCTAATTGGGCAGTTCGTGCTTTCACTGTTAAAGGAAAAAAAAATATTACTTTCCATAACTTACAATAATAAATTATAACTACATTAAATTAGTAATTTTTTTAATATTTCACTGTTTAAGTCTGGACATTACCCCATTACCCTGTTTAAAAATCCATTTCCAAATAACTTACAGCTATATTAAAAACACCCTTCTACAACAAATTGCCAGTTCTGTATCACGCTGTACTTTCTTTCTTGACTTACTCAAAACAAGATTCAGTGATCAGCATCACGGAGAGAGAATAAATAATTACACAGTGAAGCCCAGGAAATTTTTGGAAAGACATAAGCAAGCTCTTCAAATAGTTTAAAGAGGAAAAACAAAAAGAAGGAGAGAGAGGATAAATACTGAAAACACTCCTGACAGAAGGCATTTCAGAAACAGAAAATGTTTTTCCTTTTGAGAAAGGGACCAGACATGGAACTGTACCGTGGGTTTTGAGCTTGTCAGTCATTTTGTTAATCTTCCTCTCCAGCCGGGCATATCTGGCAAACTCATCCATCATACTGATGGTGGCAAGCTCCTGCTTCATGGTCTGGATCTCAGCTCTCATCTGGGATTCCTGCTCTGCATCCTTCTGTAACAGCCTGGACACCTAAGAAGTGAAGAAAACTGGCAATTACTGACCCAGAATTCCACTGGTTTGCTTTAATGTGTAGAAAGTATGGTCTCAAAAGCCTCCCATAAAAAAGATCCTTTAGTTGAGACACAGGAAATCCTTGGCTAACAAGAGAAGAAGTGACAAGATGAAACAGCCTCAAGCTGGACTCAATGATCTTGAAGGCTTTTTCCAACCTAAATGATTCTGTGACCATTCCCACTTCCAGCTCCAGCAGCCAAGTATTCCAACATTTTCTCTCTTCCTTTTACTTTCCTAATTTCTTTTCTTGAGGCACCACCTGCTTGTCAGTTCATGCACTCTGTTTGCCACAGAAATTAAGGCATAAAGAACATAAAATCTTTTTCTTGCTGTTCCTTAGCAAATCTTTCCAGCCTCTCCAAGACATATAATTTTTCCACTGTTCTCAGGCCTGCAGTCAGTGAGAGAATCATTAACACCATCTTCAGTCTCAAACCACAGCAGAAAACTAAGCAGAGGTCTTCACAGAATCTTAGAATATCCTGAGCTGGAAGGGACCCACAAGGAATTGAGTCCAAGCCCTATCCCTGCCCAGCCCCCTCAAAATCCCAGCCTGGGCATCCCTGGCAGCTCCTGGAGCTGTGGCAGCCTCGGGGCTGTGCCCATTCCCTGGGGAGCCTGGGCAGTGCCAGCACCCTCTGGGGGAAGAACCTTTCCCTAAAATCCAACCTAAACCCTCCTGGTACAGCTCCAGCTGCTCCCTGGCTCCTGTCCCTGTGCCAGAGCAGAGATGGGAGCTGTCCCTTGGGAGGAGCTGCAGATCCCAGTCTGTCTCCTCCAGACTGAACGAACCAAATGCCCTCCTCCTCTCCTCATGTGGCTGTTTCATCACTCATCTCTAGTTACACTGAGTTCAGCTTCCCAAACTGCTGAGGGTAATTTAAGTTTTAAAGGATTTTTGTCCACTATTGAACAGTGCACACTGATCTCTGTGCCAGTGAAGTCATTTCCATGGCAGAGCAGAGCAATAGAGATTTCAGCATCTTTGTACACATGTGAGTTTATCTGGCAGTCACAGAGTTTATTTGTCCCCAATTCCATTATCCACGCTTCCACAGGAATGCTTCAGATCAGAACAGGGACACCCTGATTAGTGGTTGAGACTTAAGGTTTATTCCTACAATGACTCAACTCCTTAATCTCCATATCCATTGATCTCACATCTGAACAATGGGCACGTCCATCTGTTGAAAACATGCAAGACTGAACAAAGCTATCCCTCCTACTCCCAAAAACTGGGAGGCTGTGGATGCCCCATCCCTGGAGCAGACCGGACGGGCTCTGAGCAGCCAGGCCAAGGGAAGGCTCCTGCCCACAGCAGGGGGAGCTGGAAGTGGATGATCCCTAAGGTTCCTTCCAGCCCAAACCTTTCCATGATTCCGTCATCCATCCTAAGGGCTGGAGGCTCAGGAGCATCACTGCCCACACCGGTGCCTCATCCCCCAGAGTCACGAGGGCTGCGTTCCACCATCTCCAGCATCGGCTTCTCCTCCCCGAGGCCGGCAGCGGGACCAGCCCCCGTTTGCCACAGCACCGGCACCCGTGCGGAGAGCGCTCCCCCTCAGCGCCCTGCCGGCTCCCTGCGCTCCTCCCAGCCATCCTCCCGCCCCCCCATCCGCGGCGGGCGCGGGGCTGGGCGGCGCCATCACTCACGACGGAGGAGCAGGAGGGCAGGAGGATCTTGAGCGCGTTGCAGAGGAACACGGCGCTGAGCACCAGCAGCCAGGCGCCGCTGTCCGCCATGGGCCCGGCACCGCGAGCGGGCGCGTGAGGGCACGCGGGGACACGCGCGGCACGTGACGCGGGCGGGCCAATGGCGCGGCGGCGCGCGGGGGCGGGGCGGGCGCGCGCCGATCCGGCTGGATCCTGTTGCGGCGCCGCTGGCGCTGCTGGGATGGGGAGGGGGCGGCTCCGCGGCGCAGCCGGGCTGTGGCTCGCAGGCAGCCGCAGCAGCGCTCGCAGCGCCCGCGCCGCGCCAGCAGCAGCCGCAGCAGCCGCGGGGGTCGCGGCCGGGAGCCTCGAGATGCCGAAGAGGAAGGTGAAAGCGGGCGGCAGCGAGCGGAGCCGCAGGGAGGGGGACGGGAGGGGGCGTGAGGGGAGCGGGCTGGGCGGGAAGCGGCCGCGCCGCGGGCTCCGCTGAGGCGGGCGGTACCGGGAACCGGCGCTTTCCCCCTTGCGCCGGGGGCTCGGCGGGCCGGGAGGGGACTGGGGGTGCGGGGGGGCTCGGGGGCTCGGCGGACTCGCGGGGCGGTGAGAGGCGGCGAGAGGCCGGGCCCGCCCCGCCGCTGACGCGCCGTGTGTGTTGCAGGTGACGGTGGCGGACGGGGACGCCCCCGAGGAGGTAAGGAGCGGGCAGGGCGGCGGGGCAGGCGGGGCTGCCCCCGGCCCGCCCGCCCCTCACGCCCTTCTCTCTCTCTGCCTGTGATTGTGTCTTTCTCCCTGTGTCCGTGTCTCTCTCTCTCCCTGCCCGCAGCCCAAGCGGCGATCGGCGCGGCTCTCCGCGGTAAGTGCCGGGATGGGCGGCGGTACGGGTCCCCGCGGGCTGGATCCCCGCCTGACTTGTTCTCTCTCCTCAGAAACCCGCGCCTGCCAAAGCAGAACCGAAACCCAAAAAGTTGCCGGCAAAGGTGAGAGTGTATTAGAAGAGGGGAGGGAGAGGAGGTGGTGCTTGCGGGCATCCCGCGCAGTGCCCTCGGTGCAGCGTGCTGGAATGGTTTTATTCCGTGTGGGAACACTCACTTGGCTGAGGTGTTGTTTTAATGTGCTTTTGCCAGTGTTTACAGGTACATTCCATCACTGTGGATGTAGATCCTTGTTAAGCTCCAGGCATTGCATGAAAGTGTGGGCACGGATCCATCCATGCGTGTTGCATTGTGGTTTGGTATTGGGTGGAACTACTTGACTGTCAAAGCAACTGTGCGTTAGGACATCAGGAGGAATTTCTTCACTGAAAGGCTGGGCAGACATTGGAAAAGCTGCCCAGGGAGGTGGTGAAGTCACCATCCCTGGAGGTGTCCAAGGATAGCCTGGATGCTGTTTGACTGCTCTGCTCCAGTTGACAGGGTGTTGCTCAAGTAAAGTTGGACTGGAGTATCTTGGAGGACTTTTCCAAACTGAGTGATTCAGTGATTCTGTGCATGGTGTTGTGTTTCATCTCTGTAACAAGAGCAGATAAAATACACCTACTGATGTTTTTAAAGCAGTGTGCTAGGATAGGGAAAAGAAATGTATTAGCCACCTGAATACCACCTGAATGAGCTTTCATTCAGGTGATCAAACTTTCAGGTGTTTGTGTGTGTGTAAGAAAGTGGGTTTGTGTGATCTTTGAATTTTTCAGCAGGGCTTTCACTGTGCAAATAAGTGAGGCATAAACTTAGTTGGTTTTTTTTGAAAACTAAAAATGGCCTTGTGTCTGTTGGCTTGCTGCTGTTTGTGTTTTTAGTGTTTCTTTGTCATCAGAAGCTTTTCTTGGTGAAGGTAGTGATTAAGAACTTTGGGGTGACCTCATTGTGGCCTTTCAGTACCTGGAGGAAGTAGATACTAAAGATTTCCAAGGGATGGAGTGACTGGAAAAGGGAATGGCTTCACACTGCCAGAGGGCAGGGCTGGGTGGGATATTGGGCAGGAATTGTTCCCTGGGAGGGCAGGCAGGGGCTGGGATGGAATTCCAGAGCTGTGGCTGCCCCTGGATCCCTGGCAGTGCCCAAGGCCAGGTTGGACATTGGGGCCGGAGCAGCCTGGGACAGTGGGAGGTGTTGAGGGTTGGATGAGATGATCTTTAAGATCCCTCTCAACCAAACCATTCTGTGATTTTCTGATTTCAGATGAACTAATAATCTTTCAGACTTTCTTATGTTTTCATTGGATTAATCCTATCGAGCAGTTACTGACTAGGGATCCACTTTCATTCCAGTGGTTTGATATCAGTGTGTTCCCACTCTCAGGGCTGTAAACCTGAAGAATTTGGGGAAGCTTTCCAATACTACCAAGTTGTAATTTTCTTTTTTTTGTTTGTTTGCAGTGTCTGTGATGCATCTGCACTTAGTGCTGCTCGATATTGACTGACGTGTGATACTGATTTTCTGCTTATAACTACTTCAAGCTATTAACAGTCAATTTTTTTTATTTGATTAATCAAAAAACACTTTTTGTATCAACTTTGTCAGTTTTTAAAACTTTCCTTATGATATTTTTTCCAGTAGTGAGAAGTTTGCTCATTATGAAGTTACTTGGTGGGCTTTAAAAATAAATATTAATGAAGAAAACTATATTTTGTCAATCAAAGTATAGAAATCAGTGTGTAGCAATTATGTAATTCTGAAATACTTTGTAAGTGGGTGACCAGGGGTTGTTGGTAGCTTAGCAAATCCATCTTGGTTTTCTGTGCTTTCTATTATTTTCAAGGTTTACCTGGAAGGTCACAACAATTGACTTACTGAAAATGTATTTCATTGTAGGATAAATCTGAGGACAAGAAAGCTCCTTCAAAGGGGAAGAAGGGGCCTAAAGGAAAACAGACAGAAGAGACAAACGAGGAACAGACAAAGGACAACCTGCCTGCAGAAAATGGGGAAGCTAAAACTGAGGAGGTGAAATTTGGAGGGCTGGGTTTGGATTCTGCTGTTACTGAGAAGTTGGTTTTGGGGTTTTTTTTTGCTACAAAAGTTCCATGACTAATGAAACATTCTTTTTCTTGGGCCTGGAAAGACTCTTGAGTGAAATCCCAGAGTTGATTTGAGCAAAGTTGAGGTGACATTGACAGACACTGCTGGGAGAAGGGACAGGTTGGTGCAGGGACAAAGTAGAACAATTAATGAGTTGTTGCTGGAGAAGTGACTGAGCCAGGTGAGTCCTGGCTGCACCACAGTGCCAGGGTGGCTCTGTGGCTGAACTTCTTGGAGTCATTGGTCAGGTCACTTAGAGCATCCTCCACTATTTCATATCCCTAGAATGCAGACTTAAGCCAGTTACAAATTTAGGACAAGATCTGCAGGCAAAAGCAATCCTCTTACCAGGCCAAGTGGATGAAACTCAAGTGTGGTAACAGGCCTAGCGTTGATGTCAGGTTTTTGTGACAGTGAATGTCCCCTCATTCTCAGGAGTTCAGTGGAATATTTTGGTTTTAGGGAGATGATGGGTTTTGGTGAGCAAGGAACGTACAGCATGGTACTTCAGTGAACAGGAGGATTTACTCTGGGGTAACAGTTTGTCATTTGCAAGCTTGCAGTGTGAAAAAGTTGTGCTAAAACTACGAGTTCTGCAGCTGACTCCATTTTTAGCATTATTGCAGCCTTTTAATTTGTGCTTGTATTATTTCAGCAGCTGAACCAAATTTGGTGGCATTCCCATCTGGGGTCCCTTTAGTTCACTGGTGCAGAGATTAAGTAAATTTACAAGGAATAGATGATGACTTGGTCACACCATCCAAAATTCCAGATGGTAATTTTGTACCAAAGTCTAGGAGAGGCAGAGTCTGTCCTGTTGGATGTTATTGCTTGCTAAGAATTAAAACAGGGTTAAGATTTGAAGAATCTTTAAGTATGGTACTGAAATTTAAAAGCATTAGGTATTATTTAATGTATTTTCTAAACATCTCATATGTAATTGTGGCTGTGTAAAAGCTAAAGTTTCTTCTGTCATGAAGGCAGTAATCCAATTAAAATCCTTTGCAGTGTGTGTTTAGTAACAAATCAACATCCTGAAATCCATCCTGGTGGATCCAGGGAGCCTTTTTGTGACAGCTTGGTTTAGCAGGTCATGACCCAAGAGAAATCTGCAGGAACATGTCAGGGTTATTCTGTCCTTTCATGCATTAAAGCCACTCTAAACTAATCTGAGCCATTAAAAACTTCTTGCACTGAAGGGTTCTGGTTTTTTTTTTCTTTTTTTTTCCTTTCCAGACCCCGGCACCTGATGCAGCTGCAGAGAAAGAAGTGAAGTCTGAGTGACACGTGCTCCCACATCTGTAACTGGTGGTCCTTAAACCTTTCTTCTTGTACAATTCAGAGGAATATTTTTATCAACTATTTTGTAAATGCAAGTTTTTTAGTAGTTCTAGAAAACACGTTTTTAAAAAGGAGAGAATCCCGACTCAGCCCATTTTTTTACATATTTAGATAAGTGTAAATGCTTTTTTTAAGTGGTAAAATCATGTACTGGTTGTCTGTTTTCTATGAAACCAGAAATTAAGGGTGTGTTAATTAAGGAGAGGGCTTTGAGGCCTTGATTAGGCCTCATGTTCCACAGACTCCAAGGGACAGTTTTCTATCCTATAAAATGAAGCATAACACGGATCAGACTTAGGAATTCATAATGATGTGTTGAGAATGTCTTAACATTTTAGTTATTTATCTTTCTCTATGGTTGTACCATCGGTAGAATTGCTTATCTAATAAAACTGCTCCCTAGTGGTGGATTTCTTGCTGAGTGATGTATATCAGTGACAAAGTTATTTTTGGTAGTTGCAGCTTTATTTTTTTCCAACAACTTTGTAGCTGTGATGCAAAAGATTGGAAACTTTTATTTTATATCTTTAAATACTGTCTTAAGTAAAAGTTTCTGCTTGGCAGATGGAACTTGTTATGTCAAAATTTGAGATACTGGAACTTCACATCTAGTTTTAAAGAACAGCTTGTCTACAAAGATTGAGTGAAAATATTTGAAATAGTGCTAGGAAGAAAAAAAAACAGAATTAGTTTTTAGATTAAAAAAAAGCTCTGTGAATAAAAACAGTTGTAAAAGTGCTGATAGTGTTTGTGATCACCAAACAAAAGCCAAATAAATCTTGATTATGAAAGGATGTTTCCATAGCTCCTGTGTTGACTGTGAACTCACAATCTGAGTGCTGTGGTTTGGATTTTTAACCGTGTCCTTCAGAGTGTTAAAATTGAACTTTTAAAAAGATGGGTGGCAGTTTAGGGCGTGGAGAATTCCAGTGTTAATCTAAACTTGCAGTTTGAAAGCTGAGAGCTTTGTGTTGCTGCTGTTTGCTTTAAAAAAAGTCAATAATAGGAAGCATCAGATGCCAGCCAGACAACTGTCACCTTGTCCTGGGAGGAGCCAAGATCAAAGAGTAATGTTTGTTCTTTATTGTTTTTTATTCCTCTTGCCCCAGAACTTGTTTATGCTCTTAGCACCTGCAAGCCCAGTACCTGCTTCCTGTATGTTTTTAGTGCCTTTTCCAAATTGCTGCAGTTATTTCTAAAAAAAACACACTTTAGTTTCACTTCTAACTTGCTAGCTTAATACTTTCATTTCAGGAAGAATTTTACCATTATTACCTCTTCAGTGCTTCAGTAGTCTTTAATTTTTCTATAGGAAGTCTCCCAGCCTCAGACCACAGCCTGCTCCTGTTCCATTCCATCACAGGTGTGTTCCTCACAGAGCACACCTGGCTTTGGCTTCAAGTTCTTACAAGTTCAAAACTGGAAATTGATGCCACTTTTCTAACTCGCTTCCCCGAACACCCCCTTCCAGGTACCATACTTGTTGGTTTAATTTAATAGTAACATGATCAAGCTCCATAATATTTTCTCTCTGGTTTTGGCAAGTTCAACCCACCAGTTAAGTTTTAAACATGCAGGTAAATCCCCCAAAAGAACCACTTATGCCTGTTTTTACAGAGTGTCTGTTTTTCATGTGTTTTGGGTCTCTGGTGCTGTGTTCTTGTGGATTTTCAGCATCTCCCTCTCATTTATTACCTACTGCTTAATTTATTGTAACTTCTCAATGTTTCTCTGTCCTGTGTGATACCAGATTTATTTGCACTTCAGCTCAGGACTGGAGTGAGAGCTGATACAGATTTGCATCCAATGGACACAGTCTGATTCAAAATACAACAGCAGGAGAAGAAAATTTATTTCTTTAGAGATACTCTGTTGTCTTTGTATACTGCTAGTAGTTGTTCGGGTTAAGGGAATGATACATAAAAATAATTTATTTCAAGGTTCTAAAAATGCCTTTTAAGGTACCAGAGGTGGGGAATGAAATAGGGGAAGACCTTGGATTTAAAATGTAACACAAGTACAGCCATCGCTGGTTTTATCCTCATTCAGGCTGGGCATGGCTGGAAAACAACTCTGAGAAACAAAAAAGATCAAGAACGGTTTGGGTTGGATGGGACCTTAAACATAATCCAGTGCCACCCCTGCCATGGCAGGGACACCTCCCACTGTCCCAGGCTGCTCCAACCCCAATGTCCAACCTGGCCTTGGGCACTGCCAGGGATCCAGGGGCAGCCACAGCTGCTCTGGGCACCCTGTGCCAGGGCCTCACCACCCTCCCAAGGAGGAATTTCTCCCTAATATCTGATCTGAACCTGTAAATTTTCAGTTTGAAGCCATTCCCTGTGTCCTGTCCCTCCAGCCCTTGGGAATTGTCTCTCTCCCTGTTTCCTGCAGCTCCTTCAGGCCCTGCAAGGCCACCCTGAGCTCAGCCCAAAGCTTCTCCTGTGCAGGTGAACAATCCCAGCTGTGCCAGCCTTTCCTCCCAGCAGAGCTGCTCCATCCCTCTGCTCATCCTGCTGCCTCCTCTGGGCTCTCTCCAACAGCTCAATGACCTGGCTCCCAAAATCCTGTCTCCAGGAAGCCAGGCTTGAGGTGGCACAGGCATGGGGACAGTTGCGGGTTTTTTTTTTGCATCGGTGATGCCAGGGAAGCAGTGCTGCTGGAGTGGTGTAGGGAATGCCCCTGCCCAAGCTGGTGTTTGGGGCAGCCGAAGCGCCCTCCAGCATCCCCCATGCGGCTCTGCTGTCTCAGCAGGAGGCGCAGCCATCCCTAAGCTCCGGCATCCATGCTCCAAAATCTCTGCTGGCATGGGACACACCGGACACCACGCGGGGCAGTGCACTTTGTATCACATTATCACAAAATCATTCCGCTTGGGAAACACCTCTGAGATCATCTAGTCCAACCTTTGACTGATCAGCACCTCGTCAACGACCTGAGCACGAGGACTTCAACACCTCCCTGGCCAGCACATTCCAATGTTCAATCACCCCTTCAGCGAAAAAAATTCTCCCCATTAGCCTGCCCCGGCCCAGCCTGAGGCCGAGGCAGTTCCCTGGAGCAGAGCCCGACCCCCCCTCCTGTCAGGGAGTTGTGCAGAGCCACAAGGCCCCCCCCCGAGCCTCCTTTTCTCCAGGCTGAGCCCCTTCCCCAGCTCCGTTCCATTTTCCAGATAAGCTCAAACCCCTCGCTATCCTCCTGGCAGCGAGGGGCCCAGAACCGGACACGGCACTGGAGGCAAAGGCCTTGGCCTGGCGGCACACGGCGTCCGCTCCGCCAACGCATCGCGCCCTGGAACCGGCTCTCGGTGCCTCGCCGCGGGTCCCCGGTAGGGTTGTCCCGAGTTGGGAAGGCCGAGGCAGCGGCGGCAGCACCGCAGCCCCCGGGGGCGATCGGAGCTGCCCGAGTCGCCGCCTCTCCCCCGCCGCCCTCAGCGCCGCCGCCTCGCCGCGCTGAGCCCCGCCCCCGGTGCGCGTCACCGCCGCCTTCCTCGCGCGATCCTTCCGCGCCTCCTCCTCCTCTTCTCCTCACCGGGCGCCTTCCCCGCCATCCCCCCCGCCGCCCGCGCCGCCGCCTTCCGAGTATATTCCCCGCAGCCACACGCCTTCACCGCTGTTCTCCCGGCGCGCCCGGAGCGCCCGGTACTGCGGGCACTATTTTCCACCGCCCCCCCGCGGGCGCTCCCGGCGGAGGTGTCGGCGGCGGCGCCGTGGCGGGTGGTGCGGCGGCGATGGCGGCGGCGCCGCCGAGGCTGCGCTGAGGGGGGAGAGGGAGGGAGGGAGCGCTGAGGGGAGCGGGGGGGCGGCCGTGAGGGGAGGGAGGAAGGGGAGGGGAGGCGCTGACAGCGCTGTGCCGAGCCGGGCCCGCCGCCCTCAGCCCGCCATGGCCGAGCCTGCGGCCTCTTCCAGCTCCGGCGCGTCTCTGCCGCTCATTGAATCAGGTAACACCGCGGGCTGGGGTGAGGAGGTGCCGCCGGTGCCGCCATCTTCCTGCCCCCCCCTCAGGATGGGTCACGGCCGCCCCCCGGCTCATCCCCCGTGTCTCTTGCCGTGTCTCTTACAGAGCTTTACTTCCTCATCGCCCGGTTCCTGAGCACCGGGCCCTGCAGGAGAGCGCTGAAGGTGAGTGCGGGACTCACCGCGGTGCGGAGACCCCGCTCTGCCCGCAGAGCCTCGGGGGGCCGTGGGAGCAGCCGCGACCCCCGCTCTGGAGGAGCCGGATCGTGGCTTGTCCCTGACTCTGTGTTTTTCCCCTTCCCTCTGCAGGTGCTGGTGCAGGAGCTGGAGCAGCACCAGGTCTGTGTGGGCTCTGATGAAATCTTGCTGTAGTCAAAAGTTTCCTTTGCAAGTCATTCAAGTTTCTGCCGCTGTCTCCAACTTTTCCCCCCTCAACACACATTGTTTTGGATGTGGTCTGTAATCCCTCCTTTCCCCTTTAACCGCTCACGTCTTTTTTTGTTTTTCCTTTATTTAGTTGCTTCCTAAAAGGTTGGATTGGCAAGGAAATGAGCATTATAGAAGTTACGAAGAATTGGTGAGACTTCTCTCTTTAAAAAAACCCCTTTTATTTACGGTGATAACATTGATGCTAGACCCTCTACCTTTAAGAGTAGGCCCAAATCTTCACCTTCCAATACCATTCTGGCTCTGAACACTGGATTTACTTTAGAAAGGGCCCTTAATTTCTTTACATCAGACTAACAAAAACACAAGCGATGGTTTAAATTGAGGATATTGTTTACATAGCAGAGGTGGAGCTTGGCGTTGTGCAGTGGTACATGCCACTGCCTACATGCAGGCAGGAGCCAATCTACAGCGAGGTTTCATTTCGGAGTTTCAGGGGCCAGGTTGTGAGGCATGTTGTGATTTGTCGGTATTTATTTTCTGGTTGGTTTCTTTAAGCCCCCTCCAACAGATTAGGAAATGAAATCGCTGCTCAGAACCCGAGGGTTGGCAGTTGTGGTGACTGTGAATGTGCTCATATCGCCGGTTCCTCGCTGGTCGTGGCTTTGTTTCTGATGTCCTGGAAAGATGGGGGTGATCTCTCCACAAAATGCACTTTCTGCCCTACCACGGCTGGTGTGGTGTGTTCTGAATTATTTTTGGAGAAGGCAGGGCTCTGTTTTGGGGCTTAATTTTGCTGCTTCTTAAGTGGCAAAGAGTTTGAATGCCAGAGATTGATGGCCTGGTGGTGCCTGCCCTGTCCAGTGTGGTTTTTATCTTGCTCTATTGTATTTGATAGTGTTTCCTTGAAAGAGGTGTTAGTCCTTGCTTTTTCCCACCTAAGGTTCAGGCATTCCAGGTTAATTGACTCATTGTTGAAATGAACTCCCTCTTCTGAAGCACTTAAAGATCTCAGGATCATATTTGCATAGATAAGGAATGAAATGTTGTTTAAGATATTTTCTTAATTATTTAAGTATTGCTTGAAATGATAAGTTTGATTTCATTTCCTCTACTTCTCGTTGTGGTCACTTTACCAAGGAAGGTTTTAGATCAGTTTTTTTTAAGTCACTGAGAAGCCTGGCCTTGCTGAACAGGAATATTTTCAAGCTCTGACTTGAATTTAGGCAAGATGAAAGTAGGGTTAAGCTTAGCAAGAATTGTTGGGAGTTCTTTTGTTGCTTCACTGTTGGTTTCTTACCCCATTTCTTCTGACAAAAAGGGTGTTGGGAGATCCCATGTATGTATTTTTCTGATTTCAGGGCTGCTTTTTAACTGTGGTTATTCTGCATATATAACTGTCACACTAATTCTTTGACATGTGCTGCTTCTACCTCTTTTTCCTTCACAATTTAAAGGAAATCTCTGCACAGGGCAGTACTGTGTCAGAATATCTAAATTAATCTTCTGAGGGTTTTACTTTCTGCTTTTTGAGTGGCTCTGAGAACCTCTTGTCCCACTGGTATCATTCTGAATTTGCAGAGACCACAGACAAATGCAGTCATGTGGTGTAATCATTTCTATTCCACCTTACTCAGCATGGAATTGCAAATCTTTAAAATAACTGCTCCTTCCAAACTCTCAGCAAAACTACTTCAAAAATAAAGGAACTGCAAGGTTTTGTGTTCAAGGGTTGCATTTAGAAAATATTTTTATTTTTGATGGCATGCAAATGAAAAGGGTTTTAGTGTTTGGCAGAAAGCACGCTGACCTTTCTGTTCTGAATGCTGTGGCTGGTACTGCTCTATACCAATTCAAGAGTCAAAATTGATAAAGAAATGATGTCAAACTGCATTTTGTAATCTTTGGGTTACCAGATATATTTCTTATAATCAACCTTGAGCATCTGATGGGCTGATTTGCTTGGACAGATTTGCCTGTGGGGTACTGGGAGCTATTTTACTGATGTTATCACCTCCCACCCTGCCTGGAATACAACCTGTGCCCCACAATCTTTATACCTGGATTTTATTATTAAAAACAAGTGCAAAGCTGGGACTTAGATTGTACCCTCTGAATGCTCAGTGTGCATTTGGGCAACTTTCTGGCAGAGTGTGGTGTATTTTTATTCCCACTGTTGTGATGAGCAGATCAGCCCTGTTGGGACACTTTGCTCATCCAGGCTCAGCCATTTGGCCAGGGAGCAGCATCAGCAGCACAAGCTCGTTCTGCCTGTGTTCTCAGCCACCTGGGCAAGAGGCCACATACCTGAGCTGGTGTGGCCCTGAGCCTCTCCTGAATGGATTGGCTGGGAATTCTCTGGCTGCTGCAGGGGCAATGTGGCTGCTGGGGCTGACTGGTTTGTTCGTGGCCAGGTCACACTGGAGGAAGCGTGGGGCTGTTGATCCCAGCTGCTTCAGACCTCCCCAACAGCTTCAATTTATGATTCTGGTGGTTTGTTCTACTCAAGGCTGTTTAGACTCTTACTTTGTGTTTTTAAGTTCTGCATTATTGCAGTTGTCTTGATAAGAATAAGGATTTTTAAGATTGATCTCCCAGAAAGAAGAGGGGGAAAAAATAATCAAACCCGCACACATCTGTTTTTGTCTGAGACATCTGAGTGTGTGTGGGGGGTGTAGTTTTTTTTTTAGATTGCTTGATGCAGATAGTGTGGGATCATTCCTGAATGCAGGGATGACTGGTTTGATCCTTTGGTTTAAGGAAGTAGGGCAGACTTAGGCTGTGTAGTACTGGTTCTTCAAGGAAACTGTTTCCAGAGAGATTGTACTCAAACCTGCTGGTCTGCAGTTCACTAAACAAGTAGTAACTGCATAAATTCTTGTGCTTGATTGCAACCACTTTCTCTGTGATGTTGAGTTAGGAGGGTTTGAATTTTATTTCTTTTAATATAAATAATAGAGTGAATTGGGCAAAGACACTCAGTGTAGGGTGCCTCACAAGTGGGTGCCACAGGGGTGATTCCTGTAAACTTCCAGTAATAAAATACTGATGTGCAGTGGTAACTTTACTCCAGTTATTTTTACTTCAGCTCTCCCTAGCTTGCAGAGTACCCCTTGAATTTACTAGATCAGAGCTTAACAGAATTGATTTTTCTCTGTAAGTTGAACTTAAAAAAAAAATTTGAATTTACCTGTGTCCATTGATGCTTTTAGATTGATTTGTTCTGGGTGTACCATCCTTATTTTTAAACCTTGAATTTCTGTCAGGTGCTGTCCAACAAACATGTGGCTCCAGATCATTTATTACAAATTTGCAAACGTATTGGCCCTATCCTGGATAAGGAGATCCCACCCAGCATTTCCAGAGTGAATTCCTTGCTTGGGGCAGGGAGGCAGTCCTTGCTAAGAACAGCAAAAGGTAGGATTTGCTCTTTGTTTGAAGTGGGTGTGAGATGCTGTCATGTGTACAGAGTTAGGATTTGGGGAATAGTGTGAGTAAGAAAGGCAGAACTGCCACTTTGGAAATCCCAGCATGGTTTGGGTTGGAAAGGACATTGAAGCTCATCCCATTCCCCCTGCCATGGCAGGGACACCTCCCACTGTCCCAGGCTGCTCCAACCCCAATGTCCAACCTGGCCTTGGGCACTGCCAGGGATCCAGGGCAGCCACAGCTGCTCTGGGCACCCTGTGCCAGGGCCTGCCCACCCTCACAGGGAAGAATTTTTTCCTATCATCCCATCTAAACCTGTCCTCCTTCAGCCTGAGGCAATTCCTCCTTGTCCTTTCACTCCAAGCCTTTGTGAAAAATTCCTCCCCAGCTTTCTTGTAAATCCCCTTTAGTTACTGAAAGGTTCTTGAGATCATCTCATTAAATAACTTTATATGAATAACTACTCATTACATTCCTATATAAATATTCAAGAAAATGTTAAAAATCAGTTGAAATTTTAGTTTTGTGTCATGTGAACTGCAGAGGTATTGTAATTTAGGAATAATTTCAAAGTTTGGTGGTTGGTTGTATTGGCTTTTTCTCCTTCTGTTACTATTAAATTGATTTTTCTCTTTAACTCTTCACTGTTTGTGAGAAGTTTTGGGGCAGTTGATGCCTGTTTTTTTGGTGGATTCCATCCTGGGTTTGAGGCCAGTCTAGATGAGCTCTTTGCTGTGTTTTGGAACTGCAGCTCTCTTGGCATTTAAAAAAAAAAATATGATGAACTTCAACTGTTTTTGCAGATTGCAGGAACACAGTTTGGAAGGGCTCTGCATTTGCTGCTCTTCATCGAGGCAGACCCCCTGAAATGCCTGTGAACTATGGCACCCCACCAAACCTTGGTAAGCTCCTCCCACCTCTCCCCACTGCTGCTGAGCACATCCAAAACACTGGGTTTAGACACAGAAAAAAATTGCAGATTCCACAAAACCACTTTATGAAATCTGAAAGTAATTTCTAGTAGCTTTTTAATATTAATGGCAATTGAATAGTTTTAGAACAGACTTGTTTGAATCAAGGTGTGATTGCTCTGTGTTCTAGTGGAGGTGCATCGAGCAAAGCAATTAACTGGATATGCCAAGTTCAGCACATCATTCCCAGGAAGTATGTACCAGCATGTCAAGATGCACAGGAGGATCCTTGGCCATCTTTCTTCTGTATATTGTGTTGCATTTGACAGGACTGGACACAGGATATTTACTGTAAGTTGATGAAATGCATCCAACTCTGAGTAGTTTTAGATGATACAAGGAAAAGAGCTTGGAAATGGATGTTGTGCTAAAACTCCTGGAGATAAATATCAGTGCTGGTAACATTTGGCTGCCTCACTGTGCTTAAGTGAAACAATTTGCTGTAGTTAAAGGTTAGAGGCATGTCAGAAGTTGTCCTTAATGAATATTTCTCTCTAGGGCTCAGATGACTGTCTGGTGAAGATCTGGTCCACTCACAATGGCAGGTTATTTGCCACCTTACGAGGACATTCAGCAGAGATTTCTGACATGGCTGTGAACTATGAGAACACCATGATTGCAGCTGGGAGCTGTGACAAGATGATCCGGGTGTGGTGTCTGAGGACTTGTGCACCAGTTGCTGTCCTCCATGGGCACACAGGGTCCATTACCTCATTGCAGGTATGGGGCTCTTGAGGTGGTTATGCATATTAAATACTGAAATTATTTCTCTGTGGCTGCCTATGGGAGTAGTGAAATCTGAATGTGTAAATATTCATGTCAAAACTAAGGCAAATCACTGGATAAACCTGCTTAAAACAAGTCAATTCCTTGTCTGTCCAGAATTCCTAAATATTTAACTGAAGATAATGACAGGAATTCTTTTTCACTGAAAGATCACTACCTGGAATTCATGAGTTGTTGGAACAAAAGGGAATTTCTGGGAACTATCATGTCCTCCTGTTGTCTCTTACTGGAGACATGATTTGCTATTTTGTGTGAATGTATTCTGATTGATTATATATTATTCCTACAACTTTTGGGATGTGGATATCTGTTTTAATCTCAAAAATAGGAGTTATTTCAGAAGTACAAAAGTGTAAGACACAAATATTTAAATTTTAAGGTGGTTTGGTGCATGATGTGCTCTTGGTGGTCCTATGGATTCAAGTCTGGTTTTGAACTTTAATTCCTCAATTAGCACAAAAATTAGTAGCTCATTACCCAGGTTTGGGATGTTTTCCAGTGAGACCACCAGCTTGTCTTGAGAAGTGAAGAGTGGCTAGTGGAGCTTAGTACAAATAAATAATTTTGCGTTTTTCTCAAAAATGCTGCTTCAGAGAAGAGTCTTCATACCTGCACTTTCTGTGGCATTCATTGCATTTTTTAGTTCAGTTGGTTTTTAATGCCTAAATACTTGTGGTGCTTCTTTTGTTGTAGTATGTGGATTTTTTAAATTTAAGCTCTCTTCATAATACAATAATTGCAATATTTATATTTATTTATATATATATTTATATTATATAATTTATATGACTTTCCAATGTTAGTAATTGATGGACAGTTTAAACAAGTTGTGTCTGTAAAGTTTTCTGAAGGGTAGCTCTATGCATAGCAATAAATCCATGTCTTAATAACTATTTCTGAGGAATTCCTATAAAATTACATGTAATGCTGTTACACATTCAAACTATCTCATATCTCATGCTGTGATTAATTATTTTTAAACTACACCTGTCAATTCAAACTTCCCTTTTTTTCAGTCTGCTGTGCTCATTATTTCATTCATTGGCAGGATTTTCAGTGAATGACTGTGGTCAGTGAAAACATCAAACTCAAACCACTGAAGGAATTGGGTTTTTTTAACACAGTAATTGAAACACAGACCACAAACTTATCTTGAAGTAGTGGACGTATCATTTTGTAAACACTAAAAACTAGTTACCAACAACTGCTCCAGCAGTGTAAGGTGAAAAATCCAAAATAAATTGAGCTTTTACATTAACTATTTGAGAAGTTCATGAACAATTGTTAAGTCTGTGTTTGTGTGTGTGACTTTGCTTTCCTCTCTGCAGTTCAGTCCCATGGTGAAAGGCTCCCTGCGATACATGGTCTCCACGGGGGCAGATGGAACTGTTTGCTTTTGGCAGTGGGATACAGATTCCATGAAATTCAAGTATGTGAATGGTTTGCTGATTAACCTTTATGCCATCCTGGGCTTGAGTAAAATAAATCAGGTGCTTTTCACTCCACTGGGATTTGAGGTTATAAAAATGCTGTGCAAATCATGTATTCCATAGTTCTTTTAAAGCACCATCACTAACTATGTCCTTTACAAATGAATGGTGTTTTATTTACTTGGGAGATTAGTTGGGAAATATATTATTTTTTCTTTCTTCACTAAAAGTACAAATGTAGGACAACAGGAATGGCTGGAAATGTAAGTATGTTGGAAAGCATAATAAAACTTGGTGGTGGTGTTGATTTTCCAACAGCCCTATAGTTTTAGGATGTTTCTCACAGAACTTGCATGCAGGATATGTATGTTCAGGATAGTTTGAAATGTTCAGTATGTGATTATTCTTTGTTTGTACCCACAAAAAGTTAATTACTACCAAAAAGAGCTGTAGGATGATCAGTGTGTGTGTCTGATATGCCACATCATGGCAGTTGCTATAAAATGATCCGTGTTTGAAGAAACATCTCTTTATGTTTTGAAATGTTGCTGAAATCCACGTTTTGGGTGGTGTGGTCTATTTCAATTTTTTCTTTTTCAGCACCAAGCCAGTGAAGTTCACAGAGAAACCCAGACCAGGGGTTCAGATGCTTTGTTCTTCCTTCAGTGTGGGTAAGTCACGTGGAGTTCAGCCTTGTGATTTCTTCTTTCCTGTCTTGTAGTACTTGATTGTGACAGCTTTAAAATGGAAAAAACCTGCAGTTGTGAGTAAATAATTGCACAGATGTGCAGTGTTAGCTGTGACATAATTAAATCATGGGACTTCCCTTAGCTAACAGTGAAAGACTGTTGAAGACATTGGTGATTTCACAGAAGTAAAAATTACTTAACGTCTGTTTGCTTCTATCCATCTTTACTGGATTTTTTATTTTTGTTTAATCCCCTTGTGCAATGTCAAGGATTGGCAAAATTGGTTCTCTGACATCCCACAGCCACCAGCAATGGAAGGGCTTCCTCTTAATCTTCCTCTCTTAAGAATGCATAAATGTCTTCCTAAAAATGTATCACTCTGTGCTTCAGTCCTTCCTGTTTTTCATTCAGTTCATGTGAATTCCAGAAATAAAAAGCAAACTGAAGTTGTAGCTTGTTAGCATTGTCAGGATAGAACCCTGGCTTGTGTTGGGGGAAGTTTTTAACATTTTGCTTGTTTGGGCTTTTGTTTTTTTTGACAGCACTTAGAGGCAGATCTTGGAATTTTTGCCACAACAGCTAAATACTGTGCTTGCACTGATGTTTGACAGGTTTACTCACATTTCAATCTAATTTTGATGCAGTTCACTTGCACAAATGAGGCACAGACTAAAGTGAGAGTCATCTGCAAAATTCTGATTATCCAGAGCCATGTTCCCCACCACTGAAGGCTTCTCTGTGCAGTTTAATGTTATAAAGTTCCACTGCTGCCCTAGTGATGTATTTTAAAATCTTTGTAACACTAATTCACTTTTACTATGGCTGAGAACACGTTCTAGGGCAAGAAAGGGATTTCCTTCCACATATGTATGTCAGTGGAAGAGCATAAAAAAGTGTGCCATTCTTCAAATAGTTGTGTGGTTTTTTACTTTAAACCAGGCCTCTGAGAAATGGTGGTGACCTGTTTTAATTTCTTCCACAGCAGGTTAATTATTGCTTGATTTTTACAGGTGGTATGTTTTTAGCAACTGGCAGCACTGACCACGTCATCAGGATGTATTTTTTTGGCTCTGAAACACCTGAGAAAATAGCTGAATTGGAAAGTCATGCTGTAAGTAATTAGTTAATTAGTCATTTGAAGCAGCATTGAAGTCACAAGGTGATTTTATGAGTGGGTTTTAGCATGCTCTTAATTAATTTTTCTTGCATTAATGTTTCCTGTACTACAAAATCTGACTTTATTTTTGTTGCATTGATAAGACTTGATCAGTACTTATTTTTTATGTAGAGACTTTTCCACTTTAAGACCAAGTGTGGCATCTACTTTTCCTGCAGTTTTTATTGTGATAAAAATGAATAATTATTTATTTTTTTAAGGAAAGTGTAAGTAGCAGTAGGAACAACAGATTCCTCACTGTTGTGGTTGAGTTATGGTATTGGAAATATATTTAAATGAGATTCAGTTGTCAGACAGGTTATTTAATCTGTTAATCCTTCATATTTAATTCAGGCAGTTTTTAAGAAATTAATTTTAATGCATTAATGGTTAGTGAATTCTGGGAAGTGTTTGGACTTGGTTTGCTTTGCAGTTAAAACCCTTAGAAATTACACAACTTTTTTTTCATTATTTCAGATTTTACTAAACTCAGAATTGTCAAAAAACATAATTCCCGTTTAAAAAATAAGATTTCTAACAAACTCTACTTTTTTTTTTACAGGACAAAGTTGACAGCATTCAGTTTTCTAATGGTGGGGACAGGTATGTTGAAAGATGCTGAAATACAGAAAAAAACATAATTTTGGAATTAAGGATCTATTATTGGATGTTCCCACTAAGAAAAACCTACTTATTTAGAACCCAGAAGGGAAATTTTGGACTGAGGCAGGAGCATAATTAACTTCAGCTGTTCCAGCTTTTTGTTGATCTGTGTTAGATAATTTTTGTCCTGACTGGAGTTTTATTTACCTGGAGGAATTTTACTGCTTTTTCATGTACCCACTGTGTTTGTGGCCTCATAAATCTCCTTTTCCTCCTCTTTTCCTTTCAATTTCATGGAGTATAGGAAATAGGAAAAAGGCAGTAAAAATGGTCAAAAATAAATCATAACCTTTTCATCTGATTTGTTCTTGCCTCTACTTCAGTATCTAAAAATCTGCAATTACTTAAAATACATTAAATTCCTTTACTGACAAGGAGTTGAGGATGGATTTGTGAATTGAGTTAAACTTTGGAACTTGCTTCTCTGTTCTTCATATTTTGACAACTTCACTCAGTTTTCTAGTTCAGAAAAATTCTTTATTGGTTTTCTGGAAAGAAATTTAATGGAAAGAATTCTCTTGAACACAAATTGAAGATTTAATTTCTGTCAGTCTTCCACTGCAAAATTTTTGTTGTGGTGGTGTGTAAAGCTCTAAACATAATTTAAAGGAGGATAAATGAATGAATTTTTAAACCCTGTTCAGGTTCATAAGTGGCAGCAGAGATGGGACAGCTCGGATCTGGCGTTTTGAGCAAGCAGAATGGAGAAGCATTTTGTTGGATATGTCTGATCGACTGCTGGGGTAGGTGAACTGTTCATTCCTTGGTTTCTTTTGTGTAAATTTAGAAAGATTGCAAAATTCAATTACTCAAATGTGAGAGTGAGAGCAACATTCTGGCTAACTTCTGTGGTCTTGAGAGGGGGTGAATTGAGTATTGTGGTGATGTAATAATTGCTGAATTTGAGTCTGTGCTTTCATAAATTTTGAAGTGTTCAAAAAGCTCTCAGATGTACTCTGTACAAATTAATTTTATTAATCTTCTCAGAGAAAAAAGTGAACAGAAAGAATCTACCTTCTCTATCTAGGTTTCAGTCTGACACCTGGTGTGTCACGGGAGAAATATTTTTAGATTAGTAAAAATAAAGTAGGTGGTGACCTATTTGCAGGAGAGTTTATGACATGGAATAGGTGGCTTTGCTCAAGGGCTGATCTTGCTGGCTCTTGCCATTTTCTGCTTTCAAAAAAGTCAATCAGTGAAATGCTGGGGGCACCCAGTCTGAATAATGTTCTTAGAGATAAAAATCAGGGTATTATGTGGTGGGTAAACCTGAAGGGGGAATGGTTTACAGGAGTACAGGAGCTCAGTAAGCTTCCACAGACATCCAACAGAAATTATTTATAGGTGATTAAATGAGATTTTAATTAAATGATTTGTAGGTGGTTAAATGAAAAGCCAAACCTGGGGCACATTACTTGATGCGAGGGTGACTTTGGGCTTTTCCTGTGATGAAAATGACCATGAAAGAAACCAGATTTTACAAAGGAGGAGTTAATAATATTTGAGATTTGACTGTGGCTGTGTAATTGAGAGTCTTTGTAGGAGAGGCCTCTGCTTGAAGTGGAATGAAGATAATCCCATGTGGAGGTGTTTCAAGGAAAACTTATTCCTTTGCATGACTAAAAGGCTGAGGAGCAGTGTTAGCGTATCCTCTAAATGTATTTTGGGGAGAGAATAAGGAAATGGTATGAGGTTAAAACAAAATGTTATCTTTACTGTATTTCTGTTTGGACTCATAAAAAATGCTTAGCTAATGTAGAAGTTGGCTTGGGAATCAGTTACTTGGGAAAGCTGACTGTAAAAAGTTCAAAATTTTAAAGGATTTATGTTAGGATTCTAATTGTCAAGGAGCCAAGATTCCATGAAGAAGGAAAGCCTTTTTGCCTTGCCTCTCAGATGGGAAAGAGATTATCAAGTCCTTTAAAATTTAAAAATCCAGATTTGCTTTAAATGAAGAATTTTGTGGACAAAAGTTTCAACCCAAATTTAATTCTCCACTTCCTTTCTGTTGTCTGATTATTACCACGGGGAAACAGGTTACTGTATTTTGATATAGAAATTGACTAATTAAAATATAAAATACATCTCTGTCCTGTTTGACTTTATGAAAATAGTGACACTTGTGCAGAAGAAGACAAATTCATGAAGCCTAAAGTAACCATGATAGCTTGGAACCAGAATGACAACTATGTTGTTACTGCTGTGAATAATCATCTGCTCAAAGTTTGGAATTCCAGTACAGGGCAGTTGCTCCATGACTTGGTGGTATGGAATTTTCTTTACTTTTGGAAGATTTTCTTGAAATTTCAGTGACATGTGCATGCTGAATTTATAATTAGAGCTAATTAGTATTGAAAGCTCTGTATGGATGGTACAGCAAGTGTGGTGTTGATTGGAATTATTTTAACAAAATTTGCTGCTTCCTCCTGCTTAGAACTTTCCTCATAAATAAAAGAACAAATAAATGTGGAATAAATAAAATTTTTGTGCACTAACTTGCCCATTGAATAATCCACCATCCTTTGGAAAAAGCTTCATATTTCTACAGCTCTTGCTTGAACCTAGAAAAATTTTACCTTTGGAGTGTTCAAATCTTTGTGGCTCCCTGGGGTTTAATTTCCTGGACAGCACAGGCTTTGGGCTGTGCTGTGAATATCCTGCTGATGTGGATTTTCCTTGTTTCCCTGTGATGTGCAATTTGAAATTGCAGGGCCATGCAGATGAGGTGTTTGTCTTGGAGACCCATCCCTTTGATTGCAGGATAATGCTGTCTGCAGGTCATGATGGCAACATCTTCATATGGGACATCACCAAAGGCACCAAAACAAAGCATTATTTTAACATGGTAAGAGCTGCTTTAAACACCACCTGCTCTCAGCAGTGTGTTCACTACCAGCTTGAGGAATTGCCACCAGCACTCACACCCCTGCATCTTTGGGGAAAAAGCAAATAACCAAACAGAAAAACCTTAACCAGACAAATTTTTTTTTTTTTTTCCTTTGAGCTTTTTACCTTAGAGTTTCCTGATTATTGCAGCTTTTCCACTCTTTGCTACTGAAGATCATTGTGCACTACATTCATATTAATTGTTTTCCTCAGCTGAGGTGAGGTGCCATCTGAAAGGCTCTGTTTTAGGCCATTGTTTCAAGACACTTTTGGACAGATACTTGTATTTTCCACAGTCTTAAAAATTCTAATCTTAATATCCATTGGCACAGTGCTTGAGGGCTCCATTTGACACCTCATTGTTAACACTTTAAATTAGGTTATTTTCTCTGAGGCTGAGATTCTGATCTAATGTTCATGTAAATTTTTAATCCTTTTTTTCCCCTGATCAGTCAACAGCAAAGAGCTTTCTTTAATTTTTAAGTTCCTAAATTCTCTGGGTTTGTCTAGAAAGTTATTCAACAAAACCAATCTATATTAGCTCAGTTTATTTCAAGCAGTGTGCTGACAACAAAAAGCCTGAGAAAAACATGTTTATTTCTTTATTTTATTCACTGGACAGTAACATTTCATACCCTCTAGTGCATCTTTTAGAATTGGTTCAGAACTTAAGTTCAAAGGGAAAAGAAATATACTGAAGTAAAAAAATAATTTGTGCCTTAAAGGAGGTACTTGGGGAAATGCATAATGGCTTTGGATAGAGTAATTAAATTTTGATGCTTATGGTTTGCTCTGAAAAAATGGTCAAATAATCTTGAAATTTTTTCTTTCAATCCAGATTGAAGGCCAGGGACATGGAGCTGTTTTTGACTGTAAATTTTCCCCAGATGGGCAGCATTTTGCATGTACAGATTCTCATGGACATCTGCTGATATTTGGCTTTGGCTGTAGCAGGCCGTATGAAAAGGTAAGTTCATCTTTTTGTCAGATTTCTGTATTGAGTTTCTAACTGAAATTACATTATTACATTATTAATTTAAAAGTTCATATGTAAAAAAATAATTTGTGTGATGAGAGGATCTAGATATAATGGATTCCTTGATGTCTGTAAATTGTCTTACTTATATGATCCTGGCACAGCAGAAAAAAACAGTGCCTTAACATTCCCATGGGAGTAGCTCTCAAGAATGTTCCTGGAATACGTTTTCATCTTGGAGGCAGCTAATTCACATTAATTGTTCAACCTCAAAAATGCTTCTGTTTCTCATTTCTGCTGGTTTATCTTGCAGTTCTTTAGGCCTTTCCTCACTCAAGCCCAAATTCACTGTAGTTGATTAAGTTAAGCAAAAGTAGATTATTGATCCAATGCTGTGGATTTTGAAATACTAGAAAGATGTGAGTGGGATAAATGTCTGAATTTATCCTATCCTAAGTTTTTGAATTTGTCAGCCTGCTTCCTTTCTGTTTTGATCAATACATATTTTTTCTTTTCTTCACTTCCCCTCCATGTTTTTCAGGTTGCAATGCTGGTTCCATGTGTGTCATTTTAAAGAATTATTTTTTCCTTGGTCTGCATTCTCAGCTGAAATTGAAACATTTTCCCCATCATTTTTCCCATTGCTGCTTTAAGCAAACATTCTGACTGTGATCTAATAATTATGTAACCATTTTCCTTCAGCCTCATGGACTCAGCCAACTTTGAATTGTAGAAAAAAAACTTCAGGTGGATCTAGATTGAGAAAGAAATCATGATTAGGAAAACTTTGAGAGCTGATGTTCAGCTTCAGCCAAAGATTTCCTTGCAAGGAAACTTAGGGCCACTTCCAAGTTGGACTTGGGGTGATCCTTGTGGGTCCCTTTCCAACTCTGGAAATTCTGTGATTCTGATAATTGTAGGGGGAAAATGCAGAATGAGAGATAAATATTTTTAATTGTAAAACAGTACTTTTGCATCAAGTTACCTCAGTTTTTTGTTTTCTGAAAGAATTTTGTTCCCTGCAAAAGCACTATCAAAAGTTGCATTCTGCAACACCCATCCAGGTTATCTGAAGTTACACATGAATCTTCTAATTGGGAAGATTAGAAGGGGCTTGCCCTTTCTTTACCTTTAAGTAGATTTTAGAGACTTTACTGCTTGTTCTTTGTTCTTTAGCAATTTTTTTTTTCAAACTTGCTAACATAAAAATAAAATTCCGTTTCAGATTCCTGATCAGATGTTCTTCCACACTGACTATCGGCCGCTGATCCGAGACTCCAACAACTACGTGCTGGATGAGCAGACTCAGCAGGCTCCTCACCTCATGCCCCCTCCCTTCTTAGTGGATGTGGATGGAAACCCTCATCCCACAAAATATCAAAGATTGGTGCCAGGAAGAGAGAATTGTGCAGATGAACATTTGATTCCTCAGCTTGGATATGTAGCAACAAGTAAGAATATCACTAAAACTCTACATTCAGAAGTAGGTTATGCACTAGTTCCTAAGGGGACATCAGCAATTTAAAAATACCTTATTTTTCACTTGATATTTTGTATTTATGATCACTAAAGATGCTGGAAGGTTCTACTGTGAACACAGTTTAAACAAGCAAAAAAAAAATATTACTTGTTCAAATGGATGTTGCAGATCTTTTCTGTGGGCAGTGATGTTCACAAACTATTTGACTGTACATTCCATAAATGTCTTACTTGGAATAAATAATTGGACTAACTTCTTTCATTTGCTCTGCTTTACACTTGCAAGGTGATGGAGAAGTTGTTGAGCAGGTGATTGGCCAGCAGACAGTTGACCAGGATGAGCCAGGCTTGGAGCCCAGCATTCTGGATGGGATGATCAGACAGCTACAGCTGGAACAGGATCAGAGAACTGGAGCTGATCAAGAATCTGCTCCAAATGGCCCCCAAAATGGGGAGGGAACACCCAGGAGAGGTTAGAACTGCTGAAAAATTCTTCTGTAATTGTTCTGTCTCCATTTTTATTCTGCTGTGTGAAATACTGAAACAGGTTTTAACTTCAGTGTAGTTTTGGGGGGCTGAGATTCTAACATTGTGATACCTGGTTATTTTTAGGCATTAAAACACTGCTACTCTTGTGTTGAAATTACAAAGCCTTTCACTTTAAAAGGAAATTCACTTTAAAAGGAAATTCACTTTAAAAGGAAATTTAAAAGGAAAAAGTAATTAATAACATGCAAAATAGAATTTTTTTGCAGTAGTTTGCCAATATAAGTTATTTTTCCATTCCTTACTTTATGCAAAGTATTGTGCTGTTATTCAAATTGGTTTTCCCTGTCCCTTCTTTGCAGATTTAAACAAGACACATTCCTAAGCTCTCTTTGTAGTTTTAATTATGTAAATGTATGATATAGATGAAAAAATATGCATTTTCTTATATAATTATATATGTAATTGTATGTGCTCAGCCCTAGGAAGAGTGCTTTTTAGAGCCTCACTGGCCTCAGAGCTGTCTGAAACAGTTCAGAAGAGCCCTTCTGTCACACCACAGTTCCTTTCACTGTGAGTGTTGGGGAAACCACTGGAATGTGGCACTCAGAGCTCTGGTCTGGTTGACAAGGTGGTCATTGGTCAAATGCTGGATCTTGGTCTTTTTCAGCCTAAATGACTCTGTCATTCAGATTCTGTGAAAATAGTAGCAGAAATGACAATTTTAAGAGCACTTTGTGTAATCTGTGTTTTCTACAAGACACATAAGCCTGTGAAGGCTACAAGTCATGTACTCAGAGATAAAAATACAGCCATAATTTTTTTTAATCTTGTAGCAAGAAACTCTTGAGTTTCCAGCTCCCTGCAGCGTGGCAGAAACCTTTTTCTCGGTGTGTTTCAGCTTTCAGGAGGCCGAGTTTGGACATCCAGTCCCCGCCCAACATCGGGCTGCGGCGCAGCGGGCAGGTGGAGGGCGTGCGGCAGATGCACCAGAACGCGCCGCGCAGCCAGATGGCCACCGAGAGGGACCTGCAGGCCTGGAGGCGCAGGGTGGTGGTGCCTGAGATCCCCCCCAGCTTGCTCAGGTCTGTCTGCAGCCTGAATAGAGTTGCTCTCTGTACCTGGAGCAGAGCCTAGACAGAGTTAGAGAATAAAGTGTGTATTTATTAAAAGGCTGTCAGAGCAGTGCAGGAGCCTAGCAGAGGCTGCATTCACTATGGACGATGGTCACGAGTTTTTCAGACAGATACAAGTTCGGTCTGTTTGCATATCAGAGGTTAATTGTCCAATTACAGCTTCAGGTAATGGAGTCATATCCCCCTGGTTTGCTTGTCCCCCCCAGTTCACTTTTGTTTATAGTTTTCAGGGCCTGAGACAGCTGGTGTGACCTTGGTTTCCAGGCCCAGAAGGATTGTTTAGTGTGACCAAAATGTGAAGAGAACTAGCATGTAGCATTCTACATGGGGTTCAGAGTCGTACATGGAAACATATAAAAGCTGCAACTTAAGGCAGCATTAAGGGACAGCACAGCAGCTTGGTTGTCTAATTGGAGTGCTGTTACACCAAAGGTGGATTGGATGCTGTTGGAAAAGTTCAGCATTGTGGGCAGATGTGCTTAAAACTCGTAATTGTAAGGTCCATTTACTGAGAAGAACGGGAAGTCATCCAGTTGAATGATTCTCCCCTATTTCAATATTTTAAGTCATCTCCAGGCTACCTAGATCACCTAGATTCTTGCTTTCTCCAGAATAAAAGATCCATGGAAATGAATTCAGCCTGTAAGAGTTGGGTGAGATTGTGCTCTCTCTGAGACTTTTGGAGGTGATGAGTTACAACCCCTTGAAATGCTAAACCAGTTGCTTTCAAAACTAGTATCAGTGTTCATCTGTGAAAAGGAGAATTAGTAGCTAAGTATCTCTTTTTAAAGCCACAGGTGCTACCACATCTCAGGGTTTTAAGAAGCGTTCCCCATGTTGGGAGATAAATTGATTGCAAATGAAAAATGTGAATTAAAAATGAGGTTGAAAATGTAGATTATATTTTGATGTTTGGAAGGAAGACTTTCTTAGCATCCGTATTTTTTACTCTTACCTGAAAATGACAGGATGGTTTAGAGTTAATGGAGCAACAATAACATCTGAAATTAAAAATGGAATGGAATTGGGTGTGAGAGAGATCCCTTAAAGATACCAGCATTGTCAAGACAGATGTAGAATTAGATTTTCATGGCTTTCTTGTAGGAAACAGGAAGAATATCGGATTGCAAAAGGGGAAGAAGAGAGAGATCTTTATGCAACAGAGAAGAAAAAGTCATTTGAGTCACTGGAAAAGGTACGTGGCAGCTTCTGGGAAAGTGAGCATTCTGTACCCAAGGACAAGTGGTGGTGTAGAAAATGAAAGCAGAGGTTTCTGGTGTGGTCTTCCAAGGACCCTGATGATTCAGCTCCCAGTTATTGCAGAACAATGTTTAATTTATTTTTATAAATACCTGGAATTCTTTTTGCTTTCAGTCTTGCCTGCTTCTCTGTGAGCTATTAGGGAGTAATTTTTAGAGGCAGGATGGCTTTCAGGCTGTTCTGGTTTAACTGCAGTTACACAGCTGCTGCAACTCCTGCTAAAGCACTGAGAGCACTCAAGGTCCTGTACTTGAGGAATCACAGGTTATGTTGCTGTTGCTTGTCATTTTACTTGAGATAATTTTGTGTGAGGGGAAATTTCTTCAGACTTCACTCCTTCCAAGTGCTTTTTTCATTAGCTGTTTTGTGGGAGAGATTACCAAGAAGGAAGCATTGGTTATTGTGTTGTTTTTATAAACTTGTTGCCTGATTTGCTGTGTCTTAGAGTACAAAACAATTCTATACAATAATTCTACTGCATGATCCTCTTTACTGAGGAGAGTTGAGGATTGAAACAAGATGTTCTTTAAGGTTCCTTCCAACCCAAACCATTCTTTGCTTTTATAATTGCATATTGTGGGCAGTTTTAATGTCTTGATTCTGTAAATACATCTATCAGGTGATGTGAATGGAGCTGTCATAGTAGTTTTATAAAGAGCAGTTTCTTAGAACAACTAATAAATCTTAAATTTGGAACAGCAAATTTTAAACTTTGGTTTTAAATGAAAATTATTTCTTGTGAAAGGAAGTTTTAACTTTGTACTGCTGTTTCAGTTTTTGCATTCAGCAGAATGCAAAAATTCAGGTGCTTTTAGCCACCTTTTTCCCCTTCATAAAAAAAAAAAAAATTGCCAGATAAATATTTGTATTCAACTCCTGATTTCCTTTCTTTTAAATTAGAGTGACTCTGAGTCTTCATTAATCCAATCAAAGCGTCGATTGCACAGACGGAAATATTCCAGCTACAGAACACGGAAAAACATTGAGCAGCTGGAGTCTTCTGAGGAGGAGAGGGACAACTGCTTTGGCTTGATGGAGCAGGTGAGTTCTCTTCTGAGTTTGGACTGAGCCTGAGTTGCTCAATAAATGAAATTTCATATACACCTTCCTTTTCCAGAGAAAGTATTTCTTTAAGCATCATCGTTAGCACTTCTCAAAGCTGTTGTGTTGCTTTATGGAAGACAGTATTTCTTGTCAGTTTCTAAATGGCTCAACTGGTTTTGCTGAGAATCTTCTAAACCAAATCCACAGCCCACAGCAAAAATCTGATGGACAGTTGGGTTGACTTCAGGTGACATTTGGAGTTTCAATGGGTTTTAATGTTTTTCTGTGGAAATTTTGCTAATGTGATTCTTTCACAGGGTCTGTTTCTCTGAGCCTGGGGTGACACAGGACTTTGTGGGTAGCAGGAGCTTTTTGTTTGTGTCTGATGTGTTATCAGACTGTAAATGGGTGACAGGACTGCTTGCACTGCCCTTGTCTTGCCTTGCCCACAAGGAAATAATTTTAAACTGGGAAAGGGAGAAGTGGAAGGAGCAGAGAAGCTCAGACTTGTTGGAGCAGTCACATTGTTAAGGAAGAAGAGCAAACAAACGGGAGCATGTTCAGGAGTTTAGGAAATCTTGCAAGTAAGCTGAGGAATGGTATCCCTTGGAAATTTCCTTTCCTTTTCTTGCTTCTGAAAGAATTTCAGTGTGGCTAAAAAACAATAAATGACTTAAATTGAATGTAAAGTTCAGTGAATATTGAACTTTGATATTGTAGTGTATCATGTACATAGATTATGAGCAGGTTTTAGTGAGAGGACTCTTAGCTTTGTTACTCTGAAAATGACAATCAGCTGGACTAATTCAAACATTTGAAGCTACAATTGAAATCTTGTGGTTTTCTCCTTTTAATTTTTTTACTTGACAAGATACAACTTGACACATGAGCTGTGTATCATACTGACTCAGTTATGAAAAACACATTTAAAAATTATATTAATGAAAATAGCTGATGAGTAAAAATCAGGAAATTAGTAAAATCATAATATATTTTGGTGTACCTCTGCTGTTTAGTGTTGCATTTAAATACATGCATGAATACTTCAAGTAGTCCTTTCTCAATCAATTGATACTAAAAGGAGAGGGGAAAAACCCCTCAACTTGCTTAACTAATGAAAAAAAAACCATAGCAGTGACAGAATATCCCCTTGTGTGTGGAGAGATGTGATTGTTTTTCTTGATCTGTTCCTTTTGTGATGTAAATTCTTCCCTGTCAGTCAGATTTTATTATGTACTTTACATGACCTGAGTACTTTGATTTCCATTTTAACAACTTTTTACCAAACTTTTTTTAAATTTGATAATATGGACCACATGCTTTTAAGTTTCAGACCCTTAAAACATGAGTTTGGCTAGAGTGTGTGTTTTTAAATTTAGGAAGCTGAAGAAAGTGAGGGCTCTGGTTCATCTGATGAAGAGGAAGAATGGAGAAGTGATAAGAAAAGCAACAGTAATAGTTCTAGGTAAAGTGAAAAAACACATCTCATAATGAGTTTTACTTGAATTTTGACAAATTAAGAGTTGTATGAAAGCTCTGTTGTGCTTCAGATGTGATCATATGATAATAATCCTTTAAATAATAATCATAAGAGGTATAATTAATACACTTCATTGACACATTGTATTGTTATTTACTGTTCCATTTCACCATTTTTTTAATGTAACTATTTCCCTCTTCTTTTTTTGCCATACGTCAAAGAAAGATGAGAGTCTGCAATATTTCTATGGTGTGTTTTGGTCTGGGTTTGGAGGTTTTGAAAGATTTTGTTTGGGAAATTTTTTTCCCAATTTCATTTGGGAAATTTTTTTTTTTCCTTGCTCTTAAAAAAATTTAATGTGAATTTTTAAAAGTTTCTAGTTTTATGTAGAATTGTTATAGAAAAGTTTTTTATCGAGTCATTGTGGCTATTTAGATATTGTTACAATTTTGTAGTATTAGAAATGAAAAATACTCAGAATCTGGATGTGTAGTTGAGATTTGGAAAAGTATAAAAAATTCAAGCAGCATTTGATTCTTGTGTTCCTTAGGAGGGCTCCTAATTAGTCCAGAATTCCATTGCACAACTTTCTTGAATAAAATTAGTGATTTTAGAATATACTAGACTTTAGTTGTTTGAAGAAATGTGCTTTGAATTACTGGATTCTCCCAAAAATTCAGTAAGCTTCAAGTAAGGTAATGGTTGCAGTAGGGCAAAGTGATTTTGAAGTTGCTTTCAACGACACTTGCTATCTGCTGGTTTTTTCTGAGAGAGCTGAGTGTCGTGGAGTAGTGAGAGGTTGTGTTTGTGTTCCCTGCCCTCCCTGCACAGCGACTCCTCGAGCAGATACTCGGACTGGATCGCGGACGCCGGCATCAACCTGCAGCCGCCGGTGCGCACCTCGCGCAGGAAGGCGCTGCGCTACTGCAGCACCTCCGAGGAGGAGGTGTCAGCTGAGAAATCCTCTCCTCCCAAGAGGAGGAGGAGGAAGAGGAGGAAAAAACCCAAACCCAAAAAGCAGGAGGAGGTACGATTTTCATTTTCTTCTCCACTGTCTTCAGTTCATTTCTCTATTAGAAACTATTTAATTGTTACTGCCATTAGGCAAGGATCCTACTGTCACCACACACAGGGTGCATGGAATTAATCTGAGATTATTCCCAATGTGAGGGATCTGCTCATTTGTAGGGAAGAATCTGCATTCTGAGTGAAAGCACTTTAATTTTCCAAATGAAAAGGGTTCTCAAAGTTGATGGTGTTAAAGGGGAAATAGGTTTAGTAAATACCATACAGAATATCAGACTTGTCCCTAGGGCATGGAGTGATAGGACAAGGGGGAATACTTTAAACTGAAGGAGGGCAAGGTTAGATTAGATGGATTTAGGGAGGGATTCCTAATTCTGAGGAAGCTGTGGAATCCCTGGAAATGTCCAAGGCCAGGTTGAACACAGAGGCTTGGAACAACCTGGGATAGTGGAGGCTGTCCCTGTCCATGGCAGGGAAGGGGTGGAACTGTATGATTTTTGAGGTCTCTTCCAACCCAAACCTTTTTGTGACTCTATAACTTTGTTAAACTGTCTGGTTTTTTATCTTCTTTAATACTTGGGGACACAGTCGTTGCATTGATGGTGGCCATTTATACTTAGGCTGAATCCTTAATTTTTTTATAAGTTACCATAATTTCTCTTTAAGCTACTAATTTTTTAAGGTTGATTTAATTAATTTCCTTTTAAAGTTAGAATAGTTTCTGTTTAAAAAAATTGCTTTTTTTAAGCCTGGGGTAATTTTGATACATTTAGTATGTTTTTTTTCCTCCATCCCTTCACTTTCTTCCGAGTAAAATCAAAGTTTCTTGCAGCTTGAAAAATTTTTGATTGTGTGCTGAGACTGTCATCTAAATTATAAAACTTTCTGTTAAGGCCTGCATAGTAATGACTTGCTCACTCAAATCTCCAGATAGGAAAGGAATGTTTAGCATTGGAATTACAAATACAGTTAAAACTCAAGCAAAGCCTTGGAGGAATGCTGCTGATACTGTTTGGAAATGCTGTAGATTAGTCTTTTATAAGTTAAGTTGTTGTCTTCCAAGTCAAAATGGAATGGTTTGTTTAGAATTCCTGTCCATTATATCTGATTTTCTGAAGGCTGATGCTGCAGCACAACCACTGAACTCGGAGTTGTCCTATGACTGGCACCCTCCAGTCTGGATCACAGACACAGCTCTCCGGAGGTCCCCGTTTGTCCCTCAGATGGGGGATGAGGTAGGAACATGGATTAAAATCTCCCAATGCTTGTGATTATTATAATTGCTAAATACAAGATAACATTCACTGTTTGTCCTTGTTGGGGTGTTCTTTAGGTGATATATTTCCGACAAGGGCACGAAGCTTACATTGAAGCAGTGAGAAGAAATAACATTTATGAACTGAATCCACACAAGGAGCCTTGGAGAAAAGTAGTGCTTAGGGTAGGTCTGCACTGAAGGTCCTGTGGGTTTATAACAGAGTCTGTGACTGAAGAGTTTTTTTTATTCTATTTGCAAAGCATGGATTTGTGAGGTTATTAATAATTTCCCTATGGGGAAAGTTTTTGCAATTACAAGATTGTCTTCAGAATTTTCTGTGGGAAGCCAAATGAAATAGCTGTGTTAAAATATTAAGGCTGACAGACTGCCTTCCATTGAAATCTCAAATCTTATTGCAGTCTTTTGCATGTGGGTGCAGTTGGTTAATTCTAAACTAACAGTTCTGTGCATGGTCCCTAAGGTAAAACTTGCTGAAGCTATGTGTTCTTACCTGTAGGATCAGGAATTGGTAAAAATTGTTGGAATTAGATATGAAGTTGGTCCTCCCACGTTGTGTTGCCTCAAGCTTGCCTTCATAGATCATGCCACTGGGAAACACACAGACAAATCATTTTCCATCAGGTATGTGCAGTTCTAGTTTCCTGAAAAGTGTTTAAGAACGTTTCTCTTCTTCCCAAAGCCCTGAGGCACACGTGAGTGATGATTTTTTTATCCAGATACCACGACATGCCAGATGTGATCGACTTCCTTATCTTACGTCAGTTCTACGACGAAGCCCGGCAGAGGAACTGGCAGGCCTGTAAGTGTTTGCTGAGTGTTGGGCTGAACAGTTTTGAAATCACAAATGTGTCCTTGGCTAATTGCTGCATGTGCTGTTTGTAGGGTCAGAGGGTTCTCCTGTAGGCAAGAATTAGAAATGTGAACCTTGGAGGGACTGCAGTAAATGTAAATACAGTCACCAAAATATGTATCCCAACTGTTCTGTTCCCTTTTTTATTTTAAAGCTAAATAACAGACTTACATGTCAGTGGGTCTAGAAATTTAATTATGGAGAGAAATCATGCAGTACGTTTATCAGAAGTTTTTCTGATTGCCTGTGGCAGCCACAGAGTTAAATCCTTCTCTCAGCAGATTCTCTGTGTTTGCTGCAGCCGACAGGTTCCGCTCCATTATTGACGATGCCTGGTGGTTTGGGACAGTGCTGGGTCAGGAACCTTATCAGCCTCAGTACCCAGACAGTCATTTCCAGTGTTACAGTGTCAAGTGAGTACAAAAAGATTTTATTTCCAGTGTTATTAGAGCACCTTTGCTCTCACACAACTGCCTCATTGCTAGGAGAATGTATAAATTGTTCACTTAAATTATTTTACTCCTGGTATTGTCACTTCTTAATGGTTTTAAGTTGCTGCTATAGCACAGCGTGGAAATGTAATAACTTGTGGCAATTTGTTAATGAGTAGTAATGTGGTACAAGCAGTTGCTGACCTCTTCACATTTCCTGTACTGGGTAGTGCTGGGTCCCTTCCACAAAGCAAGCAATGCAGTTTTCTGTGAACATTAATTATTGGTCTGCAGATAGTTGGTTTGGGGATGCTGATCTCCTCTGTGGTTGCTGACGTCAAGATCCTTATGCCTCAAGTCTTCACACTTTGTCTTTCACATCAGGCACCCTTTTTCATATCAGCAGAGGCCTTCATTCAAAGGAGGGGAATGGTAAACAAAGGTACCTCTGGACTTCAGTGTTCAGACTCAGGGTCTTGACCTTGTCCTGCCCTGTCCAAGCTGTCTGGAATAGAATCACAGCTTGGTTTGGGTTGGAAGGGACCTTGAAAATCATCTTGTTTCAACCCCCTGCCATGGGCAGGGATAGCTTCTGCTATCCCAGTTTACAAAGAGCTCCAAACAACCTGCCCATGGACACTTCCAAGGATGAAGTAGCCACAGCTTCTTTGGGCAACTTGTGTCAGGGCCTCACCACCCTCAGAGTCAAGAATTCCTTCCTAGTATCTAATCTAACCCTTCCCCCCTACAGCTTAAGGTCATTCCCCTTGTCCTTCACTCCTTGCCCTTGTGAAGGTCCCTCTCCAGCCTTCTTTTCACCTCCTTTAGGCACTGAAAGGATAATTCTGATGCTTAGTTTGGTTTCCCCAGCAAGGGAGGACTGTGAGGAGAATAAACAGTGAATATTCAATATTCCTATTCCATCATGCCCAGAGATGGTTCCCATGTCTTATACAATACATTTAATAGTCACGTTGGAGCACTTCTTAATTGCTTTTTCACTCAAAGGCTCTTGAACCTGTTGCTCACCACAAAGGGAAATTTTATAGCTGATAGACAATCCAGTGAGACTGCCAAGATTTTGTTACTTTTTGGTTCCTTGTCTCATCTACTTGTCTTCTCTCTCAATGATTTTCCTTGGTGGGAAGGTGGAAGTAACTCCCAGATTGAAGTTCTTGCCTGTTACCTTCCCTTCCATATTCCATCCATTCCATGTGTTTTGTTGTGTAGCACACATGTTCCTTGGGAGCAAGTTTGAGTGGGCTTTGGATTTTTCCTGGCCAGTTCCAAATCAAGTTTCCAGTTCTGAACAAAAGGCTGGTGCCAATTTCCTGGGCTCCTTTCTCCTGTAAGCCCTCAAGGATATTTCAGTACTTTAATGCACCAGCCTTTAGCAGAAAAGTCTAGAGCTGCTTTGAAAGAAGGAATGCTGTATTCCTAAAGATCCTTTTCCAAAAGGACTTTATTTTACCTGGCCTCAAAAACAGCTCTTCTAAAGCAGAATCCGAAGATGTGTATGAAAATACCTGGAGTGTTTGGCAGCTGTATTTAGGTTTTATTACCAGGCTGGGTCTGTTGCTCTTTTTGTCACACGTACTTCAGTTTATCACTGTTATTGTTGTATGGAAAATAAATGAAGATAATTTTCCATGTTTTTGTTATTTTATTGGCAAGACAGTAATAGGTGTTTGTGTAGAAGCAACTTGATTTATTATGAAGTTGCATTACCTGGATGAGTGGAACTTAGGCAGAACTAAGGAGGCTTAAGCTGTACTAAACTCTTGATAAAGTCTTACATGCAAAATTATGAATTAATATATCTATTTGTGAATATCAACAACTTGTGGAGTGTTGTACAAAAACTGGGAAGAACTGAACAGATCAACCTTTAGGACTCTTAGTTCATAAAAATCAAAGAATGATCCAAGTTTTCCTAAGGCATTGGGAAATCCAAAACAATGGAGAGCTGCTCTTGCCAGAGCAGGGCTTTAGTTATAAAATACTCTGGGCATGATCATTTCAGTTTCCATTTGGTTTGAAATAAATACAAGGAGGCATTAGACCAAATATCTGAGTTTATTAAGGCATCAGAAGTAGACCCAGGAATTTGGAGAACTCTGACAGGAAACTGCTGGCAAAGCTGCAAAGCTCTGGAAGTAAATTGGTAACTGCAAACTGATCTATTTATTTTTGGTATGTGCTTGTAATAAAAAAAAAAACTTGGAGCATGAGGATTACCCAGCTGTAGGAAGGATCCAGCACTCCATCTGCACAGGGTACTTCTGCCTCTCTGGGTCAGTGAGGTGTGAAGCTGATCCTGTCAGACTTTTTTTACCTTGAAAATAGCAAAGTTCATTGGTATTTTATGTGTTTTTAAAAACATGTAAAAATCTGCCCAAATGTGGTGGGTTTTGGAGAAATCTCAGAATGATTTTCACACCTCATACTTCAATATCCGAGTGAATATCCAGATCTATCAGTAGCACTTGTGTTGCTTTTGCTTTGTCTTGGACCTTAATTAACTTCAGTTTCTTCATTTTATGTTTATCCTTTTCTTTGTCTTAATGTCCTCTGCCCCATAAATTTTCATGCTAGCATATGAAATTCCTCATTTCCTGTTGTCCCTTAATCCATGGACTTGCACAACTCCTGCTGTGATCAGCAAGAAAAAATCCTCTCCTGTAGTTTTCTCAAATTTTCCCCTTGATGTTATCTCACTTTTCAAAATGTGCAGCTTATTTTTCTTCTTCTTCTTGATACAAGCTCTGTAAAACTGATTTATGTATCAGGTAAGTTGCATACAGCCAAAATCAGGAACACAATTTGAATCTGAAATTGATTATGAACAATTGTTTCCTTTTTGCTGATTGTAAACCAATGGTTTTCTTTATATCCATGTTTTTACAGTGTATTTTGTCAATACCTACAAATAGCTGTAATTTAAATGTGCTTATAGCTGAGATTTAAATATGCTTGGAGGGAACACTTCTGATTAAAGATAACTTTAAATTATTATTTTGTATTTTTTACTTGGTGAATCAGATGGGACAATGGTGAAATTGAAAAGCTGAGCCCATGGGACATGGAACCAGTCCCTGATAATGGTAGGTAGAAATCCTTTAATGAAACAGCTTAATGTACTTCTCCCTCTTTCCATTTCCTTTGTTTCATACAGGTAGTGCACCTGAGGTGATTCCTGTCTTAAAGACAGTCTTGATTCAAATTTAGTGAAATAATTTGAATATACCTATATTTTTTCCTTTTACATCTTCCAGAGCAATTTTGAAAAAAATGCTTTAAATGTGTAGCTCTGACTTATGGAAAAAACCCCACTACCTCCAAATGTCAGGTTTCAAAAAACATGTCAAGTTTCAAACTGTGAATTTGTTGTAGTATACTATAATATGGGGGGTGCAAGAAGAATATAAATAAAGTAATTTCCAGTCAGCAGATCCTTACTGCACATAGTTTACAACCAACAGTTGATTAAGTTACTGGTCAAATCCAAATTTTTTTGTAAATAAAAAAAGTGATATTTGTGGTTTGTCTTAATATTTCACTTTTTTAGTACCAGCTGGGAGCGGGGAGGAAACTTTGGGAGATACTGAGGAAGTAGCTACTGAATAAGCTATCAAAGAGATAATAAACTTAATTCAAAACTGCAGAAAAATAGAAATTAAAACATTTTGCTGTTTGTATCAATTTTGTGTAGCTTTTCCCCCACAGCCTTAGTATTAAATTCTACTTCAAGGCAAGGAATTTTTTGTCAGTTGCAAGCATGCAATTATTTAATAACTGCTCAGCAGTTTATCTTGTTCTCACTCCTTCCCCACTTTGCTGTCTGTAGTTGATCAGCCTGAAGAATTAGGAGCGAGTGTCTCTGTGACTCTGGAGGAGGTGGAGAAGCTCCTGTACAAACCCCAGGAGGGGGAGTGGGGGATGAAGTCCCGTGATGAGGCCTGTGAAAGGATTATCCGTGGGATTGATCAGCTCATGACTCTCGGTGAGTGTGAGCTGAGCTTCAGGTGGTTTTCTCTAATGTTCCATTTATAAACAGCCTGGAATATCCATGGCATCCTTTAAAATTTCCTTGTGATAAAGTGCTTTGATGAGCCAATGTTCTTCTGTGCGGTTCCTTGTGGTTGTACTGAGATCTTTATGATTTTACACATCACTGGTTTTGTAACCCAGCTCACTTGCCATGGACCTACAGGCTTTGAAGTAGAATCCCAGAATGGTTTGGGATGGGAGGGACCTTAAAGCCCATCCAGTTCCTGCCATGGGCAGGGACACCTCCCACTGTCCCAGGTTTCTCCATGCTCCTGGCCTTGGACACTTGGATCCAGGGGCAGCCAGAACTGATCTGGGCACCCTGTGCCAGCTCCTCCCCACTCTCCCAGGGAACAGTTCCTAATTCCAATATCCCACCCAGCCCTGCCCTCTAACAGTGGGAGCCATTCCCTGTGTTCTGTCCCTCCAGCCCTTGGGAATTGTCTCTCTGTCTTTCCTGTCAATTCCTTCAGGCAGTGGAAGGCCAAAAACGAGCTCAAACAGTGAAATGTTGCTGTTCTTGCTGTTTTTAACCAGACATCTCAGCAGCTTTTGCTGGCCCAGTGGACCTGTGCACGTACCCCAAGTACTGCACAGTGATCGCGTATCCCACGGACCTCAACACCATCCGCACCCGGCTGGCCAACAGGTTCTACAGGTCAGTGCTGCAGGGACAGCTCCTCTGGGGACTGCAGAGTTACAATAAACCCTGACATTCTTTCTTGGAGAAATGGCAGTTCAGATTTTGAAGTGCTGTCCTTCAGTTACTTTGAACTTGAGGAAGGTTAAGCTCTTGTTATTTTCAGAAATGAGCTTAAACACAAGAGGTGAAATGTTAAATATTAACAGCAGCATTTTAAAATGATAAAAACTTACAGAAGAGAAAGAGGGAAGAGTGTAATGAGGACAAAGCTCTGGTTTGCTGGATATGCTGGTCAGCCATAGCTTGAAAATAAATTTAAGTGTATTCTTCATCTGAACCTGCATTCAATGTGTCTGTAAATACAATGAAAAGACATTAATAGTGATTTTCTTCCTGTATAAGATGGAAAAAATATAATGGGAAATAATTGGAAATTCTGTAGGTGAAGAACTGCAGACTTGGGGTATCTTTGCTTCACAGGTATAAGGAATTGGGAAAATGAGTTGTAAAAATTGAACATTTGTGGCAGCTCATTAATATCAAGTTATAATTTCCATTTGTAGCAGTTTCTCAAATCTGTCATTTTACAGGGGGCACTGTTTTCAGTGGCCAGTTGGCCTCAAAGCAAGGTCTTTAAGGGAAGACAAAGGGACGTGGTAGCTGGGATGTCTTCAAAAAATGTAATTGGACAAAGCTCTTGTCACTCCTTTTTAATTGCTTGTGCTTTGTATTACTTAAAAGTTCCTCAGATATGACTCAACCTGTGTTCCATTTCTCAAGGCTCTGTAACAAGCAGCTTCTGATACTTCCAGAAGAAATGTGATAATTTACAGTAGTGATTAAATTATTCTCCCTCCTTTTAAATAAGTCAATTGTAAGCTTTTAAAAATGCTTATGTTTTTCAAGATTCCAGAAAATCTACAGTCCTTAGGATGATTTCAGTGTTTTTTTATGATTTAGGGGTGACAATTGCTAGTGCTTACTTGGCCAGCTGAATTAACAGAGTTTGTATCACAAACCATCTAAGGATGAATTATCAATAATGAGTTGGCAAATGAATGATGAAAGATGTACAGTGTTTGTTTTGCTTCCTTGGGTTTTCCACGTGAAGGAAAAGTTTAAGGGGGACATAAAACAGAGGTCATCTAAATCTAACATGGAGAGAAAATCAGAGATAATTTTTGCTGGTTTTAAGCTTTCCTTTAGTATTAAAGGTGCCGTATTTTCTAATTTGAAGGAGAATTTCAGCATTGGTTTGGGAAGTCAGATACATTGAAAGCAATGCCAGAACCTTCAATGAGCCTGGGAGTGCTATTGCCAGAGCTGCAAAAAAAATCACCACCCAGCTCCTAAAGTTTATCAAGTAAGTGGCATTTTAATTTAAATACTGCTTGAATCCTCATGCTTTTGAACAGTGAGATTAAAACCAGTTTAATTAATATCCCTTTGTGGTGAGCCCTGCTTTGACTCTTTTTCAGTGCAGTGTAAGGACAGGTGTATAATTTTGGGTATTACCTTAATTACTGAAATGTTGAGCTTAAAGGCATTTTTCCTTTTTCTCTGGTGTTACAGTCCCAAAATGTCACTTGACATTGAGTAAGTTAAATAGCTCAGCCTGTAAAAAGTAACTTCTGTGCTGTCCTGCATAGAAATTCCTGTTGTAGCCTGTCTGCTTAATGGAAAGCTTAAAATAAACTGAGAGGTTTATTTTGAAATGAGTGTGGGCAGCCTTCCTGCAGCTGGGCAGGCCCCTTTCAAATCCTTAACCCTGATTTTTATATTCCATTTAATACTGAGTTACAGTCTTCCCTTTCATATGGAGCACTTGGTTGTGACTGAGTTGAATTTAAGAAACAGCAGCTCTGTTTTTGCTGTTCCACTAACAGAGATTTAATTGCATTGCAGTGACCAGGACTGTACAAATATTTTTGAATTATGTAGCACAACAGATGATGAACAAGATTGTCATGATGCTGATCTGGTAAGTTGGGGTTTTTTGTGGAAAATTCCAGTAATTTATGGTAGTAGGAAAATAACAGCAGCCTTCAAATATTGTGAGTTATTTACATAGCTAATACAAAAATGGACTATATTAGGAATTTTTATGAATGTTTTATGTCATTTATTATCAATGAATTGCTTTACTGGTAATATTTAGTCATTGAAGTTCAAAGCTGTTGGGTAACTTTTAATTGCAATTTCTGATGGTGGTTTTTCCTTCTCTCAAACCACTGAAGATTCCAGACTCCAGCTCTTGTCCTTATCTAGGATATTGCTTTCCAAGTCTCCCAGATCATGTGTTGTAATTTTTTATGCTCATCTTTTGTCTTATTGAAAGAATTAAGAAGAAAATTTAGTTTTACCACAGTCTCAAATCTAATGACACTTTTAGCCTCCATCACCTATTTTTTGCTACATCACTTTTAAGATAATTTATTTCATTTTGTGCAGGATGATGAGAAATGTGTTCCAAGAACATCATACAGAAGAAGAAAAGTGAGTTGACAATCTTCACCTTATAATCCAAATTAGGCTGATTTTTTTCTTGCTGTATTCCATTAATGCTTGTCCTAACTTTTTTTTGCCCTCAAGGGACGGGGCTTAAAAAAAGGAAGACCCCTGAAAAGTGGCTATGATGAAAACTGTTGGAAGAAGCAGTGCATGGAACTGGTGAATTTAATTTTCCAGTGTGAGGATTCTGAACCCTTCAGGCAGCCAGTTGATTTGGATCAATACCCTGTAAGTTGTACTTGATAACCTTAATCAGTTCTTTTTTTCTTGTTGTCTTACTGTGTCTTGTAAGGGAATTATTTTAGGAAAATCTGTATTTTGTTAATTAAAACTAATTTCTTGAAGGTCTAAAATCTGTTTACTAAGCCTGAGCTATGAATTTGATTATTTTCCCCTCTCTTTTGGCTGTTCATCTTACTTACCCCTCAGTCTCTTTTTTCCTCTAAAAACCCAACAAATTTAATTTAAAGGAAAAAAATTCTTTACAGCACATAATTTCTCCTAATGACTCCACATTTTGAGTTTGAGTCTCACTTCAGGTTTTAAAAGCATCTTGAAGTTCTCTAAAAAAACATGATCAGGAGAGAAAGAAAGATTGAGATGTTTTGATGGGGTTTGATTTGGGGTTTTTTTTGTGTTCACAGTGTTTTGGGGCTTTTTTGGCTGTTTTTTTATACTCAGATATAACATATATAGATCTATTGTTTCTCACAGTAAAATAATGAATGGATAATGAAAAGGAATTTTAAATCAACCTGTTCTCAGCAAAAGTTGCTTTCTGCTGTGGTGATTCTCTTTTCACTTATACAAAAGATAACTTGTGTAATTTTAGCTACTCCTAAATGACAGAAATAAAATTCAAAAGTGGTTTGTTTTTGTTTTTTTAACTTCAACAGAAATCTTTTTTTCATATGTTTTTTATAGGATTACAGACATATTATAGACACTCCAATGGATTTTGGTACAGTGAAGGAAACTCTGGAAGCTGGGAATTATGACACTCCAATGGAACTGTGCAAAGATATCAGACTGATATTTAGCAATGCAAAATCTTATACTCCAAACAAAAAGTCAAAGGTAGCTGTTAATATCTGAGGGTTTGTGAATGTCTTAATTAAATTAAATCTTATTTTGCATTTGTTTATCAGTACTTTTGACAAAGCTGCTGGTTGGGTGGATAGTGGAGAGAAATAGGACAAAAACATTTAATATGATCATTTCCTGTTTATTTGGTGTTACACAGGAATGCCTGTGCTTTTCCTATTGCTTTTCTGTGCAGTTTTTAATATTATAGATATTAGCCTTGGATCAAAGGCTCTGTTTTTAATAGAATCCACTTCCTTATCTAGATTTACAGTATGACTTTGAGATTGTCAGCACTGTTTGAAGAGAAAATCCGAAGAATTGTTTCAGATTTCAAAAATGGCCAGAAACAGAACGAGAAGTTACGGAGAAACCAGAGGTACACCAGAAGATTTAATAATCAAAGCTCAGTGCAGCAGCCCACCAAAATGCTCAGGTAATCAAATTATGAAGGTGTAAAATCTGTCTCAGCTGGCTGATATTCATACTGACTCACATTTAGTCTGTGAAGAGGGGAACAATTGGTTTTTAAATGTTTTGCAACTCTAGTGAGACTTTTTGTAATTTTCATGCAGTAGGAAAATGTGTTTAAAAATAGGGCTTTTTTTGTAGTATAAAACTGAGAAATGCAAGGAGACAGAAGAGTATAAACGTTTTTCTTTAATATTTGAATCAGAACACAAACATTTAACTGAAATAATGTGGAATGAAACAAATATTTACTTTCTGGATATACTACAAAGATGAAAATCTGCATAAATTATGTGGTTTTTTACATAAAGTCAGTCCTATGGAATTTCTAGAAACTTGCTGTTGCATTCATTCAGTTGGGAGCTAGATTTGCTTCTTCTCTTCTGAAGGCAAACAAGCTTTTGACACAATTGCTGTTTGACATTATTAACTCCTGTTCTTAATTTGCATTTGGGACAAAATACAAAAGCTAAATATGCTGAATTACTGAAACTGAGTTTTCCGTTCTGCTGCTGTCCAGTCTTCCTTCTCTGGCAGGGAAAGGGTAGGAGTAAGAGTTTTAATTAAAAGAAAAAGATCTAATTTCAGGGACTAGGATAGGCAGAAATTGTCTTCTGAATCTCATTTGTGCTCATATCTGGAGAGTTGTGACTGTTCAGTTCTGTAGGTGAAAATAATGGACTGAGCAGGATGGCAGGTAGCACTCAGGTGTGTGGAGGTAAGGATGGATCAAATGAGTGAAATTTTCTTTATTTTAAACTGTCTGTAAGGTTCCACATTAGCTCATAAAATATCCTCAGAAATACAAAATCACATTAAATGTTGTTAAAATACATAATTGCTTTCCCTTCCTAGTTTCACGACCTGTGTTGCTTTTACCACTTTCACTCTCACTAGAAATCTGAAGCAGAAACCATTAAAGTCTCAGGCCAAACTTGAATCTGAGCAGGAAGATTCTTTCCCTCAGCCTACCTCAAGCAGAGCTGCCTGTGTCTCAAGCCATAAACCCAGCACTGGCTCCTACAACCAGAGTTCCTCGGGAGAATCCTCAGATTCTGCCTGCCTGGCATCCTTTGAGAGGAATGGGAAGGCCAGATCCACAGCACTAACTAACTGTTCTGCTTTATCATCAGGTCAGAATTTAGAATTGCTGCAATTTACATTCTGAGTTGTTAAATGAGCTTTGTGTTTTTAGTGTGGAATTTTTTACACAAGGTTTAGGCGTTTTGTGTGATGCAGAGTTTTGTGTTTTACTGGGTTTTGGATACTTTATTTACAGTTATTGTTATTAAAAGATTTGTGTACTATATACTTTTTTTTGCTTTAAAATCATAGAATACAGTATATTTACTTCTATTAATGAAGAAATCTGCCAACAGGAAAGCATGTAGAGTATTTGATAATTGATACTGTATAAAATGCAGGTTATATGCCCAGATATGTGTATGTATGTTATTTAAAACTTGTTATCTACAATTAGCAAATGACAGAAGTTCTCTGAGACTTTAAAGCTTTCTTCTCTTTTCCCCTACACCTCACCTTGACAAAAATTCAGCTTATTTCAAAGAATAAGAATGCAAGTTCTGGTAAAATCTGTTAGAAAATGTCCTATATTTTGGGGTTTTTTAAAACATGCTTTTCACCTAAATCTGGTGTTTGAAAAGAGCTGTTTTATTTTAATTGAAACTTAACTACAGGTTAAAGAAGCTTCCTGTCACTGATCACTGTATGAATATGGGTTTTGTTGGGGCATCAGTTTGATCTCTGTAAGACATTCAGGCATGAGAATGCATTTGAAGTTAATGTGAGGAAATTCTGAAGATTCCAGGATCAGCAAGATGTAACTCTTAACTTGAAACTGTTCAGAATTCTAATTGCCAATTGCTTCACTTTTGCAACAGAGAGCGAAATAGAAGGTTGTGGGGTTTCTTCATCTACTTCATCTTCATCCTCCTCAAGCAGCTCAGAAGACAGCAAAGGCTGCTCTGGGGCTCCTGTGTCCTCTCCCCTGCACAACGGGGTGTGCAGGAGGAACAGCAGTCGCAGGCTGACTCGGAACCGAGCTGCTCAGAGGAAACAGACAGGTAGGGTGGCAGGAGTTTCTTGTGAACAGCAAGACAAATGCATATTTTATAGTTACATATTTATATTTATAAAAACAACTGAATTGAGTTAGTGTTTTTTTAAATGGTTGTATGTATAATACACTGATTTTTTTATTGGTGCTAATTTCAAAGCTCAACTTTTAAAGTGTAGTATTTGACAGCTTCGAAATTAGCACCAATAAAAAAAATCAGTATCTTACACATACTTTTCATGACTGGTCTTACACAGTCTTTTCATGACTAGGGGAAGAGGGCAGAAACCAAGAGCTTGATTAGAGGGAATGACTTGCAACATACCTTAAGAAAAGAAGCAGCAATTCATACAGAAGTTCTAATTGTCGCAAAATCAGAATGAATCTGAAATTCAAAATACACCTGACTGTCACTGGGAACATATTTCATGCATCATGTGTGTGGGCTGAACCTGCCCCAGTTTTGACAAGACTTCAAAGCTGCTGTTTCATATTTAAGATATTAATCCCTGTTTTCCTTTACAGGAACACTTCTTCAGGAGAACGGGAATACAAGGAAAGCAGTCAGGAAAAAGTTGTATGGAAGTGACTCTGAAAATACTTCAGCAATGACATCTGAGCCCCTCAGCAACAGCAAGGGCAGGCACAGGAAAACCCCCCGCAGGAGTGCAGCTGTGGCTGCCAACAAGCTGAGGCTGATGAGTGATGTGGAGGAGGAGGTGTCGAGCTCGGAGAGCGTCGGGATCTGCAGGAACAGGAAGCTGCCGCACCGCAACGCCTCGGCTGCTGCCAGGAGAATGCTGCTGGAGGGATCCGAGGATGAGCCAGGCCTCAAGTCTGAGAGTGACAAAGAAATAGAAGAGCAGCTCACCAAAAGGAAAACTCTTTCTCAGACTGGCTGCTCTGCTCCACGAAGGAAATTTGTCAGTGATTCTGAGAATGGGAGCTCGGATTCTGAGCCCAACACGCAGAGCAAGCAGAACAGCTGGCACAGCAATGGATACAAACAGCTCCGGGGCTCTGTCTGCTCTGTGTCTCCCAAAGTGAAAAGTCCCACCTTAGACTTTTCAGAGGAGGACTCCAAAAGCCATAATTCTGAGGATGGGAGCAGCCAAAAGGTTTCTGACCAGTCAATACCTGCACATCACAAGCCTGCAGTGAGCAATTCTGAGGATGAGGTGGACTCTGAGTCGGACAGGTGGAATGGCAGGAAAGCCTCTGGGCTGCAGCTGTCCCCTCCTTTAAAAAAAGCAAAAGTCTTGAGTGATTTAGAGGACACAGCAGAATCTGAAGCAGAAGCCAGAGAGGAGGAGGAGAGCTGTGTGTGGGACAGTTTGGTGCCCACTAGGATTGTGAGGAGTTCCAAATCTGGAGCTGCCTCCAGCTTCCATCACTCTTCTGATTCGGACTCGGAGAGTGATTCCAATAACAGCAATTACTGTGAAACTTCTGCAAAAGCAAAGATGAGGAAGAGGAAAGGAAAAACAAAAATTGTTAGAAGAGGTAAAATTTTTAAAAATTAATTTATCTATTTCTTAATACTGAGTAGATGACAGAGAAAATCTCCAAGAGATTAGTGTTCTCTCTCTTTGTCCAGTTCTTTGTTTTGAGGATTTTGGTAACCAAAACCCTCTGGTTTGCAGTTCTGTTACCTTGCCTTAATTTGCTGTTGATATTTTCTGTGCTACAGCAGATTTACAACTGTTATTTTCAGTTTGAAGTAACTTTATTAATAGTTTTTCAAAATGAATTTAATGGAAAAGTGTTTAAATTATTCTCACTTGCACGGTGTGCATCAGAACCTGAAACTTGATTTGACTTTGAGATTTTATTCTGTCAATGATGTGTAGAGTCCTTAACAAGACAGGCACTTGGCAGAAGTAAGATTTATTTTCCACTTTTTTCAAAAGCTTAAATTCTTTTATTTATGGGTTTTATTCTGTAATTTTATATGTCACTCAGATCTTTGTGCGTACTGGTTGATCATGATTTAGAGAGTTGGTTTAGTTTGGGGTTTTTTTTAAGCTTATGAGAATGTTGCTGATGTTTATTAAACCAGGTCATGTACATTGTGCCTTCAAGTAATTAGGGCATTGGTCCTGATTTGGAATTTGAAAGACTTTTCAGAGATTGGTGTCTGGTGTAATCCTTCCCAACCTGTCAATGTGCTGTAAGAATTTTAAGAAAATTTTTGTCTATTAAGATGACTCTGTCTTGATAGTTTTCCACAAGGAATATTTACTTATTTTGTCCCAAGATTTTATATTTAATACATATGTAGGGGCATACTTGGAGAGTTTCTATTTTTCAAATAAATATGTATTTTATATGTAGATAACTGTAACTATATATGTGTATGTACACTCTGCTCAACTAGCCAGCTAAACAATTTATGTGGAAACTTTGGTTATTTTTAAATATATATAATATAAATAACATATAATCCATTTTTATATGTAAAACAGTCTGTATAAAGTTCTGTAATGTATATTATGTTATATACAATATATATTGTAGGTATATAGTGTTTAGCATGGGATTTTATAGATCAGAAAAGACTGAAAGCAGTTTTCAGACAAATTGTGCCAGTACCTTGTGGGCTGTAGTGCCCTCTGCAGCTGAGCTGGTTGGAGCTGAGACTGGATTTTTCCTGCCCAGTATTCCAGGTTTAGAGTTTGGGTTTTGGGTGCCTGAACTCCAGGACACCATAAAGAACCAGACTTTCACATCTTTGTGTCTTTTAAAAGCTCTTCAGTTTCTGGGGGTGCTTGGTTTAATGTTCCCTCTTTCTGCCTGTGCCACCTGGTTGTAGTTTGCAGCTTTTAATTCTGGGTATTCAGTGGGGAATTTCAGTACATTTTATTATAGATCTGTTCCAAATTTAAGGTATTGTGTACAAAGTATAATTTTAATATTCTGGCAGTGTTGCAGAAAGACTGGACTTCTTTATTCTTTAGCCCTGTCTTCCAGCTACTTAATAATATTGGAGGACAGTGTATAATGTAAGATCTAATTGTTCTTCTTTTTAGTCTGTGAATTAATTCACTTTTAGACATCATTTTGCAGTGTGCAGCAGAAATGTGTTGTGCTTTGGCCATAGAATCACACAATACAACTACTACAAGTAGTAATATTAATGTATCATTTCTGGAAACTCTTAACAAAGAACAGAAATAAAGTGTCCTCTGAAAACATAAAAATAGGAATATACTGGAGTATTACATAAAAGGACCTACATTTAAATAAGGACCAGATTTGGTATATGAAGATATTGCTAATATTGGTACTCAAGCTGGTCATTGGAATTTGTGTCTCATCATTTTCCCCTCTTAGTTTAGTTTTTAAAATTTGCTTCAAGAACTGTTTTTTTAATTCGTTTGTATGAAATGTTTTATTTGGAAGGGAAACACTGATCTTCATAGTATATGATTTACACATTGAATATTTGTTTTAAAACACAGCATAAGCAAATTCTATATTAATTAAAAAAACACTGAATGGAAGATTCACTCTTAGCAGCAATCTGAGTGTTAAAGTCACTAAGGAGCTGAGGGGTGTCAGTGTTCTCCACCTGAAAGCATCTAAAATTGTGAAACTTGCATCCACATGAAATATTATAATTTCTTTTTTAGGATAAAAAGGTCTAAGTTTTATTCTAGTAAGAAAAATACAACTTTTAATGATACAAGTATTAATAATATGACAGCAATTGTTTACTAAGTGAGGGAATTTGTAATTTCTGAGCTAATTAACAGGGTGATGCTAAAGAAAGCTCCTTTGAGACCATGAAAAGGTTTGAAAATGACAATGTCAAGAGTTACAAGTATCCCTGGGATACTGATGGTATTTTTAGTAAAGAATTGAGATAAATTGCACTAAACAGTTGAAATCAAAATAAAATTAAATATTTCAATAAAGATGGCAGTGTTTGGCCACAATAAACTAATAATTTCAGGAATGCAAGACATTAAAAAGAACTTTGAACTCCTTCTTTTGCAGAGCAAACAGCAGAGGAGGCCGGCCAGAACGCCAAAGTGCTGCGGAGCAGGACGTGCATCATCAACTACAAGAAACACATCAAGGTGTCCAGCGTGGGGGAGAGGAAGAACCCCCGCAGGTGTGCCACGCTGGCAGCCAGCAAGATCAAGAGCATGAGCGATGCCAAGGAGGAATTGTCCAGCTCAGAAAGCGTTTACCCAGCCAGGAAGAGCCGCAAGCAGCTCCAGGGCAGCGTGTCCTCAGCCTGTAGGAAGAAGCTGTTCGACAGCTCGGAGCTGGAGGCTTGTTCCAGGTCTGAGCACGAGAGCGAGCAGGCTGCAGGCAGGAAAAAACCTTCCTGCCCTGAGCCTTCTGTTTCTAAAAGGAAATACATTATTGAGTCTGAGAATGAAAGGACTGACTCGGAGACAGAGACTCAGAAGCAGAGTGATAACCACACACAGCCACACAAACCCCTCTGTGCTGCAGCTCTGAATCATTTTGACTACGACTCCTCGGAGGAGAATTCCACAAACCACAGGGTAGAAAATGGGGGGAACTGGGGGATTTCTCAGCGGCTTCAGCCGCACAACCATTGTACGAGTAACTCCGAAGAGGAGCTAGATTCTGACTTAGCTAAACTTGAAACTAAAAATTGCAGAGTAGCAGCAAATAAAAAACCCAGAGCTTCTTTCAAGAGATTAAAACCGGTGTGTGGCTCCAAAGAAACAACAGAATCTGAAATGGGAAGGGGGAAGGAGGAGAAAAGCTCTGTCTCTGAGGATGTGGAAGCACCTGGGACTGCAGGAAGCTCCAGAGCCACCTTCCCGTGTTTCTCCTCGGACTCTGGCACCGACAGCACCGTCTGCAGCGACGCCACGGGCACCAGGAAGCGCAAGAGGAGATGCAAAGCCAGGAGAGAAACCCTGAACCACGAGTCGCTGAAGCCCTCGCGGAGGCCGCAGCGGAGGAAACGGCGGAAAGGCAGCCAGGAGCAGGACTGGGAGGAGCCGGAGCGCGGCGAGGGCCGGCGCGCGCGGCGCCGCTCCAAGATCCGCACGCGCAACGGCGGCCGGCGCACCGTGCGCTACCACGACGGCGACGACGACGACGACAGAGCCCTCGAGGAGAACGCCTGCGAAACGTAACCTTAACACAAAAGGAAAGCCAGCCCATCCCTTGGTTTTGGGTTTTTTTTCTTCTTTTTTTTTTCCCCCCCCTTTTTTTTTTTTTTCGGTTTTTTTGTTTGTTTGTTTGTTTGTTTTTTAAATGGTAATAGCACTAGAACTCCTGATGGGTGCTGGCTCTTCTTTGTCCTACATTTCAGGGAATATATTTATATTTTTCTATGAAAAAGTTATGAATGTGATTAGATGATGACTTTCTCCTTTTTCATATTTTGACTTGCACTTGCCTGCCCATGTAGCAGCATTTAGCACAGATGCCAAAATGTGCCTCATTATAGGGGCAATTTTTTGTCTTTACTGGTATTTTATTACATATAAACAAGAGTTAAAAAATGTTGAAACACTGCAAACAGGTTAATAGCAGTATGTTGAGTATTATTGTTATGGGTGCTGCAATGAAATACTACCTAGGTCATGCAACATTCAAGAACAGATTTCAAACATCTCTAATGCTGTGTGAAATCATCTACAATAGTAACAGGCTTCTAAATAATAGTACACACTCTAAAAACCTGGGGGATGCAAGCATTGCATCCAAAGAGGAATGAAAAGGCTGAGAACTTCACAGCTTGGCTGAGTGCAGGTGTTAAATGTTCTGTACTTGCATTGCTGATAAGCAGTTACCAGTGAAGGAGTTTATTTGCCAGTTCCAGAGGTGAACAGAGGGTTCTGCTGACAGGTAGTACATCATCAATGTGACTTCTATACTGTAAACTTTAAGATTATGAAATGCAGGTGAACTCTTGGGCCTAAAGGGTTTTTGTGTGTTTTCTTTATAAAATAGAAAAACAAACAAAACACTTGTTCTGTTTTCTTTATGCGTGGAAAGCTTGAGGTGCAGGATTCCAACATTCCAGACCTTTTTTTGCTACCTTTCTGTTGTTCCTCCATATTTAAAGTGTTTGAATGTTGGATTTCCCATTGATTAAACCTTACCAGTTTCTGAGCATTGCAGTATATCTCCTGTTTTCACAATGTTTGAGATGGCTCTTCTTGACAAGAAAGAAAATTTCTCCAGGAAAATGTGTGGAAGTCCCTGGTTGAACACATATCAACAACAAAAACACACAGCAGCTCTAAATTCTTAGTTTTCCCTGGAATTGTGCTGGTGGGAGCTCCCTATGGCTGCCCCAGCCCAACACCAGGGAATCTCTGCTCCTTCCCCACCCAGGGTTCCTCCTCTGCTCTGCAGCTTCCCTTTCTCACACTTAGGAGAACTTGCTCATTCCTGATTCCACCATTGAATAGAAGATGTGGCAGAATATCAGATTGATCCTAACCTAGTTCACTTGAACTGAAATAGCAAGGTTGGGAATTGGTTTTTCAGCAGTGGGATCTGGAAGGGTTTGGAGGTAAAAAAAAATTAGTGCAGCTGCACAGATCTGGCGAATAATGACAGAACTCCTTGTACAAATGGAAATGCATCATGGAAAAGGGAGCTGGTGTCAGTGAGAGCCACTTCTCCAACACCCTCACTGACATTGTCTGCGTTTACCATCACTTTTGTTATCTCAGATACTATCTCAGCATAGAGAAAAACTCTTTGTTTTCTTCTTTAAAGCTTCCATGTGAAGTCCAAAAATAATTCAAATAATTCTTGCCCCAGGAAGTTTTATTTAGAGCATAGTCTTTAATAGGATGCAGCAGAATTCTGTAAATTCAAGATGAATGTTTATCTGGATTCTTTATTTAGTTTCTTGAAATACAAACACAGTTGTGTTTAGTGATGAAACTTGAAGGTGGCTTTGTGTTTTCTTTGAGGAGCAAACTTTGCTGTAAGGTAGTAAGTACACTATTTTTTTTCTGTTTTCCATAAACTTCATTGTTCAGCAGCTGCTTATTCTGTGTTACCTGGAGTACAACCTCCAGTTTGGGAATAACTGAATTGAACATCAGAGTTTTTATTAATTTTCAGTTTGAACAGCTGAAATTTGGCTGGTAGGTTTGTAATCCTAATCTTGGCTTAGATTTCCAAAGCTGGTTTTCTTTCAGGTGCTGTATTCTGTCACTGCACACAAAGGTTCATGGTGATCCCTGAAAGCTGGAGAAGGTTCTGGCCTCTGGAGCTGTAGATCCCAGAGGGAATCACTGCCTTAGGAATCCTAACATTTATTTTCTAAGCAAAGCATGTGCTGGTCTGTCTTTCCTAATTTGATACACATAGATAGTGGAAAGAGAAATGATTGAACTGGAAAGGTATTTTGAGTCTTTCACCCTTTAAGAGTTTATTTATTTTTAATTTATTAAAGGAGCATGCTGATTCTTACAGAACTGGGTGCCCTTTCACCTGCCTTTAAGTGAGCATTTTTAGGTTGGTCTGGCTGTACTCAGGGAAGTAAAGTAGACCTTTAAAAGTAGGATCTTTATTTAATGTGACTTTTGGGGCTTGTTTTGCTTTGTTTTAAAGCAGGACTGAATCTGTGATGGTGATCAGGCAGCATGAACAGAGGGAAACATTAAAGTGCAGGACAGAATCATAAAGGAATCAGATTCTTCCGTGTTAAAGCTTTGATGATGTACATGTGTTAGTGGACCAAAGTAAAGCTGTACATACACCTGGAATGTCACTGTGCTCTTATTTGGTTCAACCAGGGCCAGTCCTGCCCTTGGGCCACACCAACCCCCTGGAGGTGCAGGCTGGGCAGAGGGGCTGGAAAAGCCCTGGGGGTGCTGGTGCCAGGGGCTGGACACGAGCCCAGGGGTGCCCAGGTGGGCAAGAGGCCCCTGGCCCTGGGCTGGCTCAGGAATTGTGTGTGCAGCAGGAGCAGGGCAGGGATTGTCCCTCTGTGTCCAGTTGTGGCTCCTGCAGGAGAGCCCTGGAGGGGCTGGAGGTGTCCAGGGCAGGGAAGGGAGCTGGGGAAGGGGCTGGAGCCCCAGGAGGGGCTGAGGGAGCTGGAAAGGGGCTCAGCCTGGAGAAAAGGAGGCTCAGGGGGGACCTTGTGGCTCTGCACAACTCCCTGACAGGAGGGGCAGGGAGAGGGGGTCGGGCTCTGGGAACAGGGAACAGACACAGGAGAAAACAGCGCCGAGTTCAGGCAGGGGAGCTTTAAATGGGATATTTGAATTATTTTCTTCACTGAAACGATGGCTAATCCTTGGGAAAAGCTGCACAGAGAGGTTTGGAGTCACCACCTGTGCGAACGCTCCGGAGCCGTCTGGCTGCGGCCCTTGGGGCCCAAGCTCGGGATGCCGAGGGCGGTGCCGCTGGACACGGGGCTGTCGCTGGAAGGCGAGGAAGTCCCCGGCACACGAGGATGTCCCTGTCACACGGGGGTATCCCTGTCACACGAACATGTCCCCGTCCCTCCCCACCGATCCCCGTCTCTCCCGGGCCCGCTGTGCCGCTGGCGGGCGGGGCTGTCGCCGGGACACGGAGATGTCGCTGGAAGATGAGGATATGCCCGGCATACGAGGATGTCCCTGTCACACGAACATGTCCCCGTCCCTCCCCACCGATCCCCGTCTCTCCCGGGCCCGCTGTGCCGCTGGCGGGCGGGGCTGTCGCCGGGACACGGAGATGTCGCTGGAAGATGAGGATGTCCCCGGCATACGGGGATGTCCCTGTCACACGAACACGTCCCCGTCCCTCCCCGCCGAGCCCCGTCTCTCCCGGGCCCGCTGTGCCGCTGGCGGGCGGGGCCGCGCAGGCGCACTGGCGGCCATGGCGACCTTCTTCGGTGAGGTGGTGGTGGCACCGTCCCGGGCCGGCCTGGACGAGGAGGAGGAGGCGCGGGAGGAGACGCCTGAGGACCGGGAGATCCGCAGGGAGCTCGAGAAGAAAAGGTACGAGGCTCAGGCTGGACATCAGGGCGAAGTTCGTCCCCCAGAGGGTGCTGGGCACTGCCCAGGCTCCCAGGGAATGGGCACGGCCCTGAGGCTGCAGGAGCTGCCAGGGATGCCCAGGCTGGATTTTGGGGGGCTGGGCAGGGCCAGGAGTGGCTCTGGATGGTCCCTGCGGGTCCGTCCCAGCTCGCGGTGTTCCTTTCGCAGGGAGGTCGATGTCGTGTGGAGCTGGCGCTCGGGCGGCTGTGCCCAGGAGCCCTTGGTGTGCTCCAGGTTCATCGTGGCCATTGGAAGGAACGCTGCGGGTGCGTGCAGAACCAGCGGGGTTTGGGGGGTGAATCTGAGGAGGCAGGAGGTGGCAGAGGGGTGTAAATGTGCCGGGACATTCCCTGCTCCAACCCCAGTGTCCAACCTGGCCTTGGGCACTGCAGGGATCCAGGGGCAGCCACAGCTGCTCTGGGAATTCCATCCCAGCCCCTGCCCACCCTCCCAGGGCACAATTCCTGCCCAAGATCCCATCCAGCCCTGCCCTCCTTGAGCTGAGGTCGTTCCCCTTGTCCTGCCATCCCATTACCTTGTGAAAATCCCTCCCCAGCTTTCTTTAAGCCCCTCTGCTCACTGAATGTGCAGCTCCTCCAGGAGCAGAGGTTAAACCTGGAGGCAGCTGAGCTGGAGTTCCTCTGTTCACATAAAACACAGTTATTGTCACAGCTGTTCACTCCCCCTGAAAACGGATGTATTTTCAGTTGAACAGCAAAAGTGAAATATGTTTTAGTTTGGGATTTTAGTTTGAACAATCCCTCTTTTTCTTTACCTGGCTTTTGTTTGGTAAACTCTCTGAGATTGTTTATTAATTAACAAAAGTTTTGTTCTAATAGTGCTGAGAAGTCTTACTTGCATTTAAGTGACATTTAGATGACATTTACATTTTTATTTTTATTTTCCCAAAGTTAACTTTGCTAATTTGTTTGGGTTTTGTTCAGGTTTTTCCTTGAAAAATGGTAGTAGATATTTTGGATCTCTCTTCTGTAGCTTTTGACAGGAATCTGATTTATGAACATTTTTGCCACACTCTTGCCTCTGTTTTCTAGAATCAGTGTAGTAGTTCTGTTTTGCTGCTTCAGTGATTTTTTTTTTAAATCTGCTTTATCTGCTGTGTCAGAAGGTATTAGAGACTTAATGTTTTACATCCTTAATTAATACTAAAAAAGTTGAAGTTGATTGTAATGCTATCATTCCTAAGAACAAGTGATTTTTATGTTAGGGATCTGTATATGTTGAACAGCTCTTAATGTTTATAAATTGGGTAACAGTGGTGTTACTCACATTGCTGCTGTTTCTTAGATTTGGTCAATAAATCTAAGTTGATAAAAATGAGTTGTTCTTCCTTCAAATTGCAAAGGAATAATCTAATTTAGTCCAGCTGTTTATTTGTAAAACAGAGGTTTTATTCTTTATAAATTGACAGTATTTTTATGGGGTTTGCAGCTTTCCTGTCATCTTTTATCCTGGATTCTGTGTGCTGGGAAGTGGTTGGAGTTGTGAAGCTGTGGAATGAGTGGTGCAGAACATCCAGCACCACAAATGTCCTCCCCACAGACTCTTTCTGTTTGTTCTACAGACTGATATCAGATCCCACAGTAAGTGACTTGAGCATTGTTTCCTCTGTGTTTTGGCTTTCTGAAAAACAGAGCCTTCATCCACCCCCAGACAAGGCAGGACCATGGAATGATCTGAAGGGTTAATTCTCACTAAAACTGTGTGAAGTTCTGTGTGGAGCTCAGCACAAAGATGGCACAGTCTCTGGCTTCACCACATTTGTGAGCAAAAAATCCTCATTGAAACAGAGTTAAAGAAACCCAAAATAACTGAACAAATTATTGTCTGCAGCCACACCATCCTTACAGGTGATTATGAGCTGCTGTTGTGCTCTTTAAACCACTTACACAAGTTTTTACTTTTTTTTAGGTTTTATTGTGTCAGTGTAGTTGCTATGTGGCTGAGGATCAACAGTTCCAGTGGCTTGAGAAGGTAAAACTGGCAAGAAAATAAATGGAGTCATAAAATCCAAATGGTGGGGATCCTCCTCTCTGATACTTTAAACATGATAGTGTTAAGTAACTTTCCCCTGTGGTTTTCTTGTATTAAATACTCAAAAATAGATAAATTTACTCTCTGCAGGATCTGTGAAATCCCTTTGTAGAAGCTGCCAGCTGTATCTGCTGTAACCTCCCAGCTGACTGCAGTCACTTTTTTGGGCAGTTTCAGTTTTGTTGGCCCTTAACCACTGCCCAAACCTTTTCCCTGCTTTGTTTTCATTTCCCATGGCTTATTTCAGCTGCATTTCACCTCTGGGAGATTTTTTTTCCTTAAAAAAAAACTGCATCAGCAATTTGTGCAGCTGCCAAAGGATCACCAGACAAACCAGTTGTGGAGCTGCTGGTGGGTGCTGTCAGCTGCTGGATGTGTTCTGTGCCTGTGCCAAGGGGGAGCTGGAGGGGAAGGTGCCTCCCAAGCAGCAATTGTCCCATTTATTCCCAGATTTAACATTCCCAGGGCCTCACCCCAGCATCATCCAGGTACAGGAGCACTGATGGCTCAGTGAATTCCCTTCAATACCATCATTTTGATTTTAATGAAATAAAGCCAGGGATGAATGTTCCTCCTCTTGATTTTCCTGGTGGATTTGGGTCACTGTTTTGCCTGGAGGAAGTGTGACTTATTTTGTCTTGCTGTCTGTCTGCTCCCTCCCTGCCTGCCTTTAAACCTCTGCTGAGCTGATGGATGAACAGATTCTAAAGCTGTGCTTAGAGATAAGTCTGGCTTTGCTGGGGGATCATGGCTCACTTGGAAGTTTAAAAACCCTGAGACCTCAAACATTTTGCTTTTGCTGTATTCCACACGTTTTTGCACTCCATTTAAAGTGGGGTTGCAGAAGAAAGATGGCTGAGGGGTTGTTGTGTTCCCCAGTAGTTTGTGGATATGTGTGATTTCCAGTGTGGGTGTTCCTGAGCAGTAGGAGTGTGGTTGTACCAAGTATTTTTACGCTTTGTGGTTATTGGTATTTTTAATGTGCAGCAGAAACAATGTGCTCGCAATTTTTTTGCTTTTAATATGAATTGCAAACCTCTTCTTTTTGTAAATCCTGATTTATTGTGCATCTCTGTAAGGGATCACTGACAAATGAAAACACACAGGTTGAAGTTTTGCAGCCATGAATTCCACCCCAAAATATATGGGCTTCTGAATATTTCTGAATATTCTGAATATTTCAGATTGCTGTCACAGTGGTGACACAGTGATGGGAGGGCAGTTTCCCTCCTGGGACTGGTACACAGAAACAGGCAAGTTTCTGTCACAGTTTCCAAATTCTCTTGATATTTTGTGATGGCCAGAAGGTTTTGTACTTCAAAACTCTGATCTTTGAACTTGAGAAAGAAAATTTAGAGTTCTCTTTCTCAATTCAGCTTGAATAGAATTAAATAAAATCTGTACATTTAAAATAAAGACTCTTAAAACGTTGTAGGACATCTGGGGAGCACAATTTTCATTTCAAATGTTATGCAGCTCAGTGAACTGCTTGTTCTTATTTGGAATCCTTTTTCTTTCTACAATCACCATTAATTAAATCAGTAAATCTTAATATATTGACTAGAAAGTGCTGAAAACCTGAAACCTCTCAAGAAGATCACTAGACTTAGTAAATATGTCAGCTGTTATTTTGAGGTTTTTTATCTCCATCCCAGGAACAATGCCTGAGAAATTTCTACCTGAAGGCTGTGATTCAAACTGGTTTTAGTCCTGCCAGCCTGAGTTCAGGTGCCCTTTGCACTGAAATGAATCTTTGAGGTTTCTCTGCTTTAATCATGAGAAGAGAAATTTTGCTGATTTTTTCATTTCAGGTTTTTGGCTCCATGCAGAAGAAAGGCTTACAAGTAACCATCCTTTCCACGTGTCCTGTAGCTGATTATAAAACTCAGGAATCCACTCTGACACTTGTATCTCCATTCCTGAGAGCCTTGAAGACCAAAGAATTCCAGGAGCAGGTCTGCTGCCCACTGCTGGAGCAGCCCAACATTGTGAGGGACCTTCCTGCTGCTGGTACTTTGTAATTCCAATTATTTACAGGGCTGCTGGTGGAAACCCAAAATTCCCCCTGAGGAGCATCCCACTGCAATTAGAGTTTTTGCTTAATTGTAGGAACTGGCTGACAAGTCAGCTTTTTAAAAACTAATTGTTGACAGATTCACTTCTTACACATTGCCCTGGAAAATAGGTACAATTTTCCAAACCAGCCACAAATCATTTTACCTGTTATGTGTGGGACAGAAGTACTGGAAAATTCTTCAGTGTAGCCTTACAAATCATGGGTTTTTTTGGGAATTTTACTTAATAATTAAGTAAATTTTATTAAGAATTATTTTCATCTGATCATCCAAAGTGAATGCTTATAAAGTCCTTTCTGTATATCACAGGTAAGGAAGCTTGCACAGGGCTATTGATCAACCCCATGGAAAAGTTAGGTTCAGTTTTATTATATAATTTAGTAAAAACCTTAAGCTTTTCATTTTGGAATCCCTAATGGTAGCAGCAGGAGGAAAAGCTTGTCTGGCAGGACAAAAGTGGATGATTTTGTCTTGTTCACACTTCTTTTTATGTTTGGGGTTTTTTGTTTGGGTTTTTATTTGGTTTTTTTGCAGATGTTGCTATTATTTTTATTTACCAATAGCACAGTTTCCAGCTAAGGTATGTGCCAGGAAGAATAACCTACATCATTTTTGGTGGTTTATTTCCTTGTGTAGCTGAGGGATGAGGAGTGGCTGCTCCAGCAGTCAGGATCCTGAGCTGGTAGTTAAACTTCTGTGGGTTTAAAATTCTGATTTTTAAGCACAGAACTGAGATTGCTTTTCTGCTGAATTTAACAGAGATTTTCTTTTGCCCTGTGCTCAGTTCTGAGTTACTGCCAGGTGTGGCAGATCCCTGCAGTGCTGTATCAGTGTTACACTGATGTCATCCAGCTGGACACAGTTACCATTGAAGCCTTCAAGCCTCTGCTTTCTTCTCAAGTCCTGAAGAGTTTAGCCAAGGTAAAACTCCATATTTATTTTTGCCTGTCTTCATCTCTTGCAATCTGCTGTTTTTTGTTCCCCGTGAGGATTTCATCTGAAAAGGCAGAAAAATACAGATTTTAATGACAGTGCTTGTACCTGCTGTAACATCTGTGTGGCTTAGAAATAATGAATCTACAACTTCCTTCAAAACTTCATTTTGAATTATCAGGCTCTTCTGATGGTGTGGATATGTCAGGGAGGGATTTCTTGTGCTGGTGTAAGCTGTAGTTTCCTTTGGAGTTGCCTCATTTAAAACTTTTAAACTTTTTGTTGTTTTTTTTTTTTTGTTTGTTTTTTGTTTTTTTTTTTTTTTTTTTATTCATACACAGATGGCTCTTTTCTAGCTCTGTATCTGCATCTCTTCTGGCATACAGGAAAGCTTCTTAAAATACCCATTTTGACCTATAACTTCTTTTTGGAGCTAAAAGACCAAATTTCTGAAGAAATTTTTACACTAATCCAGCAGCTGTGAAATCCAGCCTGGCCTTGAACACTTGCAGGGATGGGGCAGCCACAATTTCTCTGTGCCAGGGTCTCACCACCCTCCCAGTAAATCCCATTGCTCCCATGAATTCCCACTGCAGCTCCTAAAACAAATGGTTTTACTCTTTCTGAAATGTTTTTAATTGCATTTTAGTTGAACCCAGATTTTAATGCCAAAGAGGTCTGTGTGTACTGAGGTGTTTATTTCAGTTCTAAAGTCAGTTTTCAGTACAGCTCATTCTGTTCTGCTGAGTAAGTCTGAGTAAGACATAAATTTAAACTCTGAAGGAGAACAATGACAAATACAGAGACTCTTCTCCTCATATCCAAACAAGGAGGAATGCAAAATAATAAATCCCATTTTATTACTGAACTGCAGATTCCTGTGGATAACTTCATTCAGAAGACCTGAGTTTTGCTCACAGTTAATATTTTAATAAAAGTGATGTTCAGAGTAATGAAAATGAGGCCAGAGGCCAGTGGGGCTCTTGCTTTGTTCCCAGCACTGTGGGTGATGCTGATCCTCTCTTCTTTTCCCCAGGATGCCTCTGAAAGCACCAAGATTTTGAAGAAGTTCCTGACAACCAGTGAAACTCACAATAATATCTACATCTGACAAGGACAGTTATGCTGCACTTTTGTAAACTCCAGTTTCTTCTCTAGAGGATTTTTGGAATTATTTTTTTTCCTTAAAAGTAGAATAAATTCCAGTAGATTTTTACTTTTCCACTCATTTTTGTTGCTTTTAACTTCATCACTGTAAACACTCTTCTGCATGGCTTGGAAGACTTTCTTCTGGAGTGATTTTAGGAAAAATACCTTGGATATGAAAAGCATCTCCTTTTTCTCCTCCTGAAGGAGTTGTCTTACCTGAAAGTATTCCTTTTATATGTAAAAGAAGAAATGCAGATTAGGAATTTTGTCTGTATCTAATAAGAACTCACCTTTTTTACTTTATTTTGAGACCTAAAGATTTTTCTAATATTTGATGCTTTTCAAAGATTTGTCTGTGATAGAGAAATGTACTCTCTGTCCTTTTCCATCCACAGAGAATTTTGCTGATGTTTATTTATGGCTCCACATGCCCTTTTTAATGTATGTATTGATACAAAATGCAGTAATTCAAGTATGGCAAATGCCTTTAAAACTTGCTAGTGAAAAATAACCTCTCCTGGTCAAAGGGGCTGGCAGGATCACAGGCTGCTTCAGCTGGATTTGCCAGGGTAAACTGAATTAATCCACTTTAAAACACCAACATTTGGGCAATGGTAGGAATAATAAAAGATCTCTTTGGCAGAGCATGTGATTTTTAGAGGAAAGTAAAAGGTTTTAAAGCATCTCAAAAATTCTCTGGAAGTTGGTAACAATTTCAGCAGTTTATTTAAAGTATTAACTAGGATTGAGGTGCAGTTCTGAGTATTCTGTTTAATTTAACATTTTGTTTAAGAAAATGTGTTCAAGTATTAATTTGCTCCCAGGTAATTCTGTTCTACTGGGTGTGACTTTGACTTGCACTGGATGCTCAGTGGATATTTTTGAACAATATTTTCCTTCACAGAACTGTCTGAAACTGATTTAAATATCAGTTCAGGTGATGACAGATGAGCAGATCTTGCCTGAAGTGCTGCTGGATTTTTGAACTGGATTTGGGAACCAATCTTGAAACTCTGTTGGGTTTTTTCCCCCATTTCTGTCCATCCTTTTAATTAAAAAATTGTTTTTGTGTGTGATCTGAGCAGAGGATTCTGTTGTTTTGAAAGTTGGCTGCACCATTTTCTTACTTTTACGTGTTTGGCTCATAATAAATAAAGCAGATAACAAGAAATATCTTTAATAGTAAATTATGCAGACCCTTAGAGGAAGTGTGAGTGTACTTCTGGTATTGGTGTGATCACCCAGGCAGTTTGCAATGTTTCAAAACATTTCCTATATTATATTTAATTCAGTTTTTACTACCTGGCTTTATGCTGAGGTGTGAGAATGCTCCTAAACATCTTAAATAAAAGTGGCAAACAAAACCCTGGCAGCTTGGGAAATGAAATCAGACTGAAACCTGGTGTTTTGGCAGAATTCTTTGATAGAATAGAATTCTTCTGTTCTTGTTTGAAAGCAAGAAATGTTTAGGTAGTGGGAAAGTACTGTAGGGCAGTGAAAGAAAAGATTTTACTTAAAAATTCTGCCTTTTCCCATAATTGGATGTAGGAAGCAGCTCATATTCACCCCTAAATATTCTGGAAGCCTCAGAACTAATGATGAACTGTGCTTCTCATAAGATGTGAGTGTTGACTGAAGATTTTTTCCATATTTGAATGTTGCTGCCTCTTTTATTTTCCCTTCTGAGCTCTCCAGTATCTACCAAGAGCCTGCAGTGAGGCTTTCTTGTTTCCTAACAGCTGCTGGGTGTAATCCTGGTGGGAGTTCACAAACTCCAGACTTGTCAAATGTGGCAGATGGCTTCAGAGCTTTGGGGGAAGAAGTTTGAAATGAGATTGTGTAAGACTTGGTTTCCTGAGGTATTTGCTAAATGCAAATTGTGAAACCAGAGTGAACTGTGAGACTGGAAGAGGTTGGGGTTTTTTCCCCTCTTCTTTTTAAAGTCATTTAAGCCACTTTTTACCTTTTTTTAGGGAACACTGATCTGTCTTCTGCTGAATGTCTTCCACACCAAGGGCTCTTCTCAAGTCCACTCTGCTTTGTCATGCTGCAGAGTTTATTTGGTAGGCAGAGGTGTTTTCCCATTCCTGAAGATGATGTGCCTGACCCCAGAGTCCTGGATTTGAGGTGCATTTTATGGAGGCTCCTTTGCTTTTGCCTTGGAACCTGTTGGAGTCTCTGCAATGCAGGCCACAGGTGTGAGAGCAGGGCTGTACAGAGGTGATGTCCAGGCCAGGTTTGGGCTGGAAGGGACCTTAAAAATCATCTCATCCCTACCCCTGCCATGGCAGGGACACCTCCCACTGTCCCAGGCTGCTCCAAGCCCCAATGTCCAACCTGGAGCTGAACATTCCAGGCATCCAGGGGCAGCCACAGCTGCTCTGGCAATTCCAGCCCAGCCCTGCCCACCCTCCCAGGGAACAATTCCTAATTCCCAATATCCCATCAAATCCTACTTTGAAGCCATTCCCTGTGTCCTGTCCCCCTCCATTCCCTGTGTCCTGTCCCTCCATTCCCTGTGTCCTGTCCCTCCAGCCCTTGGGAATTGTCTCTCTCCCTGTTTCCTGCAGCTCCTTCAGGCCCTGCAAGGCCACCCTGAGCTCAGCCCAAAGCTTCTCCTGTGCAGGTGAACAATCCCAGCTGTGCCAGCCTTTCCTCCCAGCAGAGCTGCTCCATCCCTCTGCTCATCCTGCTGCCTCCTCTGGGCTCTCTGCAGCAGCTCCAGCTCTGAGCTGGGCTGGGAATTCCAGAGCTGGATGCAGGATCCAGGTGGGCTCACACCTGAGCAGGGCACAGGGGAACAATCCCAGTCCCTTTCCTGCTGCCCACCCTGCTATGGATGCAGACAGGATTCACATCATTCCCATTCCTGGGAAAGGTCTCATTTCTGAGGCCAGAAATGCACTGGTCTCAGATCCAGGAAACAATTTCATTTTTCTTAGATTCCATGCTCACATTGGCTCTACCCTGCACAGAGATTTGTTGCCAAAGCTGCAGAGAAAGAACATCATTTCTGACATGTAATTCTACAATTTCTATGCCAAGAAACTGAAAAAGGCAAGCATTTTGTTCCACCTCATTCTTTGGGGTTTTTTTTTAACATTCTGGTTTGTGTCTAAAACACTGACAGACCTAAATGAGCTAAAAAAAAAATGAAAATAAAACAGATTAATGATTTTAATTTTTGTGGTGCCATCAGATCTGCACTTTTTTTCTTCTTTAAATATTTGGGACTGAAAGTTTTGACAGCTGGTGCACATAGCAGCAACCAGCACCTACAGGCACCTCCTCAAGCCAAGTGAGATCACAGCTCTGAGGTCAGGCTTTTTACTTTAGAAAAACCACTGAGATCCTGTGGAGAGATCTCCCAGAATAGCTGATGAACAGAGGTACTTGAGAATTCCATGCAGTAAATACTGTGGGAAACCATTAATTCATGGATAAAAATGCAAAGCATTCATTTCACTTTGGTATCAAGGCATCCTGAGGTGAGGGAAGGCCACAGACCCCAAACTGTGTGTTTTGAAGAAGGTTAAAATCAAGTTTTTCCTTTTAAACAATTGTATAACCAAATGTTCAAAAGTTCTTTGAATGGGAAATTTGGGCTATTGCTTTAAAGTAAGAAATGTTTCATGAGAATAGTGATGCATCTTCAAAGGACAAATAACATAAAACATTTATTGAGAAGACCACAGGTTCTTCCCCTGTGTTTGAATGAGAGAATTCCAATGTGCTTTCATACACTGAAAACTCCATATTTAATGTTCAGCATTGATATTTTAATTCTTTTAGGTTTGACTCGGATCCCTTTTCAGGAAATAAAAGCAGCCTTTTTTCTGTCACTTCCAGAGACTTTAAAACTGCTTCATGGGGAATTAACAAAAGGGGAGATGAAAAATAATATTAATAGAGTCACAATCACTGAAGGCAGCAGCTGGATTACTGAACAGATAATGTATCATTTAATGTATAGAAAAAAACCCAAAGGAAGCCTGTGGGAGGAAAGGTTGGATGAGAACAGAGGCAGCCACTATGGAAAGGTGAGAGCCCAGCAGAGAAAACCTCAGCATCCATCATCCTATAAAATTAGGGTTTGAAAGGGTTGGGGTGGAGCCAAAGCAGGTTGTGAGGTGGGTTTGCTGTTCCCTTTGTGCTGCCCTACTGAACTCGCTTCCAAAGTGAGATTATAAAGAGATTTTTGTGCAGAATAAACACAGTGAGAAGTACAAAATGCTCTGCCTGGCTGTTTCCACCCTTTAACCCTGGAGGGCACTTGCAAGAAGCCCTGTGGATGCTGTCAGGAACAAGCCAGTCTTTTGTTCATTCCTTAGAAAGTGCTGGTGCAGAGCTGTTGAGCCTGAATCTGGAATTCAGACAGTATCATGTAGCTCCATCAGGTTGCTGTGGGTTTTTCCCAAGTGGCAGGAAATAATTTGGGATAACCTGGTAGTGCCATGTGTGAGGAAATGCTCTGCAGCAGTGGATTCAGCACCTGCCCTGACAGTTTCCACTTTTTCATGTTCTTCCACTTCCCTGTCAGAGTGTGTGTGTAGAGGAATATTTACTTTAAACAACTATTCAAATCTACTAGGCAAAAAAAAGAGTCAGTGGGGGTTTTATAAATAACCTTATTCTCAGGTGTTGTGGGAGGCACATTTCCTGTCTTTATGGACAGGAACTTCACCTTCTGCAAGACTCTCTAAAAGTAGAGATCTTTTGATTTAAACCCAAATAAGAACCCCCAAAGTCCCCAGGTGACACACTGCCTGGTAAGGTAAGGAATTCTGGGTGGTGCAGGTTTGTCTGAGCATAAAATTCAGTGAAGATTTTGTTGGTTCTAGCAATTCTTTCAAAAGTTTCTTCACAGAAAGTTTGTTAAATATTGGCAGGGGCTGCCCAGGGAGGTTTGCCGTGCCCATCCCTGCAGGTGTCACCTGCATGTGGCACTCAGAGCTCTGGGCTGGGGACAAGGTGGGCATGGGCACAGCTGGGACTGCCTGGGCTGGGAGGGCTTTTCCAACTTAAATCATTCTGTGAATGCTCTGCTTTGTGTCCTACTGGACAATAATCTGATTATTTGCTTTCCTGAGCATCCCAGTATGGAGCAAACTGAGGTCGTGTACTCAAAGCTGCATGTTGGTTTGCCCTGTGGTGCCCATTTGTGGCTATGAGGCTTTCTAAGGTTCATAAAAATTTTAGTTTTTCACTGATTTTTTCAGTTTAATAATCATCTGAGAAAAATCTGGGCAAAAATATTTCCTCAAGCCAAGGCTGGAGATCAAACTGAGTATCAGATCAGTTTTGAGATGGTTTTTGACACTATTCTAGTTCAGCCTCAGCTGTCTTTGATGTTATTTGAATGAAAGCAGTAAATCTTGTACTTCATAGAATCCCAGAATGGTTTGGGTTGGGAGGAACCTTAAAGCTCATCCAGTGCCATGGCAAGGACACCTCCCACTGTCCCAGGCTGCTCCAGCCCCAATGTCCAACCTGGAACTGAACATTCCAGGGATCCAGGGGCAGCCACAGCTGCTCTGGCAATTCCATCCCAGCCCCTGCCAGGGAACAATTCCTAATTCCCAATATACCATCTAAATCTATATTTTTTCAGTGTGAAGCCATTCCCTGTGTCCTGTCCCTCCATTCCCTGTGTCCTGTCCCTCCAGCCCTTGGGAATTGTCTCTCTCCCTGTTTCCTGCAGCTCCTTCAGGCCCTGCAAGGCCACCCTGAGCTCAGCCCAAAGCTTCTCCTGTGCAGGTGAACAATCCCAGCTGTGCCAGCCTTTCCTCCCAGCAGAGCTGCTCCATCCCTCTGCTCATCCTGCTGCCTCCTCAGAGCCAAGGAGCTCAGCTGGAGCTGTAGGTGCTTCTTGAGGTAGTGGCATCCCCTCTACTCCATGGGAAGAGGGAATTGCTACACGACCACCTTCTCCCTTGCTGCAATACAGCAAGTGCTTCCCTTAAATACGAGTTTCTGCACTAAACCCCACTCCCTGTGGTCTCCAGAGCAGCCCAGCAGAACCACAGGCTGCAGAAGTTCTTGAGGGGAATGTTGGATTTGTCTTTACAAACGAGCTGTGGGTCTGCTGGTACATAAGACCAGCCCTGAGAGATAAAAGAAATAATGGGATGGATTCCACTGATTGATGAATAGAAAAAGATCTTTGCCTTTACAAACCAACTGTAGGTTTGCTGGTAAATGAAATTGGATATTGGAAGATGAAATAAGCAACGGGAAAAACATTAATTCTCTAAGAATTAAAAATTAAAAGGGAGGGTTATACATTAGAGGGGAATTTCAGGTATCAGCTGTTCTGGGAAGTCTGTGCCTCTCAAGTACCTCAGCCCATGGGGAAAGAGAGGGAAATGTGGCTGGGAAATTGGGATAAAAGGAGGCTGTGTCCTCCAAAACTTTGAGAGACCCCAGGGGAATGCCCCACGGCCTCTCCCTTTATTCCAATAAAGCAGAAAGGACACCTCTGTCTCCTTTTTGGACATGAACCTCTGGTGTTTGTGGATTAACTTTCCTGACATTCCCATGCTGGTTCCTGTGCTGGTGTGAATCCATGTCCTTCCCTCCAGCTGGGACCCAAATTCCCAGAGCTCTGCACCCCTGAGAAGAGGCTCCCCTGCATTCCTGACAAAGCACCTCAAAACAGGAACAAACACTGAGTGCTACCAGCAAAGAGCAAGCAGGGCTTTTTAATATCACATTTATTCATTTTCCCTCGTTTAAATTTCACTTTTTGCACAAAGACCCAGCACCAGCTGCTGTGCCCTCACTGCACTGCAGTGTGAGCTCTGAGCCAGATGTTAAAATCCAGCTCGCTTGGAGGAGGTCTTGACTTAATCAGCGTGGGGTAGAGAAAGTAATGCTGAAATGCTGATAGAAAAGGTCACTTGTCTGAGAGGAGAGCAGCTGGAAATCCCTGGCTTTTCCATCCCCTGCACCCCGGGGTGCCTGGCCACAACTGTGATGCCACAGAGCCAGGCTGTAATGTTTGGGAAGTGGCTTTGATTTTTTGAGACTTGCAGGGAGCCAGCCTGGTGCTTTCTGCTGTTGACATGTGGCTTCCAGACCCTCAAACCCAATGCAAGTTATGAAAATGAGTAAGTGTTGGATTTAAACCATATTTTAATAATTTGGCCACCTGTACAATATCCTAATAACCTTAGGAGAACTTGAGATCCTCTGTAAAATTATTCATAGCAGATGTTAAATCTTTGGTGTACTCTACACATTTACACACTGGGGGACAGACACTAAACATTGCCCTTACAAAAATAACCTGAAACATATTTATTTCAAAGAATTAGAGTGGGTCATAGGAGGAAGTAGATGCAGGAAGCTCCATCCATTGTTGTGGTTTGTTTTAAAGGTGTGCTCCAAGTGAGAGGATTAAAAGAAGTTTTGGTCTTTACTACAGTTGGACAAAATTATTTGAGTGTTTAAAAGATAAAAAGCCTTTTATTATATACATTTTGTTCCAGTAAGTTTCTCAGCTGTTATTTTTCTGGCCCAGCTTTCTTCTTTTTTTTTTTTTTTTTTTTTAGTACACTGTAACTCTCCAGCTTTAAAGATGTCATTACAGGGCACTAAATCCTAAGTGCCAACCCTGTTCTCTAATGATTGAAAAACTACTCTTTTGGTCAGAACTTGAGAGCCAGAAATGCAAAACCTGCTGGAAAGAGGCAAAAGTCCTCCTCTGATGTGACAGAGCAACAAATCTCTTTCAGTAGCCAAGTGAATTAGCTTTTAATGAGCTTTTAAAGATGAAAACACTGCTGGCAAGTAAATGCATATATATATATATATATATATATATATATATATATATATATATACACATATATTTGTTTATATATAAATATAGTCTCCATTGCTGTAGGTAGCTCCAAGTGTATGTAGCTGTAAGTTGAATTCAGAATCAATTTTTAAAAACTGAGTATGTTTTAGGGTGTTTTTAGTTGCCTCCTGGGGTTTTTATTTACCCTGTAACTATGAGGGCTGGGTTTTCTTTGTGATGAAAAGTTCTGGCAAAGTCACAGAATCACAGTCACAGAATGGTTTGGGTTGGAAGGGATTTTAAAGATCATCCCATCCCACCCCTGCCATGGCAGGGACACCTCCTACTGTCCCAGGCTGCTCCAGCCCCAGTGTCCAACCTGGAACTGAACATTCCAGGGATCCAGGGGCAGCCACAGCTGCCAGGGACTCATTGCCCTCCCAGGGAAGAATCTCTTCCTAAAGTCACCAAATTTTCAAGAAACCACTGCTTGTAGGGCTTTCAATTTTATTTCTCCAAAGACAATTTGGTCATGACTTTTGGACATCCTGGTTCTGACTGTGTTTTCTCACCTGCCTCAGCTGAAGGAATTGGATTTGATGATCATAGTGGTTCCCTTCCAACTCTGAATATTCTGTGGTTCTGTGAACTCAGCCAGAAGTGGGAACTGAAAAGGCATGTAGAGCTACCCAGGCTACCCAGAGCTGTGTTTTCCTTAAAGAACAGATTGGAATATTTTAGACACTGTGGACTAATGAAAACAGGGACTTTTGCTACATTTTCTGAGCACAAAACAGGAGCATCACTCAGGGAGCCCCTGCCTTTTTAGGGGTTGCCATTGAGAAATTGGCTTAGGGAGTGAAAAGTCTGAGTTCCTCTGCTGCTGGAGCTCGTAAAGATACACCTGGTTGGCTTTTCCAGCTGCAGGTGTAGTGTCAGCCTGGATGTGACCTCTCTTTCTGCAGGAGAACTGATCATGGGTGTAACACAGGGAAAAAAAAATGTCTTCAGCTGGAGACAGGGATGGGGCAAATTTCCCTCTTTTATCATAAATCAATACAAAACTTTGGTGATGATTAGAATAAAACTGCATCATTCTGCAGCTTTGTGGTGCATGAGGTGATGTTGAAATTAGTGATACCCACTGCTTCATCCTGAAATAAGCTAAAACACATCCCAATGGCTTTTTATTTTTGTTTCAAATTATGGTTGTATTTATATGGACTTACATAACCACCCAGAGATTTTTGACATGGAAAAATTTATTCACTGAGTTGCTAAGATCGTATCAAGAGGCCTTTGGACACTGACAGCTTCTGATACTTTGGTGAGATAGGTGTTTTCTTTCATTTGAAGGCTGGTTAATTTAGCCAGGCAGAGCATCACAAGCAATGACTGAGGTGTCTATTTTGATTTCCTGGCTACATAGCTCAGCATTAAAGTTGTTTCTTAGGACTTGGCATTAAAGATTCCTGAAGAAGAAAAGGCTTTGGGAACACCCAATTTTGGCCTTCAAGTACCTGAAGATGACAGGAACAATAGAGAGTGACTTTTACAGGAGCCTGGAGTGACAGGACAAGGGGGAATGGCTTCAAATTGACAGAGGGCAGGATTGAATTAAATGTTAGGAAGGAATTTATCCCTGGGAGGGTGGGCAGGCCCTGGCACAGGGTGCCCAGAGCAGCTGTGGCTGCCCCTGGATCCCTGGCAGTGCCCAAGGCCAGGCTGGACACTGGGGCTGGAGCAGCCTGGGACAGTGGGAGGTGTCCCTGCCATGGCAGAGGATGGGAATAGATGATCTTTAAAATCCTTTCCAGCCCAAACCATTCCATGACTCCTGGACCATCCCCTGCCCCAAGAGCCCCTTGGCTTCTGCAGCATCCAGGAGTGACTCCATCTCTGATGGGTGTGTGGCTCTTTGAGCTTCTCTGCCCATTTTTCACATCTCTTCTACTCTGTTTTCCCTTAAATATTCTGGATTTGGTGCTCAAACCCTCCAAGCAGGGCACTCACAGGCTCTTGTGTCCAGACAATCCTGGACCCAAAAGGACAGGACATGAAATTATCCAAGAGTCAGCTCTGGGTTGGGAGTTGTTTTTAGGAACTTTGTATTTCTGGGAGCCCCAGGAGTAGCAGCAGGAAGGACATGGGGTAGGAACACCCTGGACTTTTCCAGGGAGACTGACCCAAGTCTCAGCTTGGGGCTGCTCAAAGCTGCCATTAAATATATTCCTGCCCCAAGAGGGTTTCCCTCAGAGTCTCTGTAAACACTGCTGAGCTCTGTGGGCTTTGGAACAACCCCCACCCCGTGCATAAACCAAGCATGGGTTTAATAAACACAAAATCACAGCTTTGGTCTCATGGTGGCTGAGGACATGCAGTGAATTTGTGGAACTGCAACAAACCAGTGAAACATTTCCTGCACTGTCACTGACAAATGGGAAAGCTGTAAATCCTGAGCACTTCATGTGGAAAAGCTGATGCCTTTTCCACAGACAAGGGCTTAAAAACCTCCATTCCCTGTATCTTTCAAATCATAAAATCAAGAATGAAAAGTTAGTGGCTCCTGAGCTGAGAAAACAGACTGTAGCAGCATAACTTTGTTTAGTCATGGGCTCTGAGTCTGTGGATGCTGCTTTTCCACAAAATGCTCCTGTCCTGGAAGCATTTCAGCAGCTAATGAGCAGTGGGGAACGTGGCTGTGGTCACTGTCAGGTTGCTGGATGGACTGTGCTTTGACATGGTCAATTATTTCCTTCTTTTTCTGCCCTCAGAGTTAAAACAGTGTGGATAGTTCTTATTTTCCCCTTCACTGACTGAAGCAAAGCAGCCTCAGAAAAATGGCTATTCTGGGTCTGGGAAAACATGACCAAAAAATCTCAACAAAATAAAAAGGAAAAATGGAACTTTAAGGGTTTGTGTTGGGTTTTGTTTTTTTTTTAATTGACTTACATATTTAATTTGTATTCAGACAAAGAGTTAGTTTTCAAAATTGGTTGGATTTGGTTGTTGTTTTTTTTTAAAATTTAGTTTTTTAAATCCAAGCAAACCTGTCCTTATTTTTTTTGTACACCATCATCAAAACACTGCTGTTTGAAAAATAAGAAAAATGTGTGAGAACTTCTGGTCTAAAACATCCAAAAAGTGAGGGAAGAAGGTTGATATCTCCTCGTTCTTCCATCAAGATGCTGGATAAATTTGTGCTAAATCCAGGAATTCAGGGAATTCTGTTGGCTTCATTCCTGTACTGTTATGTGCCACAGCCTCACCTGGGCAGGGCTGAACCACCTGGGTGGGGCTGGGTGGGCGGAGCTCTGAGGGGTGTGGCACTGGGGGGTTTGTTTTCCCTTCTCCAGGGTTTTCTAGTCCCTGAGATCCACAGGATCAGCTGAGCTGGGACAGCTCTGCCCATATGGCACCGATGACAACGATGACCATCGCTTTCCTGTCCCCAGGGGTGTTTTCCCTCCCCACCTCCCACGTCATCCCAACCCCTCTGGAATGTTCTCTGTGGCAGCCATTTATCAGCAATTTGCTGTTGTGGTTGGCAGGGGTTTCACAGGGCTCTGCTTTGCCCTCCACCACGATAACACCACTTGTGCTGCACTCCCAGACCCATCCCATCCCATCCCATCCCATTATCCCATCCCATCCCATCCCATCCCATCCCATCCCATCCCATCCCATCCCATCCCATCCCATCCCATTATCCCATCCCATCCCACTTATCCCACCCCATCCCATCCCATCCCATCCCATCCCATCCCATCCCATCCCATCCCACCCCATCCCATTATCCCATCCCATCCCACTTATCCCACCCCATCCCATCCCATCCCATCCCATCCCATCCCATCCCATCCCATCCCATCCCCCATCCCATCCCATCCCATCCCATCCCATCCCATCCCATCCCATCCCATCCCATTATCCCATCCCATCCCACTTATCCCACCCCATCCCATCCCATCCCATCCCATCCCATCCCATCCCATCCCATCCCATCCCATCCCATCCCATCCCATCCCATCCCATCCCATTATCCCATCCCATCCCCCATCCCATCCCATCCCATCCCATCCCATCCCATCCCATCCCATCCCATCCCATCCCATCCCATCCCATTATCCCACCCCATCCCATCCCATCCCATCCCATCCCATCCCATCCCATCCCATCCCATCCCATCCCATCCCATCCCATTATCCCATCCCATTATCCCATCCCATTATCCCATCCCATCCCATCTCATTATCCCATCCCATCCCATCTACCCCACCCCATTATCCCATTATCCCATCCCATTATCCCATCCCATCCTATCCCATTATCCCATCCCATCCCATCTCATCCCATCCCATTATCCCATCCCATCCCACTTATCCCACCCCATTATCCCATCCCATCCCATCCCATCCCATCCCATCCCATCCCATCCCATCCCATCCCATCCCATTATCCCATCCCATTATCCCATCCCATTATTCCATCCCATCCCATTATCCCACCCCACTGATCCCATCCCACTGATCCCATCCCTCCCCACTCATCCCATCCCATTATCCCATCCCATCCCATCCCATCCCACCCCACCATCTGGTTTCCATATGGGAACATGCTGCTCTCGTTAGCCACCTTGGGAGCCGCCTGGCAGCCAGGTCCCTGCTCAGAAACAAATAAATTGTCTGGTGTCTACTGGATTTCCTTTCAGGCCGCACTCCCCACTTTAAACTTGGCAGCGTTTCAGAGCAATCACAATCCAATCAGCGGCCGTGCTAACTCCATCTGTTTTATTTCCAGCAGGGCAGAGGGAGCTGGGGCTGTTTTGGGAGTGACACACCACAGCCTGTGTGCACATTTCCCTCTGCCTGGTACCCTGAGCCCTGCTCGGGTTTCCTGCAGAAAATCTGGCTGTGGATCCAATTATCTTTCCTGGAAAGTGGAGCAGCTCTAATGGAGAGTGAAGCGAATGTAAACTGCAATTAGTTTGATGTGTTGGAAATTCACTGAGTCCTACAGGGCTGAGCCTCAAGATATGAGCAAACCTGACAGGTTGATTTTCTATAAATGGTGTTTGGGACGTGGTGGTTACCCTGTCACGGGGCTGCTGGCATGCTCTGCCCACCAGCCAGGCTCCTTCTGCCTCTGAGAATGCTGCAGCCTGAATGTAAAACACGAGCCAGGAGTGATGTGTGTGAGGGAGCTGCTCCAGCAGAGCTGCCTGCCATCCTCTGGGATCAGGTTTCTCCCCATGCCTTTCACAGAATCACAGAACCACAGAATGTGTTGGGTTGGAAAGAACCTTAAAGATCTTCTCATTCCACCCCCTGCTCTAGGCAAGGAACTTTCCAGGATCCCAGGCTGCTCAGAGCTCCATCCAACCTGGCCTCCAGCACCTCCAGGGATGGATACAGCAGCCCCTTGGAGCTGGGGCTATTTATTTTGCCCCAATCTGGGCTAACAGTTGGCAGAGTGTGTTGGGTTGATGTGGCCAGCAATGTGAATTCTGTCCCCATCTGTCCCAGCCGGGTGGGGCAGTGCCCCTGATCTCCTGGCACACATTATCTGCTCATGGGCAGCTTTAAACCAGCTGGGGCAATCATCTTTGTCTTTGCCACAGCCCATCCTCCCTCCAGGAGAGATCTCCTGTTCATGGCCAGTGAGTCCCAGGGCATGGCTGATAAAATTCCATCATCCCATGGGAGATGCTCCAGCCAGGGCAGGAGCCAAGCCTTTCCTACCCAGAGAAAAACTGACATTTTGGACACCAAGGCACCTTCTTTCCACTGCATTCCAGAGGAAAGCCAGACCTTTCCACATCATCCCTGCACCTTCAGAGGAAACTGCACCTTCTCCAGGAGCACTGCTCCAGCTGAGCCACATCTGCCACTGCAGGAGGATGCAGCCACCATGGAATGGGACTGTGCCAACACCCTGACTGACTGACGGGTGTCAGCTTGGATTCTGACTCTGGCAGGGTTTGGGCTTGTTCTTTGTAATCCTGCATTTCTATTTTAATGTTCCTAGTAAAGAACTGTTATTCCTAATTCCCATCTCTTTGCCTGAGAGTCCCTTAATTTCAAAATTATAATAATTTGGAGGGAGGGGGTTTACATTTTCCATTTCAAAGAGAAGCTTTTGCCTTTATTGGCAGACACCTGTCCTTCAAACCAGGACAGCAGGTGACAACTGCAGTGCCTGAGGTGTCTGGGCAGGATTGTCACGTTCATGGCAGCTCCTCTTTCTAGAGATGGCTTTGGTCCTACACAAGGCTCCTGGCCCTGCAAGGAGGGATGCAGAGCTGAGGAAATTCATTGGTGAAAAGCTGGCAGGAGGTGGAAGGCAGTGTTGGGACCTGTGCTTGAATCTCTGGAGCACAGAGACCCAGAACCACCTCTCAGAGGAAATTATTCCTGTTGGGAGAAGCACTCGTGTCATGGGAGAAAAGGTTGAGCGAAAGTAAGGCAAAATCACCTTGCACTCAGGAAAACCAGTCCTGATCCCAAAGGGATCCCAGCTCTCACTTAGGGGAGGGGAGGGAGGAGAAGGAACCAAAACTCATGAGAGAGGAGGTTTGGGTTGGTAGCAACTCAAGCATGTGTTTTTTCCTGAGCCAGCCATGCAAGTGAAGAGTTACAAACCAATTTCACAGAGGTTGAAAAGCACAGCAGCCTCATCTCCCAGCCTGTGATCCTGTTGTGCTGCTCCATTTCCCTCTGGCTTCGTGTTGAGAACAGAACAAACAAAGGCCTCCATTCTCAGGTTTTTAGTGAGGTTGTAGCCCATTCCAGGAGCATTCCATGGTGGGGAGAGCTCTCTGCCAAAGTGCAGGAAGCACCAGCAGAGCTGCTGAAGGTTAATCCAATATTTAATGTTCAGTGGGCTGCCAGGAGTTATAAAACCCTTCATATGGTTTGATGGCTGTGTACAGCTTTCCATGGTTACTCAACATCCCTTTGGAGGGTGATGGATTTGAAAGCACCACTGGGATGTCTTAGGGAACTCTGTGAGGTCCTAGGACAGGCAATAAACTGGGATTTGTCACTGTCAGGGAGCTGGCTTGAAGGATGCTTTGAAAAAAAGCACAGAACAAAGCCAGACTCCTGGGCACCAAAGCAATGCCACGTGTCAGGAAAAGCCAACAAGTATGGGAAGCCTGGGAGGTGATGCCAGCATGGGGCAAATGTGCAGATCAGTGCTGGGTAAGTGAGCAGGAATATTCCAGTGAACAGAGAGTAGGACCCTTCTGCTGTGGAGTCGATGCAAAATTCAGCCAAGCCTGGGGGAAGAACCACACCAGCAAAAACTCCAGATCTCCAAACTCCTGCTCCCCTTCCCTGGTGCCTCTGGAAGGGAAATTTGGTGCTGCACACATGGATTTCCTGGTGGGAGATGGGAGATGGACAGGAGGATGGTGCTGGGAGCTGTGGTGGTGACACACCTGAAAGGTGTGCAAGGAGGAGCCCATGGGCTGCACCAGTAAAAATTCATTCCTGAGAGTGTTCCCAACCAAAAAAAGCTTTGGGTCAGTTCAGGGATGAGAGAGAGTGAAGGAGATATAAGGTGGAGTTTGGCTATTCAGAAATTGGGATGATTTGGGTTCAAATAAAAAAGCCATAAGGGCTTTGGGGCTAATGCCTATAGCTGCTTTTTCTAATTATTTTTCTTCCTTTGTGTCCTGGAAGAGGAAATATCCTTCCTAAGGGATCAGCACACAGGGTAAAGAATTTTCACCAGGGAAACTTTCACCTCTGAAGTGTGAATGTGTATGTGACAACTTTCAAAGGAGGACAGAAGTCCAGGGAAGTTTGGGACACATGAACACCTGGGACTTGGGTTTGTCAGCAGCAGTACCCAGAGCCTGATTTATGGGAATGTGGAAACAAAGGCATTTATTTCCTTGTAAACCTCTTTTTTCCTCATTTTGTTACTCAGCCTTGTCCACCTCCTGGGTTCAATAAGCCTTTTCAAGCTTTTATTTCCCTGCACCTTTTAAGTCTTTCCAATGTTTTCTAAATCCTGACCCACGTCCTCTCTTTGTGGAGATTTTTTCTGTTCCTTCCTTGTTACTGCTGTTATTTGTTTTTCACAATTGCATTGCAAGCTGCTCCTTCCTTCCCTCCAGTTTTCCTGGTTTATTTGCACATCTTAGAGTGTTTTTATTTCTGGAAGGAAAAAAACACAGAGACTCAAATAAAATGTTACACAGAACCAAAGGCTTCCATCATCATCTTACTTTTGTAGCATCATAATCATAGAATCACAGAATGGTTTGGGTTGGAAGGGACCTTAAAGATCATCTCATTCCAGCCATGACCAGGTAAATCAGTAATTAACTTCTTCATCAGATGCTTAAATTAACCCTCTGAGTCATCCTGTGCTCAGGCTGCCCCTGCACTGTGCAGGGAGCAAGAAGTGTCCTCTCTTCTCTGCCTCTCTTTCCCCAGTAGCTTTGTTGGCCCAGGACAAATATTTCAATAGGTGCAGGTAGGAACAGATCATAGGGATTAATATTTTAATTTAATTCTAATTTATTTTTAAATTGACATTATTTTAATTTAGATTTTAATCTGGCCAGGGTTAGAGTATTGCATCTTTCTCTCCATGCCATCCCAAAAAACAGAATGCAGAAAGAACAGGATCAGCCTAATCCAACAATCAGTTTCCTCTATTTTTACAGCATTTTCCATTATGTTTAACCTAATGGAAAGAACAGATAGAAACTATTTTTATTTGTGGGGAAGGAGAGGTGTCAATCTCTTCTGCTGTGTCTCAAGGGAAACCATGAGAGGAAATGGCTTTCAATTGCACCAGAAAATGTTCAGGTTGGATATTTTAAAAAGTTTTCCCTGGCAGAGGGGTCAGGATTGGGATGAGCTGCCCAGGGAGGTTTGCAGTCACTGCCTGGGGGAGTGTTCAGGACAGGCTGGATGTGGCCCTTGGGGACAGGGCTTGGGGTGATGCTGGTGGCACTGGGGTGGCACTGGGGTGGCACTGGGGGAATCCTGAAAGGCTTTTTCAGTCCTGATGATTTTGTGCTTAATTATAATTATTCATTATTTTATTTTAATTACTTTTTGCTTTTAATTCACTTTAAAAATGCTAAGCTCAGTTATAAAGCCAGAAGCTGAACCCAGAAATCGAACAGTGGATTTCTGGGTGATTTTTACAGCTGTGTGTTTCCCCCCTGAGAAAACCACAAAATCAAAGGTTTGATCTTTTCTCATGCTCTTTTCCCTGAGGAGCTGTGTGTTTACTGCCTGCACAAGTGGATTTGGATAGATTGGAGGAAGCACAGAGCAAATCCCTGACACTTCTGTGCTGGGGGAAGCTGCTGGGACATCTCTCACCCTGTGTGAGCAGAGCAGAGGGCAGTGATCTCTCGGAAGCAGGAGGGCAGTGTTGCCACACTGTTCGAGTTTCACTGCTCTGCATTTGAGTTTCAGTGCTCTGCATTTGAGTCTCAGTGCTCTGCATTTGAGTTTCACTGCTCTGCATTTGAGTCTCACTGCTCTGCATTTGAGTCTCACTGCTCTGCATTTGAGTTTCAGTGCTCTGTATTTGAGTCTCACTGCTCTGCATTTGAGTCTCAGTGCTCTGCATTTGAGTCTCACTGCTCTGCATTTGAGTCTCAGTGCTCTGCATTTGAGTCTCACTGCTCTGCATTTGAGTCTCAGTGCTCTGCATTTGAGTTTCACTGCTCTGCATTTGAGTCTCACTGCTCTGCATTTGAGTCTCAGTGCTCTGCATTTGAGTCTCACTGCTCTGCATTTGAGTCTCAGTGCTCTGCATTTGAGTCTCACTGCTCTGCATTTGAGTCTCACTGCTCTGCATTTGAGTCTCAGTGCTCTGCATTTGAGTCTCACTGCTCTGCATTTGAGTTTCAGTGCTCTGCATTTGAGTCTCACTGCTCTGCATTTGAGTTTCAGTGCTCTGCATTTGAGTTTCAGTGCTCTGCATTTGAGTCTCAGTGCTCTGCATTTGAGTCTCAGTGCTCTGCATTTGAGTCTCACTGCTCTGCATTTGAGTCTCAGTGCTCTGCATTTGAGTCTCACTGCTCTGCATTTGAGTCTCAGTGCTCTGCATTTGAGTCTCAGTGCTCTGCATTTGAGTCTCACTGCTCTGCATTTGAGTCTCACTGCTCTGCATTTGCTGCTCCACTCCAAACCCCTCTGGCTCTCAGAACCCTGAGATGGGGACACCACAGAGCACAGCCCCAGTGCTCCCAGTTCAGCCTCAGATCCCTGCTGGAAAATCAAACTCGTGGTTTGTAACTCACATCCGCAACTCAAAGTTTTTCTTTCTGGCAGCATTTGAAAATGGAGGTGTATTTTGTTTTTGTCTCTGGTACAAAAGGACATTTTTTTAACCAAAAATTTTCTTCTCATTCTGTTCTTTACTTCACAAATTTTGCTTTTAAGCAATGCTGCTGTTACCATGAGTGTGCTCTTTCCTATTGTTCCCAAATAGAATCCCAGAACAGTTTAGGTTGGAATGAACCTTAAAAATCATCTCATTCCAACCTCCTGACATGTACAAGGACACTTTCCACTAGACCATGTTGCTCCAAGCCCCATCCAACCTGGCCTTGGACACTTCCAGGGATGATTTCATGCAGAAAATACATGTGAAATAAAATAGGATCTACTTAGTTTATATGCTTTTGCCAGAGGTTTCATTTGGGGAGAAAAAAATAAATAACCTGCTGTACAGTGACAGCATTTTAGCTCACTTTAAAAATAATATATGAATTCAACTAGCAGACCTCCAGCCTGTGTGCAAACACATACCTAAGCACAAACCTGCTATGCCAAGGCATATTAAGCTGATTTATTGAATTTTTTTGTTATTTTTTTTTCTGGCTGCAAAGTGTCAATTTTAAAATTATTCAGTTCCTAGAGAAACAGAGAGCCAATATTTGAAATTGTTGTTGCTGTCTTTCCTCCTTCAATTCCCCTCAGTGCTGGTGCAATCAGGAAGAATTTATGTTTGCCCAAATGGTCTGGGGCTGGGCACTCAGGGATCCCATAGACCTGGCTGTAATTTCCTCACACCACCAGTCCTGCACCTGGTGAGTGAATTTTGTGGTGGGCATGAAGAATGAAGTCTGAGTTGAAGTGGCAAAAGGTAATTTTCAGCACCAGGTTTTGTCCTTCTGGGCTTGGATGGGGTGTTGGCACCTCCAGGCACTGCCTGAGGTCAGGACTGCTGGTTGTTGTTGCTTTTCCAGGTGTGGTGAGAAGTTTGGAGAGACTGGCCTGGCAGCCAGGGCCTGTGAGCAGAGACTGCTGGAGGCTGTGGCAGAATAAAAGTGTCTGAGGAACTGGGAAATTTATACACAGGATATAGAGAGGGACCAGGAGTCCATTAAAATCCCAGGGTGCAGACAGAGCAGGGAGAGAGGGGGAGAGGCAGCACAGCAGATGGATTTCACAGAATCACAGAACTCCAGAATCACAAAATCACAGAATCACAGAACTGCAGAATCACATGAATCACAGAACTGCAGAATCAGAGAATCAGAGAACCACAGAATCACAGAATCACAGAACTACAGAATCACAGAATCACAGAACTGCAGAATCACAAAATCACAGAACTGCAGAATCACAGAATCACAGAATGCAGAATCAGAATCTCAGAATCACAGAAACACAGAATCACAGAATTACAGAAACACAGTATCACTGAACTACAGAGTCACAGAATAACAGAATTACAGAAACACAGAATCTCAGAATCACAGAATTATAGAATCTCAGAATCAATCACTAGGTTGGAAGAGACCTTTTGGAAAGAGATTTTCTGGTCAGGATAATTTCAAGCCAGAAGAAGGAGAAGAAGAAACTTGTGGGAAGGGCAGGGATGCTGTAGCATGTCCAGAGAAGGGCATTGGAGCTGGGGAAGGGTTTGGATATGTGAGTTAGGAATGGCTGGGGGAGCTGGGAAGGGGCTCAGCCTGGAGAAAAGGAGGCTCAGGGGGGACCTTGTGGCTCTGCACAACTCCCTGACAGGAGGGGCAGGGAAAGGAGGAGAGGAAATGGCCTCAAATTGCACCAGGGCAGGCTCAGGGTGGAGATTGGGAAAGAAAATTTCCCTGGCAGAAGGGTCAGGATTGGGATGAGCTGCCCAGGGAGGTTTGCAGTCACTGCCTGGGGGAGTGTTCAGGACAGGCTGGATGTGGCCCTTGGGGACAGGGCTTGGGGTGGCACTGGGTGGTGCTGAAGGTCTTTTCCTACTTAGATGATTCTTGATTCTGTGGTTCACTGTTTGTGCTGTAGGCACTGCCTTTCCCCACAGACTCTCAGACAAGATTGTTCATTTTCCTCTGCTTGTGTCCCACGGTGTCTGTGGTAACCCCAGCATTCCCTGTTCCCCCTTGGCTGCTGTTTGAGGCAAGCACAGCCTGAACCCTTCCCTGAGCTGGAGATGATGGGTGGAGGAGCAGCCCCTGGAGGAAAATGGTGGTGTGAAATCTGGCAGGTGGCACCTGGTGTTTGTGCAACCCTTCCTTATTCTGCACCCTGGAGTAAAACACAAATTCTGTCTCTCCTTGCCATGAACACCATGCCAACAATAAATGCCCAGAGCAGCTGTGGCTGCCCCTGGATCCCTAGCAGTGCCCAAGGCCAGGCTGGACACTGGGGCTGGAGCAGCCTGGGACAGTGGGAGGTGTCCCTGCCATGGCTGGGGATGGGAATAGATGATCTTTAATCCCTGGGGCAGTGGGAGGTGTCCCTGCTGTGTCAGGGGATGGGAATAGATGATCTTTAATTCCTGGGAAGTGCAGAAGATGTCCCTGACATAGCAGAGGGTGGGATGAGAGAATCTTTAATCCCTGGGACAGTGGAAGGTGTCCCTGCCATGGCAGGGTTGGAGCCCTGGCTCCTCTGCAGGGCTGCTGGGGCTCACAGCCTCTCTGATGGCTTTGCTGTATTTTTGTGTGTGTTCTTTTTGGTGTGACCAGCACTGGTCCCCACGGGCTGTAAAAAAACAATCATGGAAATAATGTGTTCCACACTGCTGGTTATTATGTTTTGGTGCCTAACATCCACTGCTTTGAATAGCAGCAGTATTTTTGAAAGTTTGTGTAAAGTAGGGTGGGGAGACACCTCGTTTTAGTGCTGTAAATTTGACTTTCTATATGGACAGAAGAACAAACAGCTCCACCTGGCAGCTGTGGAGGATGGAGGAGGATGGGATGTACTTTGCAGTGAGGTTTGGACTGTTGGGATGTGGATGGACAGGAGGACAAGGGGAAGGCAGCTGGGAGAGTTTGTGTGAGTGTGCTGCTGCTGGCTGAAACCAATTTGAGAGCTCTGCATGGTCCCAGTGCTCCCAGTGAGCGTGGTGGGACTGGTCATGCACATCTCTACTCATCTGTGATCACATTTCTGAAATTTTTGCTACTTCCCCAGAAAAAATTGTGGATTCCCCATCCCTGAAAGTGTCCAAGGCTAGGTTGGATGTGTCTCTGAGCAGCCTGGGACAGTGGAAAATGTCCCTGCCTGTGGGTGGGGGTTGGAATTTCAAGATCATTTCCAACCCAAACCACTCTGGAATTCTGAGATTCTGGGATTCTGGGATTCTGGAATTCTGGGGTTCTGAGATTCTGGGATTCTGAGATTCTGGAATTCTGGGATTCTGAGATTCTGGGATTCTGAGATTCTGAGATTCTGGGATTCTGAGATTCTGGGATTCTGGGATTCTGGAATTCTGGAATTCTGAGATTCTGAGATTCTGGGGTTCTGAGATTCTGGGATTCTGAGATTCTGGGATTCTGGGATTCTGAGATTCTGGGGTTCTGAGATTCTGGGATTCTGAGATTCTGAGATTCTGGGATTCTGAGATTCTGAGATTCTGGGATTTTGGAATTCTGGGATTCTGAGAAATGGACAACATGGCTTCATTGCTCAGATGACACTCAGAAATAGGAAAAACACACCATAAGAAAGCAAAAGAGGAAACCAAGCTGTTAATTTGTTTAATGAATATAAAACACTGTCTATAAAATAATGGAATCACAGAACGGTTTCTTGGAGGCTGATGAATGGTTTTTAAATGCAGATCCATCATCCTAAAATTCAACATGTGATTTCAAGGGCAAAGCTTTATATTTTACTGATAAATCTTGTCAGTCAAGGATTCCAAAGGCCCTACACTGCACCCAGGTGAGGGATTGAGTTATTTCTTTTCAAAATTGCCACTCTTGTCAGTTATGTAATATTTTATTGGGCTTCATGAAAACTCCAGTTCTAATTATCAATTCTTCTAAGGCCTGGCCTTATCCTGTGCTTCTGCAAAGTCATAGAAACAGAATAAAATTCACAAAATCACAGAATCCCTGAGGCTGGAAAAGCCCTCCCAGCCCAGGCAGTCCCAGCTGTGCCCATGCCCACCTTGTCCCCAGCCCAGAGCTCTGAGTGCCACCTCCAGGTGACACCTGCAGGGATGGGCACTGCAAACCTCCCTGGGCAGCCCCTGCCAATGCTTAAAATTGGAAATTTTAATTTTATTAAAAACTTTAAAAATTTAATTAAAATTGTTCCTAACTCTGTGAAAATCAACCTCCAAAAGGGAGAGATTGTTCCACCAATCCTCCTTCCTTTAATTGTTAGCGATTTTCTGGAGGTTATTTTGGGGGATTCATTTTTTGGGTGCACCATGGAAGAACAGAATTTGCCATGCAAGCACAAATGCTGAGGGGGAGAAAAAACGTGCTGCAGACTGGCTGATTATTTGTCACACAAGCAAATCTGTATTTAGACAGCTCCATAAAAAAAAAAAAAATTCAGTTTCCATAGTGAAAAGTGAGAACACCCACCAGCGTTAGGCAGTTGGGAACAACCAGTTTATGTGCAAGGAGGAGAAACATAAAGAACACCCTTCAGTTTTCCTAACCACTGTTTTCCTTGGACTGCAAGGCATGCAGAATGTTCCTGGGAAAGCTGGAAACCTTCTCCAGTGTGCTGAAGAATTCAGCTCCACGTCTTTCATTGTCTCTGGCTGAGTGCACGTATTTACTCGCAGGGCACTTTTATACAGTGTGATGGAGACATCAAGCTGGAGCCTGGGCCAGAATTCTGGAAATAACTCACCATTTGGGAGGAGAATAAAGGGTGTTAATCTCAGCTCCTTGGCTGGAGCTCCCAGTAAAGTTTTTACTTCTCCTCTCCCCAAGAATAGGCGCAGTGTTCCACAAGAAATAATTCATATTCAGAGTGTTACTCCGTATATAAAATTTCAGTGCACCAGCACACAACTAATCCTTAGAAGGGAAAGTTGCCCTCAAAAATCCAGCCAGCTCCACAGTGCTTAATGTACATGGACTTGAATGATAGGCAAAATGTTGAAAGAATTAAGTTAAATGTATTTCATGGAGGGGTGGGGGGGGGAACATTAGGAAAAATCTTGGGCAAATCTTTTGCAGATGGCAGACAACTTAATTGCTGTGGTAAACTTGTCTGAGATCTCTGGAAAAATTTGGGTGCTGCAGTAATCCGTGGAACCCAACAGACCCAGGTTCCAGCAGCTCAAAGCAGAGATGTGCACGTCTTCATCTTGCTTAAATTTCACCCAGAGTTGTGGGGCTGGGTTTTTGCTGCCTTTATTTTTATCCATTTAACTCCTTTTGAGCAATTAAAAAGTTGTGCATGTGTCATTTGGGCAGGAAAGAAAGGCCTTGAACAAAGCAAATGGGGTTACAGGATTCCTCTCTCCCAAATGTCTCCCTGGAAAGTTCTGTGCTGTCCAGAGCTGGACAAAAATAGGAAAAAAAATTGGTTTTTTTCCATTGTGCAGGATACAACACCAACCAGAGGAGCACACTGGGGGAAGGGGAAGGGGTCTTGTGTGACTTCTTAGTCCAAACTCATCAGTTTGGAGACAAAATTGGCATCAGATGCCATCCATCATTCCCATAACCTCACTGCACCCCCAAGGCTGCCAGAGCTCAAGAACAGTTTGGACAGTGCTCTCAGGCACAGAGTGGGATTTTGGGATTTTGTGCAGGGCCAGGAGTGGGACTGGATGATCCTTGTGGGTCCCTAGCTCTCAAAAAAAAAAAAAAAAAGAAACATCTCTTATTTTTTGTTTCACTCAGACATATGTGGCTTTTAAAAGCTGATAAAGTGATGGGGATGATGTTATTTTACAGCTGGGTCCTGATCTGGTCTCTCTCACTGAACATTTTTCCCCTTTAAGGACAATTTTCCTGGAAGTGAGCCATTCCCCAAAGGATAATGTGATGTGAAGACAAAAACAAGCTTGTCAGGGGGGTTGGGACAGGGTTATAGAACAGTGTTGCTCCTCAAAGTATTAAAAAAAAAAACCAATCCTTGAATATTTCACAAACTATCCAGGTAGAACCTCTAGGAGGTGGCATTTTTAGGGTTTTCCCCCTAGGAAATGGCATTTTTAGGGTTTTCCTCCTAGGAGGTGACATTTTTAAGGTTTTCCCCTGGGAGGTGGCATTTTTAGAGTTTTCCCCTAGGAGGTGACATTTTTAGGGTTTTTCCCCAAGGAGGTGGCATTTTTAGGGTTTTCCCCTAGGAAATGGCATTTTTAGAGTTTTCTCCCTAGGAGGTGGCATTTTTAGGATTTTCCTCCTAGGAGGTGGCATTTTTAGAGTTTTCTCCCTAGGAGATGGCATTTTTAGGGTTTTCCCCAAGGAGGTGGCATTTTTAGGGTTTTCCCCCTAGGATGTGGCATTTTTAAGGTTTCCCCTGCATGATGAGCATCTGGCACTGCTTGTTGGCAGGTCAGTGCCTCCCAGGCCATCAAAGCACAGGAGCTGTCAGCTCCATCTCCAGGGTGGAGGCTGCATCCCAGAGAAGGGGGATCCCTGCTGGGGCACCCCAGGGAATGGATTTGTGCTATTTTATGATTCCCTTAATGAAGCTTTGCAGGATTCCAGTGGGGACAGGAGTGGTGAGGGGGCTGTGCAGGGTCACTGAGGAGGACAGGGTGGGGAAGGGGCAGCAGAGCTGGCCAGAAATGTGCCAGGGAAATCCCATTATGCTGGGGGCATGGCAGTGGGAAATCCCATTGGGAGCTGGGCTCAGGAGCTTTGGGAGCTCAGGAGGAGGAGGAAAAAGGGCTCCCCAAGGGGAGCCCTTGCTCTGGGGGGACACAGTTTGTGAGAGGGACAAAGGTGGGTCACCTCCCTGTGTGCACCACATCTAGTGGGGCACTGAACTGCCAGAGTGAGGATTCCCCAAAACCAGCACTGGGAAAGGTCAATTCCCACCAGAATCCATCATTGTCCCAAGGAAAACCCTCTGAGGTGCCACTGCTTTGGTTGTGTGGAACCTGAGCTCTGCTCCTGTCCCCCTGTGCTGCCTGGAAAGGCTGAGCTGGAGCAGAGACTGCACAGAGCAAAAGGGATAAAATAGGAATTTATTGAGAGGATTCACCTTGGTTGGGGCTACACCCAAATCAAACCCAAGCTGGATCCTGGTCATGAGTTTTACACTTTTATCAGTTTTGGTTCATCCACACATTGGGTCAATTACCCAAGCACAGCCCCAGGCTGTGCAGCCTCAGTCCCTGGTTTGCCCCTTTTCCCTCCCTGTTGTTTCTGCTTTTTTGGGTGTCCTTGATTCTCCAGCCACAAAGGGATTGTTTTGTCCAACCACCCTGTGAGGAGAACTCACTAACACCTCAGATGGAGTTTCAGAGTTACACACTAAGCAGCAGAGATTCTGGAAAATATGAAAGCTAAACCCCAAGGCATAATTCCCCCCCCACCCCAGTGACACCTTTCTTTAAAAAGCCAAGCAAATAAACAACCCAACAATGGTTCATTTGCCTCCAGTTGCTTTCTGGTTGAACTGGGAGCAGAATATGAGCAGTTTTTGCTGCCTCCCCTCTTTCCCTGCTCTGCACTCACACTCTGCTCACTGCTTTGGGCTCCCCTCCACACTGAACCTGATTTTCCCACAGAGTGCACCTGGAGCAGGCAGAGGATTGTGTTTGCCAAGTTCATTGCTGCTCCTGGGCTTCAGGAGTGAAGTTCCTTTTCTCTTTATGAACAATCTCAAATAACCAGCACCTTTCTGGGTGTGTTTTTTGAACACCTCAGCAGCCTGCTCTCACATCTGCTGAGCTCTTTCCAGATGCTCCTTGCAGGGCTGTCCCTGCTAATGAGTTGCAGCTCCAGTGAGAAGAACAACCCTGGAGACTTTCGTGGTCCTGTGGGAAACAGGTGTTTCTGTTTGAAAATGTCCTTTTTTGTTGTTGTTTGTGTTTTATTTCACACCAAAGGCAGCACTTTACTGTGTGTTATTTTCTTTTTTTTCTCTTGTCAGAGTCAGGATTAAAAGCTCAAAAAGACAAAATTTCTTGTTTGGACTCAGATGTTGATTAATTTTTATCTATATTACAGTGAGTTCTATAGCACTTCAAGCTAACAAGATAAAAATGTAAATGTATTTTTCTCTCTACAAGGTCTTTTAAGGGCTAACCTGTCCAATTAAGAATGGAGACCTAAATTATTTTTATTTTTAACTTAATAGCTAAACACCCATGACTCGCAATGCAGAATTTTTTATCCAATTACAAAAGTACCACCATGAAGAAGAAGGTGAAGAAGAAACAAACCTCCACTTTAAAATTTCTGTCTTGCTTTCTATATATTACTATATTCTAAAACCTTAAAATCTAAGTTTTCTACCATGTGATATCACACACTTCTATTCAAACTTCACACTTATGATTCTATCATTCCATTTTGGAAGCTTCTCCACAGCCTCAGGTCAAAAGCAGAGTTCTTCTGGGGGTCAGTGCCTGGCAGCACAGAAAGCCCAAAATTCTCAGTTTCCAGGGTTCCAACTGCTGCAGTTTGCATTTATCCCTGAACACAGAGCACAGCCCTCTGCAATATCTGCAGTATCTGGAATATTTGCAATATCTGCAGTATCTGCAATATCTGCAAATCTGGAATATCTGCTCCTGCTGGGATTTTCCCCCTGCCAGGGAAGGTGTGTCTCTCCAGAAGAATTTGGGATTCCTGCACGGCTGTTGTGATTAGCTACAACAATTAGGTAGAAAAGGCAGCAAGTGCATTTTGTGTGAGTGGAACAAGCATTTCTGGTGCTCCTCTTGCTTTGTTCTACCCAGTGATGCAGGAGCTCTTTTTGGCTGGCATTTCTGTCCATTCCCTGCCTGCCAAAAGCCAGCTGAGCTCATGGGTGCTGTAAGCACCACAAGCCTGCCCTGAGAGGAAGTTCTGGGCAGAGTGGGGTGGGAAGTGCAGATTATACCCAAAAAAGGACGAGCCCAGTGCCTCTCTGGCCATCAGGAACTGCTGGATGAGCAACTCTGACTCAGCTGGAGATCCTGCAGGAGTCACCCATCCATCCTTGTGCCATAAACCCACATTTTCCATAGCATCACTGGGGGAAACCCTCTCTGATGACCCCATTTAAGAGGATTTTGGGTCACGTCTGCCATGGGATTGTGCTGTCACAACAGAAGGCTGTTGTTCATGGATGCCTCACATGAAACCCCCTCTCTAATCAATGGAGAGAGCCAGCAACTCCCAGAGGCTGATTCCCAGCCCATGGGAGGGGGATTGGAATCAGATTTTCTTTCAGGTCCTTCCAACCCAGCCCATTTTATTATCCTGAATTCCTAACTGCAAGGAAGCCATGGCTTTAATTGTGCTGAAATGACTTACCCATGTTTAAAGCCTTGTGGGAGGGAAATCATTCTTTACTTTTGTGTGTCTGAGGTGAATTTGATTTAATAGTGAGCTGATTATGGACAGGTGGAAACCAGCACATGATCTATTGTAATATCCAAGCAAAAATTACAAATATAATGCTCTTCATTTATCAGGAGAGCCCAAAATAGCACATCTCTGAATGTATTTCTGTTGCAGGGCCTCTTAAAGGAAGAAACAAAATCAAAACAGCAATCAGTGGCAGCAGATTCAAAGTTCTCTGTTGATTTTTCCTTTAGTGCTAAGCTCATTGTGGTCTCCAGTCCACCTCACTCTGCTCTACTGGCAAGTGGCAAATCAATAACCTCTTACTTTGCTGTTCACCTGCCTAGAAAAACTGGTTTGTTCTTTTTTTTTTTTTTTTTTTTTTAATGCACTTCCCAAGCATATTTGACTACTGGAGTGAGTAGGAGCTTTGTAAAAGGAAACACAATATGATTCAGCTCTCAAAGGTGTGGAAATAATCATCCTCAGATACTTCAGAAGAAAATGCTTCAAGTTGTTTTTTCCTGTATGTGTCCAAGTGACATTTTGTTGACAGCTAATGTTTCTAGCCAGATAATGAGTGTATTTCTCAGAAACTGGACACTGAGGATTTTTTTGTGGGTTTTCATAAGTCCCTTCCTCTTTTTCAGCAGCGTGTAATTCAGAGTACTTCTCTCTCCATTACAATGAGGCAGCAGGTGTTCAGCTAAACTGAATGATTGTCAAATGGTTTTAATGGTTGAGAGAGACAATCTGCAAAAGCTGAGAGACAATATTTTAGGGTTGATTCAGAAAAAAAAACAAAGGTATTTCAAAATAATGGAAGCTTGCTTCGAGTGGGGTCAAATGTTACTGGATCCAAGAGAAGAAATGCAATGTTTTGGTGGAATAATAGAAAAATGTGTCTTGCAAGGGTTCTCTGGAGGACCCTACCCCCAAACCCACATCCCAGTAAGGGTGGCTACAAATTCAAGTGGCTCAGAGGGTTTTCTGGTGGAGTTTTGCAGTTTGGGGGCTGCAGAGGAGATTGTCACAGCTGCCCCCATTGAACCCAAGATGAAATTCCAGGTGAGGGAATGCTGCTCCTGTGTAAAGGTGGTGTCTGCACCACCTAATTAGTGACTTGTCTTCATTTCCTTCTGTCTCCACTCAGAGTCAGCATTAAAAACATAAAGGAAATGAATTTTCTCATGTTTGGGTTTGGTTGTTTATTAAATCTTGTCTAAAGTACAGAGAGTTCTGCAACACTTCCAGCTACCAGATAAAAGTGAGCAAAATGGAGCTGAATCCAGCTGGTTACAAGGTCTTTTAAAGCTAAACAGTCCAATAAAAAGCTAACACCTATATTATTTATACTTTTAACCCAATAACCAAACTCCTGTGACCTGCAGTGCAGCACTGACTGTCCAACCAAAAACTACTGCCTGAAACCATGGAGAAGGAAGAAGACAGAAGGAGAAAACACCCAAAATCCTCCATCTTGTCCCATACCTATTACTATATTCTAAACACCTCAAATTTAAAACCCTTCACCGTGTGAAATCACACACTTCTATTTAACTACACACCAGTGATTTTAACTCCATCACTCAGATTTGGGAGCCTTCTCCAAGGCCTCAGGTCCAAAGCAGTGTTCTCCAGGGAGTCAGTGCCAGAAAGCACAGAAAGCTCAAAACTCCCAGGTTTGTGGGATCCATCACCCCTGGGTGGGTGCTTGGCCTGGTGTAGAATCCATGGAGAGGTCAGCCACAGACAGCTGGACCCTTTCCTGACCTCAGGAATCTCATTTAATGCAGGGATTTCAGGAGCTCTTTCTTTGATGAGTTTGTGTTTCTGTGTGTTCCATGAATGGGAAAAGTCACCACACTTTGCTGTGTGTTCAAACCTAAACTCCAGTGCTCTCATCACATCCTTAAAGTTCCAAGGAACATGGGATTTTCATGATCCATGGGTAATAGAAAGTGGTTCCAAGCAGGATTTCCTTCGTGCTGTGACATTGGAAACATCCTCACACAGAGCAGCAGTCACACAGAAACTGCTGTAATAAACTCTTGTGCTTATAGAAACTGAGCAATGTTTATGTGCTATTGGTACTGCTTTGGACAAAATCAATGTGCTTAAAAAAACCCTTTTTGTGGACTTTTTTGGGAACATTTCTCCATGAATCCATCCATCACTGGAGATGCTCCTGGCCTTGGCAGGGCTGGTTGGGCTGGAATTCTCTCAGGTTTGGAATTATAAACACAAAGCAAACAACACCTCATATGTAAATACTCACTTTATTCTCTAACTCTGTGCAGCCTCTGTGAACATTTTTTTTGAACAATTTTTGTGAACATTTCTCCACAAAGGGAGGAAGTCTCTTTTTATCTTGAGGTCATTTCTTCAATCGTCAACAGCACAAAGATTGATCAGAGTAAAACAATTAAATTTTGTAAAGGTTACCATGTTTTAAAATTTATCAGTTAAAGAGCTCTTTATTTTCCCCCCACATTTTTATTAAATTCTTCTCTCATTTTTATTAATTTCTTCTCTTTCCCTCCTGGTTTGGGGGGGTCAGTGAGCTGTGGAAAGCAATGCTCCCTTCAGTCAGAAAACTGAGGTTCATTTTAATCCATATATTTTTATTGTCTTCTTAGTGATGCTGTTGATCTTTTAATAAATCTGTGACAGAAAAAAAATTCCCCCTCAGTTTCTATTTTTTTGAGAAAATACTCAGTGCTGGTCTTTTTTTAACAGAATGGAAATTCTTTGTGAAGTCTGAGCAGAGAGAACACAATTTATCCGTTCTGTTGTGGTGAAGAGGTCACGGTGAGAAATGTTATGTGTGGATGTCACTTAAAATCTTCAGGAAGAAATACCTGAAGATATTTGGCTCGTGAAGGTCATCAAATGTGTGGTTGAGCTGGCAGATCTGATGAGAAACTTTAATTTAAAGTTTTGAGTGTGCAAATGTGGCAAGATTTTGGTCTTGGAGCTGGGTGTGTCCTGCTGACTCACAATATACTCAAGAAATTATAGCATGGTGTAAAATGCTGAGCTGGTCCTTGCATTCAGTGGGTTATAACAGAGGATGATGCAGGGATTTACCCCAAGGATTTGGGAACAGAGCCAGGGAGGAGGCAACTCCTGTGGGGCTGTTGTTGCCAGAGCAGATATTTAAGAAAAAAACTTGTGGTTTGGTCAAAGTGGGGTGGCAAGAAGCAACCTGTTCCTTAGTATTCCATGAAGGGCATAAAGAAGTGACTGGGCTGGAAGAAGAGGTGGCTCCTAAAGGATGGGAGCAGAAAATCACAGTGTGAAACTCAAACCCAAATTTACCAGGAGAAAAAACAGCTCTGGCCGAAGGTGTAGTGTGTGAGATGAAACAGTAGAAGGAAATTTGTGCATTCATTTAATTGCAATTTGAATGAGTGCTCCAAGTGGCAGATAAGTGCTCTAAGTGGCAAATAAAATATCTTGTGCATTTGGAGGGGGAATAATGGCCCTGACAGTCCCATCTCACCCATGGTGGCAGCTCCAACCATCCACCTGAAATGATCTGAAGAACAAGGTAGAGGAGGAGGGCAAACCATGAGTGTTGGTGCTCCTGAAGAAATCTCCTCTTTGATCTGGGTCATTGCTTTGTTGGCTTTTCAGTGGTCCCTTTCAAATTTAAATTTTGTCTTCATGAAAAGCTTGACTTCATCCTTAACATTTCTGAAGCCATGGATGGATTGTATTTAGAAATCTTCCTCAGGCCATCTGTGCACCAGTTAAGTCTGCAGAGACTTTGGGGAAGGAAATTCAGGTTTTTCAGTTTTCCATAGTGATTCCCATCTGTTCTGTCCATGCCTTCTCTTTGCACCAAGCTGATGTGGTCTCTCAAGAGAAACTGAAGAGGCCAGGAGAGGTTTGTGGTGAAAATCCAAAGCTGATGAAGCAAGGCTGATGTTAATAATCCCAGCTGGTTTTGACAGTCCACATAAAAATCCTTTCCTTACACTTAGTGGAGGACCTGACCTGATCCTCCTTATAAACCAAAGCCTTTAGCATCACACATTTCAGATGAGGGGGAGGGAGGATGGAGACACTTCTGACCAGGTGGGAACAGCTCTGTGTGTGCATTATAAAAGAAAACAAAGCCCTGTGGTCTGGTTTCAGGAGTCAGGGATGATAGGAGATTTTCAGTTTCTTGGGACTTGAAGCCTTATGGCTGTGGTTGCTTTCAGCACATCTTGCTTACCCAGAGGATGGCACCATCATTTCATATTTCAGGGATCTGAAGAGAATTAGTCTTGTACCAGGCAGGACAAGGTGAAGAGGCAGGACCAACTCCATGTATGAAATGATTTGGTTTTGCCTGGGATTGGAGATTGGACTCACCTGGGAAAGGTTAGCCATGGCTCCAGGTCATAAATATATAAAGACCCTCTGCTATGAAGTAGCAAAATACTCAGATTACAGCCCAAATAATCTGGTGCTGAATTTGCATACTTGCCTCCTGTCCTGGTTTGGAGGACAGGTGTCTGCCAACAAAGGCAAAAGCTTCTCTTTGAAATGGAAAATGTAAAACCCCTTTCTCCAAATTATTATTATAATTTTGAAATTAAGGGGCTCTCAGGCAAAGAGATGGGAATTAGGAATAACAGTTCTTTGCTAGGAAAATTAAAATAGAAATGCAGTATTACAAAGAACAATCCCAACCCCTGCCAGAGTCAGAATCCAAGCTGACACCCGTCAGTCAGTCAGGGTGTTGGCACAGTCCCATTCCATGGTGGCTGCATCCTCCTGCAGTGGCAGATGTGGCTCAGCTGGAGCAGTGCTCCTGGAGAAGGTGCAGTTTCCTCTGAAGGTGCAGGGATGATGTGGAAAGGTCTGGCTTTCCTCTGGAATGCAGTGGGAAGAAGGTGCCTTGGTGTCCAAAATGTCAGTTTTTCTCTGGGTAGGAAAGGCTTGGCTCCTGCCCTGGCTGGAGCATCTCCCATGGGATGATGGAATTTTATCAGCCATGCCCTGGGACTCACTGGCCATGAACAGGAGATCTCTCCTGGAGGGAGGATGGGCTGTGGCAAAGATAAAGATGATTGCCCCAGCTGGTTTAAAGCTGCCCATGAGCAGATAATGTGTGCCAGGAGATCAGGGGCACTGCCCCACCCGGCTGGGACAGATGGGGACAGAATCCACATTTCTGGCCAGTAATTTTTAGCTTTCAGTAATTGGTCACTTTTGCCTAAAACCTTAAAGTAGTTGGATAGTTTTCAAATCTGTAATATTACTGGTCTTCTCTCGAGGTACCCCAACCCTATAAAACCCCTTTGATACTCCATGTACTCTGATTGCTGCTGGATCCCTCTGTAGAAATAAAGTTGCCTGCAGAACCTCTGTGCAGATTTCCCAGATCTCTTTCTCTTTGCTGGCTAAGAAGGTCCTGGAAGCAAAATGAAATCACAAAAGAGCTGATAGCCCAAACTTTAGGCTTGCTTGCATCTAAGCACCTGGTGGCTGAGGTTTGTCTGAAACAGCCAGGAGAAGCTGCTCCATTCAGAGCATTTTATCCATTTTATCTGGGCTTGTTGTGGCAGCCTGGGGCAAAACCCCTCCCTGGCAGCTACAGGAATCATCCAGGCTTGGACACTTGAGCTGCTTTTGGGTGCTGGCAGTAAAACAAGGGGTGGGTATCACTTTCATCACCTGTACAGGGAGAGAAACTTGTCACAGCCTTTTCTCTGACTGCTAAATGCCACCCAGCTGAGGGCTGGAGACTGTAAATATTTTCCCCAAATATGATGTTTTTTTCCTAGTTCTTCCTGCCTGCCTAACTGAGCAACCTGCCACAGTTCATCAGCACTGTGGAGAACAAAGCGACATGCCACCGAGGTAAAGGAGATTTCTTTATTAAAACTTTTGGCACATAGCCCTTCTCTCCCTTGGGTGCTGACATGAAAGAAGGGCATGGGCACAGAGCTGAAATCAAGCCAGAGCCATGGCAGTGGGTGTCAGGTGTTTGCCCCATCGTTTCTTGCTGCATCAGAGGCATTGAAGCACTGGCTCTGTGTGAGTGAACTCTGTGAGCATGGAATTGTAGGTACTGTATGCTAACTAAAAACCTAATGTGTTATTTCTGGCTTTTATGTACCTGGTTACCCATGGATAAAGCTATAGGATATTTATTACGGCGGGGCAAGACTGCTTTGTAATCTGAATATGCTGCATTCACACCAGCGACATGAACAAAGTGTTTCTTCATTTCCCTGGCCATTAATGGTTTTCTCATAAGAAACCATGAAGTCAGTTCTGTTGTGTTTGTCAGCTGGGTTTTTGACTGCATGTATTTTGCTCCACAAAGGGGTTATTCAAAACCTCCCCTCCAGTCTTAATTAATTGCAGGCCTGGTGGAAGGCGAGCCCAGTGGGGCTGGAGGGGTTCCCGTCTGGTTTCCATTCCATGTGTGGAATCAGGGCTGGCTCCTGGCCTGGGACCTGGGCTGCTCTGCCCTCAGAGTGCTGGATTGACAGGCACAGCCTGTTTATTTATTTATTTGTTTAATTATTTACTCTGGTCAGCCTCCAGCCTGCACACAGGGTGCTCACTGGGGTAGAAAGTTGCTTTGTGCTGGTGAATGAGGATGAAGAACCTGAACAATCTTCCAGCCTATCTCCTTTGGATAAAGCCTGTGTGACTCCTTTGGAGACAAACTCCCTATTCATAGCACTTAAACCCTGTGCTTTTTAGCTGTGCCTGCTTTCAGCTCTTGGTCTGTTCCAGGATTTTGCCTCTGCCAAGGTCTCCTACCAGGGAACCACTCAAAGCCAGGGGATTCACTGCTTTCCAAAATGCCACCGTGTGTTTTACTACAGCTGTGAAAGTCAGACGTGGAACAGCCACATTCCCTGTGAAAAATAACCCCAAACTCTATCCCTAATAAATGTGTGTAGTGTCTGAGTACCCTGGCTGGCTTCAGCTCCTCAGAGCCTCTACCTACCCTTTGAATTTATGCATTTCATCTGCCTGCTGTAAATATACCCAAAGCCTGGAGAATGCCTCTGTTTCCCCAGGGGAATGTTTTCTATTGAGCTTGGCTGTGCTGAGCTCTCTTTGGCAGATGAGTTATGAAGAGCAGGCTCATAAAGGCAGGAGGCTCTTCCAAGCATTGCACAAGGGTTGGGATGAAAGGTGGGACCGCGGTCACGCTGCCCTCACCAAGAAAACACCTCACTGCAGAGCAGGATTGAAAACATTCTGCTGAAATTCTGCTGAAATTCACCCAAAGAAGAGTTCTATGGAAATGCCATCTCCCCTGCTGGGTTGTACTTGTGATGCCTTTTGGGCTACATAGAAACAGAGGCCAGACAAAATTAAGGGAATTAAAAGCAGTTCTATTTATTGAAGGACCTTCAGGTTCATTTAGGGCAGACAAAACCCCCAGGGGCTACACCCAAAATGGACAATGAATCACAGGTTTTCACGCTTTTATAAGTTTGGTTCATTTGCATATTGGGGGTTAATCTTCCAATTACAGCTTTAGATAAGGAAGTCATTTACCCCAAGTTTTCTCTCCCCCAACTCACTTTTGTTTCCATCTCTCAGGGCCTGAGGCAGTGAGGTGTCCTTGATTCCCAGCCTGGAGAGGAATTGTGTTGCCTGACCAAAATGGGAAAGCAGCAGCTAACACTCTGTATGGAGTTTAGAGTTATACACTAAAGAAGTGCAGGATTACAAATACATGAAAAATACAAAAGCTAAAATCCTAAGGCATCACTTGTGGGGAGAGTGAGGTGTGGAGATCCACACTCTCCAAAACCAGGTGGGAAATTCAGCTCCCACCACACACAGCCCTGGTGGATAAAAAGTCTCATGCCCTGCTGGGTTCCAGGCTGAGAAACAAAGGGAAATTTGCTTTCTGCTGCAAGCAGCTTTCAGTGTAGTAAATTAAAAGTCAGACATTAAAAAAAAGCCTCAGGAAATGCCAGGGATGGTCCTGGCAGGGCACAGCACAACAGTTTATTGTTTGGAATTTGGTGCCTCCTGCTCAGACAGACAGGAGGGTTTCTGAGCACTGTTTACAGCAATGCTGCAGCGTTTCTGATGCTGTAAGAGGGATGGAATGACAAAAGGGACTAGAAATTACCCCAGCAGGTGAGGGGCCAGCAGAGACAGGGCACAGAGCTGCAGCAGGATTTACCAAGTGCTAAATTCAGTAACGATGTGGTGACAGGACATTCCAGGTTGAAACACTTATTGCAGCACCTTCCTCTCCCTTCAGGATTTTACACAGAACATGGGAAAATTGCCTGTGCTGGGTTGGAAATTTCACAGCCTCCCATCTCACCCCGTGGGCAGAGGGCTCTGGCACCAGTTGCCCCAAGCCAGTGAAAACTGTAAAAAAGCTGTATCACACTGCAAAGGACCTGAAAGGATCAGCTCCTTCTGGGGGAAGACAGGCAGGAGATTATTCCTGCCACGTGGCTGAGGGAAGCTGAGAGGTTTTTGGGAGAGCTGTGCCTGCACATTCCTGCTGAGCATGAATGGAGCAGAGCAAAAAGGAGCTGAGGAAAGGATGTTCAGCAATGCATTGGTGTGTCAGGTGGAGTTCAGCAAGCTGAGCATAAAAGTGATGCTGCAAAAAAACCTGTGCTGATGCTGTGTGTAAAAAAATAATTTATGTGACCAGGACCTGAAAGACAGCTCAGTGTGCTTGGGCTTGGGCTAAGAGTGTTTTTGTGCACATATCTCATTGGCATCCTGACTGCTCTGAGTGAAATTTCAGTGTTGTCAGTCATGGAAAACCTCTTTGTGTCAATGTCTGGGCTCTAATAATAGTCCTTGCTGTTTGCTGGTGTTGGCATGTGTGGTTCTGGGAAGAATGGTTCTTGGAGAGGATGGTTATTGTTATTATTATTATTATTATTATTATTATTATTATTATTGTTGTTGTTGTTGTTATTTTTATTTTTATTTTTATTTTTATTTTTATTTTTATTTTTATTTTTAAATATATTTCTATTATTATTATTACTTATTATTATTATTATTATTATTATTACTCCCTCTCTTGCTCCTTTTCCTCCTCTTTTTGCTCCATTAGCACTCAAGATAAGCAAATCACAATTTCCTCCTTCAACAGTTCAGAGCTCTTTTGGTTTGGTTGCTGTGCCTCAGTGATATTTTCTCTTGTACCCCAGGTATGCTGCTGAAGGAATTTGAGTCCCATCCATGCTGATGCTGCACAAAAAGCTGCTCCCTGATTTGCCTTTTTAGGGTTTCCAAGAAAAATGGGCTTTTCATATATTGTCTGCTTAAATTACTAAGCAACTCTAATTAACTATTAAGCAAGCAACTGCAGAAACACCTATTATCACAATCTTGAAAATGAAAAATAAAAAATCTTTCAACTAAAATTCTTCTAAAAACAAAAGGAATAAAGTCCTTCAGTAAAAAGGAAAGTGAGATCCTAGAAAACCATGGCACAAACAAGAGGTAGCAAAAAACTGGGAAAACCAAGCAGGTAAATGGAGAGTCTTCAGCAGAGGAGTGCAGTTTGCCTTCTGTACATGCTGCAGAAAAATATTGAATATCCAAATGAAATTACTAAATCCAGAGGGTTAAAGAAGCCTCCAGTCTACTCCTGTTTTCCAGAAGTTCAGGGTTCAAGCATGTGAGATCTGTTGACTCCACCAAATGATTTTGGGAGCTGAGGGGTTTGGGGATCATTTAGACACAAAAATTCTGCCTTGGTCAGCCCTGTGACCAGGACAGAATACACAAAAGCAAATCTTCTGTGTGCTTGAAGGGTTGGTTCTATATTAAGGCTTTTGCTGTCACAAAAATGTTGTAACAACAACAGCAACAAAATCCCATCAGCTAAAGCTGACCACAATTATTAGGCAAAAGATTTATGTGAACATCTAGTTTTTAAAAACCCACATGTCTCACAGCCTCAGCATCAATTTTTGGGATGTGCTTGTGGAAGAGTTGTGGCAGGTGAGCTGCAAGTCAGAGCAGCTCAAGGGTTCAAGTGAGAGACATGAAAAAAAGAGAAGAAAGAATGGAATGATGGTTTTTAGTGAAATAAAAGGTATCTTCACCATTCCAAGTCGTTAGAAATGTTGCCTCCTATTTTTAGGAGCTTATTCCAATTTTTTTGGGGCATATCTTGTACTGAATCAGAGAGAGACAGGCATGAGGGGCCTCTCTCCACCTCTCACTCAGCTGGGCTGGAATTGTTGGGGAATAATTAACACTGAAACCACACTTCTCATCAGCTTTCCCCTTGCTGGTAACAGCCTTGAACAGTTTATTGCCACACTTCCACAGAAAAAGAAATATTTTGAGAGGCATTTAATCAGGTTTAAGCAGAGCTGTTTGGTCTGTGTTTGCAGAGAAAGAGAGAAGAGCTGAACCTTATAAATTCTTCTAAAAATCAGGTTTCTCCCAAGCAGGGCAAAGAAGTGTCTCCAGCCTCAAAGAGATTGCCTGAGGAGAAGAAAATAACTCCAGAACACACATGAAAACACTTTAAAGTAGATGTTGAAGTGATAATATTTCAAAATGGACATAAAGCCCATGTCCTGATAACTTCCAATAGCTGTGGGCTCAGCTTTTACTGCAAACCACCCACCCAGCACACAGCTACAAGGAATTCCTACCAAGCACACAGAAAGGGGTGAACTGCAGTTTCACAGAAGAAAAAAAAAGCAGCTAGGAAAGAGATAAAGCAGAATAGTCACCTGTAAATGGGACACCCAGGGTATCAAAAACAACTACCAATATTTTGTTATTATCAATAACAGAAACCTCAGTGGTGATGACTGGAGGGCATTTGCTCAAGGTAATAAAAGAAAGAACAGAATTAAGTCTTCAGGTCTGTGTTTTAGACCACAGAGCCACTGAGTGTCCAGCTGGAGGAAGAAAAAAACTGATGGAGCTGAGGTGCAGAAGGAAAACACCAACCTCATCCATCCAGTCCTGTGACCAGTGCAGGATTTGGCCTCCTCTGATGCTGAGAGGTGTCAGCACAAGCTGAACCTTGGAGCCTGAGTGATGCTTTTCTTGACAAGCTGTGTTAACATCTCCTTTCAGACAGATTTAGTCATGTTCCCAGGAGCTGAGACAGCTCTGAAAGCCTGCAGGAGGTTTCTGTACCAGCCCTACCCTTGAACTGGAGCTGCTCTCTGGAAAGGCACCTGGACTTTCTCAGAAGCTGATGGAGAATGCTCAGCTGCTCACCCAGAGATTTTCACAAAGACAGAGCAGTCACAGAGTTCCCTTTGTGGCTGTCCTGGTCATTGCTGATGTTTTTGCAGGAATATTTGTTTGTAAACCTTCAGTTTGTCATGCCAGACCTGCCCCCCTGCCAGCAGCTTTTGTGGTGGTGTCACCTGCAGAGCAAATTGTGCAGCATCCCTGGTGGAATCCAGCTGAGGGATAAATCTGGTTAAGAAAAAAAATGAAATGTTGTTTCCAAACAAATCATTTGAAAGAAAAAATGATGGATGGAAAAAAAAAAAGCCTCAAACCATCAGCAAGACTTAAGGAAAATATGTATTTCCAAGTTTGCCAGAGTGTGGCAGTGGTCCTTTAGCAAAGGGAAACTCAGTTAAGTTTCAGGCTTCACTGTGGAGGTCAGCTTGGAAGAGGACCCAGACAGCACCTCACAGGGGACAGCCTTTGAGACAGCAATTAAATAAAAACATCTTGGAACCCAAAAAGCACTGCAAGATCTGCAGTAGCTTGGCCTGAGGTGTGACAGAAATGAATTGCTAATAAAACCTTCCAAGGAGGAGTAGTTTAAAGGATGCCTTTGACACTTTTCACAATAAAACAGTTTTCCTAAACACCTCATATATCTCCAGGCTGCTCTGGATGTGCTGCTGCTGCTGAGTGATCCCACAGTCCTTAATGGACTGCAAACCCTCCCTGCCCACTGCAACCACTGCCAAATAATTAACAACTCAGAACCTCTCCAGGACAATCCCCTCCTGTGAAATATGTGGAATGCATCCTGGTGAGTGATGGACAGAGCTGGAAGCCACCCAGGGCTGGTACCTCACCTCCTTTTACACCTGGGGGGAATTCCCATGGAAAACCTGCCTTGTTTGCAGCTCCAGCCCAGCTGCAGGAGCTCTGAAACTGAGAGACAGACACAAGGACAAGATCCATCCAAGGGCTCAGGTTGAAGCTGTGGCTCTGGGAATGTTCACACCACTCCCATGGAATATGGTGCAGTGGGACAGGAGCCACTGCTGCTTGAGAGCAATGTTGGATTTGTCTTTACAAACCAGCTGTGGGTCTGCTGGTACATAAGACCAGCATTGAGAGATAAAAGAAAAAATGGGAAGGATTCCACTGATTGATGAATGGATAAAAAAATTTGCCTTTACAAACAAACTGTAGGTTTGCTAATAAATGAAATTGGATATTGGAAAATGAAAGAAGCAATGAGGAAAAACTATGAATTCTATAAAAATTAAAATTAGAAGGGAGGGTTATACATTAGAGGGGAATCTCAGGTATCAGATGTTCTGGGAAGTCTGTGCCTCTCAAGTACCTCAGCCAGTGGGAAAGAGAGAGGGAAATGTGGCTGGGAAAATGGGATAAAAGGAGGCTGTGTCCTCCAAAAATTCAGAGTGGTCCAGGGGCTGCTCTTCCAGGAGGAGCCAGTGTTGGATGCCAATTGTGTGACAGTGAGCACACTGAAGCCAGTTTGGGTGATCCTATTTCTGCTTTTTGTCACTGCTCTCAAAAACTCACTGGCAGGTTGGTATGTAATGGGGTAACTGCACCACTTAATTAGTGGCTTGTCTTAATTTTTTTTTGTCTTCACTCAGAGCCAGGATTAAAAACATAAAGGAGATGAATTTTCTCATGTTTGGGTTGGTTGTTTATTAAATCTTATCTAAAATACAGAGAGTTCTGCAGCACTTCCAGCTACCAGCTAAAAGTGAGCAAAATGGAGATGAATCGAGCTGGGTACAAGGTCTCTTAAAACTAAACAATCCAATAGAGAATTAACACCTATATTATTTATACTTTTGACCCCATAACCAAACTCCTGTGACCCTCAGTGCATTACTGACTGTCCAACCAGAAACTACTGCCTGAAACCATGGAGAGAAAGGAAGAAGAAGGAAGAAGAAGGAAGAAGACAGAAAGAGCCACCACCCAAGAACATCCATCTTGTCCCATACCTATTACTGTATTCTAAACACCCCAAATTCCAAACCCTTCACCATGTGAAATCACACACTTCTATTCTAACTACACACCAGTGATTTTAACTCCATCACTCAAATTTGGAAGCTTCTCCAAGGCCTCAGGTCCAAAGCAGTGCTCTCCTGGAGGTCAGTGTCAGAAAGCACAGAAAGTTCAAACCTCCCAGGTTTGTGGGTTCCAGCAGGTGAGGAGGAGGATGTGCCTTCCATGGTGGCACAAAGAGCACTGTGAGCTGCCAGGAGGGGCTGTCACTGCTCAGGGTGTGTGAGGCAAAGGGGAGGGGGCTGAAGGTCACAGCAAAGAGAAAAAAATCACTGAATTCAGAGCCAGGTCCACACCCAGCCTGCTCATTTGAGGGTGAAGTGGTCCTTAGTTCCATGAATGGGATTTACAAGCACTTGTGGCTGTGTGCAGAGCCCTGGCACAAGGGGTTACTCTGCTGAGGGTATTTGCAGGTGGTTACCTTGGCTCTGGGCTGGGATGTGCCTGGGAGAGGCTCTGTCCACATTTCAAATGAGGCACTGACCTGAACCATCTCTTTTTTCAGGGTGACAACCCAGTGGAGAGCTTTCCTAAGAAGGAAATATCTGAAATGCCTGTGCTGGAACTCCTTGCCTTCCCAGAGGGAAGAACAGCAGGTACAGTCAGCACCTAAGCCCCATCCCTGCTAGAGGGATTTGGGAGAGGATTGGAAAAGCAAAAGTAAGAAACTTGTGAGTTGAGATGAAGACAGTTTAATAGGTAAAGCAAAAGCCACAATTACAAGCCAAACAAATATTGGAATTCATTCCCCCCTTCCCCTGGGCAGACAGGTGTTCAGCCATACCCAAAAAAGCTGGGATCCATCACATTTAGCAGTGACTGGGGAGACAATCACCCCCAAACACCTCACCTTCCTTCTTCTTCTCCTATCTCCAGACTCTGAGCATGATGGACATCCCTTGGGTTATTTGGGGTCAACTGTCCTGGCTATGTCCCCTCCCAAATCCGTGTGCACCCCCAGCCCACTCATCAGTGGGGTCAGGTGAGAGCCAGTAAAAAGTGTAATTTCTTCTCAGCAGTAACCAAAACATCCCTGAATTATCAACACTGATTCCAGCACAAATCCAAACCACAGCCCCACAACAGCTACTGCAAAGAAAACTAACCCCACCCCAGCCAAAACCAGCACAGGCAGTGATTCCTTTCTCACACCCTTTTATTGCAGTGATCCGAGTTCAGCTGTGAGGAGAACAGTGAGGGAGAAGTCTGGACTTTCAAAATAGAGACACTGCAGTGCCTGGCATTTTAGGAAAGAGAACATGAAACCACAGTACTTTAAAAAGCAAGTGGTGAGAAGGGCAGTGGTGTGAGAAAAAAATGTGCTCTCTTGGTTTTGAGGAATGAGAGGCTGATTCTGCTGCCAGCTGCAGTTGTTTATTCTGAGCTTCACCCCCCTGGATCGAGGTGCACGACTTCCCTCTTGCATGGATCTGCCCTGGTGTTGGTTGAGGCACGGGAATGGCAATCACAGCATTCATGTGACTTGCAAGGAAAGCTGCACCTCGAGGGCTGTGTCCAGTTGTGGCTCCTGCAGGAGAGCCCTGGAGGGGCTGGAGGTGTCCAGGACAGGGAAGGGAGCTGGGGAAGGGGCTGGAGCCCCAGGAGGGGCTGAGGGAGCTGGAAAGGGGCTCAGCCTGGAGAAAAGGAGGCACAGGGGGGACCTTGTGGCTCTGCACAACTCCCTGACAGGAGGGGCAGGGAGGGGGGGTCGGGCTCTGGGAACAGGGAACAGGGACAGGAGGAGAGGGAACAGCTCAGGCTGGGCCAGGGCAGGCTCAGGGTGGGCACAGCAGGAATTTCCCCATGGAAAGGGAGCTCAGGGATTGGAAGTGCCCAGGGAGGTTTGCAGTGCCCATCCCTGCAGGTGTCACCTGGAGGTGGCACTCAGAGCTCTGGGCTGGGGACAAGGTGGGCATCACAGTTTGGATGTGATGATCTTGGGGATTTTTTCCAAGAGAAATGATTCTGGGATTGTTTGATTCTTTGAAGGTGCCACCCCAATGGCTGTGGTCACTGCAGGGACAGCTCTGGCTGGGAGCTGAGCTGTGGAGGGAAATCTTTCTCTGTGCCATTTCAGGGCTGACTGGAACGTTTGAGAGCTTGCTGGAACATGAAGCTGTGACTGAGCATAGGTGGCGCAGCAGTTTCACTGATCACTGCTAATTCCAGCTGAGCATCCAAACCCTCTGAGCTGCTCTCTGTGCACAGGCACAGCTTGTCCTGGCTGGAAAACGGCAAAGTAACCCAAAATCTAGAGCAGTGTGCCTGACCATGTCCTGAGACCACCAGCCTGTCCATCCATCCATCATCCATCATCCATCCATCATCCATCATCCATCATCCATCCATCCATCAGCCATCCATCATCCATCCATCATCCATCCATCCATCATCATCCATCCATCCATCCATCCATCCATCCATCCATCATCCATCCATCATCCATCCATCATCCATCATCCATCCATCCATCATCCATCCATCATCCATCCATCCATCCATCCATCCATCCATCCATCCATCATCCATCCATCCATCATCCATCCATCATCCATCCATCATCCATCCATCCATCCATCCATCCATCCATCCATCCATCCATCCATCCATCCATCCATCCATCCATCATCCATCCATCCATCCATCCATCCATCCATCCATCCATCATCCATCATCCATCCATCCATCCATCCATCCATCCATCATCCATCCATCATCCATCCATCCATCATCCATCCATCCATCATCCATCATCCATCCATCATCCATCCATCCATCCATCCATCATCCATCCATCCATCCATCATCCATCCATCATCCATCCATCCATCATCCATCCATCCATCATCCATCCATCATCCATCCATCATCCATCCATCCATCCATCCATCCATCCATCCATCCATCCATCCATCATCCATCCATCATCCATCCATCATCCATCCATCCATCATCCATCCATCATCCATCATCCATCCATCCATCCATCCATCCATCCATCCATCCATCCATCCATCCATCATCCATCCATCATCCATCCATCCATCCATCCATCCATCCCTCCCTCTCCTGCACACACAAGAGTGAAATGAGTGTTTAAAATCCAGCCAGAGGCTGCAGAGCCCTCAAGCCCCTCTCATTCCTGGTGGCAATTAAGGGATTTTGCTCCATCCTCACCCTGTGATAAGGAATGCTGCATTCTCCTTTTACCACTCTAAACAGACCCATGGGGTTCTGTGGCTGGACAAGGTCATGCAGGAAGCTGTGGTTGGGCTGGGAATTCTGGTGTGGGTCTGGCAGCCCTGGTCATGGGCAGACTGCCTGCCTCAACAAAGAAGCAAATTTGCATCTTCTAAGTGCCTGTTGCATTGCTGAGCTCAGGGATTTGCATTGCTGTATCAAGTTCCTGATTTCTATTACTAGGTCTGTTATATCTGTGTGTGGAATTTGCCATAATAAGAGATAATAAAAGATGGAAAGAGATGATGTTGTATCCCCAGACATTATTTCAATGTGACTGCAGTAAGCTGTGCTTAAACCTAACTATTATTTTAATATATCTATTTTAGCAAGCTCTAAAATCAAGGAAGGAGCTATAAATAGAGCACATATCTGCACTGAGTCTCACTCTAAATTAATTGGGAGAAAACTGGGGTAGGAACAGGGCTGAATGAAAAGGGAGATAACAGTGTTGGGTAATTCCATTTTGATTTCCTTCCATTTGGAGTGTTTCCTCAGCTGGTGTGTGTCAACAGTGGGGATTTCACAATGCAGTTCTGCACTGGTGTGCGTGCAGATCCTTCTCCTCTGAAATCACAGCACCAGGGCTTTGTTTGCCCGCTCAGGTTGTTTGGAGAGTGTCTCATCTCAAGGAGGAAGAGGGTGCCACAAGCTCTCACTTGTTGAGCAGGCAGAAAATGTAACTGTGCCGAGGTGGGGCATGCTGATCATGCCAAGGTGTTTGTCTGAAGGGCATTCATTCTGCAAGTCACACCCCTGAGAAAAAGAGATATTTCCTCTGTAGTGATGTTTAACTCTTAAGATTCCCCTCCACATTTTTTTACAGGGAATATCCAGGAAAATTTGCCCATTTTAATCAGGATGGTTCAATTCCACACAGACATTCCTTCTGATGCAAAAGCAGAATGGACAGTGAAACATGTTTGCTTTCCTCCTTTTAACAAGAATTTTCCTCCTTTGCAACTTTTGATTTCAGTAAGTCACTGTTTTAGAGAGAATTTTCAGCTGAGGCCTTTCCCAACTGGTTAAAATGTTTTGCTAAAAAAAATAGGTGTGCAAAACAAATCCCAAGGGAAAAGCCAGACCCATCCTAAATAAACTTTGCTGAACAGGAGATTAGATTTCAAGTAGTAACAGAGTTTAGAATAGAGAGTATTTGCTCTCAGGGTTGCCAAGGATAAGTCATGTCAGGAAGGAGAAAAGCTCACTAGGTAGCAAAATGAATAGAGGAGATATTTGGAATATGGGAAGAAAAGAAAAGAAAGGGAGCACAAATACAGGAAACCAGTTGTGATAGAGAACTGGGTAAAGAGTATTAAACCTAAAATCCACTCATATTTGTGCATATAATTAAGGAAACTTGCTGATCTGTTCTTGCCCTCTATTTGCATGTGCCAGGCATGAGTTTGGCCAGCTGAGCCATAATGCCACCAAAACTGCAGGTACCAGTATCTGCAAAAACAAATGGAAAAATCAGTGTTAATATTAGCACTGGATCTACTTGCTTTTTCCTTCAGCCAGGAAATGGAAACAATGGCACACAACTTTATGTGACCAACAGAACTTTGTTGTCAACAGCAAACAGTCCCAGGAACAGCTTGAGAACAATTGAGGGATGCTAACTGGGAGATTGCATCCCTTTGAGTCACGACAGTCGTGGAAATAGACCTGTTGTTGGTTATTCCAGGGATAGGAAGTCATGGTGTCACTGTCTGAGCTGACATAAACAGGCAAACACCTTCAGCTGGGGGGAAGTGGGGTTAGTGGTGATGTGGAGGGAAAAAAAAATCAGAATTTCAAGTATACTGTGAAGGCAAAATGATTGATGGGGGGAGAAAACAAAAGAATTTGGAAATCTGGTAAAAACTAGCATCCCACTTCTGGCTGTGCTCTTTATAACTGCAGAGGTGCTCAGGGATTGGAGCCTGTGGTGGGTAGCTGGCCTGCCCCTTCCTCCCTCATGGCTGAACTTTTTGTGGTGTTTATCCTTTTCCAGCACTGCTGCCTCACTGCATCCTTTTCTCTCCTCCTCAGAGGATGGATGGGTGACTAAAGACAGGAACTCTTTCCTACGCAGTTCCTGGGCAGCTGGCAGTGAATGACCCCTGTCCCTGCAGATATATTTTTGGTTCAGTCATTTGTGTTTCATTAATCCTAAGTCCTATTATCTCCCAGGTTCTGGCTCCCTTCACCTGTGCAGTGGCTGTGGCTGCCCAGGGTTTCCCTCATTCCAACACTTTGCCATGCCCTGAATTCTTACAGGGCTCTTGTTCTTTTTTTCCCCTCTCCTCACTCCACTACTTTAATTTCTGAGTATTTCTGAGTATTTCCATTGGATTTCTAAGGCCTTTGAAAAACCCTCCTCTGTGATCTGCCCTTCAGCACTCCTTGCCAACCCTGCTCTGGAGGTGGGGGACAGAAATGCTGCTCCTGAGGTGTTTTTTGGCCTGATTCTCAATGAAAGCTTCAAGAACACCTGGCAAGCATTGCCAAAATAGTGCAGTTTATTGGTGGGGCAGTGCATACCAGCAGAACACGTGTGATACCCCCTGCTGGTGGCTGAAAAAAGGAAAACTGCTTTGATGAAGTATTAAAAGGTTGGTTTACTTTTACAGATCCCACAAAAAAAAAAAAAAAAAAAAAAAAAAAAAAAAAACCCAAACAAACAAACAAAAAAAACCTCACTGCAGCCAAAAACTAAAATACCACTCTGTCCACAATGGCAGGATTGAGTCTGTTTGACTTCAGGTGTGTAAGAGAGGCACTCTGCAGGACACCACCCTCTTTCTTGGTCCCTCTCTTGACTATATAGGGAATTTGGTCAGCTAATTCTGGCCCTGAATCACACCCACAGCAGATGACTAATGCTGCCCTAAAGAGAGATTTCTACTATAAACCCTCATTTTTTTTCCAGTGAGTGGGCCCAGTGCCTTTCTGTTGGCAGATGAGAGGTGCTGGCACAGCCCAGAGCTGTAACTCAGGTGACCTTGGCCACTCCAGTGTCCCCTCCCTCTCATCAAAGGGCCAGGCAAGGAGAGCTCTCCTGACCTTGCACAATCCCAACCACTTCTGTCCATGGATAATTCACTGCTCCCCTCCCTGCTGGTGGGGGCTGGCTATGGGATGCTCCTCTGTTGTTTTGGGTTTTTTTGGGAAACCAAGTGGTGCAGAGCAGGAGCTCCATCCAGCTGAAAAAGGGAGGGGAATGGTTCAGAGCTCTCTAGGTTTTACTCCAGGTTTCCTCAACATCCACCTCATACTTCCCACTTTTCTTGCACCCAGATCTTTCACTTATTTGCCCAGTTTTCCATAAACATCTTAATGCTCATCCAGTCCCAGCCTTGGAGGGGGAAGGGTGGACAAAGCCCTGCCCAAGCACTCCCCACAACATTTCCTAGAGAGGAACCAGGTGGGAAAAGGGATAATGGATGGGCAGCACACCTGAGGTGCCCACTCAGTGCTGGGGCTGCCCAGGGGGAGGTGTTGGAGGTGCCCAGTCAGACCCCTGAGCAGCCAAGGGTGTCCCCCAGTCACTTCTGGCCCATTTCCCCAGTTAATCTCTTTTCCAGCAGTGCTGTCACACCTTCCCATTCCCCTTTCTCCCAGCCACCTGAGTTTTCCAGCTCTTTGTGGTGAGGATGTATTTATTGAAATTGCTCTCCATAGTTACAAGGCAGGCTGTAAAACCAATAGCTTGGACCAGTGCCCCAGCCTAGATAAAGTGCCCTGGAATCTGAAACCCTGAACTCCAGCACAGGTACATTTGATATCTGTGGCATAGATACACAAATCTAATTTCTGCTGATCCACCACAATTCCTGAAAAACTTTCTAGTGCACTTGGATGTGTTATCCTTCATTTAGTTTGAATGGAAAGGGATGCAGCCATGTATCCAAAATCTGTCTGACACCTGGGTGGGAGCCACAGGAGAGTGACAGGAAGAAAAATAGGATTGTTTTTCATTTAAAAAAAAAAAAAAAATTCCCTTGAACCACACATTCAAACCAAGCTTTTGAATTGAAAAAGAGTGGAGACAAAAAAAAATATATATATACCTAGAAAGCTGTGGAAGTGTGGCCTGTTCAGAGTTTCCAGCTGTAAAGTGCTTGGAATTCTGAGCCTGGCAGGGAAGCTTTGGTGCTGCTGGAGGGCACAGCTGGGCTCTGCTCACCTGTGCCAGCCCAGCTGCCAGGGGCTTTGCCAGGAATGGCAGCTTAGCTCTTTTGCCAGCTTGTATAAACTGTTCCCGACAGAAAAACAATGAAGTTGTTCTTTTTTCCTGCCTGGGAGCCATTAGGGAAAGTCAGAGCACTCCTTTTACAGCCAGGCTTCCCTTTGATGGCCACCTTCCTTATCAGCATGGCTGGAGATAGCCAGGGCTTGGTGTGTGAGATCACAGGGCTCAGAAATGAATGGAAGTGTGCAAGAAGAGGTGGGACAGCAAGCTTCTCTCCTTGAGCCAGCTGCTCCTTCATCCTTAGGCAATGGCAATTAAAAATTCAAATGGGCAAACTCAGGGTGCAAAACCCCATTTATTCTGTGAAACAGCAAGCAGAGTTTTGGGGCTAGATCCACTTGAGGCAGGGCTGGAGGAGCACAGGACTGGGATTGGGGAGGTTGTAAATCTCCAAACCACCCAGGAGCTCTGCAAAGTCCTCTCCCCTTTTTCACACTAGCTGTTTTAAAAAGCTGAGCCCCAGTGCTTCCAGCCCAAGCTGGGGGAGAAGCTCTAGGCTGCTCTCAAAAGCTGGGTGTTTTCACACCATGGCTGCTGAAAAAGCTGCCCTAACCCAAGCCCCCAGCAGGAAACACTCCTTACTCAGGCTCTGCTCACAGGTTACTCTGCCCTGGCCAAGCTCATGGAGAGCAAACAGCTCTGCCAGCAGCAGGGATGGGCTGCAGGTGTGAGAGGAGGCTCAGGAGCAAACACAGCACTCTCATAAAGGGCAAGGAGGCTCAGGAGCTGCCAGCCTCAGCCCTGTGGTCCCAGACAAGCTGCTTTCACTTTGTTTCAGTCTTCCCAACCAAGAAAAGAGAATAATATTTGCTCTCCTGCCTCGCTGGGCTGTTGGGAGATGGCAATGAATGTCTGCACAGTGCTGCAAACATAGAAGGTGTGAGAAGAATGTGGAGCCTTTAGGTTCCCAGCAGCACACTGGAACGATGCAGGAAAGGGAAATAGGGTGCTCAGACACTTGTGGGGTGAGCACGACAGGTTTATTGCAGGCAGGAATGTTTAAACTCACAAATACAGGAGGGGAGTGCCCAAATGTGTTTGTGGGGAGGTGATGGAGTGCAGGCACTCCATAAAGTGCTGACCAGTGGCACTGGGGGAGAGCTGGATGGCCAGCCTGGGCAGGCTGTCACATCTGTCACCCTGCCAGCACGGTGGTTTGGGGCAGGGGATGGCGAGGCAGTGTGGAGAGGAGGCTGCTGTGTGCTGGGAGTCACCTCTGAGCACAGCCAGAGAGGAAAACCGAGTGCCACGAGCCCCTGGCTGCAGACAGTCCTTATCTGGGACCTGTGAGAGGTGTTTGTGCTCCTGCAGGGCTGGAGTGCCACCCCTTCACCACCCTGCAGAGCTGGCACTGCCCCTGGGGACGTGCTGGCTGCTGTGCTCAGCCCCAGTGATGTCTCAGGTTTAGCTCTTCTATTTTTCAGATTCTCTGTGGCTTAGTGTGTAATTCTGAAACTTCATGTTAGGTGTTAGTAAGGTCTCTTCACAGGGTAGTTGGACAAAACAATTCCTTTGTAGCTGGAGAATCAAGGACAGCTTGTACCCAAAAAAACAGAAACAACAATGAGGGAAAGGGGAAAGCCAAGGGGCTGAGCCATCATAGCCTGGGGCTGTGCTTGGACAATTGTCCCCAACGTGTGGATGAACCAAAACTGATAAAAGTGTAAAACTCCTGACCAGGATCCAGCTTGGGTTTGATTTGGGTGCAGCCCCATCCAGGCTCTTGCACTGCCCAAGGTGAATCCTTTCAATAAATTCCCATTTTGTCCCTTTTGCTCTGTGCAGTCTCTGTTCCAGCTCAGCCTTTCCAGGCAGCACAGGGGGACAGGAGCCATTCCCTGCTCTGCTCCCTGCAGGGTCCCTGCTCCAGCACACTCACTGCCTGAGGCTGCAGGATTTGGTCCAGGGTGTTCCCCAGGGTACCCAGGCTGGATGTGCATGTTCTTCCATGAGTTCTGTGGTGGTGGCAGGGATTTCATGGCATGGCTGGCACCCTTGGCAAGGGGCAGCCCAGCAGCCTTGTCCCCAGAGCTCTCCTGAAAGGGCAGAAAACACTTGGAGGGGAGGGGAGAGCGCTGATGCTTGTTGCTCAGAGGGACAGGGAGAAAGAAAACCAGGCTTGGGGCTGTCACAGAGCCACCTCCCTGGGCTCAGGGACCAGCAGGACCTGGCAGCCACAGCCTCCCCATAGCAACTGAGACAAACAAACCCTGGGGCTGCAGCCCAGCCATGACTGAAAGGAAAGAGTAAGGGAGCAGCCAAACTATTTTTATATTTCCGAACTACGCAGCAGCTATTTTTTCCTTTTCCGTGCTGAGTGGCCATGGTGGTGTGTGTGCTTGCTGGGTGATATCCCCCCTCCCTCCCCTGCTTGCTCTTAGCTCAAGTCCCAGCTATTTTTGTGAGAGGCGTCACGTTTTTGGGTCTCTGGCTCACGTACAGGGTTTGTTTCCCTACATCAATTAATAGTGTGAGTGTGCACAGCCAGACATGTCCCTGGCAGAGCTGGGACATGCATGCAGTGAGTGTGGACACCCTCTGTGGGCTGCTACATCCCTCTGAGGGCTGGGGATGCCAGCTGCCAGGGGATCCCAGTGGCTCCATGCCATCTCAGGTGCCAGCATTTCTGCTCCTTGTAGGTTTCTCCCCATGGCCAAGCTTGGGCATAGGCAGTGGGGATGGCAGAGGGGCAAGAACTGGGTTGGAAATCTCCCCACACAACTCCTGGAGATGTGGGAATATTCCCTTTGGGAAGTGAAGACCCTCTGCAGCTCTTCATGAAGTGTGAGAAGGGATGAGGACATTCTCCTTTCACAGCCACTTTGGGGCAGGCTCTGGTGGCTGAGGGCTCCCAGGAAAGGGTGGGTTTGACTCACCTACCTGGGCTGAATCCATCACCCAGGGCTCCCTTTACTGGCAGCAGAAATGGGTGTGTTTTGGGCATGAGTCAACTGGCCTCATTTTGCTCTCTGTCTTAGGGTAAGGTGAATTCCTCTGGATTTTCCTCCTCCTTTCTGTTGGCTGCTAAGGGACATTAGCTCAGATAAATTGATGCCTCCAGTGGGTTGGTGAATGGCTATCCCAAGTTATTACTGAGTGTTAGCTGCCCATGTGTCCTCCCCCAGCCTGGGCAAACAGAACCTCAGTTGGCTTTGCTCAAGAGAGCCTGTAAGGATCCCTGAGTTGTGGCAACTTTTTTTTTATTTCAGTGTGAAGAGAGGACAAACCAGAGGCCAGCTGTGAGGAAGCCAGTGCTGCCATGCTCCCTCCTATTAATCTGATTTTTCTGTTAAAAGGTTCTTCGAGTGTTTTGGTGGAAAGAGTTTCACAGCAAATCACAATAACACAGGGGGAAGTGAAGGAATTACTTCAGAGGCAGTAATTTTTTGCCTTCATTTTCTGCCTTCATTTGCTTTTACTTTCCCACTAGATTTACCCACCAGGCTGTAAGCCATGGCAGAGTGCAGCAGTGAGGGTATCCAGGACTCCTGGAGCTGCAGCTGCAGTTTATTACTGGGTGGGTTTGGGCACTGTGTCAGGCAGCACGCAGACAGTTCCTGTCCCAGTTCATCACAAAAGCAGCAGCAGCTGCTGGTGGTGATCACACCTTTGATGTTTTCCTCCTGGAAACTCCTGGAGGATGGAGCAGCTCCAGTGAGCAGCCACTGGGGCCAGGGGTGAAGCCCTGACCTGGAAAGGAGCCTTTGTGGGGTGGTGATTTATGGCCAAGTTGTCACTGGAGGACATCACAGCAGCTCCTGCCACAGTCACCTGGCAGAAATCTCTCTCCTTACTGGAAATTTGTTGTTCAAGATGTTGATCAAACCAGCGCTCCTGTCTGGGCTTTGAACACCCTTGGAGGTCAAGTTTCAGCACGCAGCAGTGAGGTGAAGTGCCAACAGGTAACTGAGTGAATGAATCAAAAGGAAAATTAATGAGGTTGCAAACGTGGAGACAAGTCAGAGCCACATCTTTACACCTAAATGCAAATTTGGCTTCACCCCCCCCACCCCTGCATATCTGCCAAGGGGTTCAGCCCTGGCTCAGTGCTTGTTAAGCAATTGAGTAAAAGCACTTGGTGTTCCTGCCTGGTGGCACAGACACATCAGCTGGGACAGCCAGACCTGGTGCTGTTTGGAGGAAGGGCTGGGTGCTGTTTGGGTGGTTGTGTGTAGGAAATAAAGGAACAATAACCCCATTCTTCAGGCGCCCCTAAATCAGCCCTTTGTTCTCTCCTCCTTGATGTGCTGGAGCAAAGTCACTGCAAGTGCCATTGTTTTCCCAGAGTGTTTTTGAAGGGCTTCAGTGTGTTTTGTTCCTCAGCTTAATTCAACAGATTTATTTGTTTTCAGAATGTTTCAGATGAAATACTCAAGGAGAAAGCCAAGATGTTAATTCTGTTTCTCTGCTTGCATTAGGAGCCACCTCTGGAAGATTTTGAGGCTCCTTTGTTTGCACTGTAAGAGGTGTCTGAGAAGGATTTGTTAGTGACTTCAGCCTTGAGAGTCTATAAAGAGGCTGAGGTGGTTGGATGGGCAAAACCATCCCTTTATGCCCTTTACTCTTTGTTTTGTAGGCCAGGCTGGGACAGTGCCTGTGCTCCCTGGAATTCAGCTGACCTGCACCACTCAAGCAGGCTGTAATTAAGCAGTTCCTAATTTCAGCACAAGACTGACAGAGAAATGGAAAGGGTGGTCCTGCTGAAAAAGCTCACAGCCACATTAATATTCTCAAAGGGAATTTTTTTTTTTGGCTGTAGGTGTGCTGTACATCCGTTACACATCCTAAAGCAATTACAGGAGAAAGAAGCCATAAAAAGGGCTCTGTGCCCAAAACCTCACCTGTGTTTTCCAGCTGTGTTAGGGAACCTAAGAAAAGCCATTTCCTCTTTCCACAAACCATCTTTCTTTGAAGGCAACTATGTGTGGAATAAAAGGTGGTTTTTTTCACTGCTTCTGCAGAGCATTTAAGGAAAGTATTAATAAGACAGGTCTCCTTCACAGCCAGCTGAAGAACCCTTAGAGAAAGGTCTGCCCTCCACCCTCCCCACACCACTTCAGGCACACAGAGGTGTTGTTTTGCTGCCTCAAAAAGAGCTGTCTGTGCTGAGGATCAGAGAGGATGAGGAAACTTTACCCCTCTGGCCATGTTCCTGTTGGCACTGTCACTGCACTCCTGCTCTCCTGGCTGCTCTCACCTGGGGCTAAATCCTCTTCACTTCAGTGCCAGGGAGCCAGAGACATTTTTCAGGGGGAGAAAAGCAGCCAGGACTCGGCACTGGAATCAGTAGAGAAAAGTGATTTAATATCTGGGAAGTGATGGGTCCCTCTGTCTGGCTCTCAGCATAACATAAAACAACTTTTTTTTTTTTTTTTTTGCATAAAATCAACGCTATCAACTAAGTTGTGTTTGCATGCCATGTCGATGAGGTGCAGCAACAACAAAAAAAAAATAGTTCTGAATTAAAACTTTTGGGGAAAGCTTGGCTTTGAGCTTGGAATTGGAGTGAGGAGCATGTGCAGGCTCGTTGGGAGGTGATGTAAGGCACGGTGTGAAAATAACCTGAGGTGTTCCCTGGGGACTTTGTTAACTGCTCCTTGTTCTGGGCTCTGATCTCCAGCAAATCCTGTGGGATAAGGCAGGGCTTGCTTCCAGGGGAGCCAGAGAGAGGAGCAGGAATAAGAATGTGCTTCAAAGAACCATTGGTTATCCATTCAAAAGCTGCTTGGAGTGCTGAAGGCTTGGAGGGTCTGGAGGCTGCTCTAGTGGTGTAGGAAAATCTTCTGAGATGACTCAGCCCAGGATGAAAGAGATGGGATTTTGGGGAAGGGAAGGAAAGCTGAAACTGGCTTCTTTTCAATTTTCCCAAGACTCCAGAGGGACAGGGGTGGGGTGGGGCTGGGTGCACGGAGATGCAGAAAATTTGATTTAAAAAAAGGAGCCCCTGAGCTGGACAGTGTCCAGGTGGAGATGCTCTGTCTGCTTCTCATTCCTGATTTTCCAGGAAAGTGGGAAAATACGAGCGGGAGGCATTAGTCATGCCATTCCAGGTAGCCCTCAAATACATTGGATTACTGGAGAATTCACTAATAGAGAGGTGGGTGATGACTTATAAACAAAGAGCTTTTAGGGCAGGAAGTCACAGTTGATGAGTGATAATAATTGCTTGTAATTATTTTAAATAGAACACTGACAAAGAATGAAAAACTGTGCAATTCCCTCTTGCTGGACAGCATTGCAGGCATCAAAAAAATGAAGGCTACACCAGGAAAAATGCCTTTCCTGCCAAACCTGCCAGGCCAAGACACTCAAGCTTTTGTGAGTCCATGGGGAAAAATTTCTAAAAATAGTTTATGTATCTATTATCACCACTGTACACCTGGAGGGCTCTGTAGAACCACAGCAATGCAACCAGACAGATGGGAAACAACTTCTGAGCCTCTTGCAGGTGACTCAATGGTGAACAGGAAAAATATCTTGTGCTCAGAAATTTGTTGAGGAAAAAGACCAAGGACAGCTGGCAAAATAAAAGTATTTGAAGTCTTTACTATTGGCAGTTCTTTCAATAAGATTTTTTAAAGACCCTGCTGTAGTCCGATTTTTTTTCTTCAGTATAAGTGGTTTGGACTTGCCTTTGAAATTTCACTTTCATACTCTGTGTGCTATTTATTTATACTCAGAAACCTGAGTCCACACTCTGCAATCCTCTGCAGGCAGGGTGTGGAGTATAGGCTTGCAAATGCCTTCAATGATCTTTTGAAAGCAGAGAAGAAGTTGGAGCTTCAAAGCTCCATGTTTTGTCACTTCTGTTATTGATGGATAGCACTGAAGAAGAGTCAGCTAGGACAGAGGAAGGGAATAAAAAAGAATTGTTACATCACCTGGTTCAGGTGTATCTCTAACTCATCAAAGAGCATGTGGATTATTTGACTCTGATCTCATAGGAAGCCTTTTCCTAAATCTGGTTATCCCAGTGATTTAAACATTTAATTTACAGCCTGAATAAATGGATGTATCCATATGTTCTTACAAGGGAATTATCCTGGCAGCTTTTCCCAAGAGTTTGTGCCCAGCACACTTATGTAGAACACCTAACTTGCAGAATTATAGGATCACAGGATATCCTGAGCTGGAAAGGACCCACAGGGATCTTTGAGTTCAGCTCCTGTCCCTGCCCAGACCCCCACCAATCCCACCCTGGGCAGCCCTGGCAGTGCTGTCCAAGCACTCCTGGAGTTCTGGCTGTGCCCATTCCCTGGGGAGCCTGGGCAGTGCCCAGCACCCTCTGGGGGAAGAACTTTTTCCTGATATCCACCCCAAACCTCCTCTGAAACAGCTCCATGCCTATCTCTCAGACCTCCTTTTGATATTAATTCTGCTCTTTTCCCAAGGCAAAGCTTTTAGCAAAAGTATTCTGGTGATGCAGCCTTTTCTCTTCTGATTATCCTGGTAACTCTTCTCCACTCCTATTTTCTGTCCCTTGGGAGTTCATGCTGGGAACTGGAAGCAAGAACTGTACCTGCAGTTGCAAAGGAAATCTGACCAAATCTTGTACAGTGATGTTACTTCAACCCTCCCTGGGGCATCCCTAACAGAGGCACCTCTTTGGAAGCATTTTAAGGCTGAAGATCCCTCTTCACATCTGCATCATGTTATCATCCCTAACTGCCCTTTCCTCAGGGGAAAAAAGCTCTATTGCTGCCAGGTGAATTCCATGCTTGGAGGAAAAAAAAATATCAGTAGTTCCCAAAGGCATGACCTTGTGCTACTGAATCCCCTCCCTTTTCTGCTACTTTAGATCAGCAGGTCTTACTGTAAAAGGCTCTAACATTGTGAACTGAAGCTGCTTCCCAGTTCTGTGACATCAGCAAATTTCATTAGCACATGCTGACGTTCTGAGCCAAGGCTGGGAGGAAAATTATTGAGTCAGATGAGCCTTGGAAGCAGTGCTGGGGAAGGAGCCTCTGCTGCTGACTCTCCTCCCCACTGCCTCAGGCCCCATCCCTTCAGTTTTGCCCATCTCAGCCTCCTCCTTCTCCAGGTAAACCCATCCCTTGCCCTGCAGCGTTTTTGGAACTGAGAGAGGAAAAGTTTATCGCAGATCTGATCTCCAGAAAATCAGATACCAGCTCTGACAAGAGCAATCTTCCCCATGGTGAACCTGACTTGCATCTTGCCACATCCACCTCCATGCCTTCAGCTGCCTGTTTTATTTCCTCTTTTCAAATACATGCAGAGGAATTGCAAGGAGGTGAGTCCAGCAGGCTCACAGCTGGGCACATGTGTATTTTTACCTGGGGAACAGCCCAGGTGTGAGCTTGGCTCTGCTCTGGGCTGTGGCCACACAGAGATCCCACCCTGCAGCTGCACAAATCATCTTCTCAACATCTCCAGAGAGGATTTCAGTTGTTTAATTATCCATCTCCATCCCTAGATGGGCATGCTCAGAATTCCTGTGGGAACAGAACCACGGTTTAGGCAGTGCTTGTATCAACTGTGCTTTGTTGGTGTCTGAAACAGCACAAGGTGCATCCTTTCCCCCCTCACTGATGAGAGTCTTTGAGGAAAAGCTCAGGTCAAAAATGATATTTTTTCCTTTTAAAAACAAGCATGAGATGAGTGACTGCCAGTTTTGCCCCTGAACACACATAAAATAGAGAGCCACCACTTCTTCAGGTAGCATCCAGCAGGGTTTTTTATTTCTGGATCAACTGCCAAAAAATACATCAAGTGAAGAAATTTACTTCCAGAGTTCTTTGGATTTAATTTTTTTAAAAACTCAACAAACAAACAAACAAAACCCAACCTCCAGACTTTACTGTAGCATGATAGGGACAAACAAGCATGCTGCAGGATGTGACACCAAATTTTACACAGCAGCATCATTTACCACACCCAGCTCCACGTTCCTCCCATTCTTCTGTGCTGCTGCAAAGGCAGATTTAGCCTTTTCCTGGTGTGTTTTCCAGCGTGCAGGCACACACAAATGGTTGGTCATTTCCTAAATTAGGGACATCTCCCCGTTGCTCGGTGACAGTCCCAGGCTGTTTGTCTGCAGGAGAAGATGCTGAGCAGAGCCCAAGGCTCAGGTTCCTGAGTGTCCCCATGGCTGCTCCAGAAAATTCCCTGGCACACAGAGATCAAAGGGAGGTTTGGAGTTTTTGGGTCCTGCATTTTCCACCCCATTTCCACAGCACCACCCTGGACACATGGTGTGGGTGCAGCCTTCCTTCTGAGCAAGGATTTCATCTGGATCATCAGAGGGATGGAGGAAAGGCTGGGATTGTTCACCTGCACAGGAGAAGCTTTGGGCTGAGCTCAGGGTGGCCTGAAGGAGCTGCAGGAAACCTGGAGAGAGAATTCCCAAGGGCTGGAGGGACAGGACAGACGGAATGACCTTAAGCTGAAAGAAGAAAAGGTTAGATGGAATATTGGGAAAAAATTCTTCCCTGTGAGGGTGGTAGCCAGAGCAGCTGTGGCTGCCCCTGGATCCCTGGAATGTTCAGTTCCAGGTTGGACACTGGGGCTGGAGCAGCCTGGGACAGGGGAAGGTGTCCCTGCCATGGCAGGGGTGGCACTGGATGCTCACAGTGCTGTTTGGTTCCAGTTAGGAGGAAGGACAGAGAAGTACACGTGACAAAATCATCAGGTCCAACTGGCTACATCACACAAGTCCAAAATAATTTCCAAATACTCAAACCAGTCAGGAATGAAGCAGGAAAAGCTGTTTATGTCAGTGAAGCAGGAATATCAACAGTTACATTTTTAGAGAAGCAGAAAATAAACACCCTGCTCACATTACTTCTGATTTTTTTTTTATAAACCTGTCATACACAAAGAAGTTTAGTACATGTACAGTCCTTTTATTGCCACTTTTGGGCCACATAATGTAGGATTTACCTCGTGGTAAGGATGTAACACCCTTTCCATGTATACACCCAGCATCTCCCTCTCCTTTCTCCATGGCCAGTTATTTATGAGTATGTGTTACATTATCTACATGTTCTGGTGGCTGAAATTAGTGGAAATGGCTTTGTTTAGTAGTTGGTAATTAAAAGTGAGTCTTTCTTTGAGGAGAAGGAGGCTCCCCCTGGGGCACAGTTGCTTATTTTTTAAGATGCTACCAGGAAAGGGTCAGTGAGATGAGGCAGCAGCTCTGAACAATTTTAGGGCATCCTGAAAGTTGGATGCAGACTTTATCCCTGCTCCCTAAAGCCAGAAAAACTGCCAGCTGGCTGCTGTAGCTGTCAGGCATTAACCTACTATTCCCAAATCTCTGAAATTAAATCCAGTGAGGGGGATCAGGACTTTTCCTACCTGGGAACCTCATCCTCTGCGACTCCAAGCCTTTGGATGGAGCAAGATGTGATGGGAATCATCTGGGAATTATTTATCCCATTCAGCCTTGGGACTGATAATCAAGTCAGCATCAAAGGAAGCTCACAGATATTCATTATTCATTAGTGACCTTGGCAAGATGAGGGACTTGAATTGTAAGATATACAGAATATTCAGTTCTTGTTCCTGGTAACATCCCAAATCCAGGGAAAGGGGCAGTTTCCTGAAAAATAAATCATGGGATGGACAACAGTGTGTAGAGGCATTCTTTGTCTACAGATGTTCTGGAGAGCAGATTTGAAACAAAGAGTAAAGCGCAAATATGCTCCTAAAAATTTACTTTTCATAGTACAGGAGAACACAGAGGCTGAATTTGGAAAGAACATGCACAGGTAGCCTCTAATTCAAAAATGCTGAAGTTAAGCATTGAGAAAATATTGGGAAAGGTGTCATGGAGTATTACTTTTTTTTTTTTTTTTTTTTTTTTTTTTCCCTAGGATTGGGATTGAATGCACAGAAGTTCTTGTTTGGACTTAAATGTTTACTAATTTTTATTTATGTGTGTGCTACAGCACTTTCAGCTAACAAGTTAAAAATAGCCCTTTTTTTTGTTTTTTTTTTTTTGTTTTTTTTTTTTTTTTTTGTTTGTTTGTTTTTTTTTTTGTTACAAAGTCTTTTAAGGTCTAACTGCCTAATTAAGAACTAGCACTTAAATTATTTTTACTTTTGACCTAATAATCAAGCACTTGTGACCCACAGTGCAGCATTTTTTATCCAATTACAAAAGTACTACTTAGACTTATAAAGAAGAAGGATTAGAAGAAAAAACTTCTGTTTTAAAACTTTCATCTTGTTTTCTACATATTGCTATATTCCAAAACTCTAAATTTTAAATTTTTTACCTTGTGATATTACACACTTCTATTTTAAACTGCACAGTCATGAGCTTAATTCTATTATTAAATTTTGGAAGCTTTTTCCACGGCCTTAGGTAAAGTGCAGTGGTCTTTTGAAGGTTAGTGCCTGACAGCACAGAAAGTTCAAAAATCCCAGTTTCCACCAATGGAGCAGTACCAGGAGCAGGCTCAGCAGTCAGGCATCACCTGAAGATGTTGCATAAGCTGTAAAACAAGAGGTGGCAGCCAAAGGAGTGGGGATGCACTCAGAATTCCAGCTCTGATTTATGGATTCCACCCATACCTCGTACAAATTTAGTGTCTGCTGCTCACTCACCTGCTCCTTGCTGGGAGTGGGGGATCCTCCTACTGCACTTTCTGTTTTCCAGGAGCTCAGAACAGCAGCTCTGAGTTAAATCTGTGCCTAAATTAACTCCTTCTTGATGCACTGCAGCTGTTACCATTCCAGACCCAAAGGAAAGGAGATTTAAGGGCTTGTCTTTGTGTAAGGTGACATCAGAACTGATGTTTCTGGAATTTGGGGGTCCAGTGGTGGAGTGCTGTGGGTAATAATGCATCCATAAAGATATTTAAACACTTACTCAAGGGGCATTGAGGATGGATATTTCTGGGTTTGATTCTGACCCTTTTTTGGGGGTATAGCTGTTTTTTTAAAGTCTGAGCATAGGCCTTTTCCCAGGGCTCACTGAACACGTGCCTATTGAATAATTGTGCTGCTGAGAAACAAATGATTTGCTTTGCTGTTCTGTTCTGCAGATGGATCCCTGTATTTACACTGTGCTGCTGCTGAAACAGAATATTCATGTGACAATTTCAAAGGGAAAGAGGGTAGATTTAGATTAGAAATTAGGATGAAATGCTTTACTATGGGGGTGGTGAGGCCCTGGAACAAGTTGTCCAGGGAAATTGTGGATGCCCCATTCATGAAAGTGTTTAAGGTCAGGCTGGATGAAATTTGGAGCAACCTGGGATAGTGGAAGGAGTGAAATGAGATGATTTTTAAGGTCCCTTCCAGCCCAAGCCATTCTATGATATGTTTCTATGAATTTCTTCTTTTGAAAAGCTTAATGCATTTATATGATTTACCCCTGGAAGTAATCAATCAAGTATATACTTGAGTTTTCAGAGCTTGAATATTGCAAAGTACTGACTGTAGTAGGTTTCATTATCTGGCTGAAAAGTCCTAAAAAAAAAAAAAAAAAAAAAAAAAACCAAACAACTGCAGAAAACAAGTCTGACTCGAACATCTGGAGGACGAGGAGCAGGAAAACAAATGAAAGGGCCTGCTGCATTCTGTGCCAGGAGGATTTGCAACCCAGAAGGAGATGCAAATGACTAAGGCTGAGCGATCCACTTTCTGTAAGCAATCAGCGACAGACTTTAACCCCTTTTCTTGTTTGCAAATCATCCCTGCTTCCAGATGTGTTTGCTGTTTGCATGCACTTTGTGAATAAAGCCCTGCTTGGGGCTTAGTCATGAGCCACTCAGCGTGACTGCTGCCTGAGTGGGGCTGTGTTTCAGGCTGTGATTCATCAGAGCTGCCAGGGGAGGCTGGAAATGTGGAAATGTGGAAATGTGGAAATGCGCGTACGGACGCGCGTTCGCGGATTTCGTCTCGCTGCAAACAAGCTGCTCTCCAAAAGAAAACTTGGTGCCCAAAAGTGTGGATGATACAGCTGTCCCTGAAAAAGGGATTTTGTGCCCTGAGAGATGCCCCCCCCTCCCCTACTAAAACCCCTGTTATCATTTAGGATTTCTATTGGTCTTTAACTTTACTAGATGGTTGGTCTTTACTCACCTAGAATCTTAAAGTGATTGGATAGTTCTCAACTTATCATTTTACTGGTTAGAATTTCAATACCCCTAAAACCTATAAAGTCCCCTTGCTATGCTATGTATCTGGATTTTGCTGGTAGAACCCTTCGAAGAAATAAAGCTGCCTTCAGAACCTCAATGGCAATTTTTTTTTTATAATTCACTCTAATTTTGTGGGGGGAAATGCTGGTGGGAAACTTCTTGAGATCAGTTGTGTGTGTCTGTGTACCTCTGGTGATCTCTTGTATCAAACAAAGTGGCAAGTGGCCACCAAGTGTGTGTGATGCCTTAGATTTTGGCTTCTGTATTTTTCATGTATTTGTAATCCCACAGTGGATAACTCTGAACTCCACACAGAGTGTTAGCTGCTGCTTTCCCATCTTGGTCAGACACAACAATTCCTCTCCAGGCTGGGAATCAAGATCTAAACAGAAGTGAGGTGGGGGGAAACAAACTTGGGGTAAATGACTTCATTACCTGTAGCTGTAATTGGAAGATTAACCCCCAGTGTACAAATGGACCAAACTTATAAAAGTGTGAAAACCTGTGATCCATCATTCATTTTGAGTGTAACCCTGGGGGTTTTGTCTGCCCTAAATGAACCTGAAGGCCCTTCAATAAATAGAACTGCTTTTTATTTTCTTCATTTTGACTGGCCTCTGTTTTTAGCTAGCCCAAAAGGCATCACAGGCTCTTCAGTCTCAGCCACACGGTTCTTCCCTGGGGGATCCATTAATTTTTCTTGCTGCTGCAGAGTGTCCTGAGGGATCTCTGCCCTTGGGGTTTGCTCCAGGTGAGCTGAGTGGGGCAGAGCCTGGAGCACTGCTGGCTGGGAGAGCAGGGAAAATGTGGAAAATTCTGTGTTCTATGGTCTGGTCACAGACACATAATTGCCTCAATATGATATGCCAGCTCCAGGTCAAGTCATCATTTGGTTTTCACAGGGAAAAGGCCTGATGTCCACACACTGTGTCCTCAGAAAAGACTCCTCCACCTTCCAAAAACCCCAACCACCAGGTGAAAGCAGAGACACTTGACTGTCCCAGCCTGGCAAAATGGCCCAGACCAAGTACAGAGCTGCAGTTTTGCTATTTGAGTGCAAAATAGTGACAAAAGTTGAGTTTTTCCTGCAATAAATTCCACGAAACTTAATTTCAGAACTAATTTTGGTGTCTTTAACAGCTTTGCTCACTGGGAAATGAGCTGATATCATCACCCTGATATCATTCTGTGGGGAATCCAAGGGATGTCTCCTTTCTCCTGGCCTGATGAGGCAGGGTTTGGGGGATCTGTGGGTGCTGGTGCCCCATGTGTCAGCTCTCCCCTTGTGGACAGGGAGGGATTGTGTGCAGGGCTGATTTCCCAAAGGTCCCCAGTGCCAGGGCAGGTGCAGTTCCCATCCCTGGGATTTTTCAGCCTGGTTGGGGATGTGGTGTAACTACAGCTCTGCAATCATTACCAATTTAATTTAAAAACAGACTTAATATCAAATGCAAACTGTGCTTCAAGTGCCTTCCTTCCCTTCGCCTAATTTTCATTAAGAAAACAATCACTTCTGCTTGAGGCTGCCTTTTTTGGGATGAGGAAAAGGGGAACAAGAAGCTGAAGAAGAGCCTTTCAACTTCAGTTTTAAACCATGAGAACCCGTGAAGACAAAACACATGGTAGGGGATTTGTCCCAGCCCCAGCAGCAGCCCCCTTATCTTCCTTTTTTTTTTTTTTTTTTTTTTTTTTTTTTTTGTTTTAATTTTTTTTCTGCTGACTTCCTCCTCTGCACTCCTTGGCAGCTCCTGGGACAACATCTAAACTTTGCAAACATGAAGGAATCCAAGCAGCACGGCATTTTCCAAGCAGGGCCATAAATCAGAGTTTTGTTATGGTGGTTCTCTGGTGAGGCAGAAATGTGCAGGCAGATAAGAGCCTGGAGGAAGGAGAGGCAGGCAGAAAAGAAACACCAGCAGGAAGGAGCCCATAAGAAATGTTTTGACAGCCTGAATTGAGCTGAGCAGCCATGGAGGGGTTAGGCTGAGCTCTCATTGTTGAGCCCTGCCTGATTTGAAGTGAGTTTGTTCTGGAGCTCTTTCCCCTCCCCACGGAGGTTTTGTGTCTCTGGGGTGGGATTTTCCCGGTGAGGCAGTATTTTCCAGCCTCTGATTCATCACCAGATCCTCCAGGGATATAAATAGACACAACCTCCACCAGCTCCAGTGGTCTTGCACCGACTTGCATCAGCACAAGAAAGTTGGGATGGAAAGTTCCCATGGCTTTGTGCTGTCCCAGCCACTGCCAGCTGGGCTCTTGCTGTACATCACAACAGTCACATTTACCCCAAGCAAATGGCAAAACTCCCTTTTTCTTAGTCAACAGAAGGTATAGGTTGGTTTCCTCTCATGAAGCTTTCTCTTATATCCTTTTTTCTTTTTTTTTTTTTTTTTTTTCTTTTTCTTTTTCTTTTTCTCTTTTTTCTTTACCTTGCTCTGCTCTTGGTTTGGCCCCTTTCCAACATGGTTTCAGTTAGAAAGGTTCTACCCCAAACCTTCCACTATCCCAGGTTTCCCAGAGCTCCATCCAACCTGGTCTTGGACATTTCCAGGGATCCAGGGGCAGCCACAGCATCTCTGGGAAACCTGTGCCAGAGCCTCCCCACCCTCAAAGTAAAAAAACTTTTCCTAACATCCACTCTCACTTGCTCTCTGTCAGTTTGGAGCTGTTCCCCCTTGTCCTGTGTCCTACAGGCTCTTATAAATTTGATTGTTTGGATGTTTGGGATGTTTTGCTGGTCCTCCACCACAGAACTGGGCACTCAGAGAGCTGCTAAAACCCGGATTTAGCAGTGGATTTAAGGTGTTTAAATATTAATCATTTTAACTGGGGAGGCTGCTGGGCTGCTGGGAGGTTAACCCGGGCAGCTGCTCCAGACAAGGAGGTAATTATGTTTATTCCTTGGCTGCATTGTGTGGAATGCAGATGAGGGTCTAAGTGGCTGTAATTACCTGAGCAAGGTGTCATTCCTATTTTACAACAACAGCAGCAGGGTCAGAGCTGAGCTGGGTCTGCTGCCTTGGCTGTGCTTGGCTTTCCAACCATCTTCCACCCTGCTTTTTTTCCCTGCTTGTCCAGAATATTTCCCAGCAATAAAACCCTGTTAAATGCCAGTTTTACTTCCCTGGTGCTCCATTTTTTGCTCTGTTATGATGCCACATCATGGACAAGGGTGAATGACTGGTTAGAAACGTTTGTTATTTTCAGACATATTCACTGAGGTTTTTTTTTTTTTGCATCTCTGTTATACTCAGGCCTCTCAGGAGAGGAGGGATCCCTATAATTTGGCTGAGCTTGCTTCTTCCTTGTGAAGGATGGCTTCAATAATCTCTCCAGCTTCCAGAAATAAAACACAGCGAGACCTGTTCTCTTTATGTTGGGTTTGGGAAAAAAAAAAATAATACATAAAAAATAGGGAGATTTAGGGAGATTCCTGTCATGCCTGCAGGAATTTGGTTTTACCAAGAATCCATATCAAGAATTTAGTGGTTACATCAGAAGAGGCCTCACAAAGCAGCTTGTGTCCTTTCCATAATCTTGTTTCTGCCTGCCAAAACCCTCCTATGGGAATGGGATCAGCAGGGATGCAATTTTAAAGGGTTCCCATTGTTCTGCTGTGCCTCTTCCTCAGCCTGTGTCCTGGATTTGTGGCACAGACACAGGGCAAGCTGATCCCAAAATGGGCACGGTGGAGTGGGAGCAGCTCCCAGGCAAGCAGCACTGACTCCTGCAGTGATGGGAGCCTGGGAGTGAGCAGGAAAATTTGGGAGCTGCTGCCAGAAGTGTAACAGAAATGAGGAGAACAGGATATTTGCTGCAGTGGGGCAGGGTTTGGGGGGCTGCAGGGAGGAGGAGAAGGGACAGGATGAGGAAGAGCAGCTCACTAGGTGGGATTCTGCCCTCTGATTGTAGGTGGGAAGTGGAAGAATCTTATTCCCCCAAAGGACCCAACAGCCCTGGTCATCCTGGGAGCCATGGTTTGTGTGCTGGCACCTCAGGCAGTGACTGACTGCCCTGGTCCAGCAAAGCCTGGCTCTAGATCTCATATTTTTGGGGCAAAGCTCAAACTGGTGACCAGAATATGCCTGCAGAGTGAATAAACCAAATTAACTGGCCAGGATTAAGATTTAGAAACTCGAGGTTTCAGCTGTGGGTCGTGTTTTTTTTGTTATTACTGTTTATTTTTGGAGCTGGCAGATGTGCTAGAATCACTCCTCGCCTCAGTCCCACCGGTGATTTTGTTGCTTCCAAATTTCTGGTTGCCAAAATCCCTGGTATTCAGCTGGATGTCCTTCCCCTCTGGCTCTGCACTGCTCTGTGCTGCTTAAAGGCTGTCAGGCCTGATTCTCATTTACATTCTGCCAGCCCAAACCTTCACACCCACTTGAGGGTCCTTTTCTTCTTCCTGAGTGTTGCAAGGAGGATTTGGATGGTGGATCCAGGAGGGAACCATCCCCATCCCTGCATGGGGCTGAGTGTGACACAGTTCCCCAGCTTTGAGTCACCTTGCAGCATCCTCTGTGACCCTGCTGCAGGGAACACCAGGTGCAGAATGCCAGCTGGGATTTATTTCTGCAGTCCTGACCCTTGAACCTGCTGGGCCAAGAGGTGCTGGGGGTGAGGGATGCTTGTGGGGGGCATTTTCTGCATGGGAGCTGCTGGAAAACTTAAATTTTTCCTGTGTTCCATGTTCTGTGTGCTGCCAGCTCTCCCTCCAGCTGTGAGGAACAGACAAATGGCACACTAAGGCTCTGTCCCTGAGCTCTGAGGGGGCTCCAGTGTGGGAGCTGGTCTTGAAATTTGCAGTTTATTGCAAAGGGCATGGGTGTACAGGGCCCTGCTGAGAGCTGCCAGCCACAGCTCAGAGCAGGATGGAAAGAGAGTGGGGGAGAGGTAAGAGAGTAAGAGAGAGAAATAAGAGAGAGATTTTCCCATTTACAATACAATAAATCTTCTTCCATGTTGAATATTCTAATTTCCACTAACCAATCTAATACAAGATACAAATCCTATAGCATTTACATACAGCCTATAAGAATCATTACATTACCATAATGTGTTGTACTTTAAACCCTGAAAACTACTCTTTGGATCCCTTCTGCCAAGCTAGCAGGGTCTTCTCTGCCCTTTGGAGCTGCTCTCCAGCAGAAGGCATTGTTCTATCAAGAGGGGATTACTTTCAGCTGGCCATCCTATTGTCTTCCAGTTATTTAGTGACTAAGGTTTGGTATCTCAAAGATGGCTTTCACTTCAATCTCACTTATGGTTTCCATATTCTCAAAATCTTTTGCTAAGCACTCATATTTGCAAGGTGTTCCTGAATCACCCTTGCCAGCACTCCAGGGAAGCCCAGGGTGGGTTTTCCAGCTGTGCTCCCCAGGGTGGGTTTTCCAGCTGTGCTTGGAGCAGCAGCAGCGCTCCCAGCGCTCCTGACGGACCCGTGGCGCATCCAAGGCAGAATTAGTGGGTGTGTCCTATAAACAAAAAGTCATAATCCCCTGAGTCAGAGCTGAAATTTTCCCCCTCTGTGCGAAGTGTTCATTATTCTGGAATTTTAAGTGAGGGGAAGGGCTGGCTGGAGAGGGTTTGTGCTCGCTGGCTGCTTCCTCCAGCCATGGCTCTCCTGCTGTCCCATCCTCTGCACACATTTATGGGGCTGCTGCTGCTCCCTTAAGGTGGCAACTTCCCTTCCTGAGTGTGAGGCTAAGGAGAAATGGTTTTATTGTTGTTTTTCTTTAATTTGATTTTGCCAATTTTGATCTTGGGGAATTTTTTTGAGTGAATTCACAAAAACACCACAATTTCATAGTAGATGTATTTTCCCAGAGATGTTGGTATCACATTTTGCCATAAGCCACAAGAGAGGCTTCAAATGCTTCAGTGATTTTGGGACAGGAGGAGAGGGAACAGCTCAGGCTGGGCCAGGGCAGGCTCAGGGTGGGCACAGCAGGAATTTCCCCATGGAAAGGGAGCTCAGGGATTGGAAGTGCCCAGGGAGGTTTGCAGTGCCCATCCCTGCAGGTGTCACCTGGAGGTGGCACTCAGGGTGACAAGGTGGAGATGGGGCACAGCTCCATGGGCTGGGAGGGCTTTTCCAGCCTCAGGGATTTGGGGATTCTCTGATCTTTATTAAGGAAGGTAAATGTCTTCATGTCAATATCTAAGTCAGGGATAATCACTTTTCTAACCCTGACAAAGTCCTGCAGAAAAGGATCTGGTGGCAAACACAGGAATGACTTCCCAGCCTGAAGACCCTCAGAGCACGTTGGTGGAATTCCTGATGTGCAAGACCTGCAATGCTGGAAGCATCACCCTCTGCTTTCAGGCTTTTTGGCAGCTGGAAGCCTCTGCCAGAGCTGCAGTGGGTGAGGAGTCTGCTCCTCATCTCCTCACATCTGCACCCCGTGACATTAATGGCAAAAGCAACTCTCTTTTGCAACTCCATCCAAAAAGTGCAAGCATCAGCCCTTCACAGCTAATGAGAACTGAGCTGGGGAAGAGTTTCCCCACAGTGCCCCGTGACAAGTCAGCTGCATGCCTCTTGATCCAGGTCATTTTATTCCTTCTGGAGACCTCACACCAGCACAAACAGAGAGATTTGAAAATAGTGTGACTCCTGCTTATTTATCTTGCAATGAATTCAATGTATTAAATCACTGCCCTGCTAAAAGCCTGTCTTTCTCCAAGATCACATCCTATGAGGTCAACTCAAGCAAATAAAATGGCTACTAAATCTTTGGTTGTCATTGCAACACTTTTTTAAAAAATTATTTTTTGTTTTTTTTAAAACAACAGAACACTCCAGTATTCATTCCAGTGCCATAAACATGTTAAGTAATTGAGTATTTATCTGAAGAGAATGAGAAATGTGGAATTTATTTCTAGAACTTGAGCTTTAAATAAACAAGACACTTTTAAACATAACTTCATTTTGGATAATGAGATGTTTTCATGGACATAATGGCTATTTGCAGCATGTTTTCCCATGACTTCTTTTTCACAGTATGACATTTAAATCAGACTAGTACAGAATCTTTGTGCATTAATAGAGGTCAGCTCTTCTCAGGAGTAAATATTTGTACATATGTGGGTGTGTGTGATACGTCTCATGCAAAACCTGTGTGCAACAGTGGGAGTTAATTTGGCTTAATAATCAAGCTGAAAAAATCTAACTGATTGATCAAACTCATAAAATTGGTTTCCTGGTACAAAAGGCATTCCATAAGCAGCTCTCCCTACTTCTATTAAATATTCTTTATGTAAATATATGGGTATACCTGAGGAAATATGATGGATCTATCACCAAAGTGCTGTGATCCCTGATTCTCAAGTGTGGAAAATCCAGTGCTGGCCCATGGAAGTAAAAACCACAGAGACATCAGTATTTTCAGGTTGTGTGGCACTATTTATTTATTTATTTATTTATTTATTTATTTATTTATTTATTTATTTATTTTAAATCCAGCCTGCAGGACTGACCCCCTGCACTGCTGGGAGGAGCAGCTGGCTACACCAGAACCACCTTGTGAGGACAAAAAGGGAGATTTCTGTCATTTGGGCCTGCAAGGGGTCCCCAAAATTTCTGTTTTTCATAGGCATGGAACATTTCCAGCCATGCAGGTTCCTCTGCTGAATCATCCCTGCCACATCCACACAGAGCTGAGATTTGCCTGGAATAAGCAGCAATGTCTGAAAAAAAATGTGAGCAGACATGAGCAGCAGTGCTTGGCAAGGGAGAGAAAGGCACTTTGCCTTTCATTGGATGTTTGGTGTGAGCTGCCATTAGTTCATGTTGGGAGAGAAGATTCAGTCCTTCTTTTCCAAGAATTGGTGGGGTTTTTTTCCCTTTCTGTTGGTGTGAGTGACCTGCAGAGATGTCGTGGTGGTGCTTCCCCATCCTGTGTGTTCTTGAATGAGAAGGAATAAAAGGGGTTGTGGGAAGGTGTCTTGGAATGAGGAATGGGATGGAAGTAGATGAGGTGATTTATTCACACCAGGCATAAATCAAAGTAGAGCCCTGGCATTTGGGCTGCAAAAAAGATAGACATGGGGTGCTGGTGGGTGAGAGATGAACATGCCCTGTGTGTGCTGGAATCAGAAACCAGCTGTGCCCTGGGCTGATCCCACTGATCCCAGCAGGAAAGGGATTGGGATTGTGCCCCTGAGCCCCTCAGGTGTGACCCCACCTGCAGAGCTGCCCCAGCCCTGCCCCAGCCCAGCTCAGAGCTGGAGCTGCTGCAGAGAGCCCAGAGGAGGCAGCAGGATGAGCAGAGGGATGGAGCAGCTCTGCTGGGAGGAAAGGCTGGCACAGCTGGGATTGTTCACCTGCACAGGAGAAGCTTTGGGCTGAGCTCAGGGTGGCCTTGCAGGGCCTGAAGGAGCTGCAGGAAACAGGGAGAGAGACAATTCCCAAGGGCTGGAGGGACAGGACACAGGGAATGGAGGGACAGGACACAGGGAATGGAGGGGCAGGACACAGGGAATGGCTCCCACTGCCAGAGGGCAGGGTTAGATTAGATCCTAGGTAGAAATTCTTCCCTGTGATGATGGTGAAACACTGGAATAGATTGCCCAGAGCAGCTGTGGCTGCCCCTGGATCTCTGGCAGTGCCCAAGGCCAGGCTGAACATTGGGGCTTGGAACAACCTGTTCAATGGAAGATGTCCCTGCCTACAGCTTGGAACTTGATGGTCTTTAAGATCCCTTCCAACCCAAACCATTCTATGATCTCATGTTCCTGTTTGAGGGACAGTCCTGCTCTTTAGGACAAAACCTGGACACTCCTCAGTGCAGGATTCCCACCAGCACCGTGCCAGGGCAGCAGATCCTCACTGGAGATGAGTGCCCTGATCCACTTCCCCACATTCAGTGACATCAGTGACATCTGTCACACTGGGCTGTACCTATCACACTGTGAGTGGCCTTGCTCAGTCACAGCTGCTGGGTAAGTGAGTTTTTGTTTTTGCAAGGGCCTGTCTGCTCCCCGCCCTCTTGCTAACCCACTTTTGGGCAAAGCTTCCCACTTGGAAATCTGCCTGCCCCATTAACCTCTGCAAGCAGGGCCATGATTCCAAGTGTTTGGGAGCTGCTCCCAGGGAAAGCAATGCCTGCTGCTCAAGGAGACATCACTCCTGGGCAGCCCAAAGCAGGCAGGGAGGGGGAGAACAGCCTGGGCACAGAGGGTCCAGTGCCACTGCTCTGCCTCCTGAATAGAAAACTGGCTTTACTCCCAGCCAGGAATCCCAATCTCCAGCAATGCTGCCACACATGTTCAGCTCCAAGATATCCACACCTCTTATCTTGCAGTTTAGTGGTGCAGCTATACTGATAATTCCCTTGCAAACTGAGAACTCACCCCTTGAAGCCTTGATGCCATTCTGTCACTAAGGTCACTCGGTAAAGCTGTGCTAAAAAACATCCCAGTCCCACATTGCTCAGGAAAATCCTCACTGCAACTGGAGCAGGGCAAGCTGGTGGTGCTGGGATTGTGTGAGCACAGTGGAACAGTGTTTTTTTTCCCCCTTCTCTTTCCTTGGAGATGAAAGAGAAAGATCAGAGGAGGATTGAGTGCATTACATTACTCGTAGGTGTGTGTGTGTACCCGGCACTTATTTACGTTGGCGTCTGTGTACAGCTGGGCAGATAAAATGAAAGAATTTAGGACATATCTGGCACAGCCACACACACTTTTAGAACACAAGATAAACAATAGATGATTGCATGTTTAAAGCATTTTCCTTGATAAAAGATTGGATAATTTACCAGTAATGACAGGGAGTGATGGAGTGGTCAGTGAACCACACTGCACTACAATTGCACCACACCAACCCCAGCCCTGCTGTTGGGGCTATTTTGTTTGTTTGTCTTGGATATATATTTTATTTTTTTTTGGCAACCATCTGTTGGACTTTACAACAGAGCAGATCCAGTGGGAGACGCCCCATGGGAGGTGTGGAATGGAGAGTGTGTGTAAAAGCAGCGTGGGGGAAAAGTGGGAGTTTATTTTGTGCTGGTTTGGAGAAGATTCACTGAACTGGGGAATGAGAATGGGCACATCTGGCAGAGACAGACCCAGGAGCAGGATTATCCTACCTGGCCCCAGCAGCACCTTTGTTGACCAGGAAACACAGAATCATAGAATGGTTAAAATTGGAAAAAACTCCAAAATTATCTTGTGCAAGCCTTCATGGATCACCACCTTTTCAACAAAATTAGAGCACTGGTCCAGTTGTTTCTTGAACACCTCCCTGGGCAGCTCCTTGCAACACTTGACAACCCTTTCACTGAAGAATTTCCTCCTGTTTTTCAACCTGGACCTCCCCTGGTGGAAGTTGAGGCCATTTCCTTTTGGGAAAAGAGGCTGACCCCCACCCTGCCCACAGGACAGTGCTGCTGTGCTATTTCCCCAGCTTTCTTTGCCATGGCTGAAGCACAGGGCACCAGGAGTTCCTTGACTTGGTGCTGCCAGCTCAGTTGGATGACACCAACCCGTGTGAACTCATGGGTTCAACCCCTTCAGCTTGCTGGAGCTGATAGAAAATCACCAGCTCTGTCTAAATTACAGCTTGGCCCTCCATGAGGTGTCAGGGAGCCAGGTCACTGTGTGGGTGCTGCTGTGACCTGGGGCAGTGGCTGCCTGCACACTGCACAGTTCTGGGACATGTGCCCAGGCTCCAGTGACCAGGATTTGGAGGGGTTTTATCTCACTGGGCATTGTGTGAGCAAGCCTGGCCTCCAGATCTCACTGGGGAAAGGTCTTAACAGATGGTTCAGACTTGCAAAGTACTCGTGTTTCACTGAAGAGCAGGATTTATGGTGTATCAGACGTGTGGGACTATTTTTGTTCTTCTTCTGTTTAGTTTTGCTTAACTCTTCATTTGCTTTTTTCTGCTTTGTCTTTGGGAACATCCTCACCCATCTCCAAGTTGTCTCAGCAGGATAATCTGGACTTTCCAGATCTCTTTGGCTGTCCCAGCTGTGCTTTCCAGATATTTTTCTTCCCCCATCCCTGCTTGAAAAACAGAAGCAGCAACCCCTGACAGGGCAGAAAGGCCAGTGGGCAGAGCCAGGACTTGCCCAGCATTGAGAGCAGCAGTTCCATGCTCAGGGCAGCCACAACACCCTCCACCCACCCCATGGCCACTGCCCTCCACATGTCCCATGGCCTGGATTGTCACCCATTGTCACCCATTGTCACTGCTTGTGCCCACCCTGTGTCCCAGAGCCCTGCCCAGGCTCTGTCCCTCCTGCCACACAGCAAACACAGGCTACATTTCATGGGAATCCTGTGGGAAACCACTGATCATGGCTGTGCAGCAAACAGGTGATCACTGTACACAGCATCACACAAAATTTTGCCTTCTGTTTGCAGTCACCTTGTGTGGGAGGGAGAATTTTATGGGATGAGGGGGAAATTCCTGTTGATTTCCATTTTAAAGTTGAGATTGCAGATCTCAGAGAGATGGGAGATCTCAAAAAAAAAAAAAAGGGAGAAGAACCCCAAGGTTGCAGAAAATGAGCAAGTGCATTGAGAATCATGAGTGTTAGAGCAGGTCTGATATATTTTAATTTTCTTCTGACTTCTCTTTGAAGGGAATGAGATTATTTGAGTCACACAGTGCCCTTGGCCCATCCCATATGGGATTTCAGGGTTTAAAATGTGAAGGGCTCTGTCCAGCCCTGCTGCAGGAGGCTGAAAAGTTGTTTGCTCCTTCCCCAAAAGTTACTATTCCTGTAGCAGAAAGTCAGGCTGGTTTATGACTCATCCATTCAAGATTATTTATTAAATAATAAGCTGGACTTTGAGCTGTGGCAGCTGAGAGGCAGCACGTGTTTGCCAGCTCTGTTACAGGGGTGACAATTGGAAACTGGCCATTTACATGGGGACTTGTGGACTAAGAAACACCTCCTCAGCTTCAGCAGGAGATGGGGAAAGTAGCTGGGGCTTCCATGGTTTGTCATGGAAAAATCATTGTGTTAGCTTTAAAAAAGAGCAGCCAGAAACTGGGGGATTTGAAGATGTCTGCTTGTGCTGACCTGGGATTCATCTGTGAGTGAGAGAGAAAGAGAAAACCTTGCTGAAGCTGGATGGACAAAATATGAGTCCAGGGCAAGTGAGAGGAGGATCAGTGTCCTGGTCTAGGTTTAATGAATTAAGATTCCTGAAGAGGAGAGCTGCTTCTTGATCTTTATCACAGAATCATGGAATGGTTTGGGTTGGAAGGGACCTTAAAGCTCATCCAGTGCCACCCCTGCCATGGCAGAGGCACCTTCCACTGTCCCAGGCTGCTCCAGCCCCAGTGTCCAACCTGGCCTTGGGATCCAGAGGCAACCACAGCTTCTCTGGGAAATCTGTTTAAACCTTTATAGCTCCTGCTGGTGAAATCATGGCCATGCAGAAATATTTGTTTCTGGCCTTTGCATCTTCCCCTTCAGCAGATTCAGCTGTTTCACTGTGGCTTACAAAGCGTGGGCTTTGCAAACGTGCATTTCTGATTTTTCTCTTTGCAGACCTTTTGTTGTGGCTTGGGTGTTTCCCATGGGCCTGTTGCCTGCAGCAAGCAGAGAAAAAACCCTCAATGGTTATTCAGTGAGCCTGCTGCAGGTTTAAGGAAATTTGTCCTGGGAAGCAGTTACAAGATCAGCCAGGGGATGAATTTAGTTTCTTCAGTCGTGCCAGGCTAACACTGTGCCTATGTTGCAGATTTAAAGTAAAGCTAAAATGGCAATGAAGACAAAGGAGTCTGAAATGTAAGTTTTAGAGAGACAGACTGAACTACTGAACTTAAATTTGTTGATCAGTAGGTTTTAGATCTTTTCTACTCCAATCCAAATAAGCTCTGGCTACCCATCTGTGTTCTGACCTTGCCTGTTCTCTCTGCAAACACACCCAGCCTCATGAAGCTCCACTGTACCTGCAGAGGTGGGGTTTGCTGTTGTGATCTTGAAATCAAACCTGCAAGAAATTCATGTCACACTGCTCCTGTTTGCTTGTCTCCGCTTGTCAATAGGAAAAAAAAAAAAAAAAAAAAAAAGTGCTAGGTTTGCTGAGGCTGATGAAGTTTGACTTTGACACCTCGATGCCACCTGCTCCATTCCGAGCATGACTTTGCTGCTGCCTGGCAGCTGTGGCTTGATTGTCCAGGATGGTGCTTCCTTCCCTGGCTGTGCCTGAGGCAGATGCTGGTTAGGGATGGTTCCTGTGCACAGCATCTGCTCTGCTGTCTGTGGGTCACGAGCTGTGCTGGGCTCATGTGAGCCTGTGCTCAGCTCCTCTGGCTCCGGGATTTTCTGCGCACGGATCTCTGCCAAGAGCAGCGCTCTGCCAGCTCCCCACTGCTCCCACAGATGGTTCCTGCCCTGTTTGAGGGACAGGTGTCTGCCAATAAAGGCAGAAGCTTCTCTTTGAAATGGAGAATGTAAACCCCCTCCCTCCAAATTATTATCATTTTGAAATTAAGGGGCTCTCAGGCAAAGAGATGGGAATTAGGAATAACAGTTCTTTACTAGTAACATTAAAATAGAAATGCAGTATTACAAAGAACAATCCCAACCCTGCCAGAGTCAGAATCCAAGCTGACACCCGTCAGTCAGTCAGGGTGTTGGCACAGTCCCATTCCATGGTGGCTGCATCCTCCTGCAGTGGCAGATGTGGTTCAGCTGGAGCAGTGCTCCTGGAGAAGGGGCAGTTTCCTCTGAAGGTGCAGGGATGATGTGGAAAGGTCTGGCTTTCCTCTGGAATGCAGTGGGAAGAAGGTTCCTTGGTGTCCAAAATGTCAGTTTTTCTCTGGGTAGGAAAGGCTTGGCTCCTGCCCTGGCTGGAGCATCTCCCATGGGATGATGGAATTTTATCAGCCATGCCCTGGGACTCACTGGCCATGAACAGGAGATCTCTCCTGGAGGGAGGATGGGCTGTGGCAAAGATAAAGATGATTGCCCCAGCTGGTTTAAAGCTGCCCATGAGCAGATAATGTGTGCCAGGAGATCAGGGGCACTGCCCCACCCGGCTGGGACAGATGGGGACAGAATTCACATTGCTGAGCACATCCTGTATTGCAACCCAAGACAGTTCCAAAACCAGCTCATGTCCCTGCTCTGACACACAGAAGTGTCTTTACACCACGGTGCAGTTGGGTTTTCACAGGAGGGTTGTTTCAGAAGCGAGCTCTGTGTTCTTCACTCACCAGTCATTCTCGAAAACCAACTGAAGTTTCATTCTGAGTTTTGTTCAGTTAGAATTTGCTCCCTAGCACAGCAGCAATGAGGACAGGCATTACCATGAAATCCTGTTTATTAGTAAACTCAGTGACCTGCCCTGGTGAAAATCCCTTTCCAAAGTCCCACCCTGTTCCTCGGCAGTAGGTGCAACCACCGAGTGACGTTGGTTTTGTAGTCCAAAGCTTAAAAAAAAATACCTCAAACTAAACCAACATGTAATAATTTGCAGATGCTGGCAGACAGCGATGGTGCATGAGTTGAAGCTCTCTTTGGGTGCCAAACCACAAATATATATATCATTTTTTATAGTCTCCCATTCCTGGAACTGAAAGAGCCTTCAAAACAATCAATGTGTAAACACAAATAACAGAGCACTCCCTTCTGAGCATCACCAGTGCTGCTACTGCTGCTGCACACAGAGGGCTTTTTCTTAGTGGCTGTGTCCTTCTTCAGAGCTGCTTTTTGTCCTTTATTTTCAGGTCTGCAGGGCCAGTGCAGCTCCTGCAAGACAAGGGGAGGTGTTCACACTTTCTGAGCTTTTAAAGTTGCTGACCAGTGCAGGCTGTCTCAGGCTGAAACCAGGAAAGAGTTATGTTTTATTTATTGCTGGATTTCCTTATGGACTTTCTACTTAGCAGAACCATGTCCAAAGGCTTTAGGGATTTGAAAACTGAAGTTTCCTCTTTATTCCTTGAAATCTTTCTCACAAGATTTGTCCTTTCCCTCCCCTGCCCTCCACAGGTATTTTATTTCTAAACCAGAGGGGCCACCTTCGAAGATGAGTTTTCTTTTCACATGAGGGCCATGCAGAAAATGCCATTAAACTTACTTTGAAGCTAATTTTGGTGTCCTTTTAACACCTTCTTTTGCTGAGAAATGAGCTGATAACATCACCCTGACAGCACAGGGAGGGCCAGGTTGTGGCCAGCTGCAAACCACTGGCAGCCACTTGCTGTCAAAGTCAACTTTCCAGTATGGTCTGCCATGGCTTTGGGGTATTTGTCTGAATCTGAGACACCATTGGACTGGGTCTAGTACAGCCAGATATTCGAGAGAGAGGCTCCTTCCCAAAAAATTTAGGATTAGAGGTGCAGGGCAGCAGCTGGCAGGTGAAGGAGTGAGATGAGGGGACAATAATCAGGAGGGTATTTGGTGTTCTCAGCATTCACTGTTGTATTCCTCTCTGCATTTCTTTATTGCAGCTTTCCAGGCAAAGACAAAGGTTTGAAGAAGACTTTAAAGAGGGTGAGGAAGTTCCTGGGAATTCTTTCCACAAATCTGCCCTGGGGCAGAGGGGGAACTTGGAAGAAAACCCAGAGGTGCTTGTTAAGGGGCAAACTGAAGGTGGAAGGAGCACTGTTGGCCAAAACCAGTGCAGGCTGGCAGCCCAGCATCCAGGAGGGATGATGTGTGAAGGGATGAGGAGATGGTTTGAGGGTTTTTTGGGTGAGGGAAATTCCCTATGGACAGACAGGGTGTGCCAAGGTGAGAGCACTGGTGAGGGAAACCATCTCTCCAGCAGTATTTGAGATGTGTGGAGGCAGAAGGAGCTTTTATTTATTGAGGCTAAAGAAAAAAAAAAAAAGTGCTGTCTGAGCACAGCTGTAAGGGATTGAAAGGCCACAGAGGGGATTTTTAGCTGCCTGGATGGGTGGGAGACCACATAATTTAGAGAGGTGACAGAGGGAGTTTGTGTAAGCTGGACAAAGCAACCACAGGGACCTTTGATCTCACTGGTTAAATCCCAAATGATACAAAGGTGTTGGAGAAACCAAGTGAAAAATGGGATTTTGTTCATCAAGGTCTTATGTAAAGTACTGGGCTTAGCTGAGAAGAAGAAAACCATGTAGCTCTCCCTGGTCTCTGGAATTTCTTCAGGAAAGAAAACAATTCTTCAGCTCTGGGCTGTGTGGAGCAAAAGAGAGTCTGCAGGATGTTTGAGCTCATCTGTTTGCTGTGGTGAGCACTGATAAAAACATGAATGAACTGTGCTCCAGGAAAGCTCCACAGCTGGGATGGAAACCAAGGAGAACAGGGATTAGATGGACATGGTTGTGTAGGAACTGGGTGGTTTGGTCTAGAAAAGTGAGGGATGAGAGACAATATAAAAGGATGCTGCAAAGATGAATCCATTCTCCTTCTCTATGGGCATTAGGGCAAGAAGTGCCAGGCTTAAATTATGGCAGAAATAAGTCAGACATCAAGGAAAAAAAAAAAAAAAGACATTTTACCAGTCTAAATAGAAAAATCAGGTTTAGAGTGCCTGGAGAAGATCTGCAGTCTCTGTCACTGGAGGTTGTTTCTACCTAGGTTATGGTTCATGAAGTATGGCTGGGCCTGCCCTGCTCCCAGGGATGGGTCTGACATCCCCATGAGGTCTCTCCCAGCCCTGAAGATTCTCCCTGAAGATGAGGTTGCCCACAAGAATTAACATGAAGGATTAAAGGAAAGGAAACACATGGGATGGGTCCTCATTTCATGTGCTGAAAGAAGTTTAAAATCTAGGGGCAGAATCAGCAGGCAACTGCAGCTCAGGGTAAAGAGGTGGTATAAGTAAAAATATTGGCTGGGTGGGGGGAAAAAAAAAAAGCTCATTTAATGAGACTGAGTGTGTTTCCAGTTTGTCTCCATGGCAGGAAATTGTTAGAAGAGGGCCTAGAATGAGAAAGGAAGAAAGGAACCACTCAAAATGATATATGGACCTGGAGAAAGAAATAAAAAAGAGACCAGTCTACAGCTGGAGAGGGTTTAAAAAAAAAATTAGTAGTATCAGAAAGAATAAAATGCACTTATAATGCGAAAAGAAAAATGTTGGCTGTTCCTTCCAAGGGAAATCAGCTGAAAATTTAAGAGAGGGATCACCTGCAGGTAAGGCACCAACAAATCTCATCTCCTTTGTGCTTGGTCCCATGGTGCAGTCACAGAAGAAGAGGGGCCAAAAGTGACAGAAGGGTCTGTGGGCTTCTTGTTCATCCTCTGCCACGTGAAACTGGGAAACATCACTCTGGGGAAGTGGAGACAGATGGAAGGGTGCAGTGATGAGTCAGAGGTGATGAGAAGAAAGCTGGGCTTGCTGGTATGGGATTCAGAGTGGATTCCTAGGTAGGAATCTCTCAGGACAGCTGGGGCAGGGTAATGATGGAGGGAAGGCAGTGGAGTCATGGAACAAAAGGCATCAGTAGGAAGGGACAGAGAAAAGAGCTGCCAGGGGAAAGGGAAGGAGGAGGAGGCAGCAGGAGGGATTTGGAGGCTTGTGAGAAGGAATCAGAGCCCTGCACTGACTTACAGGGAGGAAGGAGCTCGGAGTGGGTCCCAGCAAAATGAAAATAGTCAGCAGTGACAGGTTGGGAAGTGTAAAAACACATATGTACAGTGCCTGGGTGTGAAGACAAGGATTGGGAGATGATGCACAAAGAAAGTGGGAAACAGATGGGAAGTTCTGATCTGGGGAGAGGGATGGGAAAGGGCAGGGTGGAGTGACCAGCCTTTGGGAAAATGGGAGAGTACAGCCAGCAGCAGGGGGAGGATAATGGGAGGTGATGGAGACAGAGGATGGGATGGAGATGGAGGGCCAGGACTGGAATGAGGGTGAGGGATGAAGGAGTGGGGATGGAACCTCTGGAATGAGAGCTGAAGGGAACCATGAGAGGCCTGGGGCTGAGTGCAATCTGGGCAGTTCATCTGCAATCCCAAATCTCTCATCCCCGAGGAATGTCCCTCCCAGCTCCTCTATTGTGGACACTGCTGAAGGCTCCTGGAAAAACCTAATCTGGCTTTTTCCCAGGCTGTTGACTTTTCTCAGCTCCAACTTGGATCTTTCCCAGGCTGGGGATCTTTCCCAGAGACAAAACAAGGAAAGATAGAAAGAAAACACAGAGAGACACCTGGTGTTGACCACTAAGCCGTGTGTCTTGTGGTAGTTTTGCACAAAGCATGTTTTCAAAGAGGTGTTGCCTTCTTTGACCAATGAGTCTTTTCTACTTTGTTTTTTGCCATCTATCCTATCTATAAAAGCCATGGCTTTTCAATAAATCACTCTTTCCTTGCTGCCTGGAAGGAGTTGCTGTGTTCTTTCACCACTTCCCAGCCTCACAGACACTCTATCTTCCTCCCCATACCCCATCAGCCTCTGAGGCTCTGAATTCCCAACTGGAAGCCTCTCCAGTGGGGACAGCCAGCTCCCTCCCCACCTGGCAGCAGTGCCAGATGCTGCTGCTGGAGACTAAAAGGCACTTTGCCTTTTGTGTTCAAAGCCCAGATACTTGTCCCTGAGATGAATCAGGAGACTTCTGTGTTCTAGCAAGAAAAATCCAAGCCAGCAACTCTAAATTATGCACAAGTCTCCAGAGACCTGTATCTCTCTGTGCATTATCCTGAGCCCAAATAGCCCAAGTGTTTGAGCAAAAGGCCATAAAGGCTCTCTGGGTAAATACTACATATTTTAAAATAAGTTTCAATGGCTACTGTGTTTCTCTCCAGCTGGTGGGTGAAGGCAGCCCTCTGTGCAGACTGTGTTCATTGCCTGGAATCTGCTGGCACCTGGAGCAACCTTTATTTGGCTGTGCCCAGGAGCTGAGCTGCAGCCCCCAGGGTGGAGAGAGCTGGCTGGGACACCCAGAAGGTGACACTTCCTTGGCAGGGCTTGCTGCACAGCCTGTGCCAGTGGGTCTGTGGGAAGCCTGAGGAAGCTGCAGCTCTTCTCCTGCTGCCTGCAGGAAAGCTGCACCAAGGATGGCCCTGTCAGGGTGAGCATCAGTGCTATTGCCTTTCTCCATTCCCAGGAACAGCTCACTCCAACAAAAAGTGCCCATTTAAGGGATAAACCAAAGCATCCCTCTGAAAAATGGGTTGGACTTGGCTGGAGTTCACAGCCTTTGAGAGCACCAAGGTGTAAACCAAGGCCAGGGGATTCATATCCAACAGATTGTTGAAAGAATGAGAAGAAATTCTAATCTTAATGCCCTTTTTCATGGCCCACCTCTGGGAAAGGCTACAGGATCTCAGACTCCACCAGCAGTGGAGATCTTTGTTAAAATCAGGTTAATTCACATTTTGGTTATAAATGAACCAGTGCTGTCAGGACTTTGCCTCTTTCTCCGTCACATCAGGTCAGTGCTGTCTGAGGCATGCAGTGATGATGCACAATCTTGCACAACGACCTCTTGTTCTGGGACTGAAAGCTGTTTGTTTACATAGTATAAGATGGCCTTTCAGCCATTCAGAGTTGGTTCAGTTTAATGACACTTCTGAGTTTCCGTCAGTGCAGGAGAGCGGTGCAGAGTTGTGCAACCCAGAGCGAAGTTTCCCATGCCTGCTGTGACTCAGTGTGCTCCTGGAGCCTTAGAAATAGAAATTAGAGAGCAAGGCATCACATCCCAGCACTCTCTAAGTCAGGGTGTTGTGCTTTGGTTTTGTTGTTTTTTTTATAATTTAAATTATCTTCTATCACAGAGCCAACAACCTGCTGATTCTGATGCAGCAGGAGGGTGCTCCGTGTTTCCAGGGAGATTTATCAGGCAGGATTCCTCTGAACCAGCCACCCTTAATCCCCTTCTACAGGAGAGAAACAACTGTAAATAAGATGCAATTCCCCTCTTCTGGAGTGTCTGCAAGGTGCTCTGCCATTAAACACAATTACAGAGTGGAGCTCAAACCCAGCCTCCCCTCCCAGCTTTACAAACCAGGAAGGGGCACTCAAAGTTCAGCCCCAGGTGTGTGTTTGCTCTTCAGCTGAAGTGTAAGGAGTGCTGAATTCTCTCTCTGAATGCTCCAGCTGGTGTGGGATGTCACCTGGATCCTCCCCAGGCTTCTCCTCTGCGCATGGGGCAATTTTGGGACAACTCTGCTGAACTCCAGCTTCTCCCACCAGAACTCCAGCCTGGCCCTGAACACTTCCAGGTTTCCTCTTAATGGTTTGTATTATTCTTTAATGCCTAAATACCACAGCAGAATGTGCCTGGAGTGCATTTAATGAGTTGCCATAAGGATTCCACACTGTTGATGTGTATTTGCAGAGCTTGGTGTCACGAGGGTGCCACATGGAGAAAGCACTTGGGAAAAAAAGGTTAAGAGCTAAACAGACAAAAGGAACATTATTATCACCATTTCAGCAGAGTGAAGCAAGCCTCTGAGGCAGTGGTTACTCAAAAAAAGGTCTGTGTCAGCCCGGAACTGAAAGGAAAATTCCTTTCAAGTTATACTGTAATTCAGATTTTATTAACCACAATTATGTCTTAAACACCTGTAACACTGATTTACTCAAAAAGTCGGTCAGGTGCTTCTCAAAGCTGCAATTAATGTTTGGACCCTAAAATTAAGTCTTTGCTTGGACTAGTGCAAACTTCTGAAGTCTGGAGCTGCCTCTCATTGTCACAGTTTCTTCTCAACTCCATCCACTACATGCAGGTGTTTGGTCTGCAAATGGAGCCTTGTCCAGTCATTTATTATTTTCTTTTTTTTCTGGATAAAATTTGATATATATTTCACCAATTAAAGGTCACCATGAAGACCTACACCTCTTTGAACTAAACGATAATCTAAATAACTAAGTTAATTCAGTAGCAGCCTTCTCAGCAGGTTGGCTTTGACACTTGAAAATGCATTTATTTTCTGTTTGTTTGTCCTCATTCTTTCTTTAAAGGAGTGTTTCTTTAAATTATTTTCTTGTATATATATATATATATATTTGTGGTTTTTTGTTTTTTTTTCCCAGAGTACAACGTCTTGAGCTCTATTACAATTTAGCTGTTTTTTCCAAGTTCATGTCTTGGCTGCTCAAAGCAGCTGCACTCCCTGGAGATCCTTTATTGTAACTGTGTAAAACATGATGAAGTGTGGGAAAAATCTTGATCTCTTGTTGTTTTTGTATTTCTTTGTGGAGGGGTTTTTTTCTTCCCCCCTTCCCCAAGACAATTGATTTATGGGAGAGGTCTCAGCCAGCCCCTCTCATTACCTCAGGCTTCTTTTATGGTTTGGTATGAAATATAGCCAGCATTTAAAAATCTTTCCTTGACTCCTCCATGGTACCCCCATGCTGGAGGATGTTTCCTCTTCCTTCCTCTTCTTTTTTTGGGATATTTGCTTCCAGGTTTGCTGCTGGCCTGGGAGCTGCTCCTCCATGGCTTTGGGTAAAACTTCCTTGGCTTCACTCACCCTTCACACACTGATGCTGCTGCTCCCTTCCTCTCTTGCTTCCTGCACTCGGTTGGTTGATTTCTTATTTGATTTTCCTTCTTCCTTTTATGATTCTGGAAACTTATTCCTGACTATTAGAGAGACAGTCAATACACCAGGCTAGCATTTTTCTCACACACCTTTTTTTTTTCTCTGCCAGAGGTCATGACTTTTTGACTCGAATTAAAAAAAAAAAAAAAAAAAAAGAAAAAATAGGATATGAGAGAAGTTAATAGGTTGGGCTGGTTGCATTTCCTCTCTTGATGGGTTCTCTGTTAGGAATGCAGCTGCACATGTAATGGGCTGGGTACTGCTGAATGTCCAAAGACCATTAAATTGTTTAAATGTGTAAATGTGGAGGGGAAAATTAGCAAGGGATGTGTCACCAATTTTTCTGATTGCAAGGCTGGCTGGAAGACCTTGATTCCCCTCTGGGCAGGGATGGTCAGCACAGAGGATGAGCTTTCCTACCCCCAGGGTGACCCAGCCTTGCAAGGATGAGTAATTCTCTCCCTCTTTTTCTTTCTTTCTTTCTTTCTTTCTTTCTTTCTTTCTTTCTTTCTTTCTTTCTTTCTTTCTTTCTTTCTTTCTTTCTTTCTTTCTTTCTTTCTTTCTTTCTTTCTTTCTTTCTTTCTTTCTTTCTTTCTTTCTTTCTTTCTTTCTTTCTTTCTTTCTTTCTTTCCTTCTCTCTTTCTCTCCTTCTCTCTCTCTCTCTCTCTCTCTCTCTCTCTCACTTTGTCTCTCTTTCCATAGAGTTTTGCAAACTCTGTACTTGAGGAACAGGGAATAAATGCCATCATTCTCTGTGCTGAGCTCCAAAGTCCCTTGCAGACACTTGGACAGGTGAAGGATGAATTCACACAAGTTCAAGATATTTGTGTGCTGCTTTAAAAATACCCATTAAAGGTCTAAAAAGCCTGTGAAGCTTGACTTTTCATTCTTATAAAATCTGTGTAAGATATTTAAGAAGATGGATTGATTTGGAGTGAAATTCAAACCTAAATCTAAGTTTTCAAGTGTCATCACACCCCAGCTCAGCACAGAAGGCCTGTTTTGCTGTTTTGTTTTTTTTTCCTGAACTACTGATGAAAATGCCAAGCCAACACGGCCTCTGTTCCATGGGAAACATTGTGAAAGTTTTGATTTAATTTAATTTCATTCCTATTTCCCAGAAACTGGAAATTTACTTTCTGAAAGCACTGAAAACATGCTGTTTACTAATGAAATAAATAACAGCAGCTGGGAGGCCAAGGCCAGGGATGGTTTCCTAAGTGGCTGCCAGGATGATGGGGAGCTGTGGCTCGGAGCAATCCTGCTGCCAGCTCTGCTTTCAGAGCAAATTCTGCCTCCAGATCAGCACAGGGAGCTCTGGGTGCATTGCATTTATCTTGGAAATCAGCATTTCCATGACTGCAGCAGAAAAAAAATGATGATTTCTACCTGAGGAGGTTGTAGCCACATAGGGCTGCTCCCAGGAATACAGGAGGAGAGGGAACAACTTCCATCTGTGCCAGGGCAGGCTCAGGGTGGGCACAGCAGGAATTTGCCCATGGAAAGGGAGCTCAGGGGTTGGAAGTGCCCAGGGAGGTTTGCAGTGCCCATCCCTGCAGGTGTCACCTGGAGGTGGCACTCAGGGTGACAAGGTGGGCATGGGCACAGCTGGGACTCAATGATTTGGAGATCTTTGCCAATCTAAATTATTCTACAATTAGGACTAGATTCAAAAAGATCTTAAAGACCATCCACTTCCACCTCCTGCCATGGGCAGGAACAGATTCCACTATCCCAGGGGGCTCCAAGCTCCAACCTGGCCTTGGACAATTCCAGGAATGAGGCAGCCATGAATTCTCTGTGCAGAAAGAAAGCTGATAACCAAAATTATGTGACCTATTTCTATGAAAAAATTGTATATTTATATATAGTTTTTTATATATATATATATACACACACTATATTAATATTATATATATATATAAAATATATATATATAGTATATATATATAAATATATATAATATTTATATAGTATATATAGTGTGTACACTATATACACACTATATATATACTATGAAATAGTACAATTTTTGACTCCTTTCCACTTCTCTGATGATTCAGGTTTTACCAACCATGAGACCAGCCTGCTTCAAGTCTTGCTCCTTTCCTCAGTCTCTTGGGCTAATATTTGATAAATTTTCAGTCCCTGACTCATGCTAATGGCCCACACAAAGATGAGCCAGATAAACAGGAATGTCCCCTGCAACGATGCCAAACATTGTAATATTGAAAACTGGCTCTGCAGCAATGAAAGAAAATTTTTTATTTTATAGGGACACTTTCTTAAAGCAGAGTTCACAATTTAATTTCAGAGGGCTGGAACAATAACACATCATTTCCTAGTGAACACAGACAGGGTTGCTGTTATTTACATGAATTTCACAGATCAAGAATCATTCAATGCAGGGATAAAGGATACAAAACAAGCAAAATTTGCAGTTCAGCTTGTGGTCATCCTGGGGCAGGATTTCTTGTATTTTCAATATTTGTTTTCAGATTATTCCCAGATTATTATTATTATTAGCTCTCCTCGTTGTGTGCTGTGTTTCCTATCTTGGTATCCAACACTTGCAGACAGCCCCAGTGCAGAGAACAAAGCTGGTTTTGGTGGTTTTTAATTAAGTGAATGGTGCACGTGTTGGTAAATTTTATTTTTTTTTTTTTTGCTTTCAGGGGCACCAAGGTTTTGACTTGTGGAGGTGGAATGTGGTCCTGCTTTGCTTCCATCCCACTTGGATGCTTAGATCTCCCTCTGCTCCCAAAGCCCTGCCCCTGGTGTGAGGTGATGGATGCCTGGAAATGAACTGTGGGGGGATTTATTCCTGGAGAGGAGATAAAAATAACTCAGCCTGTTTCTCTTTGCCCTGAAACGTTGGACATTCAGCATGAATTATGAGCAGCCAATGTGTCTTGTTCTCCAGAGGGTCAGGTAGGGAAAAGGGTTTGGAGCTGGCAAGATAAGCCTTCCCTAGAAACTGGGGTGGACTTACACACCCAGAAATAACCCAGAGTTCTTAAAGTCTGGGGGGCTGTCCAGTGATTTAGGAGAAAAAAAAAAAAAAAAAAAAAAACCTAGGACATGAAATCCAAACAAAAAAAAAAAGGCAGCACTTTTGCAAAGCAGCTTAAATTGGGAAGCAAAGGGAAAGTACCAGGAAGGGCCATTAGAGAATAGTGGCACTGGAATGAAATGGATAACTGGGGAGGCAGGGAATTCCCCCAGGCAGGGTTTGGCTGTGTGCCTGCCCCAGTAAAGCACTTTTTGACATTAAGGCAACAGCAGAGAGAAACTGGGGCTTTCAAAGGCAGTTTATCTCCAGTTGTTCCAGTCTCATTTTCTAGTTGGCCTGAAGTCTGGGCCATTAAAAGAGCTGACAAATGCTGCAGGAGTAAGAGTATTAGTAATTAATGCATTTAATGATAATAAATGGACTTAATACAGGAGGAATGAATTCTCCTTTATTTCACAGGAATGCAAAGGAACCTTGCCATAGGCATTAATTGCATTTAATTCCATGTTAGGGCCCATTCATCCTACCAACAGCTTGGAGAACAGCCCAAGAGTAAATGTGATTCTCTCTGGAAGTGTTTCTTTTGATCAAAAGCTTCAGATATACAAAATTGAAAATATTTTTGTGACATTGCAATGAATTTTTAATTGTTTTTAAATGTAGTCTTAAACCAACCTGCTTTCCTGAGTGTAGAAATTGGCTCTCCAAAACGAGGAGATGTACAGATGGATGCAATATTTTTATTTTGTGCTTCAGATGATACCATATGCCAAGCCTTAGGAGGTGCTCAGCTGCCAAGGAGGTACAAATAGAGATTTATACAAGGTGAAACTGAAAGGTGAAACTGCCACCTTTTCACACTGCAGGGCTCAGTGAAGTGTCACCCTGTCCTCAGAGAAATGGTGGCTTCTCAGTTGAGAAATTCTAGTTTTGCTTTGTGTCACAGCAATTTCCCTTGAATTGCCTTCTCTGTGACCCCTCAAGGTAACTGGGAGTGCTCAGTTTTAGCTGAGGGAGGATGTGGGGGATGTTTGTGAAGGCAGGTAATGGCTTCAAAAATTCATATTTTTAAGGTGGTTAATGGCTGAGGGTTTAGAAAGTGGGTAAGGGCATAAAAAAAATCACATTTTTAAAGGTTGGTGATGGCTGAGGATTCAGAAGGTGGATAATGGCTTCAAAAATCCACATTTTTGAAGGTGATTAATGGCTGAGGATTTAGGAGGGGCTTGGGGACCATCCTTGTCTTTTCTGAGCCCATCTCCTGTCAATTATTCAGGCAGTGAACCATCCTGATTTCCACATCACACCAAGCCCATGGGCAGCAGGTACAGCTGCTGATGTCCCAGATAATTCTCCAGGCTGTGGGTATGTTCAGCAAAGGGGCTCAGATGATCTCTTTTGGGGCCAGCAGCTCATCCAGCTTTCTCCCAGACAGCTGAGCCATTTCCACACCACCTTCCCCACCTGCCCTGCCCTGCCCCATCCTGCCCTGGGATTTGTGTGCAGCCCTTTCCCAGGGCTGGGGTGGTGTTGGCAGGGCTTGGGAGGACACTCAGATTACAATTTAGCCCTGAAAAATTAAACTGTCAAAATTAAAATAATAATAAATAATAAAAATTAAACTAAAATTGAACTGTATCTGCCCCCCACCACTCCCCTGTGCTTTAATTTTTTGAAATGATTTTATGTGCCTTGAACTGGCAGTGTGAACCAGGGTGGCTCTGATGGCACCAGGATTGTGATTTACAGGGCTCACAGGATGGTTTGGGTGAGAAAAGTCCTTTAAAGTCGTGGACTCTGACCATAAACCCAGCTCTAAACTCTTTCTGAGCACACCCAGGGGCAGATCTGACAGTGACAGTGACACCAGGGTGCTCCAGACACCAAACAGGATGATTTAAAAAGCTGTTCCTTCACTGGGCATTTTTCCCTATTGATCCCTAATAGAGTACATGTGGTTATTAGTGAGAGTTGGGGTTGTGCAGCCTGGAGAAGGCTCTGGAAAGACTTTCCAGCACCTAAAGGGGCTCCAAGAGAGCTGGAAAGGGATTTCTAACAAGGACATAGAGTGCTAAGAGAAAGGATAGTGGCTTTACACTGACAGAGGGCAAGGTTTAGATAAGATACTAGGAAAAAAATCAGTTTATTAAACGTGAAACAAGCTCATCCTAACCTCTGTTTTCAAACATTATACATGTTTCTTCTCCAAATTGGCAACTCTTATTTTCAAATAGGTTTGGGCTATGTTAAGCTATTAATTATGAGATTTTGTATCTCCTCCCTCTTCAATATTTCACTGCAATTTTATATTATGGCTCTTCTATCTATCAGCAGGTTATCTTTTGATAGAGAAAGAGTGGAAATAGAATAAAGACATTAGAATTGTAATTTGCAGAACTTTAAATTATTCCTTAAAAGGTTGAGGTGCAAAAGTACCACAATTTGTTAAAATACCATTTCTAAAATTTGGGAAATCTACATAATCAGAGCAACCCAGGCTTCCAGAACTTCCTTGGCAATATCACAATTACAAATTAGAAAGGATATGCTCTTCCTAGTGACAGAATCCTCTCTCTGGAGCTGTGTGGCTTTGCTGGACAATTTGTTTGCAGGAGAGATGGAGGAATGGCTGTGGTCACCCACAGAACCATTAGATGGTGCATTCAGTGCTCTTGTGGGTGTTTCTCCTTGTTCAGCTCACCACAATTTAGGAATTATTCATCCCAGCCTTTAAAATGTTGCCCAGGCAATGGTGGTATGAGGAATTACTGCATCTTCCCAGGCCCCCAGCATGGGCAGGTGTAGTAATGTATTTGAATATTTAATAGTTTATACTAGGTGTATTAGTTTAACTATTTCTAGTTTTTTTTTTTTTACTGTTTTATCAAACACTTTGAAATTTGTCAAAACTACTAAAACATAAATTATACTAAATTAAAAAAAAAAAAAACTAAAAAACAAAATACAAAAATGAAAAAAAAAACCAAAATAAAAGTAAGTAGTAACACACTAAACTGTAAACAATATTTCCTTCAAAGTACAAAGTGCATAAAATAAAAACACCAATCAAAAATTACGTAATCACATGAACAATAATTTTAAAATGTATAAATAAAATATAAAGTAAACAACAAATCGACTTCTACATAATCACATTAATTTGTCATTCAAAAAATCCTTTATTCCTGCAGGCAGGGAAGGGATCTCCCCAGGGGTTTCCAGCAGGAATTGGGCTGATTTGAGGAGAAATGGTCACTCTGTGGGCCAAGGTTGCTGCTTGTGAGACACAAGAGATCCTCTCCTGTTACCTGTTCACAGCCCCCATCACTCCCCAGCTTAAAAATGCAAACCCAGAAAGAGACCAAGGCTGGGACCTGCCTGCACCTGGGATAAAAAGTGGTAGGGAACACAAGGAGAGTGATTCAGGACCAGGATGCCCATGCTGGAAAATACCTTTTCCCCTGGATCTGTGCAAGCACAGAGCTGAAACAGGATTTTTGGCCACCAAGTGACTGCATAATGCCCCTGGGGAGGGATCTGTCTGCTCCCAGCAAAGCCAGCAGGTCCTCTCCATGGAGGAGAAGAGGAAAGCATGGATGTCTCAGATCTTCACTGCAGACATCAGAACTTTATGAATATGTTTTTTTTTCCTTGAATTTACAGTACCTCTCATGTAAAAGTGTGTCAAAATGCTCCCCCACCATCTCTGAGAAAATAAAAGCAGGTATTTTTAAGAAACTCTGGAAACACGCCCCTGCTGAGAGTGCTAGTGCTTTGGCACAGAGGAGATGTTGAAGGTGGTACCCAAATGAGTAATGCCAAGAGGTGCACAGGCAGAAGAGACCAAACCACAGTCAAGATTTAAGTTTTGCTGGAGGTCACACCCACAGCAGCAGCAGCAGGAAAAAAAAAAAAAAAAAAAAAAAAAAAGATCAGTTGTGATTTTTCCAGTGCCAAAGGGCGAGAGCTCTGCTGGCACAGCTCAGTGTCTCCCCTGCAGCCCTGCAGGACAGGGTTGCCTTGTTTCTGCTGTGCCTGAGCCCAGGACAGAGCCACCAGGGCACTGCTGGGGCAGCAGCAGCCTGCAATTCCTGAGTGCCTGTACTGCTGATGGGGAAAAAAATCCCCCCTGGAAATGCCCCGAGGAGTGGTCTCTGTGTCACCTGGAGGATGAGGGAACAGCCCTGGGCATGGCTGAGGCTGTCACTCAGGTTTGTTTCTTGCACCCCTGAGCAGGGTGTTTACATGGGGTGTTCTTCAGATTGATTCCATAACCAGAATAACTCCAGACTCCTCCCCATGCTCTCTCTTCCACCTGCCTCGGGGGTTTTTTTGTGCATGGCAACAGCCTTGGAGTTCAGAGGTAGCTCAGGGCAGCACTATAACTCAGTTACCAGCAGTGGCTGTAAAATGCACTGATAAAGCAGAACAGATGTTAAAGTGCAAACACAGGTTACCCCAGGTGGCCTTGTGGGGCTCTCTGCCATCGATTTGGTGACGTTGTGCTGACTGGAGACACCCTCCTGCAGTCAGAGAGCTGAGAAATCCCACTGGCTCTTTGCCACTTCAAAGTTTTCCATCAGCATCGCCTGCTGGATATTCCCTTTCCCAGAATCACAGAGCCACAGAATGGTTTGGGTTGGAAAGGAACCTTAAATATCATCCTATCCCACCCCTGCCATGGCAGGGACACCTCCCACTGTCCCACTGCTACAGCCCCAGTGTCCAGCCTGGAACTGAACATTCCAGGGATCCAGGGGCAGCCACAGCTGCTCTGGCAATTCCATCCCAGCCCCTCCCAGGGAACAATTCCTTTACAATATCTAACCAAAATTTCCACTCTTTCAGTTTGAACCCACTGGTACATAAATTACCTCCAAAACTAATCTGGCATGAACACAACACCTTGTTTTTCCAGTCTCCAAGAAGGAAAAAAACCCAAACCCAAACATACTCTTCTGGAGAACAGACTTCCAGAATTCATATTCCCAGCTTGGCACAGGGAGCAACCTCCTTGCACAGGGTTAAGGCACAGCAAACAGAAGGTGATGGATGGCTGGGGGATATTGTTAGCACGTGTGCCTGGCACTTGGGAAAGAAGAAATGAAATATCTGACTCGTATTTTCCAGTCATTTTCATCCCCCACCAAAACAAACTTCTCCTTGTGTAAACAGGGGTAATTAGTTAATCCACATACTGCCAGTATATCTGCTTTGATGCAAAATCAAACACTGTCCTGCAGGGGATTTTTTTTCCTGCAACAGAAACAATAACAGAAGTGATATATTCAAGTCCTGTGAAATGGACTGGAACATTTGGTGATGTGTCCAGGTCCTGGAATATATGTTTTACTGAGACTAAACCGTGCTGAATATAATCCTTTGAATTCCCAATCTCACACACATTAAAAATAAAAAAATCCCCTTCCCAAAAAAAAAAGAAAAAACAGTGGAGTGTTTATTGAGCAACTGTCTTTGCCCCTCAAGTCAAAGGAAGTTTTGTGCTGTCCACCTGCAGATCTTCTTCACTCTCCTGCTGCTTTCTCCTCCTTTGTGATTATGAAAGCTTTTGCACCCAAAAGCACAAAGAGGCATTTTTTGTTTTTATGTGCAGACTTTCCTATGAGGAATTTCCAGAGTGAAGATGCAGAAAGTCCCCAATCTTAAAATAAATGGCAGCCCCCAATTTTATTATTTATTTTTTTTTAAACACCATAGAGCAACCTCCAAAAAGCTGAAGGAGGAAACCTCTCGGTGCCTGCACCCTTTGTTGTTTGGTTCCTATATAAATACACTGATGCTGCTCCCACATAGATGCTGATGCTGTGTGGTGACCCCAGGTGTGACACTCTGGCTGGCAGCCCCTCCTGCCACCCTGGCCTGCTGTTCTCACACCAGCCTGATCTCTGTGTGCTCCTCAAACCCCAAATGTGCAGAACTCACTCAGCCCTTGCTGCCCCAGCAGAGTCACCAGGGCTGCTCCTGATGCTTTAATGCCACTCTTCCATTAAAACTCTCCCTCTTTTGGAGGCAACAATGACTTTTGAGGAACAGTGACTACTCTGTAAGGCTTGGAATGTGTCTGCTGAAGGAATTTCTTGTACCAGAGCAGGGTCTGAGTGAGCTCACTGCTGCTTGTGCTTGATCTTGGGCTGTCACTTGGGATGCCAAGGATTTGCCAGAGGCCCGTGGGTGGCACGAGTGCTTAGCCAGGCAATTTCTGGGCTAATGCAAAATTAGTGAGTCATATAAGCTGCTCCTTAGCAAGATCAAGAGCCTCTGGCTCATTAAAATCCAAACCGAGTGGGGAGAGCCCAGACGCGACAGCTCGATGAGTCGGATGGGCTCTTACAACATTTATTTTGATACTGTAAAAACCGCGGCCAAAAAGTGACAGCGGGCCATAATCTGGAGTTATTTGGGGATATTTGTCCTAATTTAATCCCAGCAACCACTAAAAAGCACCACCTGCACCTCTCTTAGCCAAAAATCTGGACACAAGCCTCTTGTGTTAAGTCTTATCTGCAGGATTAAAAAGTCTGCTGTTCCTATAACCCCCCTTTTTTTTTCTTTTTTTTTCTTTTTTTTTTAATAGGTGTTAATGTTTCTGGATACACTTTAAAGGAGACTTTACAGATGTATATGATAGTACTTACCAGCACATCTGCAATTGTAAACCAGGCATGCCCTGCAAATTGCACAATCCATCACTGCTATTACTAAGCCCTGATAAAACAACTGCTTTTGTGATAAGTGTTCAAGCCCTTTCATATGTTACTTGAGTCAATGATAAAAGCTGCAGTTAAATTTTAATAGGGCATGTTTACAAAGGCATTTTTAAACTAATGCCAAAATACACAATCTGTAGCCTGTATTTTTATACACCCCAAGGTGGAGTCTAGGTTATTTTTATGGTAAACATATGGGAGGTTGTTTTACTTGCTATTTTTTTCCAAATAAAGTTGCCTCTTTTTTTTTTTTTTTTTTTTTTTTCATTAGACTGGGCCTTTTCATTGATGTTTTCAGGCTGTTGGAGGAATTGGGAATGATGGATATATTGTGACTAAGCTTCTCCCCCTTTTTTTGGAAAGATAAAGCACTGGCATGCATTCATGGCTTTACTTCAGTTAAAAACAAAGTGTGCAAGAAAAAAGAGAAAATTTGGGCATATGGCTAAATGATCTGAATCTGACAAGTTTTTTCATGGAAAAGCCATTTTTACCTGCTGGAGAACTTCTGAATCTTTGCCCCAAAATAAAAATGCCAGGTCCTTCTCTGGGGAAATATCATCTCTGGTATGCTATTGCTGTGTTAATTTTTTTTGTTTAAATTGTGGTCCACATGCAAAAGGATCAAAAAGTAATAATCCAGAGAAATCCCTTCTCCTGGAGCTTGATCCAAGGCTTATTTCAGCTGAGGAAGATCTTCCTTTGACTTAGCAGACTGGATCTGGACCGAATTCCTGAAAAAGCAAAAAACCTTTGAAGCAGTTAGTAGAAATAAGAAGAGCCATGGTTTGGAGGGGAAGGGAAGGGAAGGGAAGGGAAGGGAAGGGAAGGGAAGGGAAGGGAAGGGAAGGGAAGGGGAGGGAAGGGAAGGGAAGGGAAGGGGGAAGGGAAGGGAAGGAAGGGAAGGGGGAAGGGAAGGGAAGGGAAGGGAAGGGAAGGGAAGGGAAGGGAAGGGAAGGGAAGGGAAAGGTTCTGGGGGATGCTTTGGCTCTCAAACCCCACTCAGCTGTCTGGGAGCTCAGTGAGGCAGCAGCACCTGAGGCAGGCACCTGTGCTGAGCAGTTCCTAACCCTGCCTCAGCATCCCCATCGTTTGTGTGCAAACCTTTTGTCCCAAATTTATCACAATATTAACAGCTTGTGGCTGAGTGAGTTAGTTCAGGAGTTAAAGGAGAGGAAACTCTGCCTGTCCTAAAAACCATAAAATGTTACAGCTCAGCCCTGGCTAATAACTGTGAGGATGGATGAATATTAACACAGGGACATGCACTGGGGTTCACTTCCAGCTTGATCCCATGAATCAAGGATCTTTTTGCAACAGGATGGGACTGAGAGAATTCTGGCTGCTGGGATTTTCACAGAATGGTTTGGGTTGGAAGGGACCTAAAACACCACTTAGTTCCATCCCCTTGCCATGGGCAGGAACTTGCCACCAGATTATTTTTATTTTATGTCTGCACTCTCTGTTTCTTTCTAATTTCGAGGTTCCCTGAGCCTGCCAGGGTTTGGTGCCACAAGACCCTGTGTACTTTCCTGTTTTCCCTGTCTGTGAGAGCAGAGCCTGATGTGGGATTTGGGAATGCTCCAAACCCAGGCACAGCTGCAAAGGGTCTTTTGGGAGTGTGCCACGTGCTTCCCTTCACACATGGGCACAGAGCAGGTCACACCACAGCTCAGGGGTGCAATTAAACAGGTATGTGCCTGCTCATGGGGTTGGGGCCAAAATTCAGATCCTACTGGCTTAGCAAGGGGTAAATTTGGCCAGTGTTTTTACCAAGCCCATGACATCACGTTTGCTTGACCTGCTGTGAGTAATGTAATTACAGCCTGGCATGAGTGAGGTGGGGAAAATAGGATAAGAGAAGAAAGAGATTGCAAGGCAGTGATGAGACAGAAGAGTTAACTCTGGAGGCAGGTCCCAGCAGCTTATAGAGAAATACTGTTTTCCCCAATATATATAAAGGAAATTTTGGCTCAAATTAAATGGTCCTAATATGTGTTCATGAAGAATTTAATTGATAATTTGAAAAATTGAACTAGAAATCCATTACAATTTTGTTTGAAGGGAAAGCTAAAATACTGATAATAAATCTGTCAGGCATAAATTTGAAAACTTCTTTTTTTAAAGAAATTCAAAGCTTATTAATTCATAATGATAGCATTACAAAGACTTAGAAGCTAGGATTTTTTAAAAGAATTAACTATAGGAAAATTAAAACTCAATGTTGACATTTGAACAAGTGTCCACTCATATCTGAGCAATAATAAATCACTAAATATAGGTGATATCTATTCAAATGAGATAGAAAATGTCCTGGTGGCAAGAGGTGGTTTTTGAGAAGAGGAGTGACCCAGATGTGTTCCATTTCCTTTAACACCAGCAGTCACCAAGGGAACTGCCCACACCAAAATCCTCCTGCCAAGCACAGGGAGAAATGGGCAGCTCAGGGGCCTGGGCATCCTTCCAGTCCTAGACAACTGTCTGTGGATTTTAAGGAGAATTTTGAGCTAAGGCTTGAACCTTCTTAGATGACAAAATTATTTAGGTGAGATATATTCCATACAAAATCACAGGGCTTTTCCCTTCCCCAGGCAGGACAAGGGTGTCTACAGGTGCCCCATAAAGGGGTTCTTTTAATAATAAAGGTTCTTTTCAAGAGCTCTGACAGCTCACACTCACAAACTGCATCCCAAAACCCACCTGGTTCCTGAGCTTGCATGAGGAGAATCCACTGAGAGGATCCAAACAGATTTCCAAGAGGAAAATACAAAATTTATCAAAATCTAAAATTTATTTTCCAAAATTTATCAAGAATAATAGATATAATATATAAAGGAACCCCCAGACCACTCTCCCCACCATAAGAAAACAGGTATTTTTAAGAAGACCTCTCCAATTTAATTAAATTTATGTGGGGATGGGATACATCTGGCCAGAGAGGAGTTCAGCAGTTGTGAAGACTTTGGGAGAAATATGTAAAAGCAGATGAGGATCCAGGCACAAACCACTGTTGTTATTGCACTTATGGAATGTGTAGCAATATTTCCAAATATAAATAACATGGGGGGGAAAAAAAGAAAAAAAAATCAAAAAAAGCAGGGATTTTTTATATATATTGGTGAATCAACATTTTTTTAGGAATGTGTGAATGATGTTGTGGCAAGCAGGGAACCCATAACTGAACCCATGGAGATGCTACAGAGGATTCTCAGGGCTGTCCACTCCCCCTGCTATGACAAACTGTGGCACCAAAGCCTGGAAGGAGTGAGCTCAGGAGAGTTTCATGTCCTGGTGTCTTGGTGACAGAGACTGGAAGCCACAGGCTGAGAGTGGCTGTGAGTGATCCCTTTGGGATCAAGATGATATCACCGAAGTGGGATGGTCTGGTGCAACTCTCACTGGTTAATTCTTCATTAGGAACCATTACCCAGCTGATAAAAACATCTCCCAGTGCCTGCAGCAGGATGTGGCAGGGTTACATGGACAGCCCCTGTGCAGGGGAAGGTTTTTGGGCACGTGCTTGCCCTGGAAAAATGCTGCAATGCCTGTCCAGCCTTTGATGGCAGGCAGCTCTGAGCAGGGTGATGTGTGAGCAGCACTGCCCTTGCTTTGCTGTGTAAATGTAAATGTAAATGTAAATGTAAATGTAAATGTAAATGTAAATGTAAATGTAAATGTAAATGTGAGCACAGGAGTGTTGATCTCGGTGGAACCTCCAAATGTTACTGTAAGAGGGTTACAGAGCTGTGAAAGGACACAGTAACATGGCACTCTCTTGCATGGTGCATGAAAGAACAAGAAAGAGCAATTTATTGAAGGAAGCCATGGCTTTAAATAAGACAGTTCATGAAAAACAAAATACAGACAGTTCATTGGGCAGAGAAGGAGACACCTCTTGTCCCAGGCTTCTCACTGATCCAGCAGGTGTTTATCTTTGTTATGATTCTTTCTCTCATGTTCATAGTAGAAAAAGTCCCAGCTGGGAAAAGTCCCAGCCAAGCCTGAGAAAGCCAGGCTGGAAAAATCCTTTAAGATTCTTCCTGGGCCTGTAATGGCCACACAGGAGGGGAGCAAAACCAAACCAAGCAACAAGACACCTGCCCTGGGAATGGGGCTGGTGTGGATTTCACTCAGCTGGAGAAGTTGGGCCCTTTTTGGCATCTTGTCACCCTCCAGGACATCAGTACCAGGCTCAGGACATCGTTGTGCTGGTGGCACTGTTGGATCCCACAAACCTGGGGTTTTTGAGCTTTCTGTGCTTTCAGGCACTGACCCCCTGGAGAACACTGCTTTTGACCTGAGGCCTTGGAGAAGGCTTCTAAATTTGAGTGATGGAGTTAAAGTCATGGATGTGTAGTTAAATAGAAGTGTGTGATTTCACATGCTGAAGGGTTTTGAAATTGGCGTTTTTAAAATATAGCAATAGGTATGGGACAACATGGAAGATTCCGGGTGTTGGTTCTTTCTGTCTTCTTCCTTCTTCATGGTTTCAGGCAGTAGTTTTTGGTTGGACAGTTAGTGCTGCACTGAGGGTCACAGGAGTTTGGTTATTGGGTCAAAAGTATAAATAATACAGGTGTTAATTCTCTATTGGACTGTTTAGCTTTAAAAGACCTTGTGAGTAGTTAGATTCAGCTCTATTTTGCTCACTTTTAGCTGGTAGCTGAAGTGTTGCAGAACTCTCTGTACTCTAAGTAAGATTTAATAAACAACCAAGCCTGAACACAAAAAAAAATCGTCTCCTTTGTGTTTTTAATCCTGAGTCTGAATGAAAAAAAAAAAAAAAACAAAACTGCAGACAAGCCACTAATTAAGTGGTGCAAATACCACCTTTACAGCAGAGCAAGCAGGATGAGGCTGGGATAGCTGGTGTAATTTTTCCCAGCTACAGGGAAAGATGTTTGTACCTGCTAGTGGCCAGAAAGATTGAAGCAATAGGATCTCTGCTAAATATTATCCACACTTCTGTGTCTGAGCTAGCAAACAGGTCTTTGGGCTACTCTGAACTCCCTGCAGAGACACAGAATGATGAACATCCATCACTGAAATGCTCCTGTGAAATGACACCCAGAGCTCCCAGCCACTGGTTAAGTGCCCAGAGAACAAAGTGTGTGAAATGTTGTGGGCAGACTCTCCTGGCAGGTGTCAGGCTTTCAGTGGACAGGTGATGGATCCAAATATTGTGGTGGAGGTACCAGATCAGGCCACTGCTCTTCACTGTGGCATTTCCAGGACTGGACACTGATGGTTGAAGCAGCAGCCCCAGGGATGTGACCATCTGAAATTGCAAAGTGATTTAGTCAAACCCAGGCTGGACTTTGTATATTCCTGCATTCCCTTGGGCTGTGGTTTGTGTGTGGCAGCTCCAGTTAAAAATTGTTTGCACAGGTGCCAGCTGCTCGTGCTTTTTGCTCTGGAGGGTCTCAAGTTAGTCCTTGACACATTGGCTGGGATGCCAGGTACAACAGGAACACTTGAGAATTCTCTAGGATCATGTAAAAGTGCATTTTTTTTTTTTTCTTGTAGTACTCAGTTATAGGAAGAAATTTTGTGTGTGTTTGTATCTGTGGGGGTGGGATGTATATACTGTGAAGTTTCTGGTCTTGATGAGATCAGAGAAAATGGAAACTGCACACCCAGAAGGCCAGAAAAACAGAAAGCAAATAAAAGCAACATTATCTTAACATGAAAATCAAATGGATATGGAAAGTAAAAAAAAAAAAAAAAAAAAAAAAAAAAGTTTTGAGTTTGGAGCTTTCCAGTTCATGTTTTTTTATTATTTTTTTTTTTCCTAAGGCTGCAGTCAACCATAGTGGTCTTGTCTGCTGTAAAACTGAGTGATAGAAGCTTTTTTTTCCAGTTGTTTTTTTTTCTTCTGAGTGATGAGGAGCAGTTTCCAGTAAATGAAGAGCAATCAGCTGCTGAATCATCACTGTTGAGCAGAGGTTTCAAAACCTGAGCCAGATAATTGTGAGTGCTGCTGGCACAGTGCTGCTGCTCTCTGAGTGACAGAGCCAACCTTGGGCTCACCTTACCCCAGTACCTGGTGGTTTCCTTGGATTTGGAATTGCTCTGGAGTGGCTGCCAGAGCCAAGCCCAGCAGGTGAGGCATGAGGGACCTGTAGGAATTTGTCAGCCCATTCAGCTCAGCTAATGTTCCCTTCACTTGGCAGCCTGTTCCTCCATATGCCGAAAATATTTACTCAGAAAAGAGAACTTCAGGCTGCCCTTGATGCCTGCAGTCAAAAAATAACAGACCTTGATTTCAGCCCTGTCTTCCTAAAATGAGCAAATATGTGACTAGCAGAGGGAAAATAGTAACTAACACAAAAACATGTGCATTCGAGTCTTTTCCTGTGGAATCACAGAATGGTTTGGGTAGGAAAAGACCTTAAAGATCATCTAGTTCCAAACTGTGGGTAGGGACACCTTCTGCTCTCCCAGGTTGCTCCAAGTCCCATCCAGCCTGGCCTTGAACACTTCCAGGGATGGAGCAGCCACAATTTCTCTGGGTAACCTGTTCCAAGGCCTTTATGGTCTCTGTTTTAGGATAAGAGGGAAGATTCAGACACTCACACCGTGAGAGTCTCCAGCTCATCTGCTCCAGGCTCTCTTCAAAGGCAATGGATTTGTTGGATGGGTCACTCAACTTGAACCAGCAGTGGCCAGAAACACTTTGTGAAATGGCACAAAAAAAAAGCATCCACCAAATGTCCCTTGTGAAGCTGAGCTGGGAATATGTTTTCCTGAATCCAGGATCTGTTTTCCTGAATCCAGGATCTGTTTTCCAGCATCCAGGATAATTTTAAGAGAATTCTCTTTCTGTTAGAAGATAATTTTATTGAGATGCATTTCTATGGGGGTCCCTTTTCCAGCACCATCAGTGAGGAGAACATGGTACCTGCTGTCAGAAAGATTTCCTGGGTTTTATTTGTCTTGAATGTGACTCAGGAAAGGAATTTTCCCTTACAAAGTCCCCTTGAGTGGAATTTCAAGGTGTATTTGTTTATTCATTACAGTCACTTGGTACCTTCAACCTCCTTTAAAAGTCAGTTTTTGTGAGATGTAATCCACCCACAGGACCAGCATGGTTGGTTTAGATTCAGATTGTGGCACACTGTACACACTGTGACTAAACAGAAACTGGTTTGCATGGCTAATTTTTCTGTGCATCTCCTCTAGAAGTCTGAACAAAAAGGAAGAGAATCAATTAAAATGAGATTTAATGACACCTAATTAGTCTGAATAATTTGGATTCCTTGAGGTTCTGGCAGATGTAGAAGAATCATAAAAATAAGGGAGGTGCTTGACAGAGCGTGTCCTCTCCTATCAGAATCTCAGATTCTGGTAATATTTCTCCATAACATTTTTTGACACTGTGGATCAGGGTGTTTTCCAAATTCAGCTGTTTGACACATGGGAGAAGTGGGCAGACTGCATCATGCCAGACTGGAAAATCCATTTACTCTCCACTTCTTCATTTGTCAGAGGTGAGGCACAGACTAACGAGTGAAGACTTTTATTTTTCAAGCTCTGAAAAATTCAGTATGACTTAGAAACATGAAATCATTGAAGAGTTTGAGTAGGAAAGGACCTTAAAGATCATCTCATTCCATCCCCTGCCATGGGCAGGGACACCTTCCATAGTCCAGGTTGCTGAATCCCATCCAACCAAGTCTTGAACACCTCCAGGGATGGGGAGTCCACAGCTTCTCTGGGCAACCAGTGTTCTAACAGCAATCTAAACTCCTTACTGATTCCAGGAAGTTTGAATTAATTTGAAATGATATGAATATTGAATACTGAATTAATATGAAAAACAATAGAAAAAAAAAATTAAAAAAATCCAGAAGGAATGGAAAACTCAGGGTTGTCACCAGGGTTGCAGAGGTCACAGCTGGGCAGGTGTTGGTGTGTGCTGCACACTGGGGTGATGTCAGTAGGAAAAGGAGGTGGGGAGATCAGACTGCAGGTGCTGGAGGCAGGTGAGGATTTAAGGCATGAGCTGGAGATGACCTCTGCCTCCAGTGCTGACTCACAAACCAACCCTGTAGTTTAGACAGACGTGACACAGTGTGCACTGAGAGGGGAAAATACATATCTGTGAGGGGTGTTGTGTGCAATCTCCATGGATTGCAGCTGCAGCCTTACTCATGGACATCAGCACAGGCATGGATAAATAATGTAATGAGGGAAAAAGGCAGGGAGCAGCTGGCCACTCCCCAGGAGCCCTTCTTCACTGGGAGGAGCATCCCAGCACTGCTGCTTCCATTCCATGCTGAGATCCAGCCAAGGGCTGGGCTCATTCAGCTCCTGCTGCAACCCTGAAACCTGGGAGCTTTGAACTTTCTGTGCTGTCAGGCACTGACCCCCAAAAGAACTGCCTTTGACTTGAGACCTTGGAGAAGGGTTCCAAAACTGAGTGATGGAGTTGGAATCACTGGTGTGTAGTTAGAAGTGTGTGATTTCACATGGTGAAGGGTTTGGAATTTGGGGTTTTAGTATATAGTAATAGGTATGGGACAAGATGGATGCTCTGGGGCATTGGCTTTTCTTCCTTCTTGTTCCTTCTTCTCCATGATTTCAGGGAGTAGTTTTTGGTTGGATAGAAGGTGCTGCAGTGTGGGTCACAGGAGTTTAGTTATTGGGTCAAAAGTATAAATAATATAGATCTTAGATTTTAATTGGATAGTTAGGCCTTAAAGCACCTTGTAATGAGCAAGATCCAGCTCCATTTTTTCACTTTTAGCTTGTTAGCTGGAAGGGCTGTAGGACTCCCTGTACTATAGATAAGAATTAATAAATAACCAAGTCTGAACAAGAAAATCCATCTGTCATGCTTCAATCCTGACTCTGAGTGAAGGAAGAGGAAAAAAGAAGATAAACACTGGTAAGGGACCTCTGGGGTCTTCTGGTCAGCCTTGCCCACCCCCAGAGCAGAGCCCTTGGTGTACCAGCAGGGCCAGGGAGTGTGCAGAATTCCTCTTGGGATAAAGCCTGGATGGTGACAGCATTTGGCTGAAATTCAGCTGGGGACTCCTCAGGAGTGCCTGTAGGGCATGGAACATCCCCTCCTGAAACCCCCAGCCCATCCCCAGCCACCTCCTGCCCCTCTGCTCAGGGCACAGCTGCAGTTTTGTTTGTGTGTTTTTGCTCCTGGAGCCCTCATGTGAAACCAAATTTTCCTTTTCCCCCATGCTGTCTTCTTGTTTTAAACAGAATCTTACATTCTTCTGCTTCCCTGTAATTCTAGGACTCGGGTATCATACAATTCGTGGGCCTGAGAGCTCATGATAAGATCGAGTTGTAAAAAAATAAAGTCAATTCCAGACAATTTTCCACTGTAGAGCCCTGTCTAAGTGGTGTTTGCCAAGATATGGTGCCCCTTGTCACCAGAGAAATTCAGATACATTTCCCCACTCTTCTGGCAGACACTGTTTATGTTTTCCAAAGTTTTGAAAGGAATAGCAATTAACAAAGCTATTTATGTGCCTGAGTAAATTTAAAAAGAAAAAAAGCTATGTCATAACATGTTTGTTGTATCAGCATCATCTGCTTAGCCCGGATTTTTGAGCAGCATTTGCTGGGAGTGTTTTTTGAAAGATCTCCAGAAGATGTGGCTGTGTCCAGTGGCACAGGAGACCTTTCTAACCCTGGGCTGAGGCAATTCCTGTGCCTCCCCCTGCCTTAAATCACCTTTATCTGATCTGCCCACGTTTACAAAAGGCTCAAGTGCCTCTTCAGCCCTATCTGGATGGAGATAAATTGCTCCTGGGTGGAGTGCTGGTAGGAAGAGCAGCTTCCTCCCCTCCATAGATGGCTGAGATATATCATCTTGGGGAATTAAATGCTCTAATTAGCTCACAGGGAGCTGTGTCCACAGGGGTGGGGGACAGCCAGGGACATCTCCTCCCTGGATTGTGCTCTGGGTGCCCACACAGGGGCCAAGACCCAGGGAAAGGCAGGAACCATAGGAAAAGAGTGGAAATCACTTGGGAAAGGCACTGCATTCCCATTTGTAATTTTTTTTTCCTGAGCTGTGAAAAAAAAAGGGGAGAAGTGTGGCCAGCAGGCTAGGAAAGAGAATTCTGGATTCTGCCCCTGTGCTCAGGTGAGAGCTCACCTGCAGAGCTGCCCCTGGGGGCCAGCACAGGGAGGATGTGGAGCTGCTGGAGAGAAACCAAGGCTAAAAACCAAAAAATCTAAATTATGATTATCCTATTTTTATCTTTTTTTTTTTTTTTTTTTTTTTTTTTTTTTTTTTTTTTGTGAGGGTCAGGATTAAAAGCTCAAGAGGGTTTTTCTTGTTCAGACTCAGATGTTTATTAATTCTTATTTGTATTACAAACTATGAGTTCTACAGTATTTCAAGCTAACAAGCTAAAAATGGAGCCCTATCTCTCTCTCTCTACAAGGCCTTTTAAGAACAAATTGTCCAATTATGAAAAGCCACCTAAATTATTTTTACTTTTAACCCAATAACCAACCACCCATGGCCCACAATGTGGAATTTTCTATCCAATTACAAAAGATCACTCAGACCCATGAAGAAAAAGATGAAGAAGAAACACAAATCTCCACCCTAAAACCTCCATCTTGCCTTTTATACATGACTGTATTCTAAAACTTTAAATTCCAAGTTTTCCCCCATGTGATATCACACACTTCTATTCAAACTGCACACCCATGATCCCAGTTCTGTCATTCCATTTTGGAAGCTTCTCCACAGCCTCAGGCCCAATGCAGAGCTCTCCTGGGGGTCAGTGCCTGCCAGCACAGAAAGTCTCAAATTCTCAGTTTCCAGGGTTCCAAGAGATGACCTAAAACCCACCATTGTTGGCTGCTGACAGCACAAATGGGTTTTGGCCACCTGGGTCTAGCACAGGCATGGACCAGCCAGGGCTACTCAGATGAAAGCTGTTTTATAGGAGGCTGAAAATGCCAGAAAATAGCAGGATTTGAGTAAATCCTTATATCTGCTTGCAGATGTTGTGGGTGTTCTCAAAGCCTGGAGGAGATGCATGTGGCCATTTCTACCTTTGAGCCAAGCTTGCACTGCTCAGGAGAAGAATCACCAGAAGGAGACCTGGTTTTGTGCTGTGCTGGACACATCATTTGCTCCCTCCATCTTTAGCTAAATCTGAGACAAATGTAGATAAGCACCCAAAACATGAAACTCTTTGTGCAAGCATATTTTCAACACTCACAGTTTTTCTCCTCTTCCTCTCAGGTCTCCCTTTAACCCTTTCTGGTGGGTCTTTTTTTGATTTCCTCCAAGCTTATTTAAGGACAAGCTATTTTTTTCTCCTGGGGAAGCAGAAGACAAAGACCACTTGTCATTTTTTTGCTTTTAAAGGGACACAGTGTCTGTTCTTGGAGTGCCAAGAGTCCCCGTTCAGGCACTCGCTGGTTTTGGCTTTCCAAGAAAAAAAAAACAAAGAAATAAATCACTTGTGAGCTAAAATTAATCCTGGGAAATTTCAAACCAACAGGAACATCCTTGAGAGAGCCAGAGCATAAACAAGGGGTGAGAAAACAAACATTGCTTTGAATGCTGCTGCTTGTGATGTTGCTCAGACAGAAGGAAACAGGCCCAGGCTTTCATGGATCAAAAGAAACAAAGGACTGGCTCTGCATCACTCACCAAACCCTGCAAGCTGTGTGTGCTCAGCCACAGCTACAAACAGATTATTTCTTTCTCCCTGCAAGCAAAAAGAATGTCTTGGCCACCTTATCATTTGTCAGCTTTGGTTTCTGGAGCAGGGGACAGGTTTTTAGTGCAGGTGGCTTCACTGCTTTAGTGGGATGCTCTGGGACACTGGGCTGAAAGTTGTGGCACTCAAATGTGAATTTTAGCAGTGCTGAGGGCACAGCAAGTGCATTTAAGGTTGTGCATGATGAAGGGATTGTGTGTGCCTAAAAGGGAATCAGCCTAACTTTTGTAGTGCCAGCATGGCTTATTATTTATATACAGACATAAACTGCATAGCAAGTGTATAATGCAACAGGAATATACATATCACTTTAAAAAAAAACAACCCAAAGATGGTTTAAAAATGTTACAGCTCCCTGTGTGAATACCTTTAGTTCTGTAATTGAGGAGCATCTCCATAAATACACTGATTTTTCCATATGCCATGGCCTAGTGGAGAACACAGCATGGCTGGTGGTCTTCAAAGATCTTTAAGAGTCAGGCCCAATTGTAATATTAATTTTACAACTAACACAGTCAAAACAACCACTGCTGCTAAACATGGTTACACAAGCTCAAATTAAAGCACTCTCTAATTTAGCCAGAGCTATGCCATATATCATGTTTTATACTGGTTATCATCAGCTGCCCAGTTTGTCCAACACTTTAGATGTTATTACTTCAAGGAGGAGCTGCAGTGCTCCATGCCAAAATTTCCAGTTGTCCTGGGTTGAGACACCCATTAAACTGCTGCAGACTGAAGCCAATTTCATTATGAATCATGGATTTTGTGGATTACCACATGCTTACTTAAAAGGACAAATAGCTTTGCTACTACAGGAATAACAGTCACCCTGAGATCAAAAGCAAGAAGGGAAAAAAAAAAAAAAATGCCTCCAGTCATGAAGAACACTCAAAGCAAGTGGTGGCACAAGGATTATATATTACCCATGTGTGTAGAGCAGAGCAAACTGTCATTAAATGTTCCCAGGAATGCAGCTGAGGAGTGCTGGCAAACTCTTGGAGCAGTGGAGGTTTTGGAAGCCAGCACTTTTATTTTTAATTTTTAACTGGAGTCTTTCTGTTAAGCTAAAGGAAGATGTCAGGCTTGCCCTGGGCTTTTGTGGACATTTTGAAAATCAGGGCCAGGGCTGAGGATCTGCTGCTTAAGGATTTGGGAGCTCAGCAGTGGATGGGAGGAGATGGTTGGAGTTTTCCTCTGTCTGGCACATCTGGAAATCCACACACTCACCAGTACTCCCCTAACTTAGAAGTACAAGCCCCATTTTTAACTGCAAATATTGAAATCCTGCATATCTCCTGCTGTTGGGAAGAAGAAAATGAAGAAACAGCTATTTTGCTCCAGTGGCAATATAACCTGAGTGAAGACCTTTGCAGAAAAGGGTTGTGGGCTCTTCAGAAAACCAATTTTCTTTAAAAAAAATACAGATAAATAATAGAGTCCCTTATGAGCTGCACACATGGCTGCTGAGAGATAACTCTTCCCATCTGCAATCTTCAGGAGAAATGCAGGAGCCTCAGACATTCTTCTTTCCAGAGCCTATTTTAAAAGGTTTTTTTTAAAAAAATTAACAAAGAGCAAAGCAACAAGATTGACAATTTAGCCACAGGTTACACAAAGGCATCCCTGAACTGCAGCATCTCCCAGGACCTCTCTTCATGTTTATTAGGAAAATACAACTGCATAGACACCAAAAGCTACCACTGAGACCAAGTTGGTTTTTTTTTTTTTTTCTTTCAGTGCTGTGACACACTTCCCAAGAATTTAAATATAGTTCAGAATTAGAGAGTGGCAATTTCACTTTTATTTCTTTTTCATCTTGAAAGGAGAAAAAGTTTGAGATGTTTTTGAGGAATTTTGATGAACTTCACAGAATCATAGAATGCTTTGGGTTGCACAGGACATTGAAGATGATTTTGTCCCAACAAAATTGGACATGGGCAGGATCTTCCAACCCAAACCATTCAATGATTCCATGATTCTTTGAGGAGATTTAACTCCTTCATTTCCAGTGCTTTCCCACCTGTGAATAAGGGGTTTGATACTCCTATCTGAGATCTGGGGGCTCCCAGCTGAATTTAGGGGCAAATTTTAGGGGGTTGGACTTTTAGGGGGTTCCAGGTGGATTTTGGGGGCAATTTGAGAGATTTTTGGGGGATCCCAGGTGGTATTTGGGGGATTCTGGGTGAGTTTTGAGGGATTTTGGGGGCTCTCAGGTGGATTTTGGGGTGAATTTGGGGTCCCAGGTGAGGATTTGAGGGAATTTTGGGGGTCTCAGGTGAGATTTGGGGGTCCCAGATGAAATTAGGGGTAAATTTGTGGACTTTTAGGGGGTTCCAGGTGGATTTTGGGAGGGAATTTGGAGGATCCCATGTGGGATTTGGGGGTCTTCTGGGTGGGTTTTGAGGGATTTGTGAGGGACCCAGGTGGATTTTGGGGTGAGGTTTTGATCTCAGGTGATTTTGGGGTTCTGGGTGGGTTTTGAGGATTTTAGGGGGAATTTGGGAGATTTTGGGGTCCCAGGTGAGGATTTGAGGGAATTTTGGGGGTCTCAGGTGAGATTTGGGGGTACCAGGTGAATTTAGGGGTAAATTTGTGGACTTTTAGGGGTTTCCAGGTGGATTTTGGGGTCAATTTGTGGAATTTTGGCAATCCTGGATGAATTTTGGGGTGAATTGTGGGAATTTGGGGGGATCCAAGGGAGAATTTTGGGGTCCTGGGTGAATTTGGGGGTCCTATATGGGATTTTGGGGTGAATTTGGGAGATTTTGGGATCCCAGGTGAAGATTTTGGGGAATTTGGTGGGGTCTCAGGTGGAATTTTGGGGATCTCAGGTGGGATTTTGACATTGTGGGTGAACTTTGGGGTTGAATTCGTGGAATTTTTGAGGGTCCAGGTGAGTATTTGGGGTTCCCAAGTGGATTTTTGGGGTGAATTTGGTGAATTAGTGTTGCACCCTCAGTGTTGGTACAAAACTTGCAGAAATTTGGAGGCTCTGACCAGGAGCTCTTGGCTCATCCTCCCTTGGGGTGCAGCCAGCAAGGAGCTGCTTGTGCCTGGTCCCTGTAAATTCCCTGCTGGGTGTGAATCCCTCTGCACCTGACTCCTGTGATAATTGATAAATGATTCATGTTAATCATAGAAGTTCTGGAGTTTGTACAAACCAGAATACTTAAAATAAGAAAAGAACATGGACCTAGATAAAGGGAAATATATTATTAAACCCATTCTGTTTAAATTCCCCTGTTATGAATTTTGCATATTGAATATTGTATACCAGTTTGTAAAAGAGAAAAAAAAAGGGTTTCCCACAGTCTGAAAGGTTTTTTTGCAGAATCAGATTTCCTGCCTTTGTGTGATCAATCACAAATTATCTGCTAAAGATCAACTTCCCACTTCTCCTGTTTTTATCTACCAAGACCAGATGGTTCCATGACCAATTGTCCCAAGAGCTGTCCCACAGAAGTTTGGAAGTTCCTTTGCCCACCACTGCTTACCTTGCAGAATTACTACAACAAAACAATAACAATTATTGATTATTACAAAGAAAACCAGACTATAAAAAGGGAGCTGCAAACCAAGTTCAATGGAGGCGTGGAGTGGGCCTGACCCCTCACGTTCTCCTGTCTATATAAAATAAACCAATCTAAATTTTGCTAAATATCAGAGATTTTGTTCCTCACTTATAACACTCCCAAAATGCTGTCCCACTTTCTGTCACCCCTGAGCCTGTCCCAGCCCTGCACAGTGACATCAGCCCGTGCCAGGGTGAGCTGTGCTGGAACATTCCTGGATTTTGCCTTCTGAGGGCTCAGCCAGGACAGCCCTGCGTGCTCCAGGGTGGCTGCAAGGACAAAGTCCCCTGATGGGTGACACGGCTGGGCTGGCAGCCCTGAACCCTTGCACTGAGCACTCCTCCCACGCTGCTGGGCGCTCAGCCAGGAGCTGCACCCACACCACAGCATGCAGGAAACCATTTCTGATGCCATGGGGCTCCTCTGCCTTGTGGGATTTATTTGGCATTTATTTATTTTGTATTTATTTTTACTTATTTATTGTTTATTTATTATTTATTTATTTTTATTTATTTTTAATTTTTTATTTTTAATTTTTATTTATTTTAATTTATTTTTTATCTTTTTTATTTATTTTGTATTTATTTCTATTTATTTTTTATTTATTTTCATTTATTTTTGTTTATTTTTATTTATTTTTATTTACTTATAATTTCTTTTTAATTTCCTTTTTATTTATTTTTATTTATTTTTTATTTACTTATTATTTATTTTTAATTTCTTTTTATTTATTTTTACTTTTTTTATTTTTATCAATTTTTATTTATTTTTTATTTTTGTCTATTTTTATTTCTTTTGTATTTCTTTTTATTTATTTTTATTTACTTATTATTTCTTTTTAATTTCTTTTTTATTTATTTTTATTTATTTTTACTTTATTTTATTTTTTATCTAATTTTTATTTAATTTTACTTATTTTGTATTTATTTTTTTATTTAGTTAGTATTTATTTTTATTTATTTATTATTTATTTATTAGTTTTATTATTTTTAATTTATTTTTTCTTTTTGTTCTAACCCCTCTCTCCCTCTTTTCCTTGACTGCCATTCAATTTTGCCGCCAGATCTCCTTCTTACTCTTTTTTTTTTTTCCCCCTCAGCAAGAAGCCTGCTCACATCCTTCCCAATTGCATTAAAAAGCTTGTAAATAAACACAGAGAAAATCCAAAGCTGCAGTGATAGCTGTTAGTGCTTGGCTATAAAACATCATCCAGCAGGTGCTGACAGCAGCTCAGAGCTGCCCTGGGCAGATCCCTCTGCAGTGCCCTGCACACCTGTCCTGGTTTGTAGAACAGGTATCTGCCAGTAAAGGCAGGAGCTTCTCTTTGAAATGGAGAATGTAAACCCCCTCCCTCCAAATTATTATAAATTTGAAATTAAGGGGCTCTTAGGCAAAGATATTGGAATTAGGAATAACAGTTCTTCACTAGGAAAATTAAAATAGAAATGCAGCATTACAAAGAACAATCCCAACCCCTGCCAGAGTCAGAATCCAAGCTGACACCCATCAGTCAGTCAGGGTGTTGGCACAGTCCCATTCCATGGTGGCTGCATCCTCCTGCAGTGGCAGATGTGGCTCAGCTGGAGCAGTGCTCCTGGAGAAGGGGCAGTTTCCTCTGAAGGTGCAGGGATGATGTGGAAAGGTCTGGCTTTCCTCTGGAATGCAGTGGGAAGAAGGTTCCTTGGTGTCCCAAATGTCAGTTTTTCTCTGGGTAGGAAAGGCTTGGCTCCTGCCCTGGCTGGAGCATCTCCCATGGGATGATGGAATTTTATCAGCCATGCCCTGGGACTCACTGGCCATGAACAGGAGATCTCTCCTGGAGGGAGGATGGGCTGTGGCAAAGATAAAGATGATTGCCCCAGCTGGTTTAAAGCTGCCCATGAGCAGATAATGTGTGCCAGGAGATCAGGGGCACTGCCCCACCCGGCTGGGACAGATGGGGACAGAATTCACATTGCTGGCACATCAACCCAATACAGCCCCTTATCAGAATTAATGTGTTCTTGCACTGCTGCTTGTCCTGTAATGCCAGGATGGGAGCAGAGGGATGTGCAGCTCTGGGACCCCCCTGTCTCTGCTCAGAGGGGATGGCCTGGCCTCTCCCCACCCCTGCTGGCAGCTCCCAGGTGTGCCCAGGTGGATGGAGAGGGAGAGTTCCCAGAGGCAGCAGCTGGCTGTGCACAAGTGGCTGCAGATAAAGCCCAGACAGTGATAGGGGAATGATTCAGGTGATGAATGAGGGCTGCTGCCTCTCCCTCTGCCCAAACCTTTGCTCCTTCACACAGAGCTGACATGGTCTGTGCTCCCAACAGCTCTGAGGACAAGGCAGCTCCCTGTCCTAAGGTGCTAAGCCTCACTTCTGAGGCGGCTCATAAAATGGATTTATGACATTTATGGTTGATGGGAGTATTGTAAAAGCTGGCACACCCTTGGCCTTCACTTTCTGTATGTGCAAGGAGGCTGCCTGGGGAATTGTACACTGGGGAACTGTACAGGGATCTTGGCTGCAGCTGCCACCCTCTGCCTGTCCCTGCTCCCTGGCTGGGGTGGTCACTCACCCCGTGAGCATCCCTTGATGCCCTGGAGAAAATCCCCACTGGCTGTGGGGAGCACAGATGGACTTTAACACAAGATGGGTTTCAGATCCAGAGCTCTGCAGCAAGGCCATCAACACCAAGAGTATCTAATTGTACTCCTCAAACCAGCACAGGCTTAGTCACCTTCTCTGGGCTGTTTTGGAAAATGTGAGGGAGCAGCTTGGCTGCAGTGATCTCGTGGTGTCAGTCTTCCTCTCAAATCTGGCCAGCCCCAGACTTTTCCAGGCAGCTCTCAGCCTCCAAAATTTGAGGTGAAGGCCAGGTTCATTTGGGTGCCTTCATTCTTGCTGACATCTTTTCAGTGTATGATCTGTGGGAGTTATCCCAGCAGATGCTCAGAGGGCAGAGATCCTGCTCTGCTGGCTGGCAAGGAGGGTTTGCAGTGGGCAGTGGAAGTTTTCTCCAGCTTTGTACCCCTCCACCCTGTTTCCTGGCACTGCAGGGCAGGGGGACAATACCTGCAGAGTGGAGCAGCTGGAGGCAATGCTGATGCTCAACCTGGGGGCAGCAGGAGAGGGGAAACCACCCCTGGTGCCCAAAGGGGCAGTTTTGGCCAATTTTGGGTCACTGCAGGAGATTAGGGCTGGACATCTTCCTGCCTCCCCTTCCCCACTGCAAATTAAAAACAACAACAACCCAAAACTTCCTGGGCATTTCTGGACATTATAAGCAGCCTGTAACAAGTTTTGTCGTGTTTTGATGACAAAAACTGGGCAGAGAGGCTGGCAAAGGTGCACAGGCACACACACAGTGCTCCTGTAGGACTCTCTGCATGCTCTGAGTCTCCAGGGAATGCTGACTGGGAAGGATGGATCCTATTCTTAAGGGGTAAGAAAGAGGCTTCATGCTCCAGAGAGGCTTCAGCTTGCAAAGGCTTGTTCCTCCATCATCCCTTTCAAAAAAGGTTGATTTAACTGTCAAAGATAATTACTGCAACAAGCTTGCTTTCCTCAGAAAGATTATACTCCCTCAAAACCAGCTACTTCTGAAAACACTTTGCAGACAATAAAAGGTTATTGGCAGCTATTAAGTCCTATTAAACATTATCTGCCTGCTGCAGAGCAGGGGCACAGGAGCAGCAGGGTTCAAACTCCATGGCAGGGGCTTGGCTGCACCTCTCCTGCCTCCCTGGGGCTGCCATGGTGCTTCTGGGGACCCTCACCTGTCCCCAGGTGTGCAGCTGGCAGCCCTTTGCTCCCATGGGGTGGGGGCTCCCAGATCCTGGGGTGCCCTTCTTTACAAAGGAGGGTGGGTTTGGGGTGGAAGGGAAATTAAAAATTATCTCATCCCACCCCTGCCATGGGGACACCTCCCACTGTCCCAGGCTGCTCCAGCCCCAATGTCCAACCTGGAACTGAACATTCCAGGGATCCAGGGGCAGCCACAGCTGCTCTGGCAATTCCATCCCAGCCTCTGCCAGGAACAATTCCTAATTCCCAATATCCCATCCAGCCCTGCCCTCTGGCAGTGGGAGCCATTCCCTGTGTCCTGTCCCTCCATTCCCTGTGTCCTGTCCGTCCAGCCCTTGGGAATTGTCTCTCTGCATCTTTCTTGCAGTCTCCCTTCAGGCACTGAATGGCCACAATTAGCCATACATAAATTTAGAAGTTGTTCATATATGTGTATTCTCATACATACTCTCTCTATTTTTCTCAAAGCATGCTTATGAATTTTTTTAAATACTCTGTCTGTGTTGACTCACCCCTACGCACTTCTGAAGCAGTTTAATGAAAAAAGTCTGATTTCAATTAAAAAAAAAAAAAAAAGAGAGAAAGGAAGAAGTTATCCCTGTACTGTAGGACCTTGTAAGCTGCTTGTTTTTCAGTGCCAAATTACTTTTTTTTTTTAAGCCAACATGGAAACTTTTTTTTCCAGTGGGTTGGCTGAGATTTTGCTTGAGGAATTAACTGTGCCAACTCAGTTGCCACAAACATTTATCTCTTCTCCCCCAGGACCACAGGGTGCTCAGGCTGGCACCAAATGGGTGGAAGAACTGAACTCACTCCTAAACCTGTTTTAACAAAGGAGCAGCACAGACTGGGCCTGTACTGGAGAATTAAACGTGACCAGGGATATTCCAGGCACTGACACAAGGCACAGACCAGCCCCTGTCTGTGCTGCTGAGCTGGCTCACCACCCAAAACAAGGTGGCTTTGTGCAATCCACCCTTTGGGAACAGTCCCTGAAATGCTCTAACTGCCAAATCATGCCCCAAAATTATTTAGGGTTAGTGCTGGCAGCAGCACCAAATTTAGGGCAGGAAGTATCTCTTTATTTTACCAACCTAAGGGTAAAATAACATTGCAGCGCTTGATAATGCTTGAGGGCATTGTCATAATCTTGCATCCTGTGACCAGTGCAAGGCTTAAATCTTCAGCTGATGGGCAGCATGTGGAGAATTTAACCCAATTTTCCACACCCAGGCTTGTGGCAGTGCACTGTGCAGGGAGCTGGTGCTGCCTGGAGTGCTGCCAGCACGGGCATACCAAAATCTCTTCCTGGTTAGGTGGTGCTTTTCCATCTGGAAAGATGAAATACATGGAATTTACAAAGTGTGGGAAAGACAAGTTGTTGTATCTCCAGGAGCTGCAGTGGGAAGAATTTGCATTACTGGAGTTCACTCATGAAACAACACATTTTCCCTGGCCCCTGGAGAAAAAAAAAAAAAAAAAATATATATATATATATATATAAAATTGCTGTTCTGTGTTAGCCACTTCCTCACAGCCAGAAGTTTATCCCCAGAAGTTTTATCTCCATGATGTATTTGTGGAAGGAGTGCAAAAGAGACTCTCAAGTGATGTGCTTCTGATTTGCCCCTCCATCACACTGCTGCATAATCATAAACACAGGGGTCACTGCAAGGAGCCAGTGGGCTCTGCATAGGTTTGGAGAGAATAATTTGGAGCAGACAGCAGCAAGTCCTCACTTCATCCCCTCAGGGAATGAGGGACTGGAGGGAAGGGAGTGTGGGCACAGCACTGAATGCACACAAACTTGCCTTTATTTCATTTAGCCAGGAAACAATGCACTTCTGCTCCTTCAAAACAGTGAGATCCAAAGGCACTTTTCAGCAGGAGTACTGGGACAGCTTCTTTCCAACCCTGGATGGATTCTGAGTTGAGTTTATTATTGTTTCTAAGTGATATTATTTGAAAGTCTAGTAAGGGAGCATACACCAAGCAGCCCACAGATCTCAAGTCATACATTCCTACTGGCAACCCAGAGATGAAAGGCTTGGAAATCTGTCCCTGAACTTTTTTCTGGATTTCTTGGCACCAGGATAATTCAACTGGGAATGTCAAGGGTTTTACTAAATAGCTGCTGGAAGGACTCAGCAGCTGAAAACCCTGCTTCAGTCAGCAAACCAGGCAGTTTAATGGGCATCACATGAGCAGCAAACCCAGAAGTTAATCAAAAGCAAAATAGGATGTCCTGACCGGGAATTCAACCCTGCCCTGTGATAGTTTGGTATCACATCTGCAGCAAACCTCTGCAGCTGAACTGCTCAGCACATTTTAGCCCTAACTCTTGTGTCAACAGAATCCACTGAGCACTAAACATGCAGGAATATTTTTCCTCACTTCTGCTTGAAGTCTGCAGAAGAAAGAAGTCTGCCTCTTTTCCTTTAGATTTCATTATTTTCACTGATTTTTTTTTTTTTTTTTTTTTTTTAACTTTCGTAAGGTTCTTTTACTTCTGGAGTAACCACTTGAAGAAAAAAAAAAAAAAAAAAAAAAACAAACAAACCAAAACACCATTTGCCTCCTGCAATCATACATTTCTGTAAGGTCACATCACACTACGTGGAAGCAGTTCCTAGTAAGATCAATTCACACAAATTACATGCAGGAAAAAAAAACCAACAACTATAAAAGCCTTGGCTCTTATTGTTGCTCTCCCCCTTGCCTGCACTCCCCACAGCTTGACATTTGTTAATGGCTTTTCTTGACTCAGTGGTTCTTCTCTCAGGCAGTCTGGGAAGAGTTTCAGCTTTGTCCTCCACTGTGCCCATCACAGGGAGTGCTTGGAAGAAAGTGCCAGGAGTTTTTCCAGGGTCAGAGAGGCTGATCCAGCTGGGCTGGAGCTGGACTTGTTTGTGCCAGGAATCCTTTTGGGAAGCAGACTCACAGGTAGCTTTTGAAAGGCTCGATCTTTAGTTTAAATTCCATGACAAAAAAAAAAAAAAAAAAAGTTTCTGGTATTTTTATGACCTTGGTTTGTGGTCACCTCTGGTTGACACCTCAGATGTCCTTGGCTTCCACCTGAGCTGAGTCCCTGAGAGGTGAGTCACAGCCCAGTTTCACCCGAGGGCAGGTTTCAAAGAAAAATCCTCCTTGTGTGGAGGTTTTTTGTTACTCTTGGGTATCACAGTGAGAAATGAGTTAGGCAAAGAAAGCCACCACAATCCCCCACAGGCTAAAGAGTGTGTCCTGTGGGTGTAAAAGAGGATTAGTGCTCTTCATGAGGGACATGGAAACAGGAAAAAGGTGTATTTCCTAAAGAGTTTGTGTGTGGTTTGGTGTTTTTTCCTTTTAGAAGCTCAATCTGCTTGTGTAACTTTCCTTGAGACATCACATTCATGGCCCAGCCCTGGCATTTCTTTGCCTTTCACAGTGAAGTACTCCTGTTTCTCAATGTTTTCACACACAGGGCTTGGAATGACCTGTTCCTTGTCTTCAGCAGTATTTCAGTCGAGTTCCCTGTGCTGAGCCACTCAGCTCTGCAGCCAAGAGAAGGGCACAGGAGTGTCCCCCTCAAACACTGGCAGCAAAAGCAAATTTTAGTGACAAAGCTCAGAAATGAGATTCAATGCATGGGCAAATCCACCTTTACTTTGCTTTGTAGGAAATGTTGGTGACTCAAGAATGCATTTGATTTGTGATCCTTAAATGGAATGAAACAGACCATGCAATCCGCAAAGCTGCTTTTTTTTTTTTTTTTTTTTTTTTTTTTTTTTATTATTTCCTTGTCCTCTCCATTTTTCTTTGAGAGAACACAGCTTCACCTCTAGAAGAGCTCGTGGCATGCCGTGAGCTGCCCCAGCAGATGCATCTGCAGGAAATGTGTGTCCAATCTCCCAACAGCAGCTGATTATCATTTATCCCCTTCTCATGGGGGATTTGTCAGCCTCTGGAATCCCTGGCTGACAGGGGTCTCTGGATGATGGATCACAGTGGCTGTCTAGGCCTGATTCAGAGAAAGATGTTGACACACACGGCTCATTTCTGAGAAAAGTAGATTTTTATGGGACATGGGCTCCTGTTACCTTGCTGCACCCTCCAGTCTTGTGACAGAAATGATCCAGCACCCTCCTGACACAGGGTTGGGATTCAAAGTGCAGCACAGATGCTCCTGCTGTTTGTTTTGCTGCCCCAGGTTTGGAAATTAAGAAATGAAAATTAAGAATGAAAGCAAGGAGCACTCCTGCCGTGTGTGCTGTGGCTGCTGTGCCCTGCCCAGGGGACCCCAGCAGAAGGAATGTGCAAACTGTGCTCACCTGGGAGTGCCACCTCTGAGGGGATTTTCCTCTTGTCCCCACTATCAGTAAAACAGAGGGCTTGATCTGTGATAGGTATCTCAATTGTCTTCACATTGCCATTCAGGTGAGGCTCTTGGGCAATGCTGCCATGCCCAAGTGCCTGCAGCTGGCCAGCTGCCTGCTCCTGGCAGCACCTGCAAATTCCCTGAGTGTCTGGAGGGTGAGCAATTCCCAGGGCTGGGTGGGGATGGGGGTTTCACACATTGCAGAATCACAGAACTGGGCTGGAATGGACCCACAGGGATCATTGAGCTCCTGGTCCTTCACAGGGTATCCCCAAGCCTGGTCCAAACCTGAGCTCTGCCAGCCTTGGTGCTGTGATCACTTCCCTGGGGAGCTGTTCCAGAGCCCAAACACCCTCTGGGTGATTTTTCCTGATATCCAGCCTAAACCTGCCCTGACTTCAGGCCATTCCCTTGGTCCTGTCAGTGCACAGAGCAGAGATCAGTGCCTGCCCCTCCTCTGCCCCTCACAGGGAGGTTGTGGCTGCAGTGAGCTCTCCCCTCAGCCTCCTCCTCTCCAGCCTGAACAGACCCAGTGCTCTTCACAGAGCTTCCCCTTCCCTGCCCTAATTTGGACTGTCTCTAACCATTTTATGTCTTTCTTATGATTAGGTGCCCAGAACTGCTGACAAGAGCAAGGGCTGCCATCCCAGCCCAGGGCAGAGTGGGACAATCCCTCCCTGTCCCAGCCAGTGCTGCTGAGCCTGCTCAGGTCAGGGATGTCCCTCCTGGCTTCCAGGGCATTGCTGGCTCAGATCCCACCTGCCATCAGCCAGGACCCCCAGGTCCTTTCCATGGCCCTGCTCTTCAGCAGCTCATTCCCCAGTTTGTGCAGAATCTGGCATTTTTCCCTTGCTGGATTTCCTATGGTTGGTGACTGCTCATGATCATCCTCTGTGGCAGCTTTGAGTCCCTTGACAACTCCACTGCTCCCAGGAAAACTCCATCCATCCCTGCAGGCTGGAGCACCAAAACCAGCTCCTTATTTCCATCCAGCACCAAGTGCTGACTTGCTGGAAGCCTGATTTTGGTGTAGAGCCAGGGGTTTGCATTATCCCACTTAGAATTTTGTCCATGAGCATAACCCCTGCAGCTCGTTCCCCAGCTGATCAGGCAGCTGGATCCTGGCAGAGGAGCCCCTGCACGTGTGGTCTGAGGCTGGCACAGTGTCAGCAGCACTCCCCTGTCCAGTGCTGTGCTGGAATTGTGTGGCACACGCCCCAAACACAGAAATCCAACGCTGCAGGCAGAATTGCACAGCCCCAAAATTGCACCTATGAGGGTGAGGCTGCCCTGAAACTCAACAGGAAACTGAGAGAGCACAGACACTTCCAGAAACAAAACCTGCCCCCTTTCTCTTGAAATGGCTTTGCTTTTCAAGGCATGGAAAGAATGAGGATTGAGCAGCAGTGTCTCTTTACTGACACGTCAAACCATCTTGAGCAACAGCGAGAGCTGCGTGTTTGGGCATTGCTTGGGATGTTTGGTAAAACAGTTTATGGAAGGTTTTTCCAGGCATTTGCACTCCAAGCTGAAGCCTCTGTTTGGTGAGAAAAGCAGGGAGAATTTAGGGGAATCAGGGAAGCCCTGAGAACAGCAAAAGAAAGGGTGATGGGGTGTTTCTGCCTCACTTTTTATTGTGGTGCTGCATAAATTCAGGTTCCTGCTGAAGGGCTGTAGGTTGTGCCACTGTCACCCCATAGAAGGCCAGAGCTCAGACAGTCCCAGGGCTGGCTGGGGGCCTTTCCTGCCCAAAGGAAAACAGGGTCAGCCTGGTGTCACAATCTGATGTCAGACCTATCACGTCATCTCTTGGATTTCATTGAACTGAATTTTTCTTGAACTGATTCTAATCTGAGCCTGAGCACATCAGCTGAAAAAACCCCTTCCTGTCTTGATGATGGCATCTCTAGAGGTGAAGAATCCACTACACAACATGAAGTGTTGTTTCCATTGGTTAATTCCTTTCACTGTGAAAAATGTGCTTATTTTCCACAGAACACTCATATCTGGCTTTAATTTTTAGACTCTGAGTTTTGTTGAATCTTTATCAGCTTCTCTATCATCAGATTTGCATTTTCCAGAGACACACTTTTCACCATATGGCTCAGGAGTGTTTGTGGGGAGTTCATCCTGAGAACACAAACCATTTCCAAGAGCCTGGAGTGACAGGATGAGGGGGAATGGCTTCAAACTGAGAGAGAGCAGGGTTAGATGGGATTTTAGGAAGGAATTGTTCCCTGGGAGGGTGGGCAAGCCCTGGCACAGGGTGCCCCAAAGAAGCTGTGGCTGCCCCTGGATCCCTGGAATTGTTCAAGGATGACCCAGAGCAGCCTGGGCTCCTGAAGATTCCCAGCTGGAACTGGATGATTTTTGGGGTTCCTTCCAACCCCAACCATTCCATGATTATGCACAACTATTTTAGAAAGAAACATCTTCATGGTCAAAGTTTCTTCTTCCCATGCCTGCTTTTTCCCCCAGTTTTTATGGTTTTACACTCAGTTGTCTTGAGTTTATGGAGCTCAGCTGTCCCTGTATCAGGAATTTCTCCTCCCTGTCCCCCTCCATGATCATTAGCTGCTCTCAGAAATAATCCAAAAGGCTGAAATTTCTGCACCAGACTCATTTCCCTCTCCCTGAAGAGAGAGAATTTCTTCACAGAAAAGGCTGGTAAAGGATTGGAAGGGGCTGCCCAGGGAGGTGATGGAGTCCCCATCCCTGGAGGTTCAGATGCTCCCCAGGGAACACCTTGGATGTCTCTGAGCTTTGTGCTCTCCCTCATTTGGCTTCTCCTGCCACATCCAAACCTTGAGTTCCAGCCTAGAACACAAATTTCACAAATATTTCTGTGTGGTCACAGTGTGTTTCATTTCAGGAATGGGATGTTTTCCAAGCTGATAAACTTTCCAAACCTGGAAAACGCTAAAATGTTTGTAATTGTGAGTTTACCCTTGCCTATGAATCCAAATCCAGACAATTTTCCTGTTGATAATGCTTTGTGTAATGGGATTCAATTTGTGGATAATAATAGGATTTTTTATGATTCCACCTGAAGCCTCAAATAGGAAGATACCAATAATAAAATAATCACAAACCTGACTCACAAAGCTAAAAAGCAGATTTAGCACTCTGCAGATCTAAGGAGAAAACCCAATTAAAATCCTCCTGCTATCTGTTGAGATTTTCCTGTGCATTGCTGCTACACAGCTGTTTATTTCCTTTTAAACAAGCAAACAACCAAAGAACAGACTACTTCCCTAAATGAAATTTTTCAGTGTTTGTTTGTCTTTCTCCATAGAAATTCAGGCCTTGTCCAGACTTGGGACTTGTAACAAGGGCTGATTTTATATCCTGAGAGAGGAGAAAGATGAACACAGCTGAGGAAAGGAGATGCTGTCAGGACTTCCATGTGTTGAGCCACACTGCCTTGGTTTATTTGCCTTTTCCATCAGTAGGAAAGCCAATTTGCATTAGAACTGGAGACATGATGATTCAAGTAGTTTGTTTCTTTATTTCCCATAAATATGTCACATTAAAATGTAAAGCCTAAACTGCTTTGTACATTGCAAGCACAAACAGCCCATCTCCAGCAAGGGAAACATGTAAACCACCTTATCTTGGTTTTCATGCACTCCTATGTAATTCAAATGAGAGGGTGATAAACATCAAGCATTCTTACTTTAAAACATAAGAATTAAAACTTTTTTTTTTTTTGGTGTTGTTTTGATGGCTTTTTCCCCCACCCCCAAACACACAGTTTCCTTTTGACCAAATAAAACCTTTCATTCATAAAGTATGAGATGTTCTGTTTTCAGTTCTCGTTTTGGGCAAAGTCAGGGAGAGACACAAATGTTGAGATGAAAAAGCAGATCTTTCAGCAGAACATTTTGAAACAGAAGACTACAAATACATCCTCTACTTTTTTTTTTTCCCCCCACCCAGCTGAAACAGGGACAAGTCTGGCATGAACCTGAATCATCTAAACTGGCTTTACATGCATTTTTTGACAGATAAATATTCAACTAAAAAAGGTCTCCTGCTCACAGAGCATCTTCCCTGGCAGTGTTTAAGAGCCTGCCACTATAGGTAAGAAAAAAGCAACCCTAAAACAAACAAAAAAAAAACCCTTAAAATGTTATAAGCAGCTTCTCCCTGTGACACTGTTGAATGTCTAGCCAGGTTTTCTGTGTGCTGACACACATGGTTGCCCAAGAGCTGAGCACTTGTTCCTGACATGCAGGCCTGCCAAAGCCAGGATAGTGAGGACATTTACAATACAGTGATGTAATCTTCTCCCACATTTTGTAAGTGTGGTTTTCTGTTGCAAACTTCCTTGGTTTTTAATAGTAAAGCAGCAGTGTTGAGTGTGTAGAGGCTGTGCTGCAACCTTAAACCCCTTTCTGAGCAGCTCAGCTGGGATTTCATAACCCAGTGGAGAACTCTGTGTCCACAGCTATCACCATGACTTCACCCAGGGACCACTTTCTGTTCCTCTATTTATTTTTGGGGACAGGGCTGACCAGCACTGCTCTTCTCCATTTGCAGGGGATGGTGGCTTGGCAGCCAGCCCTGAAATCCAAGGGGATGAAAGGTTGTCCCATCCACAGACAAAACCTCATGTCCCACAGGGGCAGAGCAGGGAAAAGTATCCCCAAGGACACTTCATGTGCCAGTTCATGTTCCCTCTTCCCTCCTATTCCAGGCTCAAAAGGAAAACTGGGGCTATTCTAACTTTGGGAGAATGAACCAGAAAAGCAGCAGTGCAATATTCCCTGTGGCATCCCCTTGTTTATCCCATCCTGGGAGCAGGGTTACTCCAGGATGCAGGTCCCACTTGATGTCTAAGCCCAGCTTTAGGATCTGACTGCTTCCCTCCCTGCAGGCAGAGGCTCTGGGAGCTCAGAGCAGCCAAAGTGAGTCCCTGTCGCCTCTTGTCCCCCTGTTGTGGCCAGGAAGGGCAGGAGGGAGCTGGGCTGGCTGTCAGGGACTGATAACGTGCTCTGGGTGTTTCCTGGATGGAGCTGCTCTGATTTATAGCCAGGCCAAAGAGGCTGCTGAGGACCAGCTCCCTTCATTTCTCCTGCCTCCCACACACAGGAACAAGGAACAATAAAGATCACGACCCTCCTTCCACTCACATTCCTGGCCCCTCCCGTGCTGGCCAGAAATGGGAGGAAAAAACATTGTAGGAAATGAGAAGTCAAGTGGTGGCAACAGGGCAGGGAAAGGCTTTGCCAGGCTGCAGTGACAAGGCAGAAGCCACATTCTCCCTTCTGCCTTTAATGTTTGCAGATCCTCCACTGGGACTTAAAACCAGAGGAAAAAGAGCCTGTGAGCAATGTGAGACTCATAGAATAATAGAATCATGATGGTTTGGGTTGGAAGGGGCTTTAAAAGTCATCCAGTGCCATGGGCAGGGACACCTCCCACTGTCCCAGTGTCCAACCTGGCCTTGGGCACTGCCAGGGATCCAGGGGCAGCCACAGCTGCTCTGTGCCAGGGCCTGCCCACCCTGCCAGGGAAGATTTTTTTCCTAATATCCAATCTAACCCTGCTTTCTGCCATTTGAAGCCATCCCCCTCTGTCCCCACTCCATGCTCCTGCAAGGGAAGTCAATTCCTGCAGTGAAGAATCTGCAGAATTGCAGCTGCAGGACCCAGTTCCTTTTCTGAGCCACATTCAAAATCCATTTCTGGGGAGCTGGGGGAACTTCCACCACCCCTGCTGCTGCACTGGGGACTTGCAAGAGCAGCAGAATCTCAGACAAATCTCAGCTGGATCCTCTGCAAATCCCCCCAAGCAGAGGGAAATGCAGGGACAGTAATTGGCATGGAGCAGAGCTCGGCTGTGCTGGTGACAGAAGATACTGTGGGAGTTATTAAGGGGCTGCTGTTAAGGTACTACTAATAATTTTCAGAATCATTTCCATTCTTATTCTTCCCCTGACAGCCTGGAAGTGCTGTGGGTCCTTTTAAAGCCATTCTGCCTGAGAAGAGTTTATTGTTTTATTTGATACGTTGCTTAGGGACAGCTCTTGCACCTCCTGTGCTTTATTTCCCCCCTCCCTTCAAAGAGTGAGAGCATTTTAATATTTCTTGGAGAAAAATGGATGTAATAAAACATGAACATCTCAGTGCAGTGGAAAGCTCTTCCCTGAGAGGCTGTTCTGTGCTGGCTTTTCCGGTTGCTGTGCTCTGCAGAGAGCTGGCAGCTCCATCCTGCTCCCCATAAACATCCTTCTCCTGCTAGTGGAAAGCTTTGCTCACTCAGGATGGGAAGATGGAGCAGAGATGGATCTCTGTGGTCTCCACTGATGGGTTTTTTATTTTTTGGGATGAGTCACCACGCATGGCTGAGCTGGGTAAAGTCACATGCTGAGGGTGAGAATTGCCCGAGTGCTGGAGTTACCACTGGCAGGGCTAATTTCATAGAATCCCAGAATGGTTTGGGTTGGAAGGGACATAAAAGCCCATCCACTGCCACCCTGCCATGGCAGGGACACCTCCCACTGTCCCAGGCTGCTCCAGCCCCAATGTCCAACCTGGAACTGAACATTCCAGGGATCCAGGGGCAGCCACAGCTGCTCTGGCAATTCCATCCCAGCCCCTGCCCACCCTCCCAGAGAACAATTTTTTTCCCCTAATATCCCATCCAACCCTGTCCTCCTTCAGCTTAAGGCCATTCTCCCTTGTCCTGTCCCTCCATCCCTTGTCCCCAGCTCTCCCTGGAGCTTCTCTCCTCCAGGTGAGCACCCCCAGCCCTCCCAGCCTGGGATCAACCCTCTTTCCAACAGGTCCCCACCTTTCTTGTGTTGGAGCCCAGACTAGGCTGCAAAATTGCTGGTGGGGTCTCACAAGAGCAGAGTAGAGGGGGAGAATCAGCTCCCTCAACCTAAAACTTGGGACAGGTTGGGAGAACATCCAGGTGAGAGCAAGGCCACCAGTGAGAACTGACCCCTGGAGAAGTGACCTCACAGAAGCCACCATGAGACCCAACAGCACTGGCTGAGTACCTGAATCAGGAAAACCTTACAAATATGATTACCTAGCAAAAGATTTTGAGAATATGGAAACCATGAGCGAGATTGACATGAAAGCCATCTTTGAGATACCAAACCTTAGTCACTAAATAACTGGAAGACAATAGGATGGCCAGCTGAAAGTAATCCCCTCTTGATAGAACAATGCCTTCTGCTGGAGAGCAGCTCCAAAGGGCAGAGAAGACCCTGCTAGCTTGGCAGAAGGGGTCCAAAGAGTAGTTTTTAGGGTTTAAAGTATAACACATCATGGTAATGTAATGATTCTTATAGGCTGCATGTAAATGCTATAGGATTTGTATCCTGTATTAGATTGCTTAGTGGAAATTAGAACATTCAGCATAGAAGATTTATTGTATTGTAAATGGGAAAATCTCTCTTACTTCTCTCTCTTACTTTGCTCTCTTACTTCTCTCTCTTCACTCTCTTACCCCTCTTACCCTTCTTACCACTCTTACTTCTAGAACTCTCACTACTCCCCACTCTCTGCCCTGCTCTGAGCTGTGGCTGGCAGCTCCCAGCTAAGCCCTTTTTTACCTTTTTTTTAACCTTTTTTACCTTTTTTGCAATAAACCACAAGTTTCAAGACCAGAATATAGAGAGCACCTGAGTTTGTCCTGACCACTGTCCACCACCAGCTCCTGCAGTCTCCTGCACCTGGGTGAGGTCTGCACAGGGGGAATGGAAAATCCCCCATTTATGAGCTGCTTCAGGCTGGAGATATTCAAACGTGGGAAGGGAAACAGGGAGAGCTGTGCAGCCTCACTGTCCACTCCTCACTAGCAGGGATCTCCTTCCCTCTCAGAGTCACGGGATGAGGACTCAATCATGGCACTGGGGATTTTACAGATTGCTTAAAAACACGGAGTGAAAACTGTTCATGTGCATGAAAAAGAGAAGAAGAGAAATTCTGGAAGGCACTGCCTGTGGAAAAGATACATCCCAAACCTTTGGAACCCTTGAGGAGAAAGTGGAATTTTCCCTACATGAACAACAATGGTTATATGTGTTTAAAAAAAAAAAAAAAAAAAAAAAAATTGGGAAGCCAGCAGTCATAGAGGCCTGATGAGGAAGAAAAGGAGCATTGAGCACAGGACATTGGGGAAGCTGCTCCAAACCAGTCCATCCTCAGGCAGAGATGTCCCTGCTGGCTCAGCAGAGGCTCCAGGGGGGACTGGCTGTGGGATGGGCAATGTGGGACAAGGGGATTTGGGACTCCCTCCTGCCTTCTGCAAGATGTGTGTTCTTGGCATCTCCTGGGCTGGCACTCAGCATGGGGAAAACAAACAAACAGGTCTGTTCAAAGGCATGTAGGAGGAATGATATTTCTCTTGGAAGAGCTCCTCTTCTTCCACAGGGCAAAAAAAAACACCCTGCAGGAGAAGGAGAGCTCCCTGTGAATGGCAGGAAGCTAAATGGGAGAACTGCATCTGCTGGATTGTTCTTTGCCTTCTGTCAGGGGAAAAAAAAAAAAAAAAAGTTAGACAAAGAAATGAAGTTTGATTCAAGACACAGCAGGCCAAAAGCAGGCAGCCAAGCAGGAATGGGTTTCTTTAGCCTAAGAATCAAAGATAGAATGATTTGGGTGTGAAAGGACCTTAAAGCTCATCCAGTTCCAACCCCAGTGTGGGCAGGGACACCTTCCACTGTCCCAGGTCCAAACATCCAGATGAAAGAGAAGGGGAATTATACTCACTGCACCTGACTTTTAACCTGCAATTATTTAATGGGAAACACTTTTTTCAGTCAGGTGGTGAAGGTGGGAGATGGGCTCTGGAATCCCTCCTGTGGCAGAGCAATCCCACAGAGCAGGTCAGGAGCTGTCACTCCATCACTGCCCCCCTGGCCTCAGGAGGGTGAGCTCAGCCCTGGTTTTCCAGAAAGGCAGGATGTTTTCCAGCAAGGAAGGATCCCAGCTTTCCAGAGGGATTGCAGGTTTTACCCCTCTGTGTGTTCCTCTGGCCCCTGGGATGGGGTTAGGAGAGCAGGATGAGCCAGCCCCAATACACACTTGGGATGGGGTCTCCCTCCTTTTCCAAACCACATCATTTTGGCTTAGCTTGCCCACCTCTCTCTGAGCTCTGGATTTCCCTCCACAGCCCAAGGAATGCATAGACAAACCTGTTTTCCCTTATGGCTCTGCTCATAGTGAAAGACAATAAAGAACAACCATGTTTGGGGTATGCAGGCTTTAGAGGAATTGTATCAGGACTTCTGCATTTGCTCTCTCATCTTAGGTCATGATGCAGAAAACCATGACATACATCCTATATATGGGATTCTGAACAATTTTTCTAAGCTAAGAAAAATATCTTCCAACTCCCCCACATTTTGCATGTGCAGAGGTTTCATTACATTTGTTATACTTGCTACTTGTATTTTGTTGAATTCATCATTCACCTTGTTGTAAATGCCAAGAGAGGTAGAGGCAGAAGGAGGAAAAATGTCATGCTGTGATGCTTCTTCCCCAAAGCACAAAATTACTTAGTAACTCTTTAAATCATACCCAAAACCTTATCACTTGAAAATCTCAATTTGCATGGAGCAAATTATGCTGTTAGTGACCAGCATATCTTATTTATTTTAAATGACTTCACTTACTGTGTGGCTGCAGAGTGCACATCACATGGCACACACTGGGCATGAGATCCTGGCTGTCTTTCCCAAAGGTTGTGACCCCCAGGCTGACTTTTTCATCCTTCTGGCTTACAGGGACACCTTTGATTCTCTCTTTAGCCTTCTGAGCATTCACGTGTCTGGCATATGAACATTGCTGCTGTCACATGGTGCTGTGAACACAGGGAGCTCAACTTGTGCTCCACTTCACACAGAGAAAAAAAAAAAAAGAAAAGAAACATGAGACACAAGATAAACTCACATGGCCAAGGTCTGGCAATTCTTTACCCCATCAAAATTTGGGCCATCCTTGGAAAGGGCATCAAAAAAGCAGTGGAAGAGATGGGAACTAGAAAGAGAGGAAGGGCTGAACCCTGCATCCATCCCTTTGGTCCTTGGCAAATTAACAGCCAGAAGGGCCAGAAATTCAGGGCTGAGAGACCTCCAGGTTTGCAGATAATGCTGATTAGTTTAAGTAACCAAATGCCAGAGTGCTGGTCACAACACACAAAAAGGTGGCAGGTGAGCATCAGTGTAGGTTGATTTAAAGAAATCCACCCAAGGAAAAATAACCCAACCTGGGTGTATGTAATGCTGAACTTGGAAAAGGTAACTACCAGGAAATGGATTGCTGACAACTCTCTGAAATCATCAGCTCAGTGTGAAGGGACTGCCAAAAAGCCAAAAAAAAAAAAAAAAAAAAAAAAAAGCCAAAGAGTACAGATAAAGCAGCTTTGTTTTGCTGCTGAGCACAGCATTGGGGTGCCCCCAATGAGCCTGGGTGAGGTGCTGGTCTCCAGTGCTTGAGGACAAGTCTGTAGAGGGGGGACAAGGGGGCTCCTTCCTTTTAGGCTCGACAAGGCAAGAAATCCCAAAGTTAGAAGGAAAAGAAACAGGCAGGGTGTCCCTTCCAAGAGGCTGAGCACCATGAGGGGATGGGGGCTCACCTGGGGAGCCACCAGCTGAGGTTTTACTCAATCCTCCTGCCACTGGTGGGGATAAAGGATAAAATACTGGGATAAGTGATCCAGCATCTGCCCCATCCTCACTCCTTACCTCACAGCTCAGGTGAGGATGAGAATAAAGAGCAGCTGAGAGATGTTTCCCAGAAAAGTCCCCTGGACACTGAGCATTTGTAACTCATAGATTTGCCAGCCCAGAGGTGATGTTTTACTTGGGATGGAATTCTACCTTTTAAATATTTTTTTTTGTTTGTTTTTGTTTTTAATTAAAATAAAAAAAAATAAGAAAAAGACTTTGAAGCCAAGCTCTGTTATTAGAGGTGATATGCCAGCCATGGGTGGGTGCCAAGAGCAAGACTTTATTTTGACTGCTGTCTCATGAGGAAAGCTGGCAGCTGGGGAGCACAGGGAGGCATGTCCTGAGGAAGGTGAAGAGCTCAGCCAGACTGCTTTCAACAGCCTCTTTGATGCTGGGTGGCTGAGAACACAGAGTGTTGCTTTCTGTGTGCACTGTGACAAAACATCCTTTAATGATTGTCTTCTGGGTCACCCTGGGCTACAGCTTGAACCCCTGTGGACCCAATCCAGAGCAGGTTTTCATGGAATAGATCACACACAATCACTGGGGTTGGGGAAGGATCTCCAAAATGATCAAATCCAAGCTGTGACCCATCCTCACCTTGCCAAGTCCAGGGATTGGAACTCCACCACCTCCCTGGGCAGCCCCTTCCAGTGTTTTTGCTTGAATATTTTTTACTTTTGGAAAACACACTAGTGTGGGTTGCATGGATCAGGATACTTCTACTACCATGAAATTCCTTTTTTTTTTTCTGCTGGGGGAGGAAAATAAACAACTTTGTTTTAGCCTGTAATTTGGAGCCATCACTGAGCACCCACGCAAGAGACAACATTTTCTGTCTAAATGGAGAAACAGTTCTCTGTTCAGGGGGAAAAAAAAAGCTGCAAATGAGACTTGTACAGGTTGAGAGGACAATTAGTGCTCTGCAGCCACAGTGTGAGAGAGGAAAATAAAAAAAATCCCACATTCATCATGATAGCTCATAGTTTATTTTCATACAAAATAAATAATTCCCTCAGGATCAGGACCACAATGCAGCACTACCCCTTGTCCATGGCAAGGGGCTGGAAAGGGATATCTTTAAGTCCCTATGATTCTTTTCCTTGACAGGGACAAGGAAAACTAAGAAACACACTTTCCCTCTCAGCTCCTCCCATTTAGAAAGGCACATTCCCCAAAAAACCCCAAGCCCATGATTTTTTCTCGTGGTGACTACACCAAAAGCAGCAGCAACAGTTTGGTAGAAAGATCAAGAGGCTTAGGGCCAGCATCATTTAATAACTGCAGTTTTTCCTTTTTAAATGTGTGCAAATGTTTCTGTATTTCCTGCTTCTCTGGAAGGTGGAGGGATGAAGAGGAGGATGATGGAGACAGCAGGGTAGGAACAGTTCAAGCTAAAGTTGTCTTCCCACTTCTATTTTTCTGTATTTTCCCCACCACTTTACATGCTTTTTCACACCACAGAACTGCCAGTTTTCCTTTAGAGGCACAACACAAAGGTGTTAACTTGAATTTCCATCCAGGGAGAGTGGTTGCATCCACCTAGCTCAGCTCCAGACCATCATCCTGTATTTTCTCCAATGAGTTCTAAGCCTGCCTGGTTATTTTCTTTTTGGGTTGCTTTTTTCATCCTGCAGCTGTTGAGGGTGGTGGTAGCAGGATGGACAAGGACTGAACCAACAAACAGGAAAGGAACTCCTCTAAAACTTCCCAGATTGAAAAGCACACACAAAATTTTCTTTTCAAGAGGTTTTAATGAAGTCATATTTTTAAACCTCTCACACTGTACAACACATTTAACTGTACATCAAGCTCAGATAAAAAATAAAGCTTTCTTACAAAGTATGTTTTTCCAGTGATTTTTTTCCTTTTTTTTTTTTTTTGCAGTAAAAATAGCTGCTACATAAAACTCTCCTGATCTTTGAAAAGGAGTCACAGTTTTTCCAAAAATAGAATTCGTATTTTAATCATACAGAATAAACTGCAGGAAGAGACAAGTGAACTGAAAAAATAAGGCTTGTATATAAACTTTTCTTAAAAGTACATGCATAGAAGTTGAAAAACATATGCCATTTATAAAGAAAAAGGTAATTTTACCAATATTAATATTTTCATTTTTCAGTTACAGAAGAAACCACAAACAGGCCCTTTTATGTCCCAGAATACAACATTAGTTTCCTGTAAAAATGCCAAAATGCACAAAGAAATGCCAGCTTCAGTCTTGGCAAAATCCTGAGCCCAGCCTCCCTCCCTGCCCCCCCAAATGCATGCACACTGAGCATAGAACTTCTGCTGTCTCTCAGGCCAATTAAATATTTGCAGAAGGTTGTATATCCTAGACAAACATGAAAAAAAATACCCCACATTTGATAAGTTTACATTCATCCTATTTCAAAACACACATACAATTAGTTTAATTTACACTATACAGTATCTGTTAAATAGGAACAGAGTTTCCAAAGGAATCACAGAATATATACAAACTGAATATTGAAATGGTATGATTTTCCTTCCCTCCTTTTAAAGGGTGGGGTGGATTTTTTTTTTTTTTTTTTGTTAACAGCTGCTGCTACATCTGGTTTTGGACACGAGAGTGTTTATGTACCTATGCAGCACATTTCTGGAGTAGTAACAATAATAATAACAATAACAAAACGTGCTTTAAAACAAAAGTGATACCGGTTCTCCTTACTGCTCGTTTAAAATAAATTAGTTTGTTTTTAAATAAACCGCATGAGGACGGTGGTGTTCGAAAACATCCCAGCCAAGAGTTCTGCTGGTTTCTCACAGCCAACCTTTGGTTTCAAAGCCAACCCCATCCTTCCAGGGCAGTGTCCAAGCGTTGGGCAGGGCAGTGAGATGCTGCCTGTGTCTCCAGGGCTGTGCCCACTCCTGCAGAGCCGTGCTGGCTCCCACCCTGCTCCCTGTGGTCACAAAAAGGATGCGGGTCCCGCCCGGGGCAGCCTCCCCCCCATCCCCGCGCGCAGCACGGCAGGGCCGTGGCTCCTGTCCCCACTGGTGACTCCAGAGCGCTGTCCTGGCTGGGATCAGTCCTCAGTGTCAGGCTGCACCCCCAGCATGGCGTGCAGCTCCTCGGGGGTGTAGCCCAGCAGGTTGTGCAGGTCGCACACGAAGCGGTACACGTAGCGCTTGCCCGACGTCTTGTGGATGATGTTCTTGTCGTAGTAATAGCGCAGGCCCCGGCTCAGCTTCTCGTAGTTCATCTTGGGCTTGTTCTTCCTCCTCCCCCATCGCCGTGCCACCTGCAGGGAGCAAAATATGGCTTTATTCAACTCCTCTTTAACTTCCTCCTCTTCTAAAACCCTTTTGTGGTCAGAGCGTTTTATTTGCTTTGGATGGCCCAACCTCACAAGAGAAGAGTTGGTGACTGTGCAACTTCACACCTTGAGTTTTAGCTTTCTTATTTTCCAGATTCTGCACTGCATTAGTATGTAATTCTGAACTCCATACAAAGTGTTACAAGTTCTCCTCCCAGCTCAATCACACAAAACAATCCTTGTCCAGCCCCAGAACCAAGGACACGCTGCAGCTTCAGCCCCAAAAAGTGCAAACAGAGAGAATTGAGGAGAGAATCTGGGAGGGTGGGACTGCAGAACCTGGAGCTGGGACTGGACAATGAACCCCAATGTGGGAATGGACCAAAACTTATAAAAGTGTGAAAATTCATGACCCATCATCGATCTTGGATGTAGCCCTGGCCAGGCTCTTGCACTGCCCAAGGTGAATCCTTTGAAGGCCTTTTAATAAATCCCTGCTTCATTCCTTTAACACTGTCCAGCCTCTGTTCCAGCTCAGCCTCTCCAGGCACCACTGCTCCCACAAGAGACCTCACCAGCAGCTCCAGGAGAAGGTGGCTGACACCAAAGGACACCAGTTTGTAGGGAATGGGCCAAAACATGCTTAAGGAGGCCAGGTTTATGGAGAAATCACAGAATATCCCAAGCTGGCAGTGTCCCACAGGGACCAAAGTCTAATTCCTGGCCCTGCACTGGACAACCTCAAGAACCACAGAACACCCTCAGCTGGAAGGGACCCACAGGGATCCAAGCCCAACTCCTGTCCCTGCACAGACACCCCAACAATCCCACTCTGTGTCCGAGAGTTTCGTCCAAACACTGAGCTCTGGCACAATCTGCTCTCTCAAAAAAACACTGATTTGCTATCAGGCAACTCTTTACTGCAAGTTCAATGCTAAGAAGGTTTTGGAGCTCATGATTTCTCTCCCCTCTTTTTTCTTTTTTTAAATCAAAAAGTTTCACTGGACTTTTTATCCTATGTCTTAATACAGTAATTTTCCTACTGGACACAGTATCAGAAAATGAAAATGCATCACTTCTAATGAAGTTTCTAAAATACTTCAAAAGCAGCACTACTGTATTTAATGTGCAGCTAAACACACATCTGTATCAAAGACTGGGCCCACAAATGTCAGATCAGCCCCCAAAATCTTTGTTTTCACCCCAATTAGCCACATACCTCATCTGGGTCAGCAAGTTTAAATTCCCATCCATCTCCTGTCCAGCTAATGAAGGACTGACAGGACTTGTCAGTCAGTAGCTCCAGAAGGAATTGCCACAGCTGGATAGGTCCACTGCCTGTTGGGAAAGAGGAGACACAGAAAACCACAAATTAATACCTCTGCCAGCTCTAACCACAACCAACATACATGAGCAGACTCATACCACAGACTTGATAATTAATCTATCTTCTTTAGAGATCAGAAAGAAACCTAAGGTTTTACTCTATAGCACAAATCTGCTGTTATCCATGTAAAAATGAAGTCAGTTTTTTCATGGAAACAAAGGATTTGATAAAAGTTATGACTTTCCCTCTCATATGGATCCTTTAACCCTCACTCCCACCTCCCAAACAGCTGCATTTTGAGCTCCAGGGCTTGTCCTGAAGTCTTTGGCTTGGCAAACATCCTACAGGAAAAAAACTATTTCAGCAAGGACTACAGCAACAAGGCCTTAACAACACCTGTGGGAATTTCCAAATCTGGGAGATTTTGTCCAAGCTCCCTCTTTTTCAAACAGATCAAAAAGTGCATTTGATTTTTACTTGATCTCATGTGCCTGCCTGTTCTTGCTTTGGGTGGATGATCCCCGAGACTTTGTTTAGTAACATAAAAAATTGAAATTATTTGTGACTAGTGGACTGTGGCACACACTTCTAGCAAACACTGATGTTACATAAATAAAAGGAGTGACCATTTTGCCTCAATACTCACCAGTAAAGCCAGCCAGGATGGCTGCTGGTATAACTGGTTTCCCTTGCTCCACAGGATCACTCCGTTCCTGAATGTAGTCTTTGAAGGACATGGTAGGTTTGCTCAGGCACAGGGACTGGCTGCAGTCATCCTCAAAGCTCTCATAGGATGGCACACGCTGCAAATCCACCAGGGAGGATTGGCTGTTCCAGGACTGCAGCATGGAATCTGAGCTCTCATAGCTCTCAGCACCACTGTCACTGGATTCATGCTCTCTCAGCTTGCCTTTATCAAACAGAACAACAGAATTAATAAAATAGAAAGTGTTAGTTTTGTTTGTTTTTCCCCCCCTCAATCCTGTCCACATAAATCATGCAAAGGAGGAAGAGGGATTCAGAACAGTGCTTACCACACAGATAACAACTCACCAGAGTTATCCATCAGCAAATTGAGATTGTTCCTTGGGAAATCTTGGTTTACTGCACAGTAGTTCACACCAACAGCATCTGCTTGGGTTTTAGGGAACAATGGGAAGTCTTGTTCTGGGTTGAGGAGATTGGGGGCTGTGGAAGTCTGACAGACGTCAGTCAGGAGACTGGGTTTGGGATAACTGAGGGGTTTAGGGTATCCAGGCATTTGCATTCCATAGGAATTCTGATCTACGTTAACAGCTGAAAAAAGCAACCAAAGAATTAGATGATTTTTCCCTGGAGACCCTTAAACAAACTAATACACTAAATACACCAAATCAGATTCTGCAAATCCCCCTCTGTAACTTGCCAGCCACAAATGCCCATTGTTCACTCCTCAAGGAAACTACAGAAAAAACTGGGCAAGTTTAAGTGGTTTTGAGCAAGGCTCTCCCCATTAAGTGGTGTAATCAGGCTGAGCTGAAGCCTGACTGTGGTAGAATAAAACACACCATCAATCAAACAATCCGAGGGAGCCAGCACTGCATCCCACACACTTCCAACAGCTCCAGCACTTCCAGAGCCTTAAAAAAGGCCTGAACAGAACTCTTGCTGCTTCCCAGTTTTTGCTAGAGCTGGGAGTGGTCATTCTGCTCCACAGATGGAGGGTTTGGCACAGCAAGAGGAAATTTCATTTTCTCAAAGCCTTTGCTCTTCAAACGATTTCCGATATAAATTAGGTGACAATTGAACAATACAAGGAAAGAAGGCTGGAGCAGCTGAAGTCAAATGTTCTCCTCAAGCACAGGAACTATTCTGGTGCTTGTTGTTTCTACCCTGGAATCTGTGACATGCTTAGAATAAACTGGGAGATGTAAAGTATGAATTTTTGAAAATACTTACTTAAGGAGTTATTATTGACCCAGTGAGGAACTGATGTGAGGTGAGAGTTCTCCACATATTGATCCTGTGTTTTCTCTTGGCTGTCTGGGGAGAGAAGAAAAAGAGAAAAATTGGGTTTATGGTTTTAAAGATCTGACCTGTAGGGAAAGCTTCTGACTCTTGGGAATATTTTGGGGTCACCATTCACAAAAATTTTAATATCACACTCTATTTGTGTTGCATTCTCTCTCATGATAGAAATCCCACCAAAAAAACCAACCAACTTCCAACAGGCTTTAAAATCATCACACCAACTGAGCTTTCACATAAAACTCAAAACCAGCAATAACTGCAGTATGCCTTAAGGTCCAGCTGTTGGTTAACTTTGTACTTATGGGCTTAACTGTTTTATTTATGAGGTATTTAGTGCCTGTACCCCAATCTCATTTATTATACTCTCAAATAAAATCTGCCCACAAATGTGCTCAGCCTGCACACAGGATATCTGCAGCTATCTGCATCTGTGCTTTGCACATCAAGGATGTATTGACAGTGCTGATAATGCTTTGATTAACCAGGTTTTAAAGTTCATTTCGAGTTTTCATATGCAATAAAGCCCTTCATAGGGAAACCACCGTTGAAATCGAGTCCCGTTTCTGTTTCTGTTAGGAGAGCCCTAAACCAAAATCTTTTTCTGGCTCTCTAACTACCTTTTATCATCTGTTCCAGGTGTTCCCACAGAATATCACCCACATAGTCAGGTGCCAGTTCCAGGAAACGTTCCTTGCCCAGGTTGCACAGGTCTTGGCCACTCATAAGAAACTGATGGAAGTTCACATTTGCCAAGCTGAACTCATTGGTAGCCCATGAAAGCCACTGGCAAACTTGCTGTTCAGTCCACAGCCAGGGATCTGCAAGACAGGAAGGATCCAGCATTTAGAGGTAACTCCTGGCCCTTGTCAAATAATCTTCCTTAGAAAGCAGTGAATTAAAAAAAAAGTTTAGCCAAATTATTGAGTTCTGAATGAATTCAGAATGAATGTATCCTTGAATTTTTAAAAAAAAAAAAAACAACCCAATCCTCTCTTTTCTTTCTGCATTCACTTGCAACCAGAAATGTCCTCAGCTTGCTTGATTCTCTCTCATGCTGCCAAAGCATGAGCTCTCCATGCACCCATTTTTAACACCAGCAAGTCTGGCCTTTCCAAGGCAAGCTGTGCCAGATTCACATAGGATCCATTCTTGTATTTCCTACTGACATCATTCTTTCCTTCTCAAAGAGCTGCTATTCAGCCTCCTCCTTAGCATTAAAAAAAAAAAAAGAAGAAAAAAAAGCTTATAAATAGCAAACACTTACTATTTGGGATACCCAGCCGACACTGTTCCTTTGTGAAACCACTGAAAGTATCTTTCAGGGCCTGACTCATCACAGCCTTGCTGCACGGGGTTAACAGAGGCAATTCACAGTTGTTCGACTCTGCAAGAAAAGAAAAGGGTGGAGGGGAGGAAAGACACATTAACTTCAGGCCATTGAAAGGAGTGATTAAGTTTTGCAATTTGAAGAATTAAAAAAAAAAAAGAAAAAAAAAAAAAGGATGAAAGTTGGTATTTTAAAAACAGAGATCACCATGGTCTAAAATCTCCATGCTACTCACTTGATAAGATTGCATCACTAATTAGAGCTTTGCAGCTTTCCATGCATAGATCCTTATTTACTCTCAGTAGTTACATAAAGTGCCTTTGTTGCAGGGAAACTTTGTTATTTTTTTCTAAGGGAAATGAGACTGCTTATTCCTATTTTACCACCTATAATTTGCCCTGAGACTTCTTTGCAACTCCAGACAATCTTTATTTAATTTGAGAGCTAAGTAACTGACAGTAAGCTTGTGGAGAGCCAGCTTGCACTACTCAACACTGCATTTCAGACCTTATCCTATCTCACCACCCAAGCACATGGTGCAATGGATTATTCCATCATCTGGACCAAACAAGTGTGACTGGTAACAAGCTGGGGGTGAATAATCCATCAAACCACAAAACTGACACCATTATATGTCAGTATAAACCACTGATCTATTTCAGAGACTTTCAAGTTCACAAGAAGATTCTATTTTAAGGATAAATTTGGCTCCCACTCAGCTTTCCTTATGGGTCAGTTTTTACCAGAAGATGCCTCATTTTATCATAGAATGATGTCACAGAATGGCTTGGGCTGGAAGGGACTTTAATGCCCATCCAGTGCCACCTCCTGCCATGGGCAGGGACACCTTCCACTGTCCCAGCTGCTCTTGGCAGATTCCAAGTCAGTTCAGAGCCGTGCAGCTCTTCTTGCTCTCCCACACTATCTACAGGCTCCACTTGTGCTCAAGCTCTGTTTTTACCACACCCTTCCTAATATCTGCAAGGACTTGCTTTGCTGACCAGAGCAGCTGACTGATTAGAATCACATTAGAACAAAGGGCCTGTGGTTTTCTGGGTTTGAGGGCTGGAGATTTTTTTTTTTTCCTTTCCCTAAGGGGAGATAAAAGCAGCATCAGGTAAAATATCTACATTTTATCAGGGATTTTGGACAAAGATTTTTAGGGCACTCTTGGTGGGATACTGGCCTAAACACACACACTTATAAAATTAAAAAGAATCTTAAAACATTCCCACCTTGTTTTTTAAGGTATGGAGTAAAACATTCTGAGATTTAACACCAGAGAATCAAAAAAGCTTTCAGAATATTTGCATTTTAATTATGGTTGAGATGTTGCAAGTTTAAATACACAAATCCCTCTTTTTAAAGATTTTTAAACTCTTAGCTCTGCTTAAACTCCTACTAAGGCTTCTTCCATTAAAAAAAAAAAAATCAGTCTGTTAGGCTACTGCATCCCAGTTCCTATTTCTTTTTAGTACAGAAAACAACAACTATCCTCAAAGAAACTCCCATGAATAAAACCAAGCATGTACACAGAAGTCTGTGTATTAAACCATGTTTTTTTAGGGAAATTCACACTGCACACCCAGGAAATGTTAGACCCCAAAATTTCTGATCTGCTGAGTGGACTATGGAGAAGAGTGAAAATTTACCATAAGAAGTGGAGTCAAATCCTGTTGGCACCTCCTGAAGTGTTTGGTCTTCACTGAGTGAGAAAAAATATCCAGCAAAAAGCGAGTTGGAGCTGTCAAAGGTGTCAAACGCTGGCTGACGCTGCAAAGGAGCAGAATAAACACACAACAATGTCAGCATTTTGCTGGAGAGCTGTGAACTCCACTGCTAGGAAGTGTCTGGGTTTGGTTTCCTAGATCTGGAGATCATGCACAACCACTATCTTGAATGAGTCAGCTTCAAAATGTAACCACAACGAGGGCACAGCTTCTGCTGTGTGAATAAAACCCACTGACAAGGGTGAGGTGGGGGATGTTCTGCAGCTTACAGTAAAGCCAAATCAAGATATTCTTAGTTTTTTCCTGTAATTGAGGCTTTTAACAATAGAGAATGCACATGTGTGTATAAATACATATTTATTTCCAGGTACATTTAAAAGAAAACCTCATTTCCTTAGCCCTTTAAATTGATTATCCGCTTGATGAGGGTTTGATGGCAGATCAGGAAATTATGGGAAAACTGCCAGAGCAGAATCTACAGTATATTTATGAAGCAATTTCTTTTTTTTTCTAAAGGATAAAACTCATCTGAACCACATCACTTGAAGCTACACAGCCAGCTTTACAGAACTTGAGGAAGGATGTTGCAGCAACTTTTACACTTCTGCCTCACTGCATTTGCCAGCAACCACATTTTGAAGTCTTTCAAGTGCTCAGATGCTCAGTGAAACACTCCTACCTTCATTTTACAGCAAGGGATAAACAAGACTGATAAAAATGTTCCAGATAAAAGTGGATTCTACTGATACACTGACATTCAAGAAATATTGTTGTATTTTGAAAATCTAGCTCCTTTCAAACTTGACTTGTGCCAACTGTGTGTGCCAGAAATACTGGTATGAATTTACTAAATTCTCCCCAACCACTGCAGCCTTTGGGGAGCAGAAGCAATGTGAGCAGAGGAGGAAATAACTTCAAAAACAACTTATGAAATTTGCTTGTTAGTCACAGGGAAACCATATCTGCAATATCTTGAGGCAAAGATGGATAGAAGTTGCCACTGATATTTTTTTATAAGGCACCTGAGGATAGAACATTGCTCTGGAAAGCTGCAGCTGGCTCATGGCAGCTCCTGCCTTTCAGGGAGCTGGAGACAAAGGCAACTTGCAAATGTTTGTTTGGTTAAGGCAAACACTGATTTGCCAGCTTGTACCAAAGGGGTGGATTTAGCTGAGCACAAGGCAAGGATTTTTCAGGGCAGTATGCACATGCAATGCAAAAAGCAACCTAAACTATGCTGGAAGAGCAATTTAGGATTAATTTCCCCTCACATCCCCTAACTTTTCATGTCACCACAAACAGCATCACGCCTCATTTAGTGGCTTCAAAAATCTCCTGGCAAGCAGGGACAAATTGTGGACCTCTGGTTCAGGTACTCCCCAACTCAAGTCAAGGCCAGCCCTTGGAAAAGCTCATGTCTGAATAAAACAAGTTAATAACAGCTGCCAAATCTGCTGGTTAAAGATTCTTTATACATTACTAGATAAAAGCTCTGACTCATCTCTAGCACCTAAAAGAAAGGACAAGTTCTTTCAACACAATCTGGAAACTCCTGCATTTTGTGTAAATGGCTGACCCTTATCCTGAGTCACTGGAAAAAATGCTGTGGCATGTGAATGAGTAAAATCCATACCGTGCTGGTTTCATATTTCAAAAGGGAGAAAATTAATGTGTAAGCACGTTCTTCATTTAATAGTAGTAAAAGAGGAAAAACACAATGCAGGGTGAATTCTGCTTGTCCTATCAGTTACACAACTACTTTGGCTTTTCAATACATGCAATTATTGCAGAATGAAATCAAATGGAATGTGAACAGCTACAGCACAACACAAGTCTCTGACTTAATTCTGAGCACTGAATAACTGCTTAGAGCAACCACTGTGTTAAGAGCACACAGATTTAAGTGGGGGATCTCTTGGATTTTTTTGTGGGGAGGAAAAAAGGTTCAGAGGAGACATAAAGCTTCATAGTCAGCATCCCAGAGCCTCTCTGATTGTTCAAACCATGGCCATTCCTCAAAGCTAATGAGAGCAGAAAGGGTCTCCCTAACCTTTAATTGGTGAACATTAATCAATGCTGTGTAAAAAATTGATACTGGGATTAAAAAGCAACTTGCATGAATGGGGAGGGGAGAAGCCCTTTAAGACTGAGCTTTGATAATTTGCTGACCCCAGTTTGTAAATTCCTTTCAAAACAAAATAACAAACTCAGTCTACCTAAACATAAAATAAATGTAATTATTTTTGGAGTTATTACAATGTACTTGGCTTCAATTACTAACAGTTGTAAGTGAATAACCTACTTTGATTCCACACAATGTTCAGCAAAGTACCAAACCTGACCAGTCCTATCAGGACAGGCCTCTGCCAGTCTCATCAAACTAAAAACACAAACCCTCTCCTGCTGCCCAACTTTGAATCTTGACTTTGGCAGAACTTCCACCAACACCAGCAAATTTGAGCTCAGTTCTTTTCTACCTCTTTTAAATTCTCAGGATTTAGGGACTGGAGAGAGGGAGCCTTGTTGGAGGAAAGGGCTGAGGGTGCAAGGTTCCTATTCCAGTCCTGCTTTTCACATCTCTGTGGAACACAGTGGGAATACTCTGGCAGAAGATTTTAGGGGAGCAATTAAACCTGTGTTCACTTGGCTTACCCAGCTCCTGCTCTAGCACTGTAGGAACACAACAAAAGCACTGGGAATGCCCCAGCTGGGTTTGGGACTCACCTTGAGCATTCCTCGGTACATGTTGGACACGGGAGCCACTTGATCCATGTTCCTGATCCCAAAGTCACTCATCTGAAACACGAGAGGGGTCACATTAAAATCACTGCCAAAGGAGGGGGAAGCAGATGGGAACAGATGTGGAGCAGCTCAGGCAATGAGACACAGGGAAAGCTTTTCCAACCTCCCAACCACACATGGCAGCTCCCATCCTGCTTTTCAACTGGGAGAGCTTTCACAAAATTTGTGTTTGCCTGGAAAATCCACAGAAACCTCTTGCCCACCAAGTACCTGTCTCTGGGGTATTTTCTAACTTTTCACCCTTTATCTTAGCTAATCAGTTTTGTGTTGTTTTTGCTTACTCCATGCTCTGTCACAGGCCATGATTCACTTCAGACTTTGGCTTTCAGAGGAAGAGGAGTGACAGAGTGACACAGTGATACACCTTCACCTCCTGCATTCACCCCTTCATGAAAAACCAGAGAAACCAATTCTGCCTTTACTGCTTTACTCCAAACCACATTATCCTGGGCATTTTCTAAACACACGATTAACACATTTATAAAGCACATTTATAAGTTTTAATTGAAAAGGGGTTTATGCAGTAAAATACCCTTTTTAAAGGGCTGACAATGGGACTACTTTCAATATGCTCATACCACTGAAGTCAAACCTTTATCATATTGCCTTTATTACCAGGAACAGAGTTGTGTGAGGCCTGTGTAACTTCTCTCCTATATATCACTTAAGGAGAAGAGTGATAAGATTCATATCCTATGGTAAAGATCAAACATGAGAAATAAAGCCACTTTTATTGCCATTGTTCAGGTTTATCGTGATGCTGCAGTTCAGGTGTCAGTGAACGATACCTTATCAAGCTACACTCTTAATTTTCCTTCCCTTCTTTCACAGCATTGGGCTGAATTTCCTTGGTCCACAGCAACTGCCTGAAAACATACACTTGTACTTAAATAGCCACAGAAGACACTATCTAGATTTCCACAAAACTGCAATCACTTATTACAAGCCAAATCTATCACTCACCGTGTTAAAAAAGGAAAAAAAACAAACCTCAACAAAATCACTTTAAAATTCAGAAAAAAATCATAAATTAGGATTTCAAAATAAGCCCAGCTTGTTAAAAATGGCAACACATTCAAAAGCCATCCATATAAACACAGAGGAAAATAAAAACATCCAACAGCCAAAGACAAGGAACTCTTTCATCCTCTTAAATAGCTGATCACTTAAAAATAAAATAAAAAAAAAAAAATAGCAAGAGCCCTTAACATGAAAGGCCTCTTTCAACTTGACTGGGCCTTCTAATTGAAACAAAATAAATCAACTGATACTGAAAGGAATATTCATTAATGTTACTCAAAAAGTGCAATCTAGTGAATGATGTTTTTTGCCTCAAACAGCACGTACAAATATTTGATCTAAATTACACATCTCATTGAGCAGCAAAGAATTTCACACAGCATGAGTCTCACTCAGCAAGCATCCTAATCTGTTCATTAAATTTGCCACAGTTTAAACAACTGTTTATCCTTGCATTTGGCTGGGCTTTTTAAAGAGTATATGGTAATTTCCAACACCCTTTGTTTTGCCTATGAATTCTGCTCTGCTGTCCATGGATAACTGGCTGAGGGATTTGAGTATTTGTGAAAATATTATATGTATATTCTGTAAGTTGAGGTCTGATCCCTGGTTAGGAGTACAAATAAGATTCCTGGCACTTGTGTGCAATTCTGACCTCTCCACAAATCCTGTTAGGCACTTCCCCATCCACTAAAAGGGCCGGGATTCTCTCCTTCCTGTCTTTTTTCTGGTTTCTTTAGAGATGTTTAGGGCCCTGAGACAAAAGGTTTATACCAAGTGTTGATTACACGGCATTGCTCATTAACCCAAGCCCCTGTTCTTTCCGTGCTGGGTTTGTTCTAAAGGAAAGCTTTGGAAAAATGAGACAACGAGCTCTGGCTGAAAAGCACATGGAGATCCTCAGCATGTCTTGCAACGCTCCAGCTTTCCTCCTCCAACCGAGCACTTCAATCAGAGGAAATTTCTATATCCTTCGCTCATCCCACATCAGCAGCACAAATAACCAGCCCGGAGACAAAAAACCCTTACAGAGATACCACAAGACAAACAGAGCTGGAAAAGCAACGCGGATTTCCGTGGCACAGAGGGTTAAACCTGGCTTTGGAAAGCTGCTGGTTAGAGTTCGGAAAAGCCACGACGGCCCAACACCGGTGAGACCGGGCCTCACCTCCAACTCCTCCACTAATGCTGATGACTGCGACTTGCCAGCTATAATTGGTTTAACTGGCAGGACACCTTCCTCAACACCCCCGCATAGCTGAGTGGGTGAACCAGAACAGGGTCAACAGGATCAGGCACTTATTAACTAATACTCCTGAATTCTGATCGCCTTCTTTCCAGCAGCAGCCAGGTGCCCGCGCACAGCTGGGCACAGCTGGGCAGCATCCACATGGAGAAGCGAGCGCTGCTGCTCCCCGTGGATTTGATGTACCTCTAGTTATTCTCCCTGGGTTTTTTAGGGCTATTTTTAAGGGGTTGGCGCGGGATATTATGCCTGGTTGTTGTTTTTTTCTTTTAAGGGAATTTTTTTTCAGGGGAAAAAACAGCTTCTTTTAGGAAAAGGGTAGGAGAGAACGGCGTGCCCCGTCCAGCCCCTGAGCTGCGCCGAGAGCCTGCCCGGCTTCTCATACATGACACACGATTCGCCCACGTAAAAAAAAAAAAAAAAAAAAAAGAAAAAAAAAAAAACTTCGGTGGGCAGATCACACAGCCCAACATGGTCTTTTTTTTTTTTAAAGTCCCTTTAAAGTCCTAACCAAATCCAGAGCGCGCTGCCCATTAACCCCTTCCTGCCGGGGCCGCTCCATCCATCCCCCGGGGAATGAGAACCGCGGGGGAGCGAGGCTGAGCGAGGGTTCTGGGGGCTGAGATCGGCACCCCCGGGGAGAATCGGGGCAGCACCAGCGAGGAGGGTCCCGGAGCACCGATGAGCCCTTTCTCCTTTCCTTCTCTTTCCTTTTCCCCCTCCATCTGCCCGCCGCCCCCGCCTCACCTGGCCCCGGCGCTCCCGCGCTGTCTCCCCGGCCCCTCACGCGGCGTCCAAGGGATCGAGGCGCCGCTGCCTCCGTATGAGCCAAAATATCCTCGATGCGGCCGCGCTGGCCAAAACCAACAACAACAGCGCAGATCCCGGCGGAGAGTCCCGGCCAGAGGAGGGGGCACACAAGGGGCGGGATGCGGCTCGGAAGGCAGCGGGTGCCCGCGGTGTGTGGGCGCTGCCGGCCGGGCCGCGGCTGAGGGCGGCCCGTGGTGCTGCCGCGCTGGTTCCGCGCTGTTCCCGAGCTGGTTTCGCTCTGGTTCCGAGCCGGTGCTGCCGCCCCTGGGCTCCTCTCCGTGCTGTGCCGCCCGCCCGCCCTCGCAGGCGCTCTTCAGCGGGCGGGGGGAGGCGGCCGGACCCGCCTCCCTCAAGCCCGGCCCCTCCGCTTGTTGTCGTCGCTGGTACCGGCACAGGGCCGGGGATGCCGGGGAGGAAAACGGGGCAAAAAAGCTGTTTTGTGTCCTTCCGAGATACAGATGTTGTTTTTAAAATTTTATTTTATTTTATTTTATTTTATTTTATTTTATTTTATTTTATTTTATTTTATTTTATTTTATTTTATTTTATTTTATTTTATCGTATCTATCTTATTTAATTTCATTTCATTTAATTTCACTTCATTCTTTTATTTTATTTTATTTTATTTTATTTTATTTTATTTTATTTTATTTTATTTTATTTTATTTTATTTTATCGTATCTATCTTATTTAATTTCATTTCATTTAATTTCATTTTCTTTTATTTTATTTTATTTTTTTATTTTATTTTATTTTATTTTATTTTATTTTATTTTATTTTTTATTTCATTTCATTTCATTTATTTTCTTTTATTTTATATTTCCTCTGCCTCCACTGGTTATTCTTGAGATAATCCGCGCTGGACGTTTTCCACGCTTGTTTTTTAATTAACGCCTCTCGCCGAGATGGGTGAGATTAGGAGAGTTAACCCCTGAAATTCCAAGTGGAAACAATGTGTTTGGACATCAGGAAGAATTTCTTAGCAGAAAGGCTGATTAGAACTGCCGGGGTGATGGTGGAGTCACCATCCCTGGAGGTGTTCAAAGAGCATCAGTGCCACTGGTGGTCTGTCAAAAGTTGGACTCGCTGCTCTCAGGAGATCTTTCCCCACCCGATTCTGTGATTTTCATAAGAAAACTGCGACACTTTGGTGCTGTGCAACTTCAGCGATTATGTCATGTCGCACCTTCCACGATTATTTTGGGGAGTTCTTAATATAAAACGGAGAAGCTGCAGCCTGTGGATCCTGACGAAACTCTGTGAAACAGAGTTGGCGTTCCTCACACCTTAGGGAAAAACAAAAATAAAAATTGGTGGCCCTTGGAAAGTTGCAAGGAGCTCAGTGACACCAAAATGTAAAGTTACTTTCTGCAGAATTTATTTTGTGGGAGTGAGTTGCCCCTGAGGGGCTGGAGAGATTTTGTGGACAGGCAGGCAGGGGCTGGGGTGGCTTTCCTTAGGTTGCCTGATTCTCTTGCCAAAATCACCTACAAATGATTTATAATGATATTAAACACTGTGTGTGCATTCAGACAAGGAGTCCATGTGCCCTTCCCAGCTGACCATTGGAGCCACCCTTTCTTTTTGATTCCCCCTTGATTTCCCTGGATTTTCAGTGAACACCAGGGATCCAAATTGCACTTACAGAGGAATGCTTGCTTTATTTAAAATCCCACTTCAAATTAACACCTGTGCCAGAGGGTTGTAACTTTTCTTACCATAAGAACCCACTAACTGTTATTTCTCAGCTCCTCACCAGATTTCAGCCAATCCTCTATCTTTACCTGTGAATATTTTTGCCATTAAAAAGCCACAGTTCCTTTGGCCTTGCTAGTGCAGTTTTTAGGGCTCCCTCCTATATCTTCCTACTATTTCTGGCTGTAGCAAAAAAACTGAATTTCTTTTAGTATTTATTTCAAATTCCTCAGAAAACTTTATCCTTAGAAAAGCAGGATATATTTCATCCCTTAGGGTCAAGTGTTACTGGGAAAATTGTGACAGTCTACTTTGAGAGGCTTAAAGAAGTGTCTTGATTATGCCAATGACATTTCTTACTCCAGGAGAGCCCTGATCTAATAAGGCAACATCTGCTATAATCCTAGGGGAAACCATTAAAAACTGTATGTCAGCTGCATAGCAATTTTAATTATAACACTGACAAAAACAATTATGACACCCTTTTTATAGGGGAAACATCTGTCAGAAAGATAAGATGAAAGGCTGGGAGTTATTTATTTCTTGCTAAATTAACAATCTGGGACCCAGAGCAAAATTATTAACCTGGCCATATTTTGCTCTATTGAAAGGTCTTATTTTTAGAGCAGTCCTTCTTATGTAAGAGTATTTAAGTTCATTAAATTTTACTTATTGTTAGTATAGAAATGGACTTCATTAGAAGTGGTTTGTGCTTAGTGGGCTGGATGATGTATGAGGAGGGGCTGGGGGAGCTGGGTTTCATTAGTTTGGAGAAAAGCAGGCTAATGGGGAATCTCATTGCTAATTTCAACTCCTTAATGGGAGGCTGGAGCAAAGGGAGAGCCAGACTCCTCCAGAGGTGCACAGTGGCAGCAGGGAAAAAGCCAATTCAGTATTTGGGAATGCTCCCAGTGTGAGTGAAAGCTTCGTCTGGGGGAGTCTCTGATCCAGAGTGGAGTGGCCAAAGCCCAGAGCAAGCCCAGCAGGTCAGAGCAGAGAGACCTGAAACTTTGCAGTCCAAGTTCCTCTTTAATTCTCTGTCCCCTCTGCACGGCTCATTTTCAAAATGTCACATCAGGAACTCAGAGAGTCAAAGGAAAAATAGGTTTGGTTTGTTTTTTGTAATGTGCTTGTGTGTTTGGTTCTATTTTAGGAATTCTCCATCCTCCTCACAATTTTCTGTGGTTTTATTCCTGTGTGTGTTGGCACCCTGTGAGCCAGAGACAAAAGGGGGAGTTATGCATCAATTTAAGAATAATTGAATCAGCATCTAGCTGCAAAGTTCTGAGATATTTCTTCCTGATAATTTTGCACTTTTTTTGGTAGGAGGGAAAACTAGCTGTGGTGCTCAAGAGTGAAGTAGCTACAAAGGGAAAAGGAAAAAAACTGGTAAAGAATAAAGAAAAAAGCACAGTTCTCTTTTCTGTGGTAGTCCAGATAGGTAAGACTTTTTTTCAGTTCTTCTTGGTCATAATTTTTTTGTTTGAATGAGGACCTGTGCTGAAAGTGAGTGCTGAGGAGTTATTTCTATTTTTTTTTTAACTGCCTTTTTCTGCAACAGTGCCTCAGGAACAAGCAGAAGAGTTACTCTCTTGTAGTGAATTAAAGGAACCAGCTGGATTTTTTTTTTTAAGTACCTGGCAAAGGATGCTGTCCAAGGGGATTATTTGGCCCCATATTTCTGATCTGAGCAGCTGCAGGGCTGAATTGTGATCGCACTGGAGGGGGAGAAGGGCAGCAGCTGATGGTCAGGGCATCCCAGGGAAGGGCTTCACTCACTGCCTGCACACCATATCCTCACTGGGGACAACAAAGAGGGGGAATAAGATCCTAAAAATGCCGAGGTTTGAAGCGTGGAGAGGGAATGCAAGGAGGCAGGTATGTGGCAGGGCTGCATTGCAGCTGTGACTTACTCCTCCAGAATTCCTCTTGCACCACAGGGACAGGGGACACACACAGGAGTGAAAATCCCTGGCGTGCTGTGCTGGTGTGCGTGGCACCCTCATCTGCATGTTGGCTCAGCTCCTCTGGCTGGGGAGGTTTGGGGTGCACGTGTTCCTCCTCCTCCTCTTCCTCCTCCTCTTCCTCCTCCAGCTGCTGTAGGCAGGGCTGGGCTGGAGCAGCCCTTTCCTGGGAGCCCCAAAAATGTCTGGTGGGCTCTCAGGGTCCCTTCTCCTCCTGGCATCCCTGCAGCACCAGCCATGCCTCCTCCAAAGCCAGTTTGCATTCGGCAGCGTAAATAAACAGAGCCATCCTGAATTTGAAAGGAAAGGCTGTATATTTGTGCCCCTAAAAAGACAATTAACAATGAAGCTCCAGTGGCCGGCTGTAAGTTCACAGAGTAAAGGGTCTCAGGAAATAACATCTTTGAAAAATAAAGGCCCAGCTCTCCCAGCTTGAAATAGCAACTTCAAACAAGGCGCTGTTATGGTTGAAACAAAGGATGAAACTCATTTACTCTGCCATTCAAACGCGACTGAAACAAAATATTTATACAGGTTTGGGGGGGAAGGGGGCTTTGGAATGGCTCTTCACTCAGACATGGATTGTTCACAGCTAAAATAAAACACGCTGATTGTCCCCACTGGAGAGCTCTCCCCACCGTGTTTGGTGCACAGAGTGTGAGCAAGGTAATTTCTGCGAAGGCATCCCAGTGAGTCACAAAGTGCAGTGAGTTATTTGTGTGTGTGTGTGTGTGTGTGTGTGTCATTACTCTGAGCACATGCAAACCAACACGGCTAATTACTGCCCAGAAAAAAAACTACTGTGTCAAAGTTTGAGCAGCAGCAGATATCACTACATTTTGCCTGTAAAATGCTACTTTCACCTTCCAAACTCTCGAAGAAGTCAGGTAAACTCCCAGCTGCATAAAGCATAAAAATTTGAAGTGGTTATACATCTGATTTTTTTTTTATCTTATTAAGTGAAAATGTTGCAGGCATGCCTCAAATAATGTTGCCAGTGGACAAGAGAGATGCCTAACACATGAACTGTAGGATGATGCCTTGTATGATTGAAAAACCCAAACCTTTACCTTTCATGCTAAAGCAGAAGGCTAGTTGTTAAACTAGCTAGTGCTTGAGAGATTGCTCATACCATTTTGGGTGTATTTAATCCATTTCATGCAGTCTGAGGCATAAAACAAAAAGCACATGTTAATATTTTAAGGCCAAGCGTGTTCAGAAACAACAGAGCTTAATAATTGCTCTTGGATGACTGGGTTCAAAAAAGTATGTTTGAGCTTCCTTTAGCAGCAAAGCTTTTTCTTTTATTCCCTGCTGGTTTCATTTAAGAATTACTTTGCTTGTGCACAAGCTTGTGATTCTCCTGGTCAGCTCACTAATCACTGTGAGTGCCCTTCAGTGCAGTGAGGGCAGGAATTCATCTTGCTGGCTGTGGGCCCCTCTTTTCTTCCCCCCTCATCAAAAGGTAGAGGAGTTTGGCATCGTTGTTCCATGGCTGTAAAAGTTGCATGCTGGCACTTTGGTGAGATGTGACAGCTGTTTAAAAACTTTGCCTTAGCCCTAGGTGTGCAGATAATGATGTTCACAGCACAGAGTGAGAAAGCTCATGGCTTGGAGCTCTGTCACTGCTGCTCTTGTGCTTCTCTAAGTGGGAACTGTCCGTGTGAGCACTGGGGATATTTTTGGAACAATGATTTCAGATTATTTTTTTCATGCTGACATATTATACTGTTGTGTCAGGGCTCAAGCCTTGGCATCACAGAATTTGTTCATCTTGTATGCTTTCTTTTACCTTCTTTATTATTCTCAACTGACTTCATCCTCGTCCAGCTGGAGCAGGGGACACTGAGGTCAGAGCTCCCTGGGGCTGCAGCTCCTCAGAGGGACAGCTCTGATCTCTGCTCTGGGACAGGGACAGCACCCAGGGAGAGGCTGCAGCTGTGCCAGGAGGGTTTAGGTTGGATTTTAGGGCAAGGTTCTTCCCCCAGAGTGTGCTGGCACTGCCTAGGCTCCCCAGGGAATGGGCACAGCCCCGAGGCTGCCACAGCTCCAGGAGCTGCCAGGGATGCCCAGGCTGGGATTATTGGGGTATCCATGCTGGGCCAGAAGCTGGACTTTGATATTCCTTCACCTTGTGGGTCCCTTCCAACTCAAGATATTCTGTGATTAATCCCTCACCTCCCAGAACAAACTCCCAGTTGTCTTTTTCACCAGGTTGATTTTTGTCTGTGTGGTGAGCTGTGCCAGCCAAGTGCTGGGTAGTGGCAGAACTCGTGGCACTGAAAGTGAGATGGGAGTAATTTCTAATCACTTGATTCCTTTTGGCAAGTGAATGCCATGATTTCATCCATGGATCCCTCTTGCTGCGTGTTCAGTGCATAGACACATCCTTACAAAAAGCGCAGCAGTGACTCTTATTGTGGTCAGTGAATAAGAATATCTCTGTTTACACAATATTTTGTAATTCATTCCGGGCAGGTGCTGTGTGTTTGTCTGTGGAGGTGCTAGGATTGTTTATCCTGGAGAAAAGGAGGCTCAGGGGGGACCTTGTGGTTCTTCACAACTCCCTGCCAGGAGGGGCAGGGAGGGGGAATCAGGCTCTGCTCCAGGGAACAGGGACAGGACAAGAGGAAATGGCCTCAGGCTGTCCCTGGGGAGACTCAGGGTGGACATCAGGAGGAATTTCTGCACTGAAGGGCTGTTAAGGGCTGTTAATGGCTTTGGAGGTTTGGAGTCTCCATCCCTGAGGGTGTCCAAGGAAGGCCTGGGTGTGGCACTCAGTGCTCCGGGCTGGGGACAAGGTGGGAATGCGTCAATCACCGTGGAAGTCTTTTCAAACTTAGTGATTCTGGGATTCTACTGGGACAGGCTTTTCAGTTCTGAGAGTGAGGGAGAAGTCGATGGCTTCTCTCCTGACCTAACCAGAAATTCAGAAGCATTCCCCCTCTCTGTGCTGAGGATCTCAGCCTGAAGTGTCTAGAGCAAAAATTCATCTATTGAGTGAGCTTGACTAAAAAACCTCATATGTAAGATCTACATCCAGTTGTATTGACCTGTTTTCCTACTGGAAAGCTGTTCAGGCCTTTCCATCAAGAAATCAAACCCTACTCCTAGAAGCAGGAAAAGCAAAGGCCATGCCAGGTTGAGCTGTGAGAGGATGGGTAGATGGTTGTGTCCACTGGTACATACTTTGGTAGGCTTGGAAAACTGCCTGTGTTTCATTCACAGCCATCTCTGGGAAGCTCTGTTCCATCCCAGCCAAGGTGGATGTCTTTGTGCTTTTACTTCCCCAGGGGCACAAAGTCAAATTAGTCATTTTTACAAGAGCAGGGAGCTTTATAGCAGCCCCAGCATATGTTCTCTGAAACCCTGACAAGAAAAATTCACTCTATACAAATACAAGCAGCAGTTGGTGTATCTGTCCTGGTTGCTTTTTCCTTTTTTACAATGGAGCAGGTGCAATGCCTGTATCTGTTATCAGCATCTAATATGGTTTGAGCAAACAAGGAATTGCTCACGTTGTCTAGGTGTTGCACACAGCCCATTAGTCACCCCGTCTAGTGCTTATCACAATTCTTAAAAACAACATTTGGGATGAGTCATTAAGATTCATTAAAGAATATCTTTGTCACAGCAGCAAATGAGGGAGAAGTATGGAAGGGATGGGCAGGGGTATGTTTAATATTTGTGGAGAACATAAGACATATGCTGTGTTCCAGGGATCTTGGGAACAATCCTGGTTTCACAGGCTATTATTAGCAGAGCAAAAAGTGAGCTTAGTTGTGTTGATTGACCCTAGGAAGCAAATTCTGTATTTGCAGTGTGAAATAGTTCACTTTTTTGAGGAGGCTTGGGTTATAGGGTGTGATATCCCACACCAGTGTCCAGCTGGGGCCAACCCTTAAGTCTTGTCCCACCTGTGTGCAGCTTGGTCAGTGTCAGAAGCCTGGAGCAGTGTGGTCCCCTTGCCTTGCTCGTGTTCCCAGCAAAACAGGCATTCCTGCAGGATGGGATATGGCCATTGCTGTGGCCACATGTCCCTGTCCTGTCCACTGTGGCCACCTGGTCCTGTGTGAAGCCCAAATGCTGCAAGCACTCAGCTGGGGCTGAGTGACACACAGGGCTGATGGCACTGGCCAGCAAACACTCAGAGGGGGACAGGCTGTGCCAGGCTGGCATAAAACAAGGGAAAAGCATTTCCTTAGCCCATGGGAATCTGCTGGACCTTAGGCATTAGGGCTTTTTCCTTCCCTAGGAACAACAAAGTCAGTCTCAAAAAAAACCCCTTTGTGAATTTTGTTTTGAAAAAAAAAACCCAACAAACAAAGTAAACCCAAGCTGTGATTGATCAAACCCTTGTATTCTTTTTGCTCTTTCAAAATCTTATTTTAATTTTTTTTAAAGCATGTTTTTACTTTGAATTGTCATTTTTACAAACAGCAGGTTTTGGTGGAGCCCTGGACACAGCAAGCAGAGGGAGGGAGTGCTGTAAGCAGTTCCTCTCCACACACATCTCCATGTAGATTTTTCCCCTACTGGTATGAATTCCCCTCTGTGGGCCAGATGTGCTTTTCTGCTCACAGGAGATGAGTGTTTCCATGGCTGAGCTGCCCTGCTGACAGCGCTGAGATTTCTGGAGTCACTGCTCACTCCCAGGTGTGAAGTGGATTGCTCTCCAGCCTGGGGCAGATAAGCAGCCACAGGACTTTGTTGCTGCTTCTCCCAGCATTGGAAATCTTTTAATTAGGAGAGAAATAAACTGTCCACATTGTTTCTTTCTTTCCTGTAGTGCAGTCTCTTTCCTTTGTCTCAGTGAAATCTGGTTTTCTTAATGTGACTGATTCAGAAAGTAAGCTGAGGGTTGCCCAGAAGTCTTTAAATGAGAATGTAGATTTTACTATGATCTTTATGGTATTAATCCAGTTTCTTTTTTATCAATGTGATAAGTGATTGCCCCTCACATCCCAGCTTTCACTCTGTATGAAAGCTGAACTTTGGAAGCAATGCAATCTCAGGTCCTGTGCAGGTGAGCTCTCAATCCCACTGGATTTCTTTAAGCAGAACCTGTATTGTTTTAGTGCTCCTGAGTAAACCCAGGAGAAACTGGAGCTGTGTGGAGCTCTTATCTCAGGGGAACACACACTTTGGCCAGACAGGAAAGAAACTGAACATATTTTGAAAGATAGGGATTTTGATCTCACCTCCTTTGAATTCCTTCTGTGTTTTCCCAATAACCTGGCACTTCTGGGAACCCACACCCAGCGTGTGCCAGGGTTTATGGTCAGCAATCATCTTTAAATACCCAATCCCTGGACTTGGACCCTCTGTCTCTTCCCAGTGCTTTTGCAGTTTGCAGCCTTGCCTCAGGCTGGGTGAGCTTTTCTGCAGCTCCCAAACACCAAACACATTTGGGGCAGAGTTGTGAATCCCAGAATTCCCAAATCCCTGAGGCTGGAAAAGCCCTCCCAGCCCAGGCAGTCCCAGCTGTGCCCATGCCCACCTTGTCCCCAGCCCAGAGCTCTGAGTGCCACCTCCAGGTGACACCTGCAGGGATGGGCACTGCAAACCTCCCTGGGCACTTCCAATCCCCGAGCTCCCTTTCCATGGGGAAATTCCTGCTGTGCCCACCCTGAGCCTGCCCTGGCTCAGCCTGAGCTGTTCCCTCTCCTCCTGTCCCTGTTCCCTGTTCCCAGAGCCCGACCCCCCCTCCCTGCCCCTCCTGTCAGGGAGTTGTGCAGAGCCACAAGGTCCCCCTGAGCCTCCTTTTCTCCAGGCTGAGCCCCTTTCCAGCTCCCTCAGCCCCTCCTGGGGCTCCAGCCCCTTCCCCAGCTCCCTTCCCTGCCCTGGACACCTCCAGCCCCTCCAGGGCTCTCCTGCAGGAGCCCAGTGCCCAGCACAGAAGGACAAAAGATGCTTCCAGAGTGGGACTTGCTGGGCTCTAACCCATAAATCCCAGAATTTATATAGTAACACCATCCTGATGTACAAGAAAAAAAAAAAAAAAAAAAATCAGGATTACATTAAAAATATTCCATAAATCCTTGGTAAGACATTGGCTTCCCACATCTGATATTCTGCCATTAAAACCTTCCCTCACTGTCCTTAGCTCTCTGTATCCTGTGTTGTTACACGCTCCAGTGGAGAGTTTAGTTACTGAGGAAGAGGTGAAGGGATTTTAAACAAGCACACTCCACTCATTTTGCTGTGCTCAGGCACATTAAAAACACCTAAAGGAATTTAGTTTTTCTAGGATATTCCCTTCTCCCACCTCTGCATGTGTTCCCTTGAAAGGAGCATGTCCCCAAGGAAAAAGTTTGTTTACTAAGTGATTTTTCCAGGGATTCTTGCTTTCTCTGCAAGGATGTGTTTGAGCTTGGATTGAGCTTAAGGAAATGGGAGTCACGGAGTCACTCAGCCTTTTTTTTTCTTCTGGCTTCCTGTTTCCCCCAAACAACTTTTGAACCATTTGGTCAATTTAAACCAAAGTGGGGAAGGATCTCCTGATCTGAGGGAAATAAAGTTCTTACACATCTCAGAAATAAGAGGCAGCAGAGCAGATAAAAGACACCAGACCTTGTGCCCCCACAGAGATAAAGGCAAGAAACGTGGGGTTGCCTGTATTTGTTTCCAGAGAATCACACAAGAAATAAATGCTATTAAGAGGAACCTTTGATCAGGGCTCACATCTTACCAGGCCTGAGATAAGGATTTGTGTTATTAGAGATGAGATAAGGTCCTCCAAGGCACACAACAAGGCAGAGCAGCATCATTTGTTCTCCTGCTGGCAGAAGCACGTGCTGCTGTGCTGAAGTGCAATATTTACCTCAATTCAGGGGTTGCTCACTCTTCCTTGGGCTCTGCCTGAGCCAGTTCTCCTGTGGGGATGTTTGGGGAGGTGTCAGAGATGTGTGTTGCTGTCTCAGTGTTGCCAGAAAAGCACAGTCATAAGGAACAGCCTGAAATCCACTCCAAGCTTACAAGTGGGGCTGGGTGATCCCAGGCTTCACAAGGAGGTGCCAAATGGAAACATTCCTAGAATCACAGAAGTGGGGAGTTATGGAATGGTTTGGGTTGAAAGGGTCTTTAATTGTTATCCATTTCCACCCCCTGCCATGGGTAGGGACACCTTCCACTGTCCCAGGCTGTCCAACCTGGCCTTGGACACTTCCAGGGATGGGGAGTCCCCAACTTCTCTGGACACCTCCCCAGTCTTACAATACAGATTTTTTTCCTAATACCTAATCCAACTCTGCCCTCCTTTACCTTGAGCCCATTTCCCCTTGTCCTGTCACTACAAGCCCAGATGAAAAACCCTTTCCCAAATGAGATAAGTGATGACTGAAAGCCATGACTGTCTGAAGGCTATTCCATTTCCATTAACCAGTGAGCTGGCAGTTTCACTTGGGAGCCTGTTTGGCAAATGGCCACTGCTATCGATACTTTGGTTTGCCAGATCTTACCAGGAATGAGTGATCAGGCCTGGAAAATGGGCACCCATCCACCTCTGGAGAGTGAGTCACACCACACACCTCATTTCAGGAATATCATTAATGCTTCTTTTACTATTTTTTTTTTTTTTTCAAATATGTATTCCAGGTCTGTAAGTAATGTGGGGACCTCATGCTTGACATCCCAGTGGGAAAAGTGACAGTCTACTTGATTTCAGTGCTTCCTCCTAAACCCTTCCAGTTTCCCATGTTTCTGGTATTTCAGTATACATCATCAATCACACATTTATAGAGAATATTTTCCATGCCCATTACTGGTGGGCATTAGAAGATATGTTCAGTTTTGTGATAGTTTGGGCACTCACCATGCAGGTGATGATCTCAAGCATGAGCTTAGCAAAGTTGAACTTGGGACCTGCACATCTTTTGTCTCTGGCTTTCCAAAAATAAATCTTCCCCGCTTATCTTTCTGACATCTTTTATAAACAGTGAATTCAAGAGCAAACTTTGTAAAGCTCTTAACCCTAATCTTCCCTATAAGCTCCAAAGGTCGAATTACCAATTATGCCCCGTGTTTGTTTTTGTCCTCTGGCTCTCAATTTTCATGCTTGCTTTTGCTGCTGGGGACTCTGTGAGGCTCTGAGGTCGGGTTTTATACAAGGAAAGCAATCCCTTCCTTTTCCAAAGACCTGCCTGATGGAGTTTAAAAAGACAGGGGAGTGAAGGAATGGCTTGTACTTGGTAACATGTAAGTAGCAGGTTTTGAGCCAAGGATTAGAGGAGAATTATTTAGTACAGAACACCAGCCTGCTGTCTGACCCCTTTCTTTCTCCAGGCTCAGCTCCAAGGGAATAAGGTGGGAGAGACAGAGGGAAGACTGGAACAGTCCAAAGGGAAGAGAAATTTGGAGAGTTATGTCTCCTGTTCTTCCTCTGTGGGATGCTGGTTTAAAGCCCAGCAACAGTTACTGGCAGCCTGTTTCCCTGTGTCACTCCCTGCTGGATTCCTGGTTAATTCAAATTTCTTCTCTGACAAAGTCCCTCTCCTCTACCCAGCTGCTCATTTACAGGAGAGGTAGGAACATAATTCAATCCTGGTCTCCTGTCATCTGCCAAATGGGACTGCAGTTGGGTAAGGGATCAAAATGTATTATGGGAAAACAGCCAATCATGTGAGATATAGCATGATCACATATTTCCTTATAAAAATGTGATTAAAATAGTAAAATATCTGAATCAGCTCAGCAGCTTTTAAACATCTGTTCAACGCACCTTAGTGAGTTACGTGCTGTATGTTTCACTTAAAAATACAGCATATTTATTTATTTATTTATTTATCTCAAAGCATCCCAGAAATTTGTTTTGGTGAACTAAAAATTGAGAGAAAAGCTTGAAAATCTCTGAGAATAAATATATCATGCTGTTGGCTGATATTTTGGTTTCCTTATTGGGACAATAAACTATTTCCACCCCAGGAATGGCTTTTGTGGGAGATGGTGTTAATTCTGCAGAGCAGGTGGCTGAAGAGACAGTTTGAATATTTGATAGCACACACTGAGGTGTTTGGTTGAACTGGTCATTTAAAAACAAAATCAAGAGGCATGCATCTCTAGGGAATAGTAAACAAAGTTGGAGTCATTCCTAATTATTGGGACACAGCTCTGTCATCAACTCCTTCTCTAGATACTATTATTTATAGAAATAATTATGCAGCATTTAAATTCGGGATGCGCACAGTTCTTTAATTGGGGGCTGAACTTGTGTTTGGCGATCTGGATTCCTATCCTTACTCATCTGTCTATCATTTATAAAGATTATATATCTGAAACGTGACCTGTACGTAATTATAATTAATTAAGTCGCCAGTAGTATGCTGAAAAACTTGCATTTAAATCAGGGGTTGAATAATTAAGGCAATTAGTAGAACTGACTATTTGCAATATGGCTTCTTGAAAATGTGGAATAACTGCTAATCTTCTAGGCAGAGATGGACAGAACACCAGCCTGGTATTTAATTCTGTAAACACAAATTAGCTGAGGTGGTGCAAGTATGGAATTCCTATTTTTTTGTCCAAATTTCCAAGAGGTCATAAACTGGGTGAGTGACACACATCCCAGAGGATTATTTCAGGGCACGGTAAGTTCAGGGTGTCCAGATGAATCCTCAAGCTATTAAAAAATTCCCTTCTCTTAGCTTTCATCATTTTTATTTATAATCCTTAATTTGTGTGGTCAGGAGAGTAACAGTCCTCATTCCTCACCCTGCTCTGCTGCCACAGCTTGTCCCTATGGATTTGTAGGAGCTCCCTGTGGGTTATTTACCCCAGGAAGGCAGGAGGGGATGGACCCCACGCTGGGCAAACTCAGCCCTGTGTCAGCAGCAGAGCAGGCACGCCACGTGTGGGAGAAATCAGCCAGAGCCTGGAGAAACCAGAGCCAGCATTGCCAGCCCTGCCTGGCAGCATTCCATGGCAGGGACATGGATGGACAGGGATGCTGCCATCAGCCCCAGCCTGCTGTGCCTGGGGAAAGGCAGGCAGGTGACTCAGGGCTCAGTGGGAAGCTGTCCAAGCCAGGCTGGCTCAGTCCCATCAGCAGGTGCTGCTGGGTGATGCTATCAGCATCTTTCCCAATCCAGGAGCCGAGAAAATGTGTCATGGTACCCACCAGTATCAATGGGGCACTAACAGTGGCTAATTGTATTTATTTATTTATTTATTTATTTATTCATATTATTTTATATATTTTTTTTTTTTTTTTTTTTTTAAAGCACGGGAGACAGGATTTGTTTTTGGACTTGGTTGTTTATTAATTCTTATTTGCAGTGTGTTTTAAAATTCAAAGCATTCTAAACACGTGTTCTGAAATTTGTAGTGAGTTTTACAGTATTTCTAGCTAACAGGTTAAAAGCAAGAAAATGTTGGTGGGTCTTGCTAGTTACAAGGTCTTTTAAGGCCCAAATATTCAATTAAAAACTAACATCTATGTTATTTTATACTTTTGACCCAATGACCAAACACTTGTGACCCACACTGCAGTATTTTTTATCTAACTAAAAACTATTACCTAAAACCAAGAAGAAGGAATAAGAAGGAAGAAAAAGACAACACTCAATAATTTCCATCTTGTCTCATTGCTATATTCTAAAACATTAAATTCCAAACTTTTTACTGTGTGATATGACACACTTCTATTCAACTATACACCAATGATCCTAAATCTGTCACTTAACTTTGGAAGCTTTCTCCAAGGCCTCAAGTCAAGAGCAGTGCTATGAAACAAGCTGGTCCAACTATTTTATTGAAAGCACAGTTAAATAATTTATAGCCTTTAAAAAATTTTTTAGCTTTTTTGTTCATACCCCAAGAATGTTAAGAGAATATTGCCAAATCTTCCCCTGAGGAACACACATGCATTTTCCAGAATTTGGATAATTGCTCTCTATGTTTTTCCTATGTCTGGGGTTTGTTTGTTTGTTTTTGGTTTTTGGTGGGTTTTTTTTTCCTCAAATCCCATTTGAATGAGGCACTCCAAGGCTGTGGCTTGTGTGGAATTTTTGCATGGTTAACTTTGGGCACATGCAGCAAAGCCATCTCCCTGCCCCAGGGCTCTGCCCAAGCAGGGTTTGTGCCTTTAAAGCACAGAGAGTGATTCAATGTCCTGTGTATGACAAGGACAGCTCCTAACAAGTCTGGAGGTATTTTTAGAACCTGATAAAATGACACTTCATAAAACACCGATCAGGCAGCTCCAAAGAGGAAATAAGAGTGGAGAGACTTTGGGAAAACATTACTGTATTTTTAATTATCAGCCCTTTTGATGTTGTCAGCCCATACCTTAAGAAACAGGAATAATTGTTTAACTTCCTTCCTGTGTAATGTGGTCATTTTATGGCTCAGAGGCACAGCTTTTGCTCCTGAGCTGCCATTTACAGCTGTGGCCAGCCTTGGGGATGGTGTTTGGGGCCACACAGCTGCCCTGGCAGTGGTGTCTGCTCCAGGAACAGGGACAGGAGGAGAGGGAACAGCTCAGGCTGGGCCAGGGCAGGCTCAGGGTGGGCACAGCAGGAATTTCCCCATGGAAAGGGAGCTCAGGGACTGGAAGTGCCCAGGGAGGTTTGCAGTGCCCATCCCTGCAGGTGTCCAAGGAAAGATGGGAAACCTTCATCCTCTTCATGGAATCCACTGAAATTTTATCTTTCTGGGACAGAAATATTCCCATTTATGGTATTGACCCATAAATATCTGTATGCTGAGCTGGGGAGGGAGGATGAACCCTCTGCTCCTAAAGGAATACCTATCTCAAGAAAAAGCAGAAGTCAAATTTTGTGGAAATAAATCAGTGCAAGTGGGAACAGGATTTGGGGTGTTGGGCTACTGAAATCCACAGAAAGGCAGAGGTGTAAAATTAAAGCAAGATTTCATCATCTTCTGCATTGAATACTCAAAACAGCTGAGTCTGCCTATTCTGAATTGGTGTCTCCACTGAATTTTGCCAGTCCACACCAATTAAAGTTCTGGCCCTGTGGATGAAGCCTAAATTAATTGGGTTTTTTTGTTTTTTTTTGTTTTTTGTTTTTTGGTTTTTTTTTTTGTTGTTGTTTTGTTTATTTTATTTTATTTTATTTTATTTTATTTTATTTTATTTTATTTTATTTTATTTTATTTTATTTTATTGTAATAGTCCTGATGGCCCAGGACAGGACCCACTCATCCTTTCCTATAAAGGTATCTCAAGTCAGTGTTAGCTCAGATTTTTTTGACATCACTTAAAGAAAGGAAAGAATTAAAATTCTTTCAGCTGAAACTCTTGCTTCTTCATGAATTAAACTTGCTGAGAAGTCCAACAAAATATGATATTCCCTGATGTTCCCTGTTGTAGGTCCCTGTTCCCAAACTATGATGTTCCCTGCTCACTGTAGCAGCTTGCTACATGGAGAGAGATTATGATCCTCAGCAGATTCCCTTTAGGATGTGGGTTTTTCCAGTGTGGCAAGGAGCTTGGATAAATCCAGAAATCTGTTTCCCCTTCCCATTGACCCTGGAAGGGATGCTCTGAGGTTCTGACTCCATGTGAAATGTTCAGTCAGGGAGATCCACACTCATCCCCAGAGCTGCATGGAGCCTCAGCAGAAAGGATAAAAGTGTAAGGGTGTATTCCTGTGTAAGCAGCTTGCTCAGAGAGGGAGTTCAGCTCCTGGGAGAAAGCTGAGGAATGGTGGCCTGCAAGACAGCTCAGAGAATTTACCTGGATGCAGCTTCCCTCACCCACACATCCATCCTGAAAAAACAGAGATATTCTGGGGTTACAAACCCTGTGGAGCAAGTGTGCCACCCTACAGAGATCCCAGGTAGGGCAGAAGGATTTCCAGGGAGCAGAGTGGTCACTTCTATGGGCCCTCTGTGTTCTTCAAGAAGTGTAAAGGGGCTGCAGCAGTGGCAGAAGAAGGACTCTGCCTTAAATTAAGGAATCACCCCAAAACTGGGAGAGGCCCAGCATCCCAGCAAAGCAGGGTGGCTGCCTCACTTCTCCTTCATGATCAACAGGAAAACACAGACTGGGAATAAAGACTGGGAGAAGGTTCCCTGTTTTGAGAGAGACTTTCATATTTCTTGCAGCTTTCCCTTTTTCCAGTGATGCAGTGAAGGGCAGGAGAATTCCTCCTGATTCCAATAAACTCTGATCCCATCTCTGTATTTGTAAACAATCTCAGCACATCTCTTCTTTGGGATCCATCCAAGCTGCACTTTACTCAAATGCTGTTCTGTTCCTGATGCAGTCCATCACATTTTTCCTGCATTTCACTTGTTTTGATTGTCATCAGAGAGCTTTCAGCAAGGCAGTTTTTTGTTGCTGTAATGGCTGGTGAATATTGTGTTGGGGGAAAATAAAAGTTGAAGTGGAAATTTTCTAGTCAAAGTCCCTGTTCTTTGCTGTTTGCAATCTGGATGAAGAAGACAATGAAGATGGGTGAGTCAGTGTGAGTGGTGTCTGATGCTCTGAAGGAAAAACTCCTTATATAAACACCTGAGTGATCTGATGAAATTTTCTACATGCATTCATGATAAATGGATTTTTAAAAATACTAATTAAAAGCGTTAAGAAATCTTTGGAAACCCTCTGACAGTGCCACAGTTCTAGAGGAATACATCTTTCAGATCTTCCAGGTAGAGATTCTGGCATGCTTGATTGTTTTGTTTTATTTATTTATTTTATTTTTTCAAATTGGAAACATTTGCAAAGCCGTGTGTAAGCACCCATTAACACTTAGCTATGTGTAACTGGATTGAGAACAGTAATCCTGGCAATGGTTTTTCTTCCCTTTTAAAATGCATATTTTCCATGGAGCAGTGTGGCTAATGAGTGTTGCTGTTTGTAATGAAGCCCTTTTTTCCAGGTTAGCAGTGAATCACTTGGGGCTGTGACCTTATCTGATCTTGCATGTTCAGGAGGGCTGAGTCTGATCAATAATTGGTGAGGTTTCATCACGGAGCCCGTGGGTGCTGCCGGAAGCAGTTTGGTGATTAAAGAGTTGACACTCTTGCTCTCAACCATCCGTGAAACTCTGTCCCGTCAAAGCCCTGGTAGGACTCTTTTGGAAAACTGAGATTTTCCCTGCTCAGCCTCCATCACCATCCCACGGTGGTTTTTATGTTGGACTATTCATGCTGGCCAAATTCCAGTTTTGATAATTGTTTTCTGCCCAGCTTCCTTCCATTTCAGTTTAGGCTGCTATTCTCCTTTGTTCCCCAAGCCAAGGTGTTAATCTGCTGGGGTGATTGCTTCCCAGGCAGGGAATGCTGCCTGGCACAGGGTGGGTGCAACTCTGCTGCCTCTCAACTTTATCAGGTGTTTTTTCAGCTTTTCTCTGTGAGCAACTGATAATGTTCCTGTGGAAACATCTGGATGGGGTCAGCTCTTCAGCTTCCTGGGCTGGAAAGACTTCAGCTATTGAGCTGCACAGAGCTGCAGTTTGATGTTTAGATCACAGACAAAACTCGTGCTTTTTCTGTCCTCTGACAGCCCCTGGGAGTTATTAGTGTTGGCGTTAAAGCGCTCTGTCAAACACAGAGGGGATGTCTGAATGCCTTTCTTGTTTGTTTGTTTTCCAAATGTGTAAAGGCGGCCTGGAAAGCTCCCGGTGTTTGTTGTTGGTGGCATTCCCTGAATGCCTCCATCTCCCTGCTCATCCTGGAGGAACACAGGAGATTTAGCAGCTGATCTCCTGCCCCAAGCTTCTGTTTCAGTGCTGCCTCTCCAGGAGCAGAGACAGCATCCAGGACATTTCTCTGAGCTAGCAGGGAATTGGGAGTTGGAAGAGGGAAAGGGAATCAGTATTCCTGGTGTTTCTGGGAATCACAGACTCAGTTCTCAACCAGCAATCTGTGCTGCTGGAATGAGAATTAGGTTTTGGAAATATCAGGGTTCCACCTCCCCCTGGGTAGAGCAGTCAGGTCACAAAAAGCTGATGGTTTCTGTGGACTCTGGGAGAGGCCAGTTCCAGTCCCCACTCCTCCTTTTCCAGTACAGCTGCTGGTTTTGCCTGGGTTGCTTCTTTGCAGCAGGAAAATCCAAAGGGGTGGGAGGAGAGACTGCTTTGCTGGAGCTGGAGCTGCTCAGACAAAGCCAGAGCCAAACAAACTCTTCCCAACGAGATTGGTTCAGGGTGATGTGAGGGATTTTAATTTCTGTGGGGAAAATAAGAATCCTAAACCCCTGGCTGAAGCCTGGGCTGTGGATGCACTCCTTGTCCTGGCTGCAGCTCTGCCAAGCAGAGCTCATCAATGCTTTCTCCATCCAAAATTATCCCTCACTGCATCTCCTGGATGTTGGGCAGGGGTGGGGATGGGAGGGCTAAAACCAGTTTTAGTCAAAATGAGCAGGTCACCTTGCACAACACACAGGAGGTCTGTGCTAACTGGAGTCATGAAGTCCTCAAGGAAGGTCTACCTCGCCCTCCAAGAGCTTCAGCAAATGTCACGTTGAGTTTGGTGACCTGACACTTTCATGCCTTGCAGATGAGCCCTGAAAGGCAGATTGAAGCTGTTTCAGGGCAGGCTCAGGTTGGATTTTAGACTCCCCAGGGAATGGGCACAGCCCCGAGGCTGCCACAGCTCCAGGAGCTGCCAGGGATGCCCAGGCTGGGATTATTGGGGGGCTGTGCAGGGACAGGAATAGCTCTGGATGATCCTGATGGGTCCTTCCCAACTCAGGATTTCCATGATTCCATGTGGCCAGCCCCTTGCTGGCTGTGCTGGGTGGATTTACATCCCCAGCCTCCCCATTCCTCCCTACAGGGCTGTCCTGCTGGGCCTGTTTGGGCACACGCTGTTTTTGTGGGGTATTGTCACCCAGAGAGTCCCAATGGAAATGTTTGTCCCTGTGTCCTGTGTACTACACAAACACATGGGGACAAACAGAGCCTGCCCAGAAGAGCTGCAAATAATGAAGGCAGAGAAAGGTCATGGCTTGTGTTGTGTCTAGATGAGAAACTGAGGCCAAGAGGGTGAGGAATGAGCCTGGACCTCCATCCTGTACCCTACAGAAACCCTCCATCACTGCTACCCCAAATCTGAAAATGCCCAAATCCCTGAACTGGTCCCCAACACTCAGGACCAGTTATTTCCTGGTCCAAAATCTCCTGTAGTTTTAAGTCATGGCTTTATTTTTAGATCATCAACACCCCCTCAGCCATAATTACACTTGTACCAATCAAGCATGTGGCAACGCTCACGGGTCTCTGAGTAGTCCTGGAGTGTAAGGATTAATTTGTGGGGTTGGAAAAGGTGGAATGGCAGGTGTTGCACAGGAGCTGACACTGAGGTTTCACCTGCCCCATAAAGCTCCTCAAAGGTGATGTCCCAAGAGAAGACAGCAGCAGCAGCAGGCACTGGGTTCAGGGTCCTTTTTCACCCTCTCCTCTCAGAGGGATCCTCCAGCCCTGACCATATCTTAGCCCTAAGTCATACCAGGGAGCACATTTTTTAATGCTGCTTTATTAGAGAGTCAGAGGCATTTGTGGGATTGGTGTGGGAGTACAAAATTGTTTTCTGATGAGGAATTGAGTCGAGGTTTGTTGGCCTCTCGTGTAGTGGCTGTTTATGTGTAAACTTGAAACCAAACCAAGCAAAAGGAGTGAAACCATCCAAGGCCTAAAATGTCATCTGGCAGCGAGGAGAGGCTGCAAATTCCAGATTAGGGGAGCCCAGAACCAGCTGGCTGCTGTTCATGCTGAAGTGTGTGCTCACCAGACATTCCAAAGCTGGCCATAAAGCCTTTCTAAGCTCACCCTGGTCACTGCTACTCATTTCAGGATCACTGGCAAGCATGACAGGGGCTTCTGTTTAGCTGTGGGAAAAGAAGGCAGGGAAAACAGCACCAAATCCATATTTTAGTGTCCTTTCTCCTGTGGTTCCTCCATCTGGAGCCAGCTCCAAGGGTTTTGCTGGTTTTCAGCAGGACCAGGGTGAAACCAAAGTGTAATGACAAGTCACACAGGCTGCAATAAAGCCATGCTCCCTGAGAAAACAGCTGTGGTGGTTTGGGAGGGCCCTGCCTCTCCCACCACCTCAAATGCTGCCAGCAGAAGGGAATGAGGGATCATGCCCTGCTCCACAACCTTCCCACCACCCCTCTTTCCTGGGAAACCAGGCTGTTTGGGGCTGCAGGCTGTGCCCATCTCCAGCAGGAGGGTGAGCAGGATGGGGTGATAGGAAACCCACAGCACTGGGGTCTGGCACAGCCCCCTCTGGAGCCTGTCATTACCCATTGTTCCCTTTTTCCAAAGCAGTTGTGCTTATTGCACGTCCCCATGCTTCAAAAAACCAGACCTGGAACACAATGGATGGGGTTTGTTGCTCGGGAAGTGTTTCTTTTTATGCATTAAAACACAGGAGGAGGCTTTGTTGCTGCAGCAGCAATATCCTGACATCACTGCACCAAAGGAAGTTTCGTTCTGAATAAAGCTAATTTCACACTAAAATTGTAACCCTTTGAGGCCTGGAAGCAAGCACCACATGTCAAATCGCCCCAACTGTCATGTGGAAGGATGAGTTTTAAAAGCCACCCTTGAGAGATTATCATTAAGCCGAGCCTTACGCAAGGCTGGACTCGGAGGGATGGGTGTTTGCACATCTGTGGTTTCAGTGGCCTTGGCAGAGCTGTTTCCCAGTATAAGTAAAATCAGAAGTGGAACTTGCAACAGCAAGCAAATGTGTCTTTGCACTGTACTCCAGGCAGATTAGTGATGTCATGGCTGCTGTGTGCTGTAGCTCTGTCTCATTTAATGCCTCTTTTTTTTTTTTTTTTATCTTGATGCTAATGTGGCTTAGAATTTCTTCAGCTAAAGAACTCACAGCTCTTGGCATCCTGCCCCACAACATTTACCTGGAGCTCTTGCAACCTTCTGTGACATCAGTTTTACTGTTGAGGGTGTAATTGATCTTGCCCAGCCTCCAACATGCTCATTATAACATTCATTGTGGTTCTTTTCCAACATTGCTACGTGTCCATCTCGGGACATCTACGCAATACCCACCCCCATATACTTTCTTTATTTGTACAGGGGTTGCTTTTCTAGGGTTTTTTTGATCCTCACAAAGTGTGAGGATCAGAACAGCCCAGGGTAAAGAAGCTTTAAAAAAAGGGGAAAAATATTAAGGAAGAACTGCAGGCTGTGTTGTGTTTGTGAACTTAGCAGACTGAGTAGGTTTTATATGTATTTCTTCTTTTCTAGTGATGCTGGTACCAGATGGCTGATTTACAAGTCAAAAACTTCAAGCATCCAGTAGTTCAGCCTCTTACTTCCAGAAGCCCTTGATGGATTATGCTAATGTGGCCCATGGAAATTCTCTCCAGATGAGAGACTGTGGGGTGGAGGCACTGGGAGATGTCTTGGTGCTCACTGAGGAGCTCTGCTGTGGGTCCCATCCTGGTCCTTTTAAGTCCAGCACCTGTGGAAAACCTGAGGAGATGGGTGGGATGTGTAGCAGACTATCCATAGAAAAATAGAATCCACTTTGCTCATGGTTTAGGGTGGGTGCACATAGAGGAAGAGGGGATTTTCTTCTCTCCAGGAATTTGAGACACACTGTCATTTTTCTTACAGTTAAGCACATTCAGTAAATAGCATAAACATCACAACTGAAGTAATACCTCATCAAACACTGTGAAAAGGATGAAGACATTTAGATGACACATAAATACACTGAGTTTCAGCCACGCTATACAGTGAACTACTTTCAATGGAAAATCAAGGCTTTCAAAGCAATTCATTTAACATTTCCATTTTAACACTTCGTCAAAGTCAATTGCAGCAGAGAACATGCAGCTCAGTTTCCTTCTTCAAACCAAGAGACAAAATAGTCCAGAACTTCTGCTATGAAGCAACAAAATCCCTCCGGGATAAAAATGCAAATTTTTTTGTCCTACCTCCGATGACACGGCTTAAGGGCTTTTCCAGTTTGCTGTCAAAGAAAGGATATGTCTTCATTGCTGATTAAATGCACTGCAATTAACTAAAGTTTCGTTTGGTTTGATATTCTCCCCTCCCAATTTATGTTAATGTGGATAAATAGTGTGGATAAAGCAGCTCCTCCTTGAAATAAAATGTGGGCAGTTCAGTACAGGCTGGTCCTGAACCCAAAGCTGGCTGTGCTGAGGATATTGAGGGGCTCATCCTGGGGGGCTCTGCAGGAATTTGATTCATTTTCTGAATTTTTACAGTTGTATTATCACAGCACACAGGGAGCTGAGGGAACTCAATAATAATAGAGTTACAGAATCATGGGATGGTTTGGGTTGGAAGGAATGCTACACATCATGCAGTGCCACCCCTGCCATGGCAGGGACACCTCCCACTGTCCCAGGCTGCTCCAGCCCCAATGTCCAGCCTGGAACTGAATATTCCAGGGATCCAGGGGCAGCCACAGCTGCTCTGGGAATTCCATCCCATCCTCTCCCAGGGAACAATTCCTAATTCCCAATATCCCATCCAGCCCTGCCCTCTGGCAGTGGGAGCCATTCCCTGTGACCTGTCCCTCCATTCCCTGTGACCTGTCCCTCCATTCCCTGTGTCCTGCCCCTCCATTCCCTGTGTCCTGTCCCTCCAGCCCTTGGGAATTGTCTCTCTCCCTGTTTCCTGCAGCTCCTTCAGGCCCTGCAAGGCCACCCTGAGCTCAGCCCAAAGCTTCTCCTGTGCAGGTGAACAATCCCAGCTGTGCCAGCCTTTCCTCCCAGCAGAGCTGCTCCATCCCTCTGCTCATCCTGCTGCCTCCTCTGGGCTCTCTGCAGCAGCTCCATGACCAGTGGCAACCAAAAAGAAGAAGAAATTGTCCTGTGAGCAATTGAGATTGTATGAACTAAAACTTCAGCCTATGTTTCTTTTGGCTAAGATTGGTTTAAAATGTGAGTGAAGATTTTTATATCTCAGTGGGTCTCAACCAAAAGGCACCACTCAGGCTCTGTGTTCTGCAGCAAGGACAATCCCTGAGTATTTCTTTCTAAACTACTTATTTTTCTTGTATTTATTAATTGTTTCACGGGAATTTCCTTTATAATCAGATTTTAGGGAAATAATAGTACTGAGAAAAAGCCAACATAAGCAATCTCCCATCCTGTCCTTTACAAATAAAAATTAAAAATAAAGTCCACCAATAACAGTTTGTTCTTTGGTAGGGGGCTAATGGGACACAGGACCTGGCATGCTGGAACAGCCACTGGAATGAAGATATTATCATAAAAATCACTAAATCTTGACTTCATTAAAACCTATTTAATAGGATCAACATTTTTTCCTGGCCAAAATTTCTAAAGTTATGTAATAAACTCTGTGTGCCTTATCCTCCAGGGTTATTTCCACACTCTATTAACAGGCTATAGCAGGTTTTTAAAATATGCAGCATGGTGTGGTGTGTACCTGGGAAGAAGGAACAGAAAGTTCTTTCAGAGATTGTATGTACATATGTCTGTAGGCTGCATGAGCTTGCCTAAACAATTCACACCATTATCAGGAGGATCTTGGCAAAAAACAAGAGAAAAAGAGATTCAGTGAGTTACATAACAGGCACATATCTCTTTCCTTCTTGAGCAATGGCTGCTTCCACTTAACAAATGATATTTGGAGCATTCCATAAAAATGCTAACAGAATCATTTCCCATGGCCTCTTCAGGAATGGAATTGGTTACATGTGGGATGGTGAGAGGCTGCCTTCAGTTGTTTAATCTTCTGGGTAATCCCAGATATTTGCATTCCTGGAGATTTCAAAATATGTGTCTTTAAATATTTAGTTGCAAAATGTGACTACAGAAAGCTTTAAGTTAGGAGGAAAAGTGGAAGGACAAATATTATTAATTCTTTCCAGGCTGAGACAGTTCTGTACTGTAACTTTTGGGAGCAATCCACCTGGAAGTCCCCCCAAACACTCCTGACCATGCACAAATCTTGTGTTTTTGGATGTGTGTGGATATTTCAGAATTTTGGGCTGGCCAGACCTGATCACAGGATGGGTGGGTGGAGATGGGGGTGCCACTGTTCCAGCCTGACCATCTTCCCCAGGCCACTGCACTCACTTTGGGAGGCTTTTGCCACTTATTTCTTTCTTTCTTTCTTTCTTATTTCTTTCAGATGCAGCAAACCCAAGATCCTTGGTAAAAATTACAGAATTGGAAAGAAACTGCCTCACAGAAATTTTTCATTGAGGTGACCAAAGGATTTTTATTACTCGAATTCCTGAGTGCTGAATGTAAAAAAAAAGTGAAGAGAAACTCCACTGCCAGGGGACAAAAATCAGCCACTTGCCTGTCCCAAATCTGTGCAGGGACACCCAGAGCTGGCTGCAAGGAGGCACAGGCACATCCTCACGTTTCCTCCAGCACATCCTCCCCACTCCTGGCACTCCCTGCTCAGGGACTTCCTGGCCCAGAGGCTGGATTTGTGTTTCTGTGTTTTACAGCTCACCCTGGGCTTCTCTTCCACGAGCTGGGCTGAGCATTCCCGTTGTATTTCTGGAGTTCAGAAATACAGCGTGGCTGTGTGCTCTGTCAAAGTGTGTGTGTGTGTGCTTTAACCTATTTCCTCTTCTCTCCACATCTTGCAGAGTGAGAAACAAAACAAGAAACATCCTGGTTTTGCTTCTTCCCCATCCTCAGGTCACGCTGTCACACTCGAATTACTCGTGTTGTGTCTTGTGCAAACCAAGGGCTTCCCATCTCCTGAGAGCTATTTTTACTCCATTTGCATAAAAGCTGAACTTCTCCAGTTCTTCTGTTGCAAAACCAAAGTTGTGGTTTGTAATATTATTTACATTGACATATATAAAATTAACTAACATATATATTTTTATATATATATGTATATATATATAAAAATATATATTTATATTTATATTTATATATATATATTTATATATTTTATATATATATATTTAGCTAACATATATAATATATTTATATTTAGCTAACATATATCATATATTTATATACACATTAATTAATATATTATTTTAATATATTAAAATAATTTATTAAAATAATATATTAATATATAATGTATACCACAATGCATGTAATATATATGGCACGTAACATATAAAATACAGAATATAAAATATATAATGTAATATAATAAGTATGAAATAATAAATATAATATAATATAATATAATATAATATAATATAATATAATATAATAATATATATTATATATAATATATATAATATATAATATATTATATTATAATATATATATATTATATTATATTATATTATATTATATTATATTATTATATTATATTTAATGTAATATAATATATAAATTAACATTTCTGATATTAATTATTTACATTAGCATGCCCTGTTTTGTATTACCACAGTAGCCATGCTAGTTCTCAATAGAGCTGTGCTTTTTTTTTTTGTCTATGCTATTTTTTCCCCTAATAATGTAAATTCTTTCTGCTCTTTTAAGAACCACCTCGGAATATAGCTCAGAAAATGCAAGGCAGGCTTGAAGGGAGTCTCTCTTTTATGTGCTGAGTTTGCTCCTCTCCAGCCAAGACAGGAAAGCTCTGGGAGCAAAGTGCTTTGTTCAGAGGGGAAGAAGTCTCTCCTATCCCTTCCCACAGCTAAGAAACAGCTTTTGTTAAGTTATGAGTGCAGCCACTTACATAATCTATGGTCAGAAAGCTGAGCTGGCATGTTTTTGGGTGACTGGAAGTTTAACAAAGAGAAAAATATTGAAATTTCCCAGCCAACCCCAAACAAAAACCTCCCATTAGGTTGGCACTTACTGCACATCCACTGTGTAATTTGGTTTTGTACAGAGTGCTCACACTGAGATTATCTTTGTGTAACTGTCAGGCATTTGCAGATGGGTTTTCTTGGGGAAGATGCACCAATATCACAGCTCTCACATCTGGAAATGGGTATTTAAAATCACAGATTGCTTTGGGTTGGAAGAGATCTTAAAATTATCTCATTCCACCCCATCCATGGCAGGGACACTTCCACTGTCCCAGGCTGCTCCAGCCCCAGTGTCCAACCTGGAACTGAACATTCCAGGGATCCAGGGGCAGCCACAGCTGCTCTGGCAATTCCATCCCAGCCCCTTCCAGGGAACAATTCCTTCATGTATCTGAACAAAATTGCCCCTATTTCAGTTTGAAGCCATTCCCCTTGTCCTGTCACTCTAGCTCCTGATGAATTGTCCCTCTCTGGATTCCCTGCAGCCCCTTCAGGCTCTGCAAGTTGCTCTGAGGTCTCCACAAAACCTTTTCTTCCCCAGGCTGAACATCCCCAGCTCTCCCACCCTGTCTCCACTGGGCAGGTGTTCCAGTTCCCTTTGGAATTGCTCCATCAGTTCCATGCTCTTCTAGTTCTAGTTCTAGTTCTAGTTCTAGTTCTAGTTCTAGTTCTAGTTCTAGTTCTAGTTCTAGTTCTAGTTCTAGTTCTAGTTCTAGTTCTAGTTCTACTTCTACTTCTACTTCTACTTCTACTTCTACTTCTACTTCTACTTCTACTTCTACTTCTACTTCTAGTTCTAGTTCTAGGAACACCATAACTTTATGCCATGTTCCAGGTGGGGCCTCACCAGAGGAATGTCTTGCATCCCCCAACACCTTTTCCCAGCTCTCCACAGGGACTTGTTCTGCTTCCTTCCCTCTGTTCTTTCCTTCCCTCCACCCCAGTTTTGCTCTGCCTGTGTTTTAGAGGAGCTTTGCTTGGCTTTGCTGGATGCCAACTACTGGGCATTTATTCATTTATTTATTTTTATTTTTAACTCCTGCCTAACAGTCTTGAGGAACCTTCCAGGATACATGTTCTGAATCATAATCTTGGTCTTCTGTGTACATTGTGATGTGCCAGCAGCTTCCTGAGCTTGTGGCCACGTTTGGAAGCAATCTCTGGCTCATGTGGGATGGGCAGGATAAACTGCATCCTACAGGACACCCAGCAGAGATTTCCCAGCTTTTCTCCATTCCAGAGGAGATGGGATGCAGGAACCTGGTCCTTGCTCATGAGCTGCCCTCAGCAGCCCCTCAGTGAACTCCCTCAAAAGGCCACCCAAGTCTGGCACTGTGTGATTTTTGTAAAAACACACTGAAAACTTTTGGTTTGTGCAAGTGAAGACTTCTGTCACAACTGCAAGAAAAATATTTTTTTTTAAATTTAAAAATCATTATGGCAGAAGGCTGGGAGAAGAGTTTCAGTGGGAATCATTGAGAGGCTTGTGTGGGACTATTCCTATGCTATACATTTACCTATTCCTTGGGAATACTGGCTTCAGTTCCAAGGCCACTGTGCTGTTGGACATCTCAGCACACCAATACCATAATTGTGTGGGCAGTGCTTCACCTAACAAAAAAGTGCAAACCTCATTTCCTCACTGGTTGAAATTTGGAAGCCACTAAGCTGTTTTAGTGGAGCATCACCTAATTCACTGTTACTCTCCATGAGAATCTTTGCCATCATTCTTTCTCTCCCCTCTCCTTTGTCTTTCCCTCCCCCATCCCCAAACTCCCTTATTTGCAATTACAGTCTTTTTTAGCAAGGAGCAATGGCTTTTTAATTTTCCACCAGAAGTGGAAGTGTGCAATTATTATGCAAAGCAGCTATCTTTTAATTCCCCAAAATTTCCGGTGTACACTGTAATCAGTCATTTTCCACCGTACATTTTACTCTCTGAAATTGTAAGCCTGGAACATTAGAAAACTATAATAAATAATTCAGTGATTTCCTTTCAGCTTCATATTCTACTTTGCTGAATATGTTTGGAGGTGTAAATATCTCTCTGGAGGGGGATAATTTTAAGTTTAGTTTTCTAATTTGATTAAGGAAGCGGTGCCTGCCTGTTTCCTCCACAGGCAGGAGTGTGAGTGCACCAGGGAGATATTTAGATATCTGTGTAGGTGTGTTTAATACATTCCTCCTAATTGTATTTCCTTTTCACTAAATAAGAAAAGTTGTAATGCAATGGGATTAATTCTCCCATATTCCCCCACCTCCTTTTTTTATTTTTTTTTTCCTGGTTTAATTGTCTTGTTCCTCACAGACAGAACTCCAGAATTGGAAAAGAGATTGGTTGAGTCCCAGCTGTGCCCCATCCCCACCTTGTCCCCACCCAGAGCTCTGAGTGCCACCTCCAGGTGACACCTGCAGGGATGGGCACTGCAAACCTCCCTGGGCACTTCCAACCCCTGAGCTCCCTTTCCATGGGGAAATTCCTGCTCATGTCCAACCCTCCCTGGTGCAAAACATGAACAGTCTGTTCTCTCCACCTCATGGGTATAGGAGGGACCATCTGACACAAACAAGTCTGTAACAAACCAAACTTTCCAACCCTCAGTTTCCATATGGAGTTGTGGCTAGCGAGGAGCTGTAACAAAAGAACAGATTTCACTTAGCAGCTCTCAGGAAATATTTCAACATATTTTGCAGAGGTGAATGTGATAATTCATTAGTACAAAATGGCCATGTGTTATGTTAGAGGAGAGAGAAAACAGTGCAGAGCTACTCACAAGTACAGGTGGCCTTAAAATTATGTTGGGTTGGTGGGGTTTTTTTGGTTGGTTTTTTGTTTTTTTTTTTGGCTTATGTAAGCTAAGGGCTCTTCTGTTTGTTTTCGAAATGTGTGAGATGAATTTGCTTTATCTGTTCAAGCTGTTCCTTGAAACCAGGAGAGCTGGCCTTGAAGGGACAAGAACCTGGAGAGGGAATATTTACAACAGCCTGGAGTGGCAGGATGGTAAGATGAAGGAAGGAAGATTTAAATGTGAGATTTGGAAGGAATTTTTCCCTGGGAGACTGGGACAGGCCCTGGAATAGAATTGCCAGAGCAGCTGTGGCTGCCCCTGGATCCCTGGCAGTGCCCAAGGCCAGGCTGGACATTGGGGTTGGGACAGTGGAAAGTGTCCCTGCCATGGCAGGGGTGGAAAAAAATGATCTTTAAGGTTCCTTCCAACCCAAACCCTTCCATGACTCTTGGGTTTTATGAAAAAAACAAACAAACAAACAAACAACAAAAACAAAACAACAAAACAAACAAAAAAAACAACAAAACAAAAAACCCAAACAAATAAACAAAAAACCAAAACATGTAAAGAAAGCCTAATAAAACCATTTTGGAAAATTCTCCAGTACTACTGCAGGTTGAATATTTTTTTCTTATTAATCTCTAGATATCACAGGGCTTCTTTGGACTCTCCACAGGGTGCTGTTTCCAGCCCTTTCATCTCCTTAGCAGGTATGGATGTGCTGTGGCATTATTTAAAATTAAATCTTTCTGGGTACCTTTGGTGAGGAGCCTGGGGCTGATTGAGGTGTGCTGCAAGCATCCTTGTCAGGAGCTCCTGAATCCAGGGAAAATCCTGAATCCAGGGGATTCCAGCTCAGTGTCTGGACACCACTGGTGTCTAAGAGGTGGATCAATGCAAAGAGAGAGGCAAAAATTTTAAATCAATTTGGGGGAATCCTGTCTGAAGCAGTGTGGAGGAAGGTAATTATTACCCAAGAGGTTTAGGTGGGTTTAAATTCTCAGTGATGAATTTAAATTTGGCAAGGACTGGGTCACTCCACAGCTTCTGGCAGTGCTCTGAGGGAAGGAACTTCCTCGAGGCCTCACCCATCATCTCCCCTTTCAGGAACCTTTGGTTCTGCACAGCACCAAAAGCAGACACGCAAAAGCACTGAGAAAAAATGCAACTGGAGCATTCTTGGCATGACTTGGCATGTGGGAGCAGGGAGATGGGGAGCTTGATAGGTTTCCAGACATGTTCTGCAGACAGAAGTGCAAGCAGTTGGATAAGCATCTGAACTTTTGTGTGTTTATCTGAACTGAACTCGAACCCCAAGCCACTTCAGAGTTTGCCTAGCAGTGGCTAATAATTACTAGAAAGCTTGTTAAAATTGGAAAGTAATCTCAATGATGAATTAATCCACAAAAGGACATGAACAAACTCCCTCATTTAAGCTGTGCTGCCTCAGGAGTTTGGAGCAGAGATTTCTCTCAGCAGACAGTCAAGAAAAACCTTTTAAAAAACCAAAGTATTACAAATTCTCCTCTGCTTTAAAAACCGTTGGGGAAAAAAAAACAACAACAACAACAACAAAACAAAACAATAAAGAGGATTTGATAAACATAGAGGTGACAGGTGTGATTCCAAGCTTTGTAAGTCAACAGCATAACTGTGGAGTTACCTGTGGAGCCAGAATGGGATCAGACTGTGCCGGACACTTCTTAAGGTGGAGTCACATTATCAAAACACAGGCAGCCAGTGGAGGCTCATTACTGTGAAAAATGTGTTTAGGATCCTGTCTGGGAATGATATGGTCGGCTTTCTCAGTAAAATGCATTCTTTAATGAAATAAATAAAGCCTTTATGGCTATGCAGGCTCAGTTGTCATTTACTGCCTCTTTAGTGACGTTAAACTTTAACATGATAAGAGCGTGGTGAGCAGAGAGAGCAGTTTCCACCCACAAGGATAAATATTGATCTGGCTGATAAAGAAGAACAAACATTCTGATGAAGTGGTAGGAAAGAAACTGGACCTGATATGGGAGGGTTGTTTGGGCAGTAAAAGAAAGTTAGTCTTTCAACTCAGAACAGGGAAGGGCAAGGGGATGGCTTATCAAAAAGTTGTTTACAGGATAATAAAGTTTCTGCCTTCAAGCTGTAATATTTGCTGGTACACAAACAAAGAGATGATGACCAGGGTGGAGTTCTGGTGGCAGTGGAAGAAGTGGCAGCTTTGCTGCTGGCTCGGGGAGGGGCAGGTGTTTATAGCTGAGGGCTGTGCAGGTCTCCTGTCAGCAAATTTGCTTCTTTGAGTCCCTCCTTGGCCAATGCCTGCTTGAAACCAAGCCTGAACTTCTCTGCTCCACTAAACCTGAAGTTGATGATTAGTCTGACACTTAGAAAAGTTTGTATTTCTAAGCTACAACAAGGTTTTTTAAATTATTGGTTTGGGTTTTTTTGGAAAAAAAAAAATTAACTGAACTTACCTCTTTTGACACCTCACCTAGAAGGAGAAGCTTCTTGCTGGGCCTCCTCTGCTTTGGGGAGGTTCAGGTGAGAGAGCTTGGCTGGGGCTGGGAGCAGGGAGGGTGACATGTCCTGCATGACAGGGCCATGTCCCTTGTCACATGGCATGGCCAGACAGCACTAATTTCTGGGAGGAGAAGACAAATGAAAGCCTTGATTTGCAAGAGCCTCTGTGACAGGACAAGAGGACAATGTGTTCAAGCTGACAGAAAACAGGGTTAGTTTGGATTATTAGGAACAAATCCTTCCCTGGGAGGGTGGAGAGGGGCTGGGATGGAATTGCCAGAGCAGCTGTGGCTGCCCCTGGATCCCTGGAATGTTCAGTTCCAGGTTGGACATTGGGGCTGGAGCAGCCTGGGACAGTGGGAGGTGGATGATTTTTAAGTTCCCTTCCAACCCAAACCATCCTGTGCTTCTCTACTTCTATGATTTAAAGCCCCAAAAGTCCTTCCAGGTGGGATTGAACACCTGGATTGAACCAGCAAGTGTGGTTTGTACTCTGCAAAGGAATTAAAGCAGCCAGCACACCTGGATGCCTGGAGACACACACAGGTGGGATGGACAGGAGTGGGAAGGGATTAGTGTCCCCAAAGCAGTGTCCTGGGTATCTGTGTCAGAGTTAGTCACCCAGGCTCCACCTGCACTCAGGGGGAGGTTCAGACACCCAGGGCAGGTGATTCACCTCCTTCTCCTGCAGGTAGGGACCAGGCAGAGGAGGCAGCTCCTGCTCCCTGCTGTCCCTGGCACTGATGCTCTCTGGGCAGGTGTCTCACCTGCTGGCACACACAGGTAGGTCACAGGAAATCCCTGCCTTTGTTTTGGCTGCCCAGCCACTTAGGAAATGTACAACACACTGGCAGGGCCAAATAAACAAAGCTCTGGTGTGGCACTTCCCAAGTGTAAATTCTCTGATCCCCTCCTGTCTTACTGTGTGATTTTCTAACCATAACCATCACATTTCCTAATCATCCTCTCTCATCAAATCTGGCTTTGTCCTGCTCACTGAAGTGTCTGTGACAGTGACAAGCCCCTAGATATGGTGTCCACATCTGGTTTTGGTACAGGTCCCCTGAGAGGGGGTTACACTGTCCCATTCCCATAATATTTTAGACCTCATATGCCTTAATACATTTTCCTTTAATGTATAGCCCTAAACATTTAATGTTGCCTCCTCTGCCTCCTGGCTTTTAGGAAGGACCTAGGGAGGATAATACTTTTGGAATAGCTCTGAGCTGCTCCCAGCAGCTCCATTTGATTTTCTCTCTCCCTCTTTATATGAGCAATTATGAGTCTGTGGGAGAGGCAAGAAAGCTCCAGCTCCTCTGACCTTTGCCTGTTAACTTGTGCCTCCTCCACATGCAGAGAGGTTTTCCAGCTCAGTCCAGCTACCAAGAGCTTCCTGACAGTCAATAAATCACACCACAGCCTCTTATCTAGATTGGAGCTTCTGCTGGTTACTGTCAGATTCTTATTGCAAATATTTAATGTTGCTATTGCATTAAAAGAGGTTTTAATCACTGTCATATGTGACTCAAGGGCAAGGTTGGGGGCACTTTTGTGCCTTTTAAATGAATTTGTGTGGGGATAATAATACATGTGCCTTCCAGAGGAGCGTTTCCTTCCTGAAGGTGATGGATTGAAGAGGGAAATGGTGGTTTGGAATCAGTCTCTGGTCTCTGTATGGCAAACAAGCTAAGCAATATTTGGCTTTGATGGGATTAACTGGAAGAGTTTATCTGTGATGGAAGGTGTGGCTTTTGTCAGTTTTGAAACAAAAAAATTTTTTTCATACCTGTTTGAAAATTAGTCAAAAAGGTACAGAATAAAATGATCACTTCTCATTCCACTCCTGACTCTACCTTAGGTGTCTCATTCTTTCTTAATCTTTCAGGTTTCTATCCCTGGAGCGAGGATCCCTTTGAAGAACAGTAAGAATTGTCACCATCCTATTCACCCTTTTCAAAAAAAGAAACATTTTGGAATTTTCCCCTTCCTCCCTCTGTCTAGATTGCCTCCAGTAATTTTTTTTCCAAGGCTTTCCTGGGATGTCCTCAGCTGTCAGTGTGACATGGGAACCTTTCCTGACAACTCCAAGAGTGGGGTGAGATCAGTGTGAGTCCTTAGTGCCCTCTTCATAGGGGGAAGGGTTTAATGGAATAATGGAATTCTTTGGGTTGGAAGGGACTGTAAAGATAATTTCATTCCATTCCATTTCATGTCCTGCCATAGCCAGGACACCTTCCACTGTCCCAGGTTGTTCCCTGTCCAGCCTGGCCTTGGGCACTTCCAGGGATCCAGGGGCAGCCACAGCTCCCCAAAGAGACACCATGGCCATGAGGACACTTTGGGAATGTCTCCTCTCTGTCCTGGCTGCCAGCAGGAACACCAGAGTGAACATTTTGTGAATTCTGTGAAAATTGATGCAGTATCAAGATTGTCAAATCTAGGCTTGCTTCGAGCCCTCCTCTGGGATTAGTGACCCATATCTGGAATGAGAGGGGATCATGATGATGTAATTACAGACCCTTTGGGCCAAGGGAGCTGAGCTGTGTGCCAGGGGAGGCAGGGCTGTGCCCCAGGCTCTGCAGACCCACACTGGTGTGAGGGGCTCAGCTGGGTTCAGCTCTGCTGTGCTGCCAAAATGGAAAAGGCAACAACCCCCAAACAGCTGCCAGATTAATGTCAGGGGATCCAGCTCACCCAGTCCCACTGGGATTGCATCCTCTGCCAGTCCCTGAGTCTCCTTTTGGCTGCTGATCCAGCAAGAAGCTTGCTGCCTTCCCCACTGTCCAGGACCACATGCAGCTTTCCCACACACAAACTTTTTAATTAGAGGTCTGTCATTTTATTCCCTGCCCCCCAAGACATCTTGAATGACTTTGTCTTGGCTCCTTCACACTTTCAGAGCTCAGCCAGAAAGCAGCTCCTGGGAGCAGCCTCAGCACAGCCACCTACTTGTTCCACTTTGGTTTCACAGAGAGCTTTATCTTTCCATTTTTGCTTCTCATTTATCAACACTCAGAGCCTGCCTGCCTTTGGCAGCCTTTCCTGTAATGAGGCAGCTCATGGAAAGCTGTGTCACAACCTGGCTTGTTCTTGCCAGTGGCTTTTATCCCTCTGCTGTAGCCCCACTTTTGATTTCTGCTGTATCCTCGCTGCTTTTAGCTGAGGTTGCTGTCTGTGTTAGCTGGAAGATGATTTAGTTCTGCTGAAGCCTGGCAATGATGGTACATTACAGCAGCATGTATTTTTAATCTAGATTCGGTTTCTATGTTTTACAGCACCAGGGAGAGTTTGGTTTTGTGTCTGAGGTGCCACTAAAGGATGTGTACGATTTCCTGAGTGTTGATGACTTCAGTGAATTATCCCAGCTCTGTTTTAGAGCTGTTGCTTAGGGAGTTTTAGTATTTTAGTATTTATGTGCAAAGCTAGCCAAAAAACACTCTTCTTTCCTGATTCACAAAAAAATCATTCTGAAGTTGGATTTGCACCCAGAGTGGGCAGGATTGATTCCTGTCCCTCTCTGAAATCTCTGATAAATCAGTGATAAAGGTGCCATGTGCAAGGATGGCACTTTGGCAAAGCTGCTCAGCATTGCCAGGACCTCAGGGAGTCATCAGCCATCCAAGAATCCTCATTCCCCATGGCCATGGAGCTCTGGGATTTTAAAAAATCCTGACTCCAGGGAGGACAGACCAGGAATTGTGATGCTGATGGAAACCCTTTGAACCAGAGTGAGCACAGTGTTTCAGGCTGAGCAAACCAGAGGGTCTCTCCACATCCCACTTCTCTGGAACCCTGGGGGTGAACTGGGCCCTGCTTGGGGATGCAATTCTGTGCTAAGACTGCACTCCAGACAGATGTGGTGAAACAAAGCCTGAAGAAATTTTTGCCTTGAAGCTTCTCACATTGTGAGCTCCCCAAACCCCCAGATCTCCTGATTTTGGGGCAGTTCCATGCTGGTGTTCTGAACTTAGCTGGAATGCAGCTCCAGGGTTTGGGGCTGTCTGGGGGCATCTGCTGAGGCTGTGCAGGCTCTGTTGCACAAGTGATCCTCTGGAATGAGTCCATTGCAGCAGCTCTTTTGGGGGTGCTTGAAGATCACGAGCTCATTTTGGCTCCAGCAGGGTGACCCTGCTGTCCTGGGCTGTCCCAGCTCTTCCCAGGGCTGGCTGCAGGAGGGATGCTGCTCCCTGCCTGGCACTGGGGCAAGCCTGCTGCTCCTCAGGATCATTTACTGGGCACAAAACCAGAGCTTGCCTCATCCCCTCTGCGTGGGGAGGGAGCTTGGCCTGAGCAGAGAGGAAAACTTCACTCAGAGGAAACAGCACTGAAGCGTTTTAGGAGGAAACTCTGTTGAGGTTGTTATTCCATTTTGTATCATAGCACGTAGATTATCCTGAGCTAAAAGTTGTGGTAAGAGGAGGAAGGCAATGACCAAATTCAGGGAAAAAAAAATATATATATATACTTATTTATTTATTTATTTATATTGCTAATAAGCCAAAATTAGCAAGTGATAGTGGGTCTGAAAAAGAGAGATGTGGGGCTTCTGTTGTCAGCACTTAGAGAAGCCTGGCAGGGTGCACCCAGTGATCTCACCTGGGGGCACATCCTGCTCCTGCCAGAACTGAGAGCACAGGAATCCTTCAGGGAAGATCAGACAGGTGAGCAGGCTTGGCTTGGCCTTGCTTTAATTCTGTGATCACAGAATCACAGGTTGAAAGGGACCACATATTCTCAAATATCCTTAAATATCATTGCACATTTTATCATTGCATTGATACCTATGTATCATTGTTATCCTTATATCCTTGTATATTCTTATATCCTTATATCCATATATCCTTATATCATTGATATCCTTATATCATTATATCCTTATATATCCTTATATCATTGATATCCTTATATATCCTTATATATCCTTATATCCTTATATATCCTTATATATCCTTATATATCCTTATATCCTTATATATCCTTATATCCTTATATATCCTTATATATATATCCTTATATATATCCTTATATCCTTATATATCCTTATATCCTTATATATCCTTATATATCCTTATATATCCTTATATCCTTATATATCCTTATACCTTATATATCCTTATATATCCTTATATATCCTTATATCCTTATATATCCTTATATATCCTTATATATCCTTATATATCCTTATACCTTATATATCCTTATATATCCTTATATATCCTTATATCCTTATATATCCTTATATATCCTTATATATCCTTATATATCCTTATATCCTTATATATCCTTATATATCCTTATATATCCTTATATCCTTATATATCCTTATATATCCTTATATCCTTATATCCTTATATATCCTTATACCCTTATATCCTTATATATCCTTATATATCCTTATATATCCTTATATATCCTTATATATCCTTATATCCTTAAATATCATTGCAGTCCCAGCAAGTGGAAGTCACCACCCCTGGAAATGTTCAAAAAATGTGTGGATATGACACTTGAGGATGTGGTTTAATGGTGAGTGTTTAATGGTGAATGTGGTGGTGCTGCTGGATTGAGGGTTGGACTTGATCATTAAAAGTCTTGCCCAACTTTAAGAATTCTGTGATTTTATGGAAAGGGCCAGAGCCCTGTGTGATTCTTCCTTATGGGCTCCTGTTTGCATCAATCACTGCTGGGAAAAAGATGTGGCAGAGAAATTAAGGAGGTGGAGAAAATAGCTCAAAGCTTGGACTCTATAACCTTGGGGGCTTTTTGATTCTGGGATTCTGTGAAATGGGTCTGACACAAAAAGGTTTAACCTGTGTGTTAAATCAGAGGGGGATTCTGAGGATGTGAATTCCTCACTTTGCCCCAGGGTGGGGATGGAGCAGCTCCTGTGGGATTTCTGATGGGTCCTGTTGGGTGCTCTGGCTCAAGGAGCAGAACAAAATCAGAGCAAGTGGAATCTCTTTCCCTCCTTCTCTGCAAGCCTGAGAAAGCCTCACTGAATTTATTTTCCCTAAGTTGAGCAAGGAGAAGCCATCAAAGAGGAACCAAAATGGGAATGAGTAACCTCTTGAAGTGTGCAAAAGTGAGCTCATGTCCCCATGAGGATGGGGTTTTTATCTCTGTTTTTTTTTTTTTCTTCTCTTGGAAACCAGAAGTAAAAATAATTTTTTTTCTGAGAAAAGCAAGAAGCAAATTATGGTTACATTTCCTCCTTTTTGTTTCCTCAAGGAAGCACTTAGTCAGTCTGATTATTCACTGTGAGACATATCCTTAGCTTTCTTTGCATTCTAGGAAGGAAAATTTAACAAAGAAATAAAGAAAGTGTTTGTGTGCTCATGTACATACACAGACACACACATATCTATATATAATTATTTATTTTTTTCAAATTTGTGGGCTTTCCCTCATCTTGGTTCAGAGCATTTTCATTTCAGAGAGGGAACTGAAATCAGAAATGATTTTACCTCTTGTATATCTAAGGCAAGGTAACTTCCCATGTGTGCATTATCCAGGATTTAAAAAAAAAAAAAAAAGAAAAGCAGCTTTCTGGAGTTTGGTTATTTTCAAAGCAGAGAATAATGGTGATTTTGCATTGAAAACAGAAGTAACTTTATGTAATTGAGAAAAATTATATATTTATATATAAATGTATTTATTTCTATATTGGTATTAGTCTTCACATTGGTGTCATATCTCAGTAGCTGAAATGTCATGTGTTGAAACCTGTGGAACCTCAAACAGGCTGTTGTTGTTACCAAACTTCAAACTGTGTTTGGCAACCCAGTTTTGGACATTGCAACATGAGAAAGACCGTGGAAATTTTGACAGTGTGGTTTTCTTCATGATTAAAGGAAAAAAAAAAAAAAAGAGAGAAAGAAAGGAAGAAAGGAAGAAAGGAAGAAAGGAAGAAAGGAAAAAAGAAAGAAAGGAAGAAAGGAAGAAAGGCAGAAAGGCAAGGCAAGGAATGGGAAAGGAAAGGAAAGGAAAGGAAAGGAAAGGAAAGGAAAGGAAAGGAAAGGAAAGGAAAGGAAAGGAAAGGAAAGGAAAGGAAAGGAAAGGAAAGGAAAGGAAAGGAAAGGAAAGGAAAGGAAAGGAAAGGAAAGGAAAGGAAAGGAAAGGAAGGGAAAGGAAAGGAAAGGAAAGGAAAGGAAAGGAAAGGAAAGGAAAGGAAAGGAAAGGAAAGGAAAGGAAAGGAAAGGAAAGGAAAGGAAAGGAAAGGAAAGGAAAGGAAAGGAAAGGAAAGGAAAGGAAAGGAAAGGAAAGGAAAGGAAAGGAAAGGAAAGGAAAGGAGAAAGGAAGAAAAAGAAAGAAAGAAAGAAAGAAAGAAAGAAAGAAAGAAAGAAAGAAAGAAAGAAAGAAAGAAAGAAAGAAAGAAAGAAAGAAAGAAAGAAAGAAAGAAAGAAAGAAAAAAAAAAAAAAAGAAAGAGAGAGAAAAAAGAAAGAGAAAAAACAAAGAAAAAGAAAAAAAAAAAAAAAGAAAAAGAAAAAGATTGATTTTGTATTTATTTTTAATCTGGACCATTTTTCAAATCAGAATGGTTTCTTTTTACTGCAGCTTTGGATTTTACTACTTCCCTCCCCCTTCTTCCCATTCTGAGGAGCTATTGCTAGGAACAATGTTTTATTGAAAATGACAATTTTTATCAAGGTAGTTGGAGAAGGAGAAGAGCAGCCCCTTGCAGCTGCTGGGAGTGGGTGAGGGCTTGGTCCTCCAACATTTTTGCACACAAGCAACTTGAGATATCTAAGCAGCCACATCAAAAGGTCTCATAAAGTTCTTTATATGAACAAGTGTTTGCAGGATCATTGTTCTGGTTCTGAGTTCTCTCATGCTGCCCCATCTGTAAACCAGCAATGGTGCAGGATTCATTTGGAAAATACTCAGAAATCAATTAATTTAAAGCAGTATTTATGAATTTGTTGATGTCAGGGAACAGGAGGTACACTGGTCAACAATTGGTATTTTTCATTTTCTACAAGAATAATAAAATAGAACATTTCAGAGATTAATCTGGGAAAGAGAGAAATAGTTCTTAAAAAGGAATAATTCTAAAAAGTGCTGCAAGAAGGAAGGCAAAAAAACCCACAGAGAAACAGTGGAAAATGCAATTAAAGGAGGAAAAAAAATTGTTAAGAAACTTATTCCCTCCTCACCAAAACTCAATTAACACAAAACCAGCAGATTAACTCTGTTATTAGCCAGGGAATTTGGGTAGGGTGATGTCCAGAGGGCTTCATGCTTCCTTTTTCCCTCCAACAGGCAGAGCCCCCCTGTGCCTTCAGACACATTTTTGGGTTGATTTTTCATCTAAACCAAGAATGGTTCTGCCCCTGCACTCAGATTCACACTCCTGTGAAAAGTCAGGCCCTGAACATTTTGATGTGACCTTAGAGGGGAAATCTTGGCCACAAAGGGCAGTCAGACTTTCCTCCTGAATTTGTGACATTTGTGCTTCAGTTTGATGTTGAGCTCAGTGCTTCGTGCCTGATATTTTGGTGCATTTTGATGCATTTTGGTGCATTTTGATGCATTTTGAGATGCATGTGCTGGTGTGATGAGTGAAGTCATCTGGCATCCCACTGGGATCCTTCCCTGCTATTTGAGGGTTTGGCTTTTTTTTTTGAAAACTCTCTAAAAGATGCCACAGGACACTCTTACCCCATTTCTATTCACATCTCCATTCATTCAGCTAAATTAATTTATATTAATTTATTTCATTTATATTCATTAATTCATTTATATTTAGCCATCACTTATGCAAAGATCTCTCATAAATTAAAAGATGCAGTGGTGTAAACTGTTTTTACCCTGGTTTGTTTTCTTTAATTATTTATTCATTTATGTTATAATTTTTTTCCCTATTTATACAGCCCTCATGATAGCAAGTGCTTATAGTGCCACCGTCTGGTTGAGCCAGTTGCTGTCTCCATTCTTAGATTTTATCTTTAAATGAACTTTTACTACTATTACAAGAAAATCCAAGCCAGTCTTGTGCTATTTCTAACACCCCTTTCTCTTCTTTTCACCTGTTGAGAGCAGAAATTTGAAGACAGCAGCCAAAATGACTGGCACTTGAGAAGGATTTATATCACCCTTATGGGGCATGAATAATTTAATTTCTCCACTTTGAAAACTGTGATTATTCATCTATGATAATAATTTAGGATACAGTTCCCAGATTTTAAATTGGTCTGTGTTTTGATCTTTATTTAATATCCTGGGGATATGGTTTAGAGATGATGATGGTGGGACTGGATGATCTTGCAGATCTTTTCCAACCTTGACAATTCTGTGACACAAAATTCTTCTGTGAGGATTTAGCCATTCCAAAAATGCCCTATTTTCCCCTGTGCTTCACTGATTGAGTTGAACAGGGCAATGAAATTACTGCAGATGATTTTTTAATTTTATTTTTGATGTTCCAGTCTGATCCTGCAGCTGTAAAAGCCACATTTATGATGATTATGGGACCAAGGCTGCAAAATAAGAAAATGGTGTTTGTGACCCCGTTCAGTCAGATGGGTCAGACAGGGCAGGGAAGATGATTGAGGGGCAGGTAGCCCTCTTGGCAGGTGAGTGTCCAAGCAGGCTGGGCTGCTTTGTAATTCCATTTATTTTTTGGCCATGTTTGCCATCCTATGTGTACCACAGACATGGAGCACTTGGTAAAGGCCAGGCCTGTGCCTGCCCCCGTTGGGATCCAGCTGCTGCCAGCAGGGATTTCCCAGTGCTCAGCACTGCCTTTGAGGATTTCACTGCCTCTTCCCTGCTGGAATTACCTCCATGCCATCTTCAGATGCCTGAAATCACCCAGAACCCCTCCAGCAGCTGTGGGTGGCTGGTCCATAATGCTCAGGGAAGTTGTGGGGGTACAAAAGTGATTTAAACCCCCCTTTGCCCTGTAGCCAGGAGGCAAAACACTGCCTGCTGCTTTCCTGGGCTCTGCCTGAACCTTTGGGGAGGCTCAAGGAGGAGACAAATGCAGCAGCAGGTGCTTGCACAACCTTCAGTCCATTTCTTTAACCCCCTTTGCTTTGTGAAGGATTCCCTCGTAGGGTGCTGCTGGACAACTTGGTTCTGCTGTGGGACAGGTTGTTTTGCTGCCTCTCCCAGAGCTGGGAAAAGCATTCTGGGGTTTCCTGAACCTTCTGTGCTTTGCACAGAGCCCAGGCCTGTGAGCTGGTGCCTTGGGTTGCAATACAGGATGTGCCCAGCAATGTGAATTCTGTCCCCATCTGTCCCAGCCGGGTGGGGCAGTGCCCCTGATCTCCTGGCACACATTATCTGCTCATGGGCAGCTTTAAACCAGCTGGGGCAATCATCTTTATCTTTGCCACAGCCCATCCTCCCTCCAGGAGAGATCTCCTGTTCATGGCCAGTGAGTCCCAGGGCATGGCTGATAAAATTCCATCATCCCATGGGAGATGCTCCAGCCAGGGCAGGAGCCAAGCCTTTCCTACCCAGAGAAAAACTGACATTTGGACACCAAGGAACCTTCTTCCCACTGCATTCCAGAGGAAAGCCAGACCTTTCCACATCATCCCTGCACCTTCAGAGGAAACTGCCCCTTCTCCAGGAGCACTGCTCCAGCTGAGCCACATCTGCCACTGCAGGAGGATGCAGCCACCATGGAATGGGACTGTGCCAACACCCTGACTGACTGACGGGTGTCAGCTTGGATTCTGACTCTGGCAGTGGTTGGGACTGTTCTTTGTAATCCTGCATTTCTATTTTAATGTTCCTAGTCAAGAACTGTTATTCCTAATTCCCATCTCTTTGCCTGAGAGCCCCTTAATTTCAAAATTATAATAATTTGTAGGGAGGGGGTTTACATTCTCCATTTCAAGGAGAAGCTTCTGCCTTTATTGGCAGATAACTGTCCTTCAAACAAGGACAGGTGGCCACTGGAGGACACAAACCCAGGGATGTTACCCAGAGTCCTGCATGGGCTCCTTTCCACAGCTCCACTGTGCAGGTGCCACGAGCAATTACCAATTTTATGGGATACTTGAGTGAAACATTTTCAGAGGGGGAGATGTGGGCAATCTCTGGGCCCTGAGGAGTTGTTCCATTTTTAATTGTGCATTTTAGGGTCTGTGGGGCTCTGATATTTCAAGTTCAGTGCAAACAGCCAGCACACTGCCATCATTGTGTTCCCCTGCTTGGGGCTTGTGGCTGAATTACCTCATGATAGGCGTTCTAAGTCTTTTGGCCTCCTTCTTGGCCTCATGTTTCAACACAGCACGTGAAAGGGATGAAGAATGAGCTAAAACTCCCTCCTGATTGTTGCAGAGTTATTGCCTATTTTGTTTTTCATCCCATGTGTTTTCCTGCAGCCTCTGGCTTTGCTGCAGCAATGCAGGCCAGGTGAAGACGGCACGGAGGGAGGGAGCTTCCCCTCTGATGTCAGCACTTTGACTTACTTACCTTCCCCTAAAAAGGTGGGGGTTTGCTTCTGTTTGCTGCAAAAAAAGCCAAAAATCCCTTCCCTGGGGTCCCCTCTGTTCTGCAGGATCTGTTTGCAAAGTGCAGCCCACACTTTCCCCTGGAAAGAAAATTCCTTGTGACATTTCCCCCCACTGAACAAAAGGCTTTGCACTGCTAAATGCCAGTCAGTTCATCCCAGAAATATTTTGCCCAGGCTGCAGCCCCTGGGCTGTGTCTCCTCCTTCAGCCCAGAGATGCCAAGGGCTGGGAATTACCACTCACAGCACTCAGAACCTGCCAGAGCTGCTGCCACCAGGGTTACAGTGGATCAGCCACAGCCTTTCCAGCTTTTGAAGAGATTTTGGGTTGTCTGGGATTCCCTGGTTGTGATTCTTGAGGAAATAAAAGGGAAGTGGAGCTCCAGAGCACGACTGAGAGCTCTGCAGACACAGCCCATCCCAGGCAGGGTTTACAAAGGGAGCCACAGGAGGGTGGCTGGGGGTGAATGGTGCCACACCCAGCTGGGGGACAGTCACTAGTGGGATTCCCTGGGTTCAGAACCTTTACTGATGACCTGGATGAGGAGATGAGGTACAGCCTCAGTAAATTAATGGATAATGTGGGCAGCAGTGTGGATCTGCTGGAGGGCAGGAAGGCTCTGCAGAGAGATCTGGGTCCATGGGCTGAGACCAACTGTGGGAGGATCAATAAGGCCAAGTGCCAGGTCCTGCATTTGGCTCAGGGTGGGCACAGCAGGAATTTCCCCATGGAAAGGGAGCTCAGGGGTTGGAAGTGCCCAGGGAGGTTTGCAGTGCCCATCCCTGCAGGTGTCACCTGGACGTGGCACTCAGGGTGACAAGGTGGGGATGGGGCACAGCTGGGACTGCCTGGGCTGGGAGGGCTTTTCCAGCCTCAGGGATTTGGGGTTCCAAGATTCTGAGTGGAGCAGAAGGTGGGCATCTCCCTGGGCTCCCACAGGCAGCAGGGATGCAGCTCCAGGCTGAGCCCCTTTCCAGCTCCCTCAGCCCCTCCTGGGGCTCCAGCCCCTTCCCCAGCTCCCTTCCCTGCCCTGGACACCTCCAGCCCCTCCAGGGCTCTCCTGCAGGAGCCACAACTGGACACAGAGGGACAATCCCTGCCCTGCTCCTGCTGCACACACAATTCCTGAGCCAGCCCAGGGCCAGGGGCCTCTTGCCCACCTGGGCACCCCTGGGCTCGTGTCCAGCCCCTGGCACCAGCACCCCCAGGGCTTTTCCAGCCCCTCTGCCCCAGTGGGAATGAACAGATGAGATCTGAGACCTCACTCCACAGTCAAGGTCTGGAAGGGCTGAGTCCCCACAGATTCTGTGACGAGCTAATTTAACATGGAGAAAAGAATATTTCCATAATAATTATTATTCTTCTCTCTGCAGAAGACATTTCTATGGGTGGTCAGTACAAACTCTGTGTAGCCTGTTCTCTGTAGCACAGGTCAGGCCAAATAGAAAAGAGAAGGTGGATACATGGAGCTGAAAAACTTTGTTCCATGCTGTCATCTGGAAGTGGTTGAAAGCAAAGCACATAAAGATGGGGAGAGGATGAGAGACTTTGCTTCTGTTGGGTAATTAAAGGGGGAAAAAGCCTCACCACCATAAAAAGGAATGAGATAAATCCTGCCACAAAGAAGTTTGTTGTTGTGGTTATAAAAGTGTTCCCCTTTCACAGAAAGAAGCTCATATGTCTAGGATCAAGTATGATCAGAGCTTAACTCCACAAAGAAAATAAAAATACAAAAACTACAGCCATCATAGAGGAAGAGTGGGGAAAGAGATAAAGGGGAACACAGGAACGAGATGTGGGTAATTTGTAACTTGGTATCACATTCAGAATGAGATTTAGGGAGCCTGTGTCCTCCCAAAGGGCCTTTGGCATATCATTAAAACCTTTCACATTGTCCTGACAACTCTTCTATTGCTTGTATGGAGCTGACTGATAAAGCAATATTCTTAACTTGAGCACTGCTGTCTTTATAATTCCTTAAGACAAATGTAGTTGATCTTGAGAAGGATGGGGAGAAAAAAAATCCTGGACCCCTTAAATGTTTATTTTTTAAACACTAGAGCCAGGAATTCTTAAAAAAGCATTAGAAGAGCCTACAGCTTTTTTTCCCTTTCCCAAATTTGCTGCTGGAAAACACTTAATTAGATTTTTTTTTGCTGCAGGGACAGAGCTGAGAGAGCCTGGCTCGTGCCTTGGGGTCAGGCTGTGCTGCCTTCAGCAGGGCTGCTGCTGTTATTTGCTGGTTTCCAGCATGAGGGATGTGAACTGTGAGCCCATAAATCCTGGGCCATTTGTAAAGTGCCTGTCACAACGTTATCTAAAGAGCAGTGGCACTCTGGAGACTGTTCCAGGCATGAAGCTCTGCTCTGCTCCTTTACAGTGCCACATTATGGTCATCCCAGGAGGAATTTCTGCATGGAAAGGGCTGTCAAACATTGGAAAGAGCTGCCCAGGGAGTGCCCATGCCTGGAGGTGTCCCAGGAATTCCTGGAGGTGGCACTCAGTGCTCTGGGCTGGGGACAAGCTGGGGACTCAATAACCTTTCCCAGCCTCAGTGAATCTGTGACTGCTGTGCCCAGGATGTCCTTGGTTGTACAAACTCAGGAGAAAAGGCTTCATTTGCCACTTCCTTGTGGATTTTCTTCCCCATGAGAGGATTGATGGCAGAAAAGCTCCCCCAGGCTGGTGAGCACATGTGGGGAGTCACCTGAGCAGTTAAATGAAGGCACTTGTGAGAGCAATGCACGTGGGAGATTCTCTGAAGATGTTCTGTGATCAAAGCAGAGAAAGGAAATAAAAATGAGTGTGTTTGTTAAATATTGAATGAATTAAATGTGAGGGTACTGCAATGAAAAGGTAGAGCATTGTTTGTGGGGAAAGGCTCAATCCAATTCATATCCATGATTAAATATTTTCTGTTATCCTGTTCTCATTCCCTCCTGTTGTTCCTGGTGGGGAAACTAGAGGATAAAGGAGACTGAGACATAAGGGGCAACTCTATGATTCATTGTGTGATTTATAGGCCAATTTCTTTTATCAAGATTTCTTTTATCTCCCCCAGGAAGAGCCAAACTCAGAGGGCTGTCAGGGCACAGTATTTATTGTACAGGGATGCAGGCACCAAGGTGTGAGTGTTCTGGGCAGGTAGCAAGAACTGTAAAGTATAAACTGCTTCTCTCTAAAGTACAGAATGGCAGCAAAAGAATCATACAATGGTTTGGGTTGGAAGGGATCTTAAAAATCATCCTGTGCCACCACTGTCATGGGCAGGGACATCTTCCACTGTCCCAGGTTGCTCAGAGCTGCATCCATCCTGGCCTTGGACATTTCCAGGGATCCAGGGGCAGCCACAGCTGCTCTGGGCATTCTGTGCCAGGGCCTGCCCACCCTCAAAAAGAACAAGTTAAAAGGAAGAAGTAAAAATCAAGATAGGTTTAGTCAGAAATTGTTAACAGTTTAACCTTTCACTACAGTAACCATCAATTTGTAAATATATATATTTTTATATACATAAATTTATATATAATATATATAAATTTATATAAAAGATATATATTTATATATATATATATATATATATATATATATATAATATATATAATATATATAATATATATAATATATATAATATATATAATATATATTTATATATATAAATTTATATATTATATTTATTTATATATAAATATCTATATCTATAAATTTATATATCTATAAATATATATATTTATAGATATATTTATATATTATATTTATAGATATATATAAATTTTTTATATATATATATATATATAATATATATTATAAATTTGTAAGATTTATAATTTACGTAATAAGCTTTCTGTGGATTGGAAATTAAGCTTTCACCTGTCCACCAGTTATAGACTTAGCAGTAGTTTAATTATTAAGTATTTAGTTATTATTTTGTTCAGTCCACACATATTATGAAATGAAATACTCTGTGGAATAAAACCAGGCAGCCTCAGGTCACAGCTTCCATCTGTTGTGAAAAAAGTCCCTTATAGATGTGGGAAAAGAGTTTTCCCAGTTATAATTAGGAATACAGCAGCACAAACCCCAGTAAACTGCAGATCAGATATTTAGTGTCAGAAAAGGGGGAAAAATCCCAGCCTGGCTCTTTTGACTCACTCCAGTGTTCTGTCTAACTGTGATAAGGTGCTAGTCTTGTTTTAACTATCACTGGGCAGCCAGCAGCTCTTCACAGGAAGAACAATATTATTTGACAGTTCTTAAAATATCCAATGGCAAGTTTAGAGAAAAATATGATACTTGACTGTGCATGGATATGAAGTTGTGGTCTTGCTCAAATATGTGATTCTACAATGTCACAGTGAATCTGAGTGTGTGTGTAAGAGAAACTCAGTAGTTAATTTTCCAAAGTCTTTCCTTCTGGTTTCTTCTAATGAAATCCAAATTCACCTTCAGGTGTCACCCTGTAAAATTCTGAATTAGACTGTCTATTAGGCCACCATAAATAAATTCAAAAAGGCTCAAATTTGAGTACATTTTATAATCATAGCAATAATTGCCTGATTGCTGTGACTGTCACTCATGAAAGATGCAAAGGTGCTTCTGCTCCTCAGAAATAAGGTGATGATTGTGTTGATAAGATTTTCAGATGTGTAACATGCAGTGAAAGAAAAAACCCCAAACCTTTGTTTCTTTTTTCATCAACTGCTTTCTAGACAGGAGGGGCTTCCCACCTTCCAATGTGACCCCATTTGGTTTTGCTCCATCAGATTTCTCAGTATGTGACAGAGGGAAGGCTTCAGAATTCTCCTGAACACGAATTTCTGTTGCCTCTTCTGACTAATCAGGGAGTTTTCAGATTGACTAATCATTTATCTTTTAGGCTGCCCCATTGATTTCAAACAAGTTTCCCCTAAAGGTGAGCTTGATTTCCATGTATCTTTTTTTTTCTTTTTTCTTTTTTTCTTTTTTCTTTTTTCTTTCTTTTTTCTTTTTTCTTTTTTCTTTACATATATGTATGTGTGTGTGTGTGTCTATATATATATGCATATATATATATGTGTGTGTGTGTAGATAGATATATATATATATATAGATATATATGTGTATATATATTTTTTTTTTTTTTTTTTTTTTTTTTCCTAATGCTGGAACACTCAGACCTGAGATCCTAATCCATGAGAGACTGTGAGGGGCTTGAGAGAAGCACTGGGTGTCCAGCCAGGCTTTGCTTCCATGTATACCAGCTCTGCAGTACAAACTCAAGCCACCCTCAATAAGTTTTTAAGTTCTTAAGCTATAATCTTTCTAAATATAACGTGATGTCTCCAATGATGCCATCTAAATCTCGTTATCCAAAATGAATGTGATTCTTAACCCCTTTTTTTTTTTTAAATTAAATAACCTTTGATTACTGGAGTTAAACTTCACAACTCTGAGCAATCCACCAGCTGTTTTTCACAGAAGCTGCTCAGGATGCCCTGAAATGTGGTCATTGTGGTCTCTCAAAACCATTGTGCTTTGTTCTGTGTTAATTTCCCCATGCATTTGCAGAATTATGTAAGAAATACAAAGGATGTGATCTTTGTCTCCCTTTTTCTGTGTTCCCACAGAAGGCAAAAATTGTCCTACATTCTATTCACAAATTTTGTATTACCTGTGGTGTCTGCACAAGTGCTCTTAACCCTGAAAGAAACTTCAAAGAATGAGAGCAATGTTCCCTTATAGACTACACTGAGCAGGGATTTATTAACACCTTTTCATTGTAAATCCTCTATTTCTTAGAAGAAATGGATCCCTCCACTGGGTTGTGGAGGGAAAAATTGCCCTGGAAAACAATAGTTTGAATATGGGGTTTCTTTCTGTTTTGATTCACTCAAAATGCCTGTGAGAACATTTATTCCTTCAATGACAGGTTAACACACAGGAAACATTTAATCATAAATACGTGTTGTGTCTTCAAAGCCCCAAATCTCTGTGTAATCTCAAACATTTATTACAAAGTGGATTAAAAGACACATCATCTTCTAATTTAAATTAATGTTACCCCTATGATACCATTTAAAAAGTTGCTCTAAATAGGGGAACAAACCTATTTCTTTAGGTTTGCTCTTTAGGGCCACTGGGATGGGTGTGGGCTTGGAGCATCTGACATTCCAGGAGAGGCTGGGAGAGCTGGGACTGCTCAGCCTGGAGAAGGGAAAGCCCAGGGGTTGGGACCCTGAAGCCTGGGAGTTTTGAGCTTTCTGTGCTTTCTGGCACTGATTCCCTGGGAACACTGCTTTGGACCTGAGGCCTTGGAGAAGGCTTCCAAATTTGAGTGATGGATTTAAAATCATGGGTGTGTAGTTAAATAGAAGTGTGTGATTTCACATGGTGAAGGGTTTGGAATTTGGGGTTTTAGAATATAGTAATAGGTATGGGACAAGATGGACGTTCTTGGGTGTTGTCTCTTTCTTCCTTCTTCTTCCTTCTTCCTTCTTCTTCCTTCTTCTTCCTTCTTTTTCCTTCTTCTTCCTTCTTCCTTCTTCTTCATGCTTTCAAGTAGTAGTTTTTGGTTTGATAGAAAATCCTGCAGTACAGGTCACAGATGTTTGGTTATTGTGTCAAAAGTATAAATAATATAGGTGTTAGTTCTTTATTGGACTGTTTAGCTTCAAAGGACCTTGTAACTAACTGAATTCACCTTCATTTTGCTCACTTTTAACTGGTAGCTAGAAGTGCTACAAGAACTCTCTGTACTTTAGATAAGATCTAATAAACAACCAAGTCTGAACAAAAAAATCTGAATCCTTCGTGTTTTAATCCTAACTTTGAGTGAAGGCAGAAAAAAAAAAATGAAGATAAGCCACTAATTAGGTAGTGCAGCTAACCCTTTACACAGGGGGATCTTATCCATGAGTATAAATCCCTGGTGGAGGGTGACTCCCAAAGATGGAGTTCAATATTCCTCAGTGGTGCCCAGAGAGGATGAGAGGCAAAGGGCATGATCTGGAATAAAGATAATTCAACTTGGACATAAAAAAACTTTCATTGTTGTGGGGAAGAACTCTGGGAACAGGTTGCCCTGAGAGATTTTGGACTTTCCCTCCTTGGAGATGCTCAAAATCAAACTGGCTGACTATGAGCTCCCCTTCCTCCCACAGCTTCACTTAACAGAGGGAGAAGCTTTTGGGGTTTGAGTTGTGTTTTCCATATTCTGTCCCTGGCACACACCTGGGATCACTGCCCTGGGACACATTCTGCACTTCTGCTTTGTTCAGACACCAGGCAGCCTCTGCTTGCATTCTAGGTGACATTCCTGTGTGCTTGATATTTTCTGGTCCAGAATTTCCATTCCCAGAGCATCTGCATTAAGCAGTTAATTCCTTTTTCCTTGTTACCTCCATCTATGAGTAATGTCAGCCTCAAGAATGGGAACATTCAGTATTTTCCCTAATGCAACTCTCTCCAATTCAATCCAGAGTAGAGTCCACTCCTCCACTGCTTATTTTAATGTGCAGTAAAGAAAAACAAAACAACAAAAAAAACCAACCAAAAAGCCCAAAACCAAACCAAAACAAAAAAAACACACACACAAAATAAAAAAAACAAAAAAACAAAAAAACCAAAAAAACAAAAACACAAAAAAAACCCCACCATACAGAAACAAGAGAGTGTTTGTTTAAGCATGTGGCATATTTCGTGCAGAGATTTTAATTCATGCAGAAGAATTCTTAGAGACTTCTTTGTTATTAAGATAGAGTAGTTTCCATGTCCTCAGTCCTGTTCCCTGAGCCTCTCTCCTCAGTTACTTACTGGGAATCCAAGATCTTTCCACTGAGAAAACTGGAAATCTTTTCTTCCCCTCCCACCTGCCAGGAGCAGCCCTAGCCCATGCCACAGGCTCTTGCTTTTTTAGATGCCATGCTTTCACTTCAACAAAATATCTGCTCAAAATGTGTGGGGCTCTCCAGCCTGCCCTGCAGCTTATTTTTTTTCCTCTTTCTATTTGCCTGATTGTATGCAACAGAGCCCAAAGAGACTTTCTGAGTCACCAGGTTTTGCCTGATGTTGCAGAAAGATTGAGAGCCACCTAAAAACTCCATTTCCAGCTCAGCTTCCATCCCAGAGCTGAATAAGAACTTCATTCTGATGGTTGGCAATCTCATTCCCTGGTTAAATTTACTTGTGGCCCGTTTGTGTTTGTTTCCTCTTTTGACCAGTCCATTCTTTGCTTCAGGAGCTCAAATACCCCCCTAATTTACTTGTAGAAGGCACTTTTCTCCCTAGATCTAATTTTGTTGGAGTCAAACAAACCAAACTCTCCCAGTTTCTTGGGTGAAAAGCCTCTTTTTTTGTCATCTTAGTGGCCATTCTCCACATCTGCTCACGTTTGGATGTTCTGTAGCAACATTTGCAATATCAAGATCTTAATACAAACATGGGGGCATTAATATTCACTCTATGCTGGCAGGACCTTCTGTTTGGATTTGTCTGTTTCTGAGCTGTAGCACAACGTTGGGTTTGGGGAATTTAATTTTCTTTCTTCCCTCTCGTTTCAGCTGGGAGCTGCTCCACATTCATGCCAGTTCTGTGGATATTTCTTGGATATTTGAGAGGACTGGGAAATGTGTGACTTCTGGTTCCCTATATTGTGATCTTTTTTGGAGCCAAGCTGAGTTTGGAGACACCCTTATATTTAACATAAGAAAAGCCAAGTAAGATCATGTTTGAAGCCAATTTGTGAATCCTTAGCTCTTCATAATCCTCTGCAGACATGGATTCAGTTGGATATTTCAAAACAGCTCAGCAATTATGGGCATAATTTTTATGAACTATCTTAGCTTTTAAACACTGTCATTGAAGTGACAGAGCTCAGAACTGTTATTTTAAAAGGCCTTTAAGACATTCTTGGCCACTTTATTTGTCATGACTGTTGTTGGAATGCTTATCCTTAGGAGTCCAGAGCTTTAACTAATGGTGAAATAGTCATGGTTCTGCCTCAAAAGATCTGCTCTGAGCTCAGCTCCTGTAGTTGCTGAAGGCTGATATAAATCAGGTGGAGCCTTGATTGGGTGTGACACAGGAGTGGAGAGTGTAAGAGCAATGGTGGCAAAAGAAAATCTTAGCTATCCCCACTGGAAACCGAGAGGAAAATTTATCAGGGACAAATGTAAGCAAAATAAATCAGCTTCAGCACAAAAAGAAAAAAAAAGGGGGAAAAAAAAAGAGGCAGAATAAAATGGTTGTAATCTCCTTGTAGATGTGAGAGAGGAGAGCTTCAGACACAGAATCACTGCTGATGTCCTGCCCTGCACTCCTGCCGGGGGAATAATCCCACAGATAAGGGATTCCTCAGCAGTTTAATGGTGTAAGCACAGTAAAGAAAAAAAATGAACTGAAACAAGAAACAGCATGGGGTAGATGTCTAGCCCTGGAAAGGCTGGAAGCCTTCTGGCTCTGCCAAGATTCCTGGGGAGCCAGGCTGAGATGTGAGCGGGTGTCACATGTGGTGTCACAGAGCCCGGCGTGGCTGCAGTGACCGCGCGGTGACCGCGCACGGAGCGCGCGGGGGCAGATGCTGCACAACAGCACAGGATCCTCCCTGGATTCCATCTTCTGTGGGCACTGCTGAAGGCCTAGGCACACTTCAGCCAGGCCTTTTTCTCAAGTTCTGAGTCTTTCTCTCAGGCCATGAAACTTTCTCAGCTCCAGCCAGGATTTTTCTCAGGCTAGAGGCTTTTCTCTATGGTAAACACAAGAGAAAGAATCATAACAAGAGATAAACACCTGCTGGATCTGTGGGAAAGCCTGGGACAGGAGGTGTCTCTTTCTCTGACCAATGAACTGTCTGTATTGTGTTTTTCACAAACTGTCTTATTTAGAGCCATGGCTTCCTTCAATAAACTGCTCTTCCTTGCACCAAGTAAGAGAGTGCCTTGTTGCTGTGGTTTTTTCGCTGCTCCACAACCCTTATACAGCAACAGTCTTCCATGGATTTCTCCTCAATCCATGGTTGTGTCATCCCTGCAGCAGCTCTGCAAGAACCATTCAGGGGTCCCCCAGGGCTCTGGAGTGGCAGTTCTGGGAAGTGGGGCAGTGATGAGTTACACAGCGTTTTCAGGGCAAAAAAATCCCTCCTGGCAGGGCACGGAGGGGGAAAGGCACATTCTGCAGTTCTGTTCTAAATTTCATTCTCTCTCTGCCCTGATCAATCTGCAGAACAGGAACTGGAGGTTTGTCCTCCTTGGTTTCTTCAGTGTGTTGGACATTGTTGGTAACAGAATATTCCCCCAGCAGCTGGGCTGAGGATGTGGCATCATTCCTAAGGGCTGGAACTGAAGAACAAATACTGATCTCTTCATTTTGTCCTGATGGTTTTATATATGAGGTTGTAACAGGCTGAATTTCATTTTTATGTTACTATCTATCAAATAATTTTATGGGAATACTCTGCATTGGGATAGTGTTTTACCATTTAAAATTCAGGAATACAGTAAAGGCCCCATACAACTTCCCAGTGGAGTCATCAGCACCAGCTAGAGAGGATAATCCTGTATATGCTGCCTGTGTAGGATTCATTTTCATTTTTGGACTCATTAAAATATTTATTCACAGCTCAGCCTCATGAATTTGAACAATGTAACTTAAAGCAATTAGAAAACATCCTCTGTTTATGCAAATTGTGATAGGCTGTTTTTTAATTTATATTTTTTTAAAAGTACCATTCTAGCAGTGTGTGTTTAAAATACTGAAAATGGAATTAGGAAATTAGAAATGAAAAGAGTTTTTGCTGGTTTTGACAGGCATATTTCACCTGAGGAGCTGTCAATTGGATAAATGTTCTGTGTATCATGAAACTGAAGCACAGTGGAGTAAATGATACTCAGATGTGATAAATGATAATTTAAATTCTCAACTTCTTTGTAAAATGTGTTTAAAGACTCCGTTAGTTAAAAGAAAAATTATCAGTGAATAAAAGACTATAAAGAATAAGGAAGGAAAATACTTAATCCCAAACAATACTTGTCTGAGGAGGAGAAATATAAATTAAGTGAAAATCATGGAATCACAGATTGGTTTGGGTTGGAAAGGACCTTAAAGATCATCTCATTTCACCCTCTGCCTTCCTCTAGACCTTCCTCTAGACCAGGTTTCTCAAAGCTCTACCCAGCCTGACCTTGAGCATTTCCAGGGATGGGGAGTTACCCAACTTGGTGGGAAAATTTTACAATTTAAAAAAGAGCACCTAATTTCAAAATATTATCCAATTTCATAAATGAGTTTCTGGCTCCTGGTCTATCTCACATTTTGTGCACATGCACCCAGATAAATCTACATGACTTGTGATCCATAAAGCCAGAGAAAGTGGATGTGTCTGATAGGACCAGGTGGAAGTTTCAGCAGCTCTTTTCATCACTGAGCCCATGAACAGTTCTCCTGTAAAATTACTGAATTTGGTCATGATGAAAGCTTCTCTCACCATCCTGTTTCAGTCCATGGATTGTCCCTGTGTAGGGGGCATAGCAGATTATTTTTGGGACAGCCAGTGCCACACCAGTGGCTCAGCAAAGCCCCTGGGATGCTGATAAAGCTGAATCTGGCCATTTGCTAGCCCAGAGAACTGAAAAAAAAATGGCAAAAATTCTTCAAAGAATTACGACTTTTAAAGGCTGAGTTCCACTTGGTTTGCCTTTAAAACACCTACTCCAAATCTCCCCTGTCTTGAGGATGTGTGGGAAGGATCTTTCCAAGCCAACAACATTCCCTGTTAAAAAAAAACAGCCAAAAAACCCAAGCAGCTTTGCTGTGGATGACTTCCCACCCTTCTGTGAGCCTCTCACTCAGCAGAGCCCTCTGGTCCCTGCTGAAATCCATCCCTGGTGACTCCAAAATGTGCTTTAAGGAGCAAGGCACCAGCCCTGCCTGTATTTTTGGGATGCTCAGGCTCCCCATCCACGAGGCCAGGGAGAGAGGACAGTGGGAGGGACAGAGGTTCCCTGCTGGAGGACTCACCTGAGCAACCACCCTTGGTTTGTTCCAAAACCCAAAAACCCTCAAAGCAAAGGAGAAGGTGGACAGTGCCTGGGCTGGTTCTTTATGGATGGAGGGGCAGCCTCCAGCCCTGGAGTCACTGGAGATGCAAACTGGGAGATGTGTCACACTCCAGTCTGTCACACTCCAGTCTGTGTCACACTCCAGTCTGTGTCACACTCCAAACTGTGTCACACTTCAGTCTGTGCCACACTCCAGTCTGTGTCACACTCCAGTCTGTCACACTCCAGTCTGTGCCACACTCCAGTCTGTGTCACACTCCAGTCTGTGCCACACTCCAGTCTGTGTCACACTCCAATCTGTGTCACACTCCAGTCTGTGTCACACTCCAGTCTGTGCCACACTCCAGTCTGTCACACTCCAATCTGTGTCACACTCCAATCTGTGTCACACTCACTCCAATCTGTGTCACACTCTAATCTGTGTCACACTCCAGTCTGTGTCACACTCCAGTCTGTGCCACACTCCAAACTGTGTCACACTCCAGTCTGTGTCACACTCCAATCTGTGTCACACTCCAGTCTGTGTCACACTCCAGTCTGTGCCACACTCCAAACTGTGTCACACTCCAGTCTGTGCCACACTCCAGTCTGTCACACTCCAATCTGTGTCACACTCCAATCTGTGTCACACTCACTCCAATCTGTGTCACACTCTAATGTGTGTCACACTCCAATCTGTGTCACACCCCAGTCTGTGTCACACTCCAATCTGTGTCACACTCACTCCATGTCACACTCCAGTCTGTGTCACACTCCAGTCTGTGTCACACTCCAAACTGTGTCACACTCCAGTCTGTGTCACACTCCAGTCTGTCACACTTCAGTCTGTGCCACACTCCAGTCTGTGTCACACCCCAGTCTGTGTCACACTCCAGTCTGTCACACTCCAATCTGTGTCACACTCCAATCTATGTCACACTCACTCCAATCTGTGTCACACTCTAATGTGTGTCACACTCTAATCTGTGTCACACTCCAGTCTGTATCACACTCCAGTCTGTGTCACACTCACTCCATGTCACATTCCAGTCTGTGTCACGCTCCAGCCTGTGTCACACTCACTCCATGTTACACTCACTCCATGTCACACTCCAGTCTGTGTCACACTCACTCCATGTCACACTCCAATCTGTGTCACACTCACTCCATGTCGCACTCACTCCATGTCACATTCCAGTCTGTGTCACGCTCCAGTCTGTGTCACACTCACTCCATGTCACACTCCAGTCTGTGTCACACTCCAATCTGTGTCACACTCACTCCATGTCACACTCACTCCATGTCCCACTCCAGTCTGTCCCACTCCAGTCTGTGCACGTGGCTGCACAGGAGCTCTGGGTCCCGTCAGGTTTCCCACCACCCCTCCCACCCCTGCCTGTCACACACAAATCCCCTTTTAAACCCAGCCTGGGATTGCCTCCTGCCTGCTTTCCTCCCTCTCTGGGAGCAGCCCAGCAGCATCCTGCTCAGCTGACAGCCATTCATCTCCCCACTGTGCAAGGGCAGCTCGTGGCCTTTCTTGCTGATGGTGGCCAAAAATGTGTGCAATGTGCTCAGTGTTCTGCAGCCCACACAGAGAGAGACCCCTGAACCTGGGCCCAACACTCCCTCCACCAGCAGCCAGCCCAGCTCCAGACTGATATTTTCTGTGCACTTAATTACCACAGGACAAGTGTGCTGTACCCCCGTGGAAATTTGCCACTTGAAAAACTGCCTAGAAATATTTCCTACAGTAAATGTTTCTCTGTGTGATGAAGTGTGCATGCAGCCTGTGCTGAGCAGAGGGTTTCCCAAAAAACAAAAATGTCTCTCCAAAGCCTCTTGGCAAGGCCTTGCTGGTTTTTTAGCAGTTTATCAGCTTGTGTGCTATTTATTAAGGGCAAGAATTACTCCAAAGTTCCCATTTAAATTGAAAATTCCAGAAGCCTGAAGAACGAGGGACCATGAAAGTGAAGAAGGAGGATGAGGTGATGCAAAAAGTTTTGTTCTCGAGGGGAATAATGTTCCAGGGGTTAGGATACAGTGCTTGGACTCTGAAAACTGGGGTTTTGCCTCAGCTTTCCTGCACTCTGTGGGTACCTCATTGCTGGGGTGTGGCCACCTCTGTGCCAGGGGACCTGATCACTGACCACGAGGAATGAGTGAATTTTGGATCAAAGGCAATCTGAGACCATCCTAGGCTGGGACCATTGAGCAGAAGGTCATACTGCTGCCATGAATCATAGAAACACAGAATGAGAGAATTATAGAATTGTAGAATCACACATTAAAGGGACATTAAAGATCAGCTGTTTTCACCTCCCTGCCATGGCAGGGACACCTTCCACTGTCCCAGGATTCTCTAGCCCCAATGTTCAGCCTGGTACTGAACATTCCAGGGATCCAGGGGCAGCCACAGCTGCTCTGGGAATTCCATCCCAGCCCCTCCCAGGGAACAATTCCTAATTCCCAATACCCCATCCAGCCCTGCCCTCTGGCAGTGGGAACCATTCCCTGTGTCGTGTCCCTCCATTCCCTGTGTCCTGCCCCTCCATTCCCTGTGTCCTGCCCCTCCATTCCCTGTGTCCTGTCCCTCCAGCCCTTGGGAATTGTCTCTCTCCCTGTTTCCTGCAGCTCCTTCAGGCCCTGCAAGGCCACCCTGAGCTCAGCCCAAAGCTTCTCCTGTGCAGGTGAACAATCCCAGCTGTGCCAGCCTTTCCTCCCAGCAGAGCTGCTCCATCCCTCTGCTCATCCTGCTGCCTCCTCTGGGCTCTCTGCAGCAGCTCCAGCTCTGAGCTGGGCTGGGGCAGGGCTGGGGCAGCTCTGCAGGTGGGGTCACACCTGGGGGGGGCACAGGGACAGAATCCCAATCCCAATCCCAATCCCAATCCCAATCCCAATCCCAATCCCAATCCCAATCCCGTTCCTGCTGCCCAACCCGTGGGACCAGCCCAGGGCAGGGTTGGTTTCTGGGCTCCAGCACACACGGCTATCCTGCTTTAAAGACAAGGATCTTGCTCTCCTAAACAGCACTGAGGCCCCATTCCAGAGCAGGTCTGGGAGGGGGATCACACCTTTTGACAGCCTCAAGGTGCTGGATTAGTCTGAGCCTTGTGTTAGTCTGCCCTGCAGAAACTTTCTGTGTGTGCAGCACTGGAGGGGTCCCAGCCCCGCTGGGGATGGGGGGTCCCTGCTGAATTCACAGCTCAGCTCCCAGCGCTGCCTGCTGCACTTGATGGCTCGCAGATTTCTCTGAGAGAATGTTGTGTAGCTGGCAAACACAAGAAAGGAAGGAAGCAATGTGGATTTCAGCCCTTCTACTGTTTGCCTTGTCTTTTCCCAAACAGGCAAAGACATCTCGCTGTGCCAAAGACCTGACACAGTATCATAAGGATGAAACATCACTCAGATCACTTGATCACAGAGCAAATTTCAGCAAATTTCAGACAGACTGAAGGTGCAGATTGAAGGGCATAAGAGCAGCTGTGTGAAAGCCAGAGCACCCCCTGCAGAAGCAGGTTCCCGTAAAATCCCTCCTGGTGCGCCGCGTCTCCGAGCTGGATTCCTCTGAAGACAAGAAAGGACCATTGCAATGGCACCCCCTGAGACAAATTAACACAATTCCAGCCTGTGCTCGTTCAGGACTCGCAGCTCTGTGATCTGCCAGGGCTGCAGTGCAGTTAACCTCGGGAGCAGGCTTTTATAAAGGTGCTAACTGGTGTTTCACCATGCCCCTGCCGTGTTTGCTTTTCATACGAGGCTCTGTTTGCAGAAATGCTGTGTGAGCACTTACTGCAGTTCCAGGGGCTGTTTGATCAGCCAGAATGGGTCCTCTGGGCAGTATTTTGGAAAAATAATATTTAAGAATTGCACTTTATAAAAATTCCGAGGATGTATACCCCGAGTTGTCGAATGTCAGCACAATGCTGGTTTGAGAAACATTCTTGTCCTCACTTTAAATTGTGACAAAAGAACACTGGAATTAGAAGGAAACCCAACTGCACAACTTAATACAGTGACACTTTTTAACAGGGTTCCACAGTTTTCTATATACCATGGAACTAGGATTTTGAGGTGGGCTGTTTTTATTTTATTTTATTGAACCCAATGACACCTTCTTTCCAGAATTAAATGTATCAGGCTTTTATAAGTAGCCACTGCCAGGGAGAAATTGGATGTTCCTTCAGGGCATATCCATATGGAGGTTTTGGAAAGGATTCGTGAAAAAGACTGTTTGACCCCCAGCCTGCCTCACATCTCAGTGCTGTCCCCTCTCATGGGGGATGCACAAATGGAATTTCTGTAGGAGTCTGGGCAGTTTGGATCATGCTCTACAGTGATTCAGAAGTCTCCACTTTCTTTTCTTTGGCTGTGGAGTTGCCATAGGGCAAGGAGAAAAGAGAAACTGAGTGTGTCCATGTCTCCCAACTGCATTCAGTGAAGCTCTTAAAGGTTTGGGGTTTTTCCTCTCAGGTTTTAAAGGTTTGGGGTTTTCCCCCTCAGGTTTTAAAGGCCTATCTTTGGTGTCCTGGCTGTATTCCAGCTTGTGTGATCTTTCCTCCTGACCTACAGCACTTCTTCAGTTTCAGCTAAATAAGCTGTTCCTCATTTTCTGTCTGTTTACCTTTGCTGCATCCTGTTAGGGACTCCATCTGTGAGGTGTGGAGCCCTCCTGGGATATCCCAAATGCAAAAAAAAGGTAGAAAAGCCTTTGGTTCCAGTAAACATTACCAAAAAACTTTCCTTGTTTTGGGGCTGAAAGAATAGTGGGACAAGAATTTGAGTAGGGGTGTCCTCTGCTCACTGTGAACCTGCACTCCTCTGGGCTGATGGGCAATTTTATCCCAAATTGCAGAGGTGGCAGTAGGAAAAGGAGGATTTTCTTATGAGAAGTTTTGGTGGCAATAGCCTGCAAAGAGTTAAGTGGGGGTTTCTGTCATTCCAAAATTGCCAGTGACCTCAGGCACTGACCTTTCCTTGGACTTTGCTGGTAGCAGGCAGCTTTCCCAGCCAAGGGGATTTAGGTCCTGAGCCTTTGGCTGATGATCTGCTCCTCTCCCTGGTGGGCTCTGTGCCACGAGCAGTGTGGATCCCTCTGCTCTGGGCTGTCACTTTGGCCTCTGCAAACACCAGTGTTCCTCCTAACCCTCAGGTCTCCTGAGCAAGCCTTTAGGTGGAGGTTAAACCACTTTCCTGTTGAAATGCTCACCACTTTTCCTTTCATGCTTGAAGCTCTGTATGGTGCTATTTCTTCTGTTATTTTTTGTTTGTTTGATTGGGTTTTTATCTTTTTATTTCCTCCAGCCTGCAGTTAGATCAGTGTCAGCACCTTGTTAGCAGAGAGGCCTCAGTTGCCCAAAACACTCTCACTGGCCAGGAGTTCCACTTAAGCTCAGCCTGGGCTTGAGATCATCTGGATTCAAGAATTTCCTTGTTCTTTGGATGAGTCTCTCCCAGCAGATGTTGGGCCTCTTACCATTAAATGCATCTCAGATTTTGGGAAAGTCTTCATACAGGAGCTATTTATTTTAAGACCTCCAGGATTTCCTTCAGGATTAATCCACAGTGCTAACCTCAGATGCAGGGTTTTGCAGTCTGTAGGCAGAATTCCAGGGAATCACTGACCACCAGTGCAGGACAGATCCCTGTTTGCTGCTGTCACAGGTGTTGGAGCAACCTCCTGCAAGAGGTGACCCCCTGAAGATGTGACCTGAAAGCAACAAGGATGAAAATTAAGTTTGATATCCTAAAAAAACCTCACCAGCTTTGTTATCTCTTGAAGTCACTGTAAATTGCAAACATCTCTGAGAGAGGAATAACCTGTTTCACATTGAGGTAAAAATCTCCTGGAACAATCTGTAGGAAAGGGAACCAATGGAAAAACATTCTGGATAAAGTACATGGTTGAATATCTAAGGTGTCTTCATCCTCTGATCCCTAAAAATAAAAAAAAAAAAGAGCCCTAACCAGTAAAAGCCACATGACCTGTGATTCTCACAGGGAAAGAAATATGGGACAACTTCTACTTTAGATTTTTTACCTAGGGCTGAAAATGCTCAGGTGTCATGGTGAGACTTCTTCGGTACTTCTTCAGAGATGTGAGAGCAAGGTGTTCTAAATGTTTTATTTATCAAGAGATTGAAGCTATCCTATTATCTAATAAAATATTCATAAATAAATGCATTTATTATTACAGTGATATTTGTCTAAAATCTCATAAAATATCTAGTTTAAGACATTCGTTTTAGGGTTAAGATTTTTAGGGTTTTAGGAGGAACACATCAGGATACATGCTAGTGGATCTCAAAGAATATAGAACCTGTTGTTTCTGATTATATTGTATAATAATAATATCTGATCCAGATCAGTAATAAACATGTTGTTAACAATTTTTGAAGCCTAAAAAAATTAGTAGGTACTTAAGTACTTAACCCACCATCACAATAAACATTACTGCTCTTATTGGTAGTGATAAGACATAAGAGATGAAATATAAAAAGTTTCCTGTCCATTCTCCCAAACCTTTAATGAGATTCCTTCAAGCCAAACTCACTAAAGTGTGCCTTCACAAATGAAGAAAAAAATTTTGTTGGTGGGTGTTGGAGACCAGGGTGTTTTCCTGACTCCTTTGGGGATGGAAAAACCCCTCTGGCAGGCCTCTCAAAGACCCCCGAGTGAGGCCAGGGGGGTCAGGGCCTGGACCCTGCCCCAAGATATGATTTGCCAACATTGCAGGAAGAATTACAAGTCACAAAAATAAGTAAAGTGTAAATTAGAGTATTAGAATGTAGAATAAGTAGATTTTTGGATTGTTTATGATAAGAGTTCCATCAGCCCCCCCGAGGAGTGGGGGGGGATAAAGACGCTCAGAGAGAGTTCCATTAACCCCGGGAATTGGGGGGTGGAAACATGCCAAGAGCAGCTTTTATCTACAGTGTTTGGGAACAGAGAGAGCAAGAAACATGATAACAGATTCAGTCCTATTTTCACAGTTCTTATATGTTAAAGTAAAGGTGTTTGTCTTTTGCAGTGTTAAAAAGATGCTGAAATTCTTAGAATGATGAAGGTATAAGGTATTCTGTATTTGATTTGAATAGATATCACCTATATTTGGTGGTTTGTTGTTGCTCAGATATTATCACCTATATTCAGTGATTTGTTATTGTTCAGATATAGGTGGACATTTGTCCAGGTATCAATATTGAGTTTTAATTTTCCTATAGTTGATTGTTTTAAGCAAACCAGTTTTAAGTATATGTAATACTGTCAATATAAATTAATAGGTTTTGAATCCTTATAAGGAAGAGGCTTGTAAATTTATGTTTCGCAGATATATTATCAGTATTTAAGGTTTCCCTTCGAATTAGATTTCAATGGATTTCTAGTTTACATTTTTCAAATTATCAATGAAATGCAGTGTCATTTGAGTTGTAGAATTTGATCCAGATCAAGTTTTTCTTCTTATGTATAGAAAAAGCAGTATTTATCTATCAGTTCAATTATTAAGGTTCAAGTTTAGTTTCTGTGTTTAATTTTAAAATCACTGTATTAAGAGGATGAGTTCTGTATCAGAGAATGATTTTGATTTCTGTTTTATTGTGTAACCTGAAGTCTTTCAACATTCCAAGTAAGTTTTAGAAAACCTCCAGATATTCCTTTGAATCAAATGTGTAAAGATAATTAGTTAAGTTGTGAATTTAATGTTTGTTTTTCTTTTATTAACTCTTTCTTTTATTTTTGCAAGTTTATTATGATCTGACTTTGTACTGTCTCATAATTTTAAGTGTTTTTCAGAATTCCAGAAAGTTATTTGAGCTTCATTCACAGAAAGATTTTTTAGTGTTGTAGCTTTCCTGAGTTGTTATGGCAGAAGCACTGCAGCAGCTTGCAATGTTCAAAGCATCTCATCATGAAGAAGAACTTTGGAGAGAACGAGCTGCTGGAGAAATTTGATTTATTCCTCACCTTGAAATGTTTAAGTGTAGCTTTTGTTGTTAAGAGTTGTGGGTTTTTTTCTTTTAATAAAAAGATATCAGGGAGTTCTCTTCCAATTAGAATTTAGGGCTGTGGCCAGGCCTTAATTCTACATGGAAGTGAAATTGTCCAAACCCAGGTGTTTTCTGCATCAAAATAATATTCCAGTCGTTTTGACTTGGCAATTGAACTTTATCATTGGTAATATAGCAGCTGAAGCTGATTTTGAAGTGAATTTGGTGTTCATTTTCCGGAGATGACCACCTAATTCCTCATTGAAGCAAAGCTTGACAGCTGCCTGCAGAGCCTGAGGTGATGACACAGTTTTTTAAAAATTGATGATTATCTGATCTTATAAATGCATGTTTATTATTTAAGGTATTCTTGTTGCATTGTGTTTTATTTGATAATAGTTTAAAAGAAAATATGAAGTTCAATTATATGTTATGCTTTTGCTTTTGCTTTGCTTGCTTTTAGTAGTACAGATATTTAAAGTATTGTTGATTGTTGTATTGTATTTTACCTGCAGAAGGTTGTGAACTTTAGGTTGGTTTTTTCTGTAAAGAGGGGAAACAACAGTATTGTTTTGTTAGATAATAGTTGAAGAAAAATTATCTAATTTTGATCAAAAGTCTAGAGATAAAGAAAATTAAATTAGTCTTTCAAATTAATAATTTAGAGGAAAGGTTTTTGCTTATGTCTCCACAGGAAGAGAGTTGAACTAGATGTCAGTGAAATATGTGAAGACATGTCGAGCACTCTGTGATGATGCAAGCAGACGCTAACCCTGGAAAGTGAAGAGGCAAGATCACAGATTGGATCAGAAACAAAGATCGAGAACTCCTCTTCAGTCAACATATAAAGGACTTAAAAATTGAAAGTGAAACATGTTTGTTCAGATAGTATTGTATTTCATTCTTTTGTTAGTTGTGTTTGGTTTGTTTGATCTTTTTGATCTTTCTCCTTTGTAGAAGAAAAAATTTGAAAGTAGATTTTTATATATTAATGGGACTTGTAATTCTTCTGCTGACTTTGCCATGCATCATCCAGTGCATTGCATTCCATGGGCCATGAACAAAGCTGTAAAGAAGGTCTTTTTAGTGCAAACAGAGAGGGAGATGTTGAGACCAGGGTGTTTTCCCTGACTCCTTTGGGGATGGAAAAACCCTCTGGCAGGCCTCTCAAAGACCCCCGAGTGAGGGCCAGGGGGTCAGGCCTGGACCCTGGGCCCCAAGATATGATTTGCCAACATTGCAGGAAGAATTACAAGTCACAAAAATAAGTAAAGTGTAAATTAGAGTATTAGAATGTAGAATAAGTAGATTTTGGATTGTTTATGATAAGGGCCATGTGCTCAGCATGAGGATTTGGGGCGCAGCTACTTCCTACTTCTTTTCTGTGCCATCCATGTTGGATGACATGCTGCAGCCACAGATTGGATGGGGACAAAACTGGACATTGTAATAAGGTTGTGCTGTATTGAAGGTAATTGTAAATATTGAAGACGTAGTTTAGAGTATAAAGATAAGTCCTGCCTCGCAGGGGGCATTTGATCATGGTCACCTAGCAGAGCCGGACTCTGTCAGCCTGGCTGGGACACTTTTAGATAAGATACAATAAACAGCCATGAAAAAGAAAATAAAAACAACAGAAGATCGTCTCTGCAGTGTCTCTTTCTCCAGCGCCGTAGAGAGAAAACCTCGAACCGAACCATCACCAACATCTCCGTCCGAGGGGTCTCGCTGTGTCCCCTTTAAAGAGCTCCTCGGGCGGAGAGATTCTGACTGGTGGGGGATACCCAAATTAAAAGAAGATCCCCTTTCTTGTGCCAAGGATGATATAATGGTAAATAGCAAAATACTTTGCCTGTGATAAAGTGACTTGCAGTTTCATTTATGATCCAGAAAAAAGTCATCAAGGTCTTCTGGCACCTAAAACCTGCTTGAAATAATTTCAAGTTGAGCATGTAAATATTTGGAATGGTCAGGGCCAAATTTGTGTTTGTTTGTAAACTCTGATGCCTTCTGCATTTATACAAAATTCCTCAGTGCAAAATTCAGTCTTTTTGCAAGTGGGAGGATTTGCTGGTAAGCAATGGTACCAGTGCATGGAGGGTGAGACACCTGAGTGAACAGAAAGCTGAACTGATAATAAATTAATATTATTTAATCATCAGCCTCACCTCTTGCCACCAGATACAGCTGCAGACCAGCCATTTTTCATTTGCCCATAAGAATTTTAAATTTATTAAAATTCCTAGATGGCAATGCAGTAAACACTAGAGACCAGGAATCCTAAAGTTATTTGTAAGAAGAACTTCCTCCATCAAAATCTTGTCCCAGCTGACCCTGACCTAGAAATGCCCAAATCTGGAGGATCCATTTTCAGTTTTAGCCCCTTCTGCTACAGACACCCATGGGTTGGATGATATTTTGGAAAAGATGCTTTTAAAGCTGGCTGCAGCAAGAAATTAAAACAAATAACTCTGATAAATGGGAATAACCTCCAAGATATTTTGTGGTGACCAGAGCACTTAGAATAATTTACTATTGCATGAAGTGATGCAGCTGGTAAAATATTCTCCTTCCACATGAGAGGGAGGTGGCCACAGGAAGTAGCTCTAGAAAGCCATTTGGGTATTCCTGTGGCTTGTTTTGCTAAATCAATTGCAGCAAAAAGGACCTGCTCCAAATGGCATTTTTCCCTCTTGGCTTGTTTTGTACTGGTTCAGTAAAACAGATTCCAGAAACACAGGGTTGTATAATTCTTTAATAAGATTTGTTAAAAATAGCGTGGCTGGCGGCGAGAGGGAATGACCAGAGGAAGCGATTTGTTTCCTGCAATCATTCTCCCAGGGAGCACAAAATATTCACTGGTTTAAAAATTCATCACAAGTAGCCAGAGGGGTAGCAGGGCTACCACAACCTCATAAATTACACCAAGGCTGACCTTCTGCTCTGCTGAAGGACCCTCAGGGGGTTTCTGGGTGCTGCTGCCTCCGACCGCAGCGGACGCGAACACACTGCTGGGAAATTCCCGAGGAGCAGAGGCCAGCTGGCTCTGCCCATCCATCCACCCATCCATCTATCCATCCATCCATCCATCCATCCATCCATCCATCCATCATCCATCATCCATCATCCATCCATCCATCCATCATCCATCCATCCATCCATCCATCCATCCATCCATCCATCCATCCATCATCCATCCATTATCCATCCATCAATCATCCATCCATGCATCCATCCATCCATCCATCCATCCATCCATCATCCATCCATCCATCAATCATCCATCCATCCATCATCCATCCATCCATCCATCAATCATCCACCCATCCATCTATCCATCCATCCATCCATCCATCCATCCATCCATCCATCCATCATCCATCCATCATCCATCCATCCATCCATCATCCATCCATCCATCCATCCATCATCCATCCATCCATCATCCATCATCCATCATCCATCCATCCATCCATCATCCATCCATCCATCCATCCATCCATCCATCCATCCATCCATCATCCATCCATTATCCATCCATCCATCCATCCATCCATCATCCATCCATCCATCCATCCATCATCCATCCATCCATCAATCATCCATCCATCCATCCATCCATCATCCATCCATCATCCATCCATCCATCCATCCATCATCCATCCATCCATCCATCCATCCATCCATCATCCATCCATCCATGCATCCATCATCCATCCATCCATCCATCATCCATCCATCCATCCATCCATCATCCATCCATCCATCAATCATCCATCCATCCATCCATCCATCCATCCATCCATCCATCATCCATCCATCATCCATCCATCCATCATCCATCCATCCATCATCCATCCATCATCCATCCATCATCCATCCATCCATCCATCCATCCATCATCCATCCATCCATCATCCATCCATCATCCATCCATCCATCCATCATCCATCCATCCATCATCCATCCATCCATCCATCCATCCATCATCCATCCATGCATCCATCATCCATCCATCCATCCATCATCCATCCATCATCCATCCATCATCCATCCATCCATCATCCATCATCCATCCATCCATCATCCATCCATCCATCCATCCATCCATCCATCATCCATCCATCATCCATCCATCCATCATCCATCCATCCATCCATCCATCATTTATTTTAAGACCTCCAGGATTTCCTTCAGGATTAATCCACAGTGCTAACCTCAGATGCAGGGTTTTGCAGTCTGTAGGCAGAATTCAGGGAATCACTGACCACCAGTGCAGGACAGATCCCTGTTTGCTGCTGTCACAGGTGTTGGAGCAACCTCCTGCAAGAGGTGACCCCCTGAAGATGTGACCTGAAAGCAACAAGGATGAAAATTAAGTTTGATATCCTAAAAACCTCACCAGCTTTGTTATCTCTTGAAGTCACTGTAAATTGCAAACATCTCTGAGAGAGGAATAACCTGTTTCACATTGAGGTAAAATCTCCTGGAACAATCTGTAGGAAAGGGAACCAATGGAAAAACATTCTGGATAAAGTACATGGTTGAATATCTAAGGTGTCTTCATCCTCTGATCCCTAAAAATAAAAACAAAAAGAGCCCTAACCAGTAAAGCCACATGACCTGTGATTCTCACAGGGAAAGAAATATGGGACAACTTCTACTTTAGATTTTTTACCTAGGGCTGAAAATGCTCAGGTGTCATGGTGAGACTTCTTTGGTACTTCTTCAGAGATGTGAGAGCAAGGTGTTCTAAATGTTTTATTTATCAAGAGATTGAAGCTATCCTATTATCTAATAAAATATTCATAAATAAATGCATTTATTATTACAGTGATATTTGTCTAAAATTTCATAAAATATCTAGTTTAAGACATTCGTTTTAGGGTTAAGATTTTTAGGGTTTTAGGAGGAACACATCAGGATACATGCTAGTGGATCTCAAAGAATATAGAACCTGTTGTTTCTGATTATATTGTATAATAATAATATCTGATCCAGATCAGTAATAAACATGTTGTTAACAATTTTTGAAGCCTAAAAAAATGAGTAGGTACTTAAGTACTTAACCCACCATCATAATAAACATTACTGCTCTTATTGGTAGTGATAAGATATAAGAGATGAAATATAGAAAGTTTCCTGCCCCTTCTCCCAAACCTTTAATGAGATTCCTTCAAGCCAAACTCACTAAAGTGTGCCTTCACAAATGGAGAAAAAAATTTTGTTGGTGCGGACACCAAATTCAAAAGAAGATCCCCTTTCTTGTGCCAAGGATATAATGGTAAATAGCAATACTTTGCCTGTGATAAAGTGACCTTGCAGTTTCATTTATGATCCAGAAAAGCTTCATCAAGGTCTTCTGGCACCTAAAACCTGTTGAAATAATTTCAAGTTGAGCATGTAAATATTTGGAATGGTCAGGGCCAAATTTGTGTTTGTTTGCAACTCTGATGTCTTCTGCATTTATACAAAATTTCTCAGTGCAAAATTCAGTCTTTGCAAGTGAGGATTTGCTGGTAAGCAATGGTAGCAGTGCAGCGAGGGTGAGACACCTGAGTGAACAGAAAGCTGGAACTGATAATAAATTAATATTATTTAATCATCAGCCTCACCTCTTGCCACCAGATACAGCTGCAGACCAGGCCATTTTTCACATTTGCCCGTAAGAATTCTAAATTTATTAAAAATTCCTAGATGGCAATGCAGCAAACACTAGAGACCAGGAATCCTAAAGTTATTTGTAAGAAGAACTTCCCTCCATCAAAATCTTGTCCCAGCTGACCCTGACCTAGGAAATGCCCAAATCTGGAGGATCCATTTTCAGTTTTAGCCCCTTCTGCTAAGCAGACACCCATGGGTTGGATGATATTTTTGGAAAAGACGCTGTTTAAAGCTGGCTGCAGCAAGAAATTAAACAAATAACTCTGATAATGGGAATAACCTCCAAGACAGTGTATTTTGTGGTGACCAGAGCACTTAGAATAATTTACTATTGCATGAAGTGATGCAGCTGGTAAAATATTCCTCTCTTCCACATGGAGAGGGAGGAGTGGCCACAGGAAGCAGCTCTAGAAAGCCATTTGCATTCCCCTGTGGCTTGTTTTGCTAAATCAATTGCAGCAAAAAGGAGCTGCTCCAAATGGTGCATTTTTCCCCCTCTTGGTTTGTTTTGTACTGGTTCAGTAAAACAGATTCCAGAAAAACACAGGGTTGTATAATTTTTTTAATAAGATTTGTTAAAAATAGCTTGGTTGCGGCGAGAGGAATGACCAGAGGAAGCGATTTGTTTCCTGCAATCATTCCTCCCAGCGAGCACAAAATATTCACTCGGTTTAAAATTCATCACAAGCAGCCAGAGGGTAGCAGGGCTACCACAACCCTCATAAATTACACCCAAGGCTGACCCTTCTGCTCTGCTGAAGGACTCTCAGGGTTTGGTGCTGCTGCCTCCGACCGCAGCGGGACGCGGAACACACCGCGGGGAAATTCCCGGAGGAGCAGAGGCCAGGCTGGCTCTGCCCATCCATTCACCCATCCATCCATGCATCCATCCATCCATCCATCATCCATCCATCCATCCATCCATCCATCATCCATCCATCCATCCATGCATCCATCCATCCATCATCCATCATCCATCCATCATCCATCCATCCATCATCCATCCATCCATCCATCCATCATCCATCCATCCATCCATCATCCATCCATCCATCCATGCATCCATCCATCCATCCATCCATCATCCATCCATCCATCATCCATCCATCATCCATCCATGCATCCATGCATCCATCCATCCATCATCCATCATCCATCATCCATCCATCCATCCATCCATCCATCCATCCATCCATCATCCATCCATCATCCATCCATCATCCATCCATCCATCCATCATCCATCATCCATCCATCCATCATCCATCCATCCATCCATCCATCATCCATCCATCATCCATCCATCCATCCATCCATCCATCCATCCATCCATCCATCCATCCATCCATCCACTCCAAACCTCTGCAGAGGCTCAGCCTGGCAAGCAAGCCCTTGCCCACAATGGTTCCTGACTGTTCTAAAGGGGAACAGCCTTAATGTGGTGGTGGATCCCGCTTTCCAGCTCCTCCACAGCAAACCTGGCTCCCTGGAGGGTCTGGCAGAGCCCTCATCCTGCAGAAGAGCTGCCCCTGGCAAGAGCAGGGTGGTTTCCAACCCAAATTCTGCCCCTTTTTAATGATATGACTGACATTTCTCATGCAGGCCTCCAGCAGGCCCAGGCTGTGCAAACAGCAAAACACCTTTTTTTTTTCTTTTTCCAGACATAAAAGAGAGAAGCCGAGGAAGGTCCTGCAGAGCACAGTGATGAAATAATCAGCACAACAACCCATATTCCAACTGGAAGTAGCTGGATTAGTGCAGTTCTTTGCCCTGAAACTTAGTCCCATATCCAGAAAAGTTTGGTTTTTTTCTTCTTTTCTGCGGGTCACTTTTGCCAGATAAGCTTGGCCAGTTGCTCCGTGCTTAGTCCGTTTTAACAATAACAACAGCAACAAAACTTTACAAGATGTTCTTTCCTCTTTGTCTGGAAGGATTAACAGTTCAGCCAAGGTCTGACTGGCCGCTGGCTCCGGGAGGGAGGACTCAATGCACTCGGAGGGAGTAGTCACATGGAGAGCCTGGCTACCAGAGAGGGCTTTGGGGATGGATTTTTGTTCTGTGCCCACCCAGAATGGCACTGAGGGCAGGACTGGGTGCTCCTGCTCTTGGAGGAGCTTGCTCTGATGAGTCTTCTAGGAAAAGGAAAGTCTGGGAGGCAGATGGACATATTGACACTTCCCCCTGGAAAATCCGTTTCCACGGGTCTCGTTAGCAGGATTGAAATAGCAAATCTTTGGAAATAGCTTGGAAAATTGTTTTCTCCCTTGGAGCAGCCACAGAATCACAAAATCACAAAATCACAGAACCACAGAATCATAGAATTACAGAATACTTAGGGTTGAAAGGACCTCTGGAGACGATCTTATTTGTATCCCATCTTTGAGCATTTGTGTTTAAGTGAAAAAGAAGAGCAGATGCCATCCAAACAGATGGAAGCAAAAGCATAACTCCATTAAACTTATCTCTGGATTCTTTTAACCCATCACTGGCAGGAGCATGGCAGGAGTGGGGTGGAACAGGAGCCATCAGCCCTGAGCCACGAGGTCAGGAGGAGGCGATGACGGGAGAGCTCCATGCTCAAACAACACACTAAATGAGATTTTTTTTCTTTCCCCCTCTCCTTTGTCCGTGAGAAAGGAGAAACTTCTCTTTTAAACATTTCCTAGGCAGGATATAAACACACAACCTCAGGGCCATAGGTGCTGCGAATACCCAGGCATCTGCTTGTCTTTGCTCCCATGGGATGTTCCCACTGGAGGTCTAAGCCCCACAGTGTTTGTTCCCAGCACACAAGCAGGTGAGGCTGTGGATCAACCCAAATTTCCAAGGAAACCTGGCTGGACTGGTTCATGAGGAGTCAGGATTAGGCCCTCCTTCCTCCTGCTTACACGCTGCATTTTCACCTTTCACGCTCCTACAGCACAAACGCCTGCTAAATTTAGAAAGCCCTTTTCAGAAGTTGTTTTATGAACACACACACGCATACACACACACAATAATTACATTGTAAAAAAATAAAATAAAAAAAAAAAAAACAACTCAGGCTTTAGAAATGCTGTTTGTCAGGCGTCCCAACTATGTACGACTGGCTCCGTTACTGGCTCGCAGTTGCCATCTGAACATCTATTTTTCCAAGCATTTAAAAAAAGTGATGTGTACATTTTTCATGTGTAATTAGGCAGCGTAATGTGATCTCTTTCTGCAGTCAAGCTGCCATGTGCCGTAGCCTCACTGAATAGCTTCCAGATTTCAACCCAATCTCTTCTGTCTAGACTCTACGTTGCTATTTTTTTTCCTCCTTTTTTTTTTTTTTTTTTCTCTTGCCTAGCTTAAAGCAGACTCCAATATAAAATGCCAAAACCAGAAGGTTTTGTCCCTCTTTCTCATAAAGACGTGGGACAGATCTGGGAGGCCCCGCCGAGAGCTGAGTCCCAGACTTTTTCATAAGACATGTGTCGTCTGAATCTGACATTAAAGATTGTGCAGGCATTTCAACAGGTCATGCACACACGGGGGGAAAAAAAAATGCCCAAAAATATGGTTTTCATTAGGAAAGTGAGTATTTTTAGAGAGGTGTGGTTCAGTTCAGATGAAAAGGGAAGAAAGAAAAATGAAAGCGGCGCGAGAGATCCCCAACTGCAACATTATTTATATTGCTGTTGAAATGCAGTGTGTTCTCTTTATAAAGCTGCTTTTGGGAGAGAAATAATAGAGACCCTGCCAGAACCAGGTGCATATCATGGAGTTTGTTTATAATCCAAGTTAAAGGAGAGCAGATTTATACCAGAAAGAACTCTCTGAGGGGACTTTGGAGTTTAAGTGTCCTGTCTTAATCTATACATTACCTCCTCAACAAAGCAGTTGTCTTGAAGCAAAACATAAAATAGAGTTTCAATGAATTCACAGATAATTCCAGGGAATTTTATCTGGTGTGATATAGTTTCAGACTGCTTATTCTGTTCCCAGCTTTTTATTTGAGTCTTAAGTTGTTTTATTTCTGCGTCAAGAGAATGAAAAAGATCAGAGAGGGCTCGTTTCCACAGAAAGATGCTTTTGTGCAATATAAGCAAAAAAAAAAAAAAAAAAAAAAAAAAAAAAAAAAAAAAAAGCAAGGCTTTCCCAGGCTTGCAATTCCACCACCTTGTCCTGGGATTTGCTGCAGTTTGCATACACTTTTTTTTTACAGAAAAAGCTCTTGTTTTAGTCCAGAAACAGTTGAGCAAATTTCCCTCCACTTCTCTTTTTTCATTCTTTTTTGTAGCTCTTATCTTTTCATCTCTCCTGTTCTAACACCACACTTTATGTTTTCCTTTTGCTCTCCAGAAAATGGCTATTGTCCCACTGAGAACACGTCCTTCTGCCTGCTTTTGTGCAAATGGCAGATTGGTTGGGAAAACAGGAACACTTTCACTCCTTTCTGAAGGGAAGCATGCAGTGCTTGCTAAAAATTCCCATGCTTCTGCAGAACCAACTGTTCTTTCCATTAAAAAACCATCCACCTACTTGAGCAAACTTTTCATACGTTGGCCCAATTTTTCATTATGGTAAGTTTTGAAATGGTTGAAATGTTTGGAATAATGGTGCAAACATTTTTGCAAATTTGAAAAAGGGAAACTAAACCAAAAAGCTGCTTGATGAAAATAGGGGTCTTCTTGAAATTTCAAATGATGAAAGAAGACAGGGCAATCATTTGATCACAGAATCACAGAATGGTTTGAATTGGAAGGGACTTTGAAGATTATTTTGTTCCATCTCCCCTGCTATGGGTGGGATACTTCCACTATCCCAGGATGCTCAGAGTGCCATTAAATGTTCTCTTGGTGATTGTTAAATATTTGAAATTACATTTTAAGTAAAATGAAAATAAAAGTATTTTTTTTACATTTAAGTAAAATTTAAAAATTTTCTCTTGCTCTGATATCTAAAGTGCTCACAGGAAGTGGGTTTCCTCTTTCAGCTTCACAGAATCACATAATCAGTTAGGTTGAAGAACACCTCTGAAATCACTGAGTCCAACCTAATGGTGAGGACTCATTTCACTAAAATTGGGATTTTCTGAGCTAGTAAATCAGATCAGAATTTTGACACAGTGGCTGAGGTGAGTGTTTGCAAGCTTCACATCACCACTAACAGCTATTTCACAGTGTCTATCCAAGAATGTATTGATCTCCTAAATCTTTAAACCAGATGGGAGCAATTACCATAATCTATTCTGTTGAATGGTAGCAAAGATTTCTTACAGTTGTTTTGTGTCACTGTCTTAGCATCATCTGCTGCCCTTTTCTTGACATTCCTCTTGGTATTTTCAAGAATGTGGAAGGCCTTGCCCTGATCTTGATCCCACTCATGGGTGTCACCAAACATGTATGAGCAAGATCACCTCAAAATCTTTCTTCAGCTTCCTGCAAAACCAACCTTGGGAATCCATCATCCTTCACAGCAGATCCCCATGCCCAGCTCTGCTACGTGTGTAGTTTGACAAAATAAATCAGATCTTGATTTGAACAACTTATTCTCATGTTTTGAAGGCCATGGAAATGTTGGGGCAAGTCCAGAGAGGCCATGAGGTTGATAAGGGATTGATAAGGAGAAGCTTCCCTATGGAGACAGGATGGGAAAATTTGGGATGTTTGGAGAAGAGAAGGTTGTGTGGAGACCTCAGAGCAACTTCCAGGGTCTGAAGGGGCTACATGGAATCCAGAGAGGGACAATTCATCAGGAACTGAAGTGACAGGACAAGGAGAATGGGCTCCAACTGACAGAGGGTAAATTTGGGTTAGATATGTGGAAAGAATTGTTCCCTGTGAACACAGGGTGCCCAGAGCAGCTGCCCCTGGATCCCTGGAATGTTCAATTCCAGGTTGGACACTGGGGCTGGAGCAGCCTGGGACAGTGGGAAGTGTCCCTACCCATGGCAGGGAGTTGGAACTGGATGATGTTCAACATCCCTTCCAACAAAAACTTGTCTATGATTTTATTTTGCTCTAAACCACAGTGTTAGAAGCAGATTTCAGCATGAGATATATTTTTGAATATTTTGCTTTTTGCAATAAAATGGTGCATGTGAGCTTGGTCCTGCCCTGACCTACGAGCATCTGTCAGCGTTCTCCAGTTACTTCAAGGGCTCAGATACAAAAACCACATTTCTTCATGGGATAATCCAAAGTTTGCTGGGGCTGTGAGTCAAAAACAGTGGGGTTCAGAATGCAATTTTTTAATCTGTGACAGAACAAACAGACTTCACTTCATCCAGTTCAAAGTGCTGTCCTGAACGAAACATACTCATTTTTTATCAGCTCTGAAAAAAATGTTAAACAGAGAATGATTAAGGCTGGAAAAACCATCCAAGATCCTGAGTCCAAGCTGTGCCCAATGCCCACCTTGTCACCCAGCCTGGGGCACTGAGTGCCACATCCAGCTGTTAAAACTGACACTGGGGACATGCAGGACATGTGCCACCAGCCAGGCAGCAGTGGGGACATCCAGGTGCTGCCTGAGATCAGCCAGGCACCTCTGTCCCCTCACACCTCCACCCCAGAGCTGCCACCCTGTGCCTCAGGGTGTCCATTTAGCAGCTGGGAGCAGGGGTGGCTCATCCAGAGGGTGACTCAGTGTCACAGCCCCAGCTGAGTCACCTCTGCAGCCGCCTCTCCCTTCCTGCCCAGCCAGCAGAGAGCTCAGCACCTGCACAGCCCAGCCCCTGCACACACACAGATGGCAATTTGGGACACCTCTGTGACATCTGCAGACACACAAGTGGCATTTTTGGGGGCATCTCTGTCACCCCTGCCCTGCCTGCACACACACAAATGGCATTTTGGGGGCATCTTGGTGACCTCTGTCCTTCCTGAAGACACACAAATGGCATTTTGGGGGCACCTCTGTGACATCTGCAGACACACAAGTGGCATTTTTGGGGCATCTCTGGGACCTCTGCCATGCCTGCAGACACACAAATGGCATTTTGGGGGCATTTGGTGACCTCTGCCCTGCCTGCAGACACACAAGTTGCATTTTTGGGGCACCTCTGTGACCTCTGCAGACACACAAGTTGCATTTTTGGGGTACCTCTGTCACCCCTGCCCTGCCTGCAGACACACAAATGGCATTTTTGGGGCACCTCTGTGACATCTGCAGACACACAAATGGCATTTTTGGGGCATCTCTGTGACCTCTGCCACCAGGTAGGTGTGAAAACAAACCTGTGCTCGTGTGGCTGTGGCTGCATTGGTGTGCAGAGGGTTGCAGCTGTGCAAAATCAAGTTTCTCTCACTTGTGTATCACAGTTTTTTGGAAGTTCAGGTCCTGGGGGAAGCTGTTTTTCTGCCTCTGGCTATAATTTCAGCTGTTTCTCTGTTGCATGATACAGGCAGTGAAGAAATTCTGTGGAAAACTTGTGAGAATTAGCCAAATAAAAGATAAAATGGTGTGATCCTATATGAGAATAGCTGAAAAATGATTAATCTACAGAAATATCACCTTTCTTAGAGCTATGTGTTCATGAAGATCTGTTAACAAAGCTGGATTTACAGCACTACAAGCACTTGTGTGTGAACCTGAATGCAAAATTTAAGTTTTTTCCATGACAAACAGAGAAAGCAGAGAAGCAGACTGATGGGAAGAAGAGAGAGATGACATTTCACAAGTTTCAATCCCATAAAAATGATGCTTATCTGGATATTAATTGTCCACTGGATTCCATTTGCATTGAGCTATGGCCTCCTCAGGGATCACCATGCACACAGGAATCCAAGGGAATGCAAAATTGTAAATATATGTGAAAATAATGAGCAAGTAAATTTATGTATTTACACTTACTAATTGTTTTCTATTGAAGTGTAGACATTTTATTTTTGGTCAGGCTTGTGTTAATCTATTATTTGTCAGCTACTTTTTATGTTCAAACACCCATTCTGACACAGCTCATTTCTATATACTAGTTATATTATTCACCAGTAAATATTTTTAAAATTATGACATTTTGGCATCTACCCAAACTTTGACTTCCTTTTCTTTTAAAAATACTTCAACTTTTAGCTTTCTTATTTTTAATTTTTGCCATGTGGCTGGAGAACTTTGCAGTTTTTACAAAGATGCTCCATTCAGCTTTTCTGTAGTGATTTACTTGGTGAGTTATTCCTTGTATCTCAGCAGTGATACCAAGAAATGTCCCTTTGGAGAGAAGAAGGGAAATGCTTTGGTTAAAATAAGAAAAAAACACAAATTCTGCCCCCCCAATCCCAAACTGAGAATGAGTGAGGAGTTCAGTTCTGGTCATAGAAATTTGCACAGAGAGTTTATTTCACCATTATTCCAGTTTGCCTTTGGACTCATACTCAACTTTGATTCTTTTGGGACTTATTTGCCAAAATACAGGGAAAAAAAGTGGAGAGTTTCACCTTATTTTGAAGATTCAAGATGTTTAGGAGGGATTCAGGCAAGCAGCCCCACTCTCCCATCACTCAGATCAGACCTTGGGCACTTTTAATTTTTTTTCCCCATAATTTCTTGTAGCCTGATAAAACCCCTCCTGAATTAATGGGAATTTCAAGTGTTCCCTGGACCTTCCCTGCCAACATATTGTTTTATGAACTCAGTTATCAGTGTAAGCAGAAAAAAAAAAAAACAAAACCCAAGCCTAAAAATGAAACTAAACAAATTATCTCACTTTCCTTTTAGCCCATTGCTTGGGAAAGAGTGTGAACTGCTTCAAATTGACACAGCAATCCTGAATAATCACTGATACTGAATATCCTGGTGATCAATGTCCCCTTCACCCAACCACATTATCTAACCAGATACTTACACAGGTAAATTCCAAATTAAATCCTTTCTTTTGCACTTCAGAGCTTTTAAATAGAAATGATCTTTCCTTCCCTCATAGCTTCTCTCATAGGAGGGACACCAGAGTATTTTCAGAGGTTGACAAAATGATATTTAGGTGTCCAGTCTGTAACTAAAAGAAATCCATGAGTGCTGTAAAATCCTTAATTTCTGCTCTTTTAAAAAGAGTTTCCTTTTTTTTTTTTTTTTTTTTTTTTTATCCAGGCAAGAGGATGTGTCTTTATAACTGCCTATCTCTCCTGAATGAAATGTCATTTTTACATAAGGGAACCTTTATTAATGAATGTCACCCACACCTGTGAGGTAATATTTATGAAGGTGTCCCCTTTTTGTTGCCTGACTTGTTCATCCTAAATGATATTTTCACAGGTGAAATGTTAATCCTTTCTGATTCTAATGAGAAAATCAGGTGCTGGAATTGCATTTTGCCAGTGGGGCAAAAAAAAAAAATCCGTGCTCCACTCCTGTTGTTTCATATCAAAAGAAATAAATATAATTTGTATATCTCATTTAATTGATAACAACTACGATGATTAATGCTATGAAGCTGGCATTATTATCCTTCTGGTTTCATTTTTTTGGAAAGAATTGGTAGTTTAACCTGGGGAGAAGAGGCTCAGGGAGGACCATATTGCTCTCTAAAGCCACCTGAAAGGTTGGAGCCAGGTGGGGCTTGGTCTTTTCTCCCAGCTGACAAGTGACAGGAGAAGAGGAAACAGCCTCAGGTTGAACCACGGGAGGCTTAGGGTGATATTAGGAGAAAATTTCTTCACTGGAAGGGTGATCAAGCACAGCAACAAGGCAAGAGGTGGAATTGCTGTCCATGGAAATCTGCAAAAAAAACACATGGATGTGGCACTTGGGGACATGGGTTAGTGGTGGACACAGCAGCAGCCTAAACCATAGCAAGTTTTGCATCCTTTAATTGCTTCAGTCCCTAGTTCTGCCATTCACACTCAAAATTATCTGAGGCTGTGCCACTTGGAAAATATATTTTCATAGGCCCACCTCTCTGGAAGAAACAAGGGAAAAGTGCTGATTATGAGATTTTTTTTTGATCCAGATGTGACAATTTGTTAATTGTTATCACTTGTTTCAAACTTGCATTTTGAAAGCTGTGTTTGAGGAGATGGAAAATGATGTGACCACTTTTTTTCTTTCCCCACGACACCCCTGAGCAAGGGGCAGCTCTCCAAGACCCATCTGCTCTGAAATCTCCTCCTGAGAGAAAGCTCCAGGAATGAACCTTTGGAGTGGATCTTGTCCCTGCACAGGACACTGGGGTCAGCCTTGGGGACAGCTGCTGTGACAGAGCAAAGAGCTGCAGGGCCATGGGAGCTGGGGCTGGTGGCAGGAAGGTGGCACAGCAAGGGATGCTCCAGCTCCCACCTGGCTGCCCCTTCCCCCTTTCCTACCTCGTGTTCCCACTGCTTGCACTCTGCAGGAGCATTGGCTGAATGCTTTAGTCACACAGGCAAGGCTTGAAAGGTCAGAACACTGGGGTTTTTGGGCATGGAGTGACAATGAGGAGCAGCTTTTCCTGTGCTGTGGTCACTGGTGGGGCTGCCAGCCTGTCCCCTGCTCCTGGGAGTGCCTGGGCTCTGAAGGTGATGCAGGAGATGGAGCCACAGGGACTCACCAGGAGCTGGACACCACCCCTGCTGGCTTTGCTGCAGCTCCTGCATGAAAACACAGCATTTTGGGGGCCCTGCCATGGGTCCTGCTCCTGCAGCCACATCTGTGTGCTGTCAGCACACTCAGTGGCCCCCTCTCTGCTGTTTTATCCCATTTATCAGGAATTATGCATCACACCTCCAGAGAATTTGTGGCCATCGTGTTACCAACAGCTGCTGTGTGCAGCATACAAAGATTTGGGGTGCAGGATTTCCCCCCCAGCCCTCCTGTTCCCATGCTGCCAGGCATTTTCTGGCCCCAGGAACATCCTTGCTGGAGTCTGTAACCACCACACTCCTCTGGACCAGGAGTTTCTAACCACAGCTCCACTGGGCAAACCTGGTGCCACCAGCACCTCATAAGGATGAAACTGCTGCTGGCTGCAGTTTGTTTCGGGGATCAACTGGTTTTGGGGCTGTCTCCTGCTGGATTTATGTTCTCTGAAGAGTTAAGTACATTAGTGTGGGTAATCTCACTCCATTACCTTCTATAAAACTGAATCTATGATTTCCTCCCTGGTGAGCATTTACCATAGTGAAATAGGCTACTATTTTCATATTTAACTCATTGGTAACTCATAAAACCAGTTCAGGTTGTCTGTCCCAAAGAGCAGAAGCTGTGGGATGGGCTGGAGGGTCAGAGCTTTTACAAGACCTGCAGTGTCAGTGCAGGGCTCTCAGCATCGCCCTCGCATCCCTATCCCATCCCTCCCCCTGCCCCTTTGAAATCCACAAAAATCAGAAATTTATAAGGCTTCTTAAAAATCCGAGATGAAGCAATTAAACCTCCAGACTGGAGGATGTGAACCTTTAAAGGCCCTTTGCAGAATATCAAAAGAATGAGAGGATTATATTTAGCAGGTGTGACAGCCCACGCAGGACATTTCATTGTGAAAGGGGCTGACATGAACCAGGAACCGATACTTAAATTAATATAAAACATCTTGGGGGAAAGGTGTTTTCTTTTCTTTTTTAAGCATTGGGAAATCATAATGCTTTCTGGCTTCTTCAAAAGAGAGAGGTCCCAATATACAGGAGTCATCTGGCATGTAAAAATAAAAAGTCTGGGGAGGGGACACACACATAAAAATGCTTTGGATAAGGTTGGGAGGCAAATGTTGAGGCCAAGAAACACCACTGTGAGTTTTCCTGCCCTGCCTCACCTGAAGCTTTGCATTGCTGCTTACAGAGCCAAGGATTTTCCCTCCAGGGCAGAGGGCAGGAGTGGGACAGGGTGCCCTGCCTGGCTCCTGGCACTGCATCAGCATCCTCTGTCCTGCCACCTCTCCTCATCCCTTCCCTGGACACACAGGGATGCTTTATTCTCAACACTCCTGTTTCTATTCCTATCACACCCTGCTGAGCCTTGGAGTGGAAAACTTGACTCGGGAGTTTTGTGGGGAGGCGTCCACGACTTTCGTGCTTCATTCACTACTGCTCGTTCCTAATTTTAGCCGGGCTGCTCCGTTCTGATTTTCCAGAGCTGCGGATTTCACGTCCAGCAGCTCGGGTTGTTTTCACACCCACTCCCTGAGAGCCACACGGGAGATGCTGCCCATCCACAAGCAGAGGAGGCTGCGGGGAAAATGGGGTGGGTGACAACATTGTCCCCAAATCTGAGAAGTGACCCCACAAGCTCACCAGGAGATCTCTGTAGCAGAGGGCACTCAGCGCCACTTTTTGGGTATTTTATCTCTTCACTCTGCTCATTCAAACACAAGGTGGCCGCTTGGGATTTTTGGGTTTTTAGTCACCCAAAACAACACACACTGGGGTTAAAAGCCCATCTTTCTGCTGGGGCTGCTCCAAGGCAGGGAGGTGTGTGGTTGCCTGGATGTGTGGTATCAGGTACTCTTTGGCATCGAGAGAGTTAAAGGTGCTCGGCACCCACCAGCCCTGGTCTAGGCAGTGTCTAAAATCAGTCCTAGACCCGCTTTATTTTTTCCTTAAAAACAGGAAATGGAGCCCTGAAGGCTTTTTAACTGGAGAGGGAGAGTGAGGAGGGGGTATACTCGTTCTGCCCATACCCAGCCCTGAGCCTGACCCAGACCTGGGGGTCTCTGTGTGTGTTTTTTTTTATTCCTTCTCCTTTTTTTTTTTTTTTTTTTTTTTTTTTTCCCTATTATTTTGGCAGACTTTTTGGAATGTCTGGGAGCTAAGGGCTTTGCTTCATGGAGCAGAATTCTGAAGCAAGAAAAAGAGAAAGTTATAGACTAAACCACAGAAATGTAAACATGTCTGCAGCTAAAATAACTCCACTTTCATTGAAAACACTCCTCGCTTACAATCAGACTTCTGTGTGCTACGCTCAATAAAACTGCATGCTAATAGCAACCAATTAATACATTATGTAGTTCTGCTTTAAAAACTGAGACGCTTATAATTATTTTTTTTTTTTTGTAATTTTTTTTTTAATTATTATTTTTGATTAAGGGACTACTGGGTTTTGTGCGGCGGACGGCGGCGCCGGGCGCTGAGCGCTGGCGGAGAGCGATGCCCGGGGAAGGTCGGGGACAAGCGGAGCCCCGGTAAGGAGCCCCGGAGGGAGGGACGGGATGGGACAGGGACAAGAGACGGGGACAGGGACAAGAGACAGGGACAGGACGGGGCGCCCCGCCTGGGTTTGCTGCCAGGTGCGAGGTGAGTGCCGCGGGTCTCCTCTCCATCCCCGTGGGAGATGGGGCTGCACTCACCGGACCAGCCTCCTCTGCTTTCCTCCCCACCCCGCCTCGCTCCTCTTTTATTCCCCAGCATCCCGTTATTCGTCCCGCTGCCACCTGGTTTGGAGGCCAGGCTGGCATTCACGTCGGGTCCCCGCCACAACCGCGCTCTTGTTCCCCGGGCCGGGCCGGGCCGAGCTCCGCGTCCTCCCCCGCGGGTCCCGCTCACCTCCAGCTCCGCCCGGCCCCTCCCGCCCCCCGAGCGCAGCCGGGGAGGACCCGGGCACCGGGGCGGGGTCCCGGAGCGCCCCGGGCGCGGGGCCGGCCCGACGGCGGCGGGGGAGCCCGGGCAGCGGCGGCGGCGGCGGCCGGGCTCGGCGATTGGAGAGGAAGAGGCGCCCGGAGCCGGGGGCCAGCGCGATGGGCTGAGCCCGTCCCGACTGAAGTGACTCACCGCAGTCGGCAACGCCGCCGTCCCCTGCCCGCTGCCTCACTCCTTCACTCCCTCCCTCACTCCCTCACTAACTCCCTCACTCCCTCCGAGCTCCCGCCGCTGGCGGCCGCTGCCTTCCCCGGCCCGTCCCGTCCCGTCCCGCCCCGTCCCTCCCCAGGAGCCCGGGCTGACCCCAGCCCCAGCCCGGTAAGTGCTTTCCCTGCGGGGCTGCGATGCGGCGGGAGCGGCCGGCGGAGCGCCGGGGCCGTCGGGGCGGGAGCGGCGGGGAGATGGGCGAGGGAGCGGCCGGGCGAGTGACCCATCGGGCCAGTGACCCATCGGGCGAGTGGCCAGCCGGGGACAGCGGCCGGGCGGCGCTCGGTGACCCCCAGGGCGGCACAGGGACCGGCCGGGTGTCCCCGGGCCGTCGGAGCGGGGCAGCCCCGAGGGCTCGGCGCCGCAGCCGCGCATCCTCTGCGCCAACCCTGCACGAGTTTCTTTAAGTTCTGGAGGTTTAACGCTGCTGCGCTTCGGGCAGAAATCATATCGCCTTTCCCCTCGCCATCACTCTTTACCCCTCTGGATCGTAATAGCGGCGTTGGTGCCTTTGTAATTTTTTCATCATTCGGTTACCTAATAGCTGTATGGCTTTTCAAAAGCTGGGCAGCTCTTGCGCGTAGAAAGCCTTCAATTACCTGCGTGGCTGAAGGGAGTCGTGGTTGGGTTTGGTACTTTTCGGAGTAAGGGATATGCGGGGCTCTGTTTTGGTGACCAGATGACTTCGCTGAGGAGTTTGGAGTGCACGTAATTGTATTTACAAAAGCTGGAGTTGCAAGTTCTGGCTAACATAAACTTCCATTCATTGCTGCCTTTGCTAAGAGCCCACGGTGTGAGGAAATGGCTCGTTCTTTAATGAAGTTTTTTTAAATTTGTATTCTAAGTGTCGTTCTGTGAATTAGCTCTGTTCTGAAGTAAGGGTTTGGAAATTACATTCTGCCCCGTTCTGCCCATGTAATTTTGAGTCCATTAGGAAAACCAGGATAGGTCTATGAACTGCACATGGAGAAATGTCACATTCCTTTGGTTTAACCCTTTGAGCACTTCCCTGGTTTCACTGAAACAAGTGAAGCAGGCAAAGAGAGCTTCTCACTGGGGAATAAAATGTAAACTTTTGTCAGGATACATAGATCAGGTGTGTGATTTCAGGCACACCTGAACTGATAGGAAAATCAAGGAAGAGAAGTAGATTATCTGATAGTTTCCCAATTACAAGTAAATAAGTAAAGGCTTGAACAGACCAAGCCATACCTCATACAGGACAAATACATTTTTATGTTAATTGCCTGATCTGTTTCTTAAAGGGCATTTATAAAAACAAAGATATAGAATAGCAACACCAGTCCTTGTTTTCTCTTTCATGTGCGTATGTGGGCAAACAATGGCAAATTCTTTGAAAAAGTTTGCAAGAAAAAAAAATCTGCCAGCTCCAAAAACATTTCAGGGTTTAGAGCTTTGAACAGCATCTGTCCCCACCTCCCACAATTTAGTCCCAAAGTTAAACAAATCATATAGTACTGGATAGAGTTACATGTTACAGGAATTTTATAAATGATCTGTCAGGGTAAGTCGTAGGTGTGATTAGTTGGACTTCTTGCTCCTGAGGTGTTACTCCCTTTGGGTTGTCATTTCTGCAGCATTTGGTTCTTAGAGATAGATTCTAATAGACATATATATGTTTATTATGCATGTTCTCCTTCTGATGGTTTTTAAGCAGTGCTGCCTGTGGGGCTTCTGTCTCTGACTTTTAAATGAATTTGAGCTCTTTGTAAGGCACTAAAGGAATCTGGGGGTGTGAGTCCGATGGGGACTCACAATGATAGCAGCCATGAGCTTAAATCCCAGATTGTTCCAGACTTGGGAGTAGTGTCTCTCATCACAAGGATGCTCGTTTGTTTGTCCTTTTCTGTCTGGAACACCAGTTTGGATCCCACTGTTGTCGGTGTTCAAATGACAGTTCTGCCTAAGAGCCTGCCCTGTGAAAGTGTCTTTGCTACCTGCTCTGCTGTGAGAAGTTTATTTTCTGTGCGTGCACAGAGCTGTGTAAACAAACAGAAAGCGCTGGGAAGACGGTGGCAGTCCCGTTGGTTTGAACAACACCCCGTGAACAGCATACCTGGCTCCTGATGAGGCAAATCCTTTCCCAAACCCCCAGTGCTTTGCTATCCCAGCGTGAGGCTCATGGCTCTGCTCTCCCTCTGCAGAGTGTTTAATTTTGATGGCTTCACTGTGATCCCTGAACACAGCAGTTCCTCCTCCCGTGAGGATCAAAAAACACATGAGAAGCTTTTGCGGTGCTGATGGCATCTGGTAGCCCCAAAACATTACACGTTACATTTCCTTTCCTCGCCTGTGCTTTACTAAATGCTCCAGGAGTTACAACCAGGTAACAACAAAATAATTTAAAATGGTTGGGTCAGAACAAACCTTTTCTCTTGAATACCTGTTGCACTGGAGTTTTGTTCCACTATCAGGAAGCTTGCAATTTTCTTTTAGGTGAATAGTTGTTATTTTTTTTTTTTTTTCAGGAAAAGGCAGCCGTAAGGACAAAACTGTATTTCTTTGAATCATGTGAGCAGCTCTGTGGAAATCTGTGTCCCGAGCTCGAGGTGGAAGTTGTTGACAGGGGGTAAGGTTGGAAAGGGCCCTTTGGGCCTGATCCATATCAGCTGAGGTCAGCGGGGCAGGCTTAGCCCTGAGTGCCTAAAGCTGCCCTCTGCTTTTCTGTGCAGCTGGGAAGGGATGCCAGGGATTAGTGTGTGCTTTCTGTGGCACTTTTCCTATACAGTTGATTTTAAATGCTTTTGTTGAAAAAAAAAAAAAAGTTCACACGGGGCAAAGATATTTTCAGCCTGAATTATAATGTTGTTTGTCTTGGGTTGGAAGAATTACCTTTTGTGTGATAACACCACACTGGTTTTCATTATAGCCACAACTGCCTGCTCTCACAGCCACTGGAATATTTTTTACTTCCCTGGCTGGTTCTGGCTATGCCCTTTTTGACACTCAAGTTTCCCAGGAAAATTAAGCATTTTGTCTTTTTGGCTGAAGGTTTGAGTCCAAAAAATTTGTACCAATTTGTCATTTTGGAAGATAGTGGTATCTAATCTAATATATTTCCTTCACAGTGTAGTTAACCCGTGTAGGTAGAAAACTGGCAGTCTAAAATTACTTTGCTAAATTTAAAAGTAAGTAAAAAGCAGGCAATAGGAAAAAATTAAAGGGTATATCTAAATATGGAGTTGTGGCCGTATCTGTTATATTTAAACTGCATTTTAACCTCTTCTATTTATATTTAGTGGTCTGTGCATAATCTGGAGGGGTTAATTGAATTCAAGAAACAACAATTTCACAATGAAACCCAAAGAGTTTATTCTGCTGTGGACACGGTACACGTCCTTGTTAATCAGTGATTTATCAAAAGTAAAATGTGTGCAGCGAGGTATTTTTTATGTTATTTAAGAGCAAAAATGAGATCTAAAATAAACATGAATGGATTTGCAACACGCCTGCTTTTCCCACCCTGCTGTGGCAGGAGGATCTCCTGCTGCCTTGGGTGGCACTTTTCCTGGTGTGGAGTGTGAGATTCCACCACAGCAATTATTTTCCTTGACTTACTCCTGTTCAGAAATGCCCCTTTCTCATTCAGAAAGCTGCCCTGCCAAGTGGATTGTCCTTGCACACTGCTTGCATCAGCTGCAATCCTTCCTTGGCACAGCTTCATTCCAACAAGAATAAAAAACATTATTCCAGGAACAAAATACATAGTTATTTCTGTTTGATAATGCATCACATAAATATTAATCATCTGCCCAAAGAAAAAACAATAAACACGTGTTTTCGTTTTAGCTGGGGATTCAATCAGCTTTTTTAGGGGATGGTTGAAACCCCAGGGCCTCGAGCTGTAGCCATACAACTCTGGCTGACCACAATGGGTTGGGGACTGATTGGTGTGCACAGGTGAGGGTTTGGTTTTGCTTTGAGGTTTTCTGTGTTGATTAATTTTAATATTTAATACATGATGAAACACTCAGGTGCTTATTGAAGGGTCATGGCAGCAGTGTTCAGAAAGATGCCATGCTCCTGCCTGGGCACTCGGCAGCATTGGTGGGATATTCCAAAGCTGCTGCCTCTTCCAGGAGCTGCTCCTGCCAGCAAATATCACCTTCAGTTGTGTTTCAGGCCTCCTGCATTTAGCTGGGAACCCCACACAGCCTAATTAGCTGCTGATTGGGGAGAGCAAGGCTGGGATGATGAGCCCGGCGGCCCCCGCGTGAGGCCAGTCCAGCAAATACCACCTCAAATGTGGTTTCAATCAGCTCTGCTCAGACACCCAAGTTCTGAGCTTCCTCCAGGAGGTCCCTAATGAAACAGCCTTGTTTTCTTTTCACCTCCCAAAGGCACGGCAGCGGCAGCAAAGCCCTGATTGAGCTCTCACCATCCCGGCGGGAGCACGATTTGGGGCGCTGGAGCTGCAGGGTCTGGGAATTGGGAGCTGGGAATTGGGAACTGGGAATTGGGAGCTGGGAATTGGGAATTGGGGATGCTGCCTGTGGCCAGCACTCAGCTCCTGCCCTAAGGACAGCAGAGCAGCTCACAGCCCTGCCTGGGACACAGGCACCCCGGCGGGGCTGTGCAGGTGTGAGTGGCTCAGGGGAAGGTTTCTCTGCCATTATCCCAAATGCACTGCCTGCTGAATTAGCATCTCTTCCTCCTGCTTTTTACTCTCTGCTACAAGTGGTCGGTAAGGGTTTGTTTTCTTTTTTTTTTTTTTTTTTTTTTGCTGCTATTATGCTGTTAAAACATGCATTGATTTATCAGCTCTTCAGGTCGTTTCATTTTTCTGCTTCTGGGCGTGCTGGCGTAGGAGGAGCAGCTTTTGCTGCCCTGTAGATGACTTACAACAAAATGTTTTGTGAAATCTGATTGATTTCTTCTAATTTTTTAAGGCATTCAGGCTTCCCACTTCTGTATTTTTGCACTTCCATATTGTGTTTGAGTTGATCACTTTTTTTTTAGCTTCTCAAGTATATACATGATATATTGGACTTGATTTGACTGCAAAAAAAATCTTTCAGCAAATCACTTATATTTTAATACTTAATATTTGTAGTGCATGCAGTGTGTGATTTTAATGCAATTAAATGTACATGCAAAAATCAGGGATTTAGAAAGTTGCACAATGTATCTCTTTCTGTAAATTAAACAAGAAGAAAATGGCAATCAAACAATTTTATGGTTTGTATTTTTCTGTGTAAGTAGAAAAGGATTTTATACAGAAGGACGTCTTGTAGTTATGCAGAAGGAAAGGCTTCTTAGCAAAATTCCGTTTTCTAAGGAGGCTTTGTCAGTTTTGAATAAACCCTGCAATAAATTTAAACCTGGTGGTTTAAAATTCTGTTTATAAAACGGACTGCTTTCTATAGAGTTCACAAATTATACACAAAGGATTAACTACTAAAGTAACATAAAGATGTTGCATTGCCACATGCACTGAGACTAAGCTGAAAAATCTGCTTGGGAAGGCAGCTGATCTGCAGGACTTGCAAAGCAGACATGGGCAAAAAGTTCTCCATCATTTTTCTGAAGAACTGCTGTTGCTGTTCCATTGATTGTTCTGGTTGTAGTTGGCTCTTCAAAGACTTATAGAAGGGTTTTTGTTGTTTTTGTTGGGTTTTTTTTTTTTTTTACACAGAAAAACAGGTTTGGAAAAGGAAAAAACAAAGGCTTTATTACCACATTAAGATAAGATAAAGGATTTAATATCAAATGAAGGCCTAGCTTAGTCCTGGTCGATATATTGTGCCTTTTCCTAAATTTCATTGCATTTGCTCAGAATGTGAAGCTGGGAATTTGGGCTGGTGCTTTTCATTCCTTTGCTGCATTTATAAGTTCTCTGGTATTTTTATGTATTTATGGCAAACAGTCTGTAGCAGTCTCTGTATCTCTTGCAACCAAGACAAGCCAAATCATCTGTCACCAATATGTGTGTCAACATCCTGACATCACTGAGGGCACCTTCTTTTGTAGGCACCTCCAAGGCTTCATTTCAGCAGAGCAATTCATCACCCTCCTGAAATGAAGAGCTGGAAGAAACCTGAACCTGGCTTCTTCCTCCTTCCTTGCAGAGAAGTCAGTTCTAAGTGATGAGACTGAAAAATGGCTTTAGGAGGGTGGGATCACCTCAGCTCGCTGTAGCCATCCAAAAACCAAGGATCTGGCTGACAGCAGTTGTGTAAATTCCAGCCTGGCCAGAGGACAGGTTAATCTTGCCAGCCTGAGACAGTGATGCTGATTTGGGAAAGGCACTGAAGATCCAGCATTTTGGCTAGGAATTGGGGTTGCAGGACTGGGTATTTTGGCTTTTACACGGCTGGCATGGAGTGCCCTGAACTCTGCATGCAGAGACAAATCCAGGCCTTCCAGCAGCTGATCTTAGGGAGACTGAAGGAAAGAATGTAGATAAAATATAGCAGAGGGGCCAGATGAATAATACAGTCTGAGCAGAAATTATTACTATTGCTTATTTATAATTTTAATTTTAAAGTTTAATTTTAAGTAAATGTAACAGTTTAATTTTTACTTTTTGTTTAGAAATACGAACACTAGAAATAGCAACAGAAAACCCTTTTCTGCTTTCTCCACTACTCTCTCAACTTCTTTGAAAAACGGAGTAAGAAAACATTAGCCATCATTTCAGCTTCAGAGTAAGATAGGAATGGATTAATGCTGCTGCCTTTCTCTTAGGAGTCTGTTCTGCTCGTGAAGGAAATAGTAACAACCATTTAAAGTGATTTTTTTTTAGGCTGGTCCAACTGTACCGATGACAGCCTTGGGTCTATACTTTGGTTAAATCTCTCGAAGCACAGCTATGGGAGGCTCATTTTGGACAGGCCCTCAGCCTTTGGTGTCAGGGGCAGTGTTTAGGTGTGAGGAGCACAGCTGAGCTGCAGAGCTGCAGCCAGCCCTGCAGAGCAGCCCTGCATGGAGCCGGCGGGGAAGGAGGGGCGAGCGCCGTGTTTGTTATTTGTGATTTCCATGGCGGTGTACAGGAGACAGAGCTGTAACCAAATGTGAGCCCAGGGAGCTCGGCCTGTGGTCTGTCTGCAGAGCAGGAATGTGGGATGGGGGTCAGGATCAGGTTGTTGAAGGATGCAGGAGCCAAGGTGGAGGGAATTTGGGCTGTCCTGCACTCCTGTGGCTCTGGGCTAACACCTCCCTGTGTGATGTGGTGTTTGTTGCACTGCCCCCTCAGCCACCCACAGGGCACATCCAGCCCTCCCTTCTGCCCCTCGGCTCATCCCGACAGGTTTTGGTCCAAGACTGGAGTTATGAAACTCCCTCTTTGCTGTGTTGGTTCTGCAGGACTAGAGAGGAGTGAGAAGTACTAAAAATCTATTTTGGTCACTAAAGTAAGCAGACATGACTCAGAATACTCACTGGGAACAGATCTGCTGGATGAAAAGGTGCCATTTTTATAGAGTCACTTTTCTGACCGTGCCCTTTAAACTCTTACAAAAATAGAATCCTTTCTCTGGCACTTCTCTTGGAAGGCAGGAGCGGGAGTGAGAGCGAGGACGTTTGCTGCGCTCCAGCCCCTGCCTCGGAACCAGACAAACTGTGCACGTTTTGTGAGGCGAGTGTAACATGTGTTTAACACCAGGAAGAGCAGAAAGAAGGCATTTGAAATTCGTGGGGAGGGGATTTGGGTTTGGCTAGTTTCTCCATTTGTGGTGGAAAAGCGTGATCCCTGTTATGGATGAATCCTGGCCAGCGCTCTGTGCCGATTTTTGGCATCCTCGTGTCCCTGCAGGAGCAGGTTGGGATCAGTGGGCTCATCTGGAGCATGGAGAGGCTCCTTTTGACCACTGCCTCTGGTTCCTCTTGGACTGAGTGGCTCAAAACGAGCCTGAAACCACACTGATGTAATCCGTGTTTATGGACCTGCGAGGGAACGAATCATCGCTGGCAACCCGAGCCCCAGGCTGGTTGTCCCTCACATCAGGGGCGAGTTCTCCCTGCACTGGTGAGCCCAGGGCCCCTCCAGCTCCTGGGGAGGCTGATGGAGCCTGGTCCAACCAAATCCCCATCCCTGGAGCCCGGTCCAGCCTGATCCCCATCCCTGTCATCTCTCATCTGCATTCCGTGGAAAGGATTAGCAAGGCAAATCATTTCACAGAAAGTCACTCCCAGCTAAGTAGGTGATACTGGATTTTTGAACTCTTCTCGTCTCATTCTCGTTTTTTAATGGTTTGGTGGGAAGCTGGAGCCTGGCTGGTGCACGGAAACTCAAAACCAGTGGTGTAAGCACACCACATGTGCTCCTGGGTGTTTGACAGTCCTGTTGTTCTCCTTTGGAGCATTGCTCTCTTGAAAGAAAATAACAAGCCCGTTTTAACGTATTTACCACTTTCAGTTGGTTTTACATGGAAAAAGAACACCAAGCCATAAATTCCTCTTCCTCCTCTGTTCCAGAATAACCCGTGAAAGAGTTTGAAAACTCTGAATTTCTGTTCAGTGGATGAAATCTTGTCCTTGCTGAAGTGGCTGAAGCTTCTCTGATAGGATTCAAGGAGTCAAAGCTCTTCAGCTGAAGTTTCTTCCTCGTGATTCTGCTGTGGCTGGAAAGCCCTGGAAGTGTTCTCACTGCTGATGTCCTAAAGCCTTAATTCCCCCCAGTTACTATTGCATTTAAAGGCACCGTCTTTTTCGCACAGGAAACAGCCACTGCTTTTTCTCTTGATAAAATTTCCCTTGTATGAGCTCAGAGAATTTCCACTTTCTCTGTGTGGGCTCATCTTTCATAGAGGAGGAGACATGGGTCATACGCCTGCAGATCTCACAACTCCCTCCTGCTCCATCTCTGGCCTCCTCCCAGTCCCTTGGCAGGCAGGAGTCAGTGAAGATTTGCTGTCAAGGTTCTCCTGTTTTAATTCCTCTCCGGACCCAGTAGCTTTCTCTTGCTGGGGAATCCTATATTTTCTGGTTTAAATTTGAGAGGTGTTTTGGATGTGATGACATTTACAGCCAAAGCACATCACCTCTAATATTGTCTCCTTCTCTTGAAGCAAGTCTGTGATCTCAACAGGCAAGAAAAGGAGGAAAAGCCCAGCAGGGTTGTGGGACACACAGGATTGTCACTAACCCAGCACTGAATGGCCCTGGGGATGTTCCTCCCTTCCCAGCCCCACTTGTATTGTCTGAAGGGAAACTCCAGTGTTTGAGTAGAGCTGGTTTTGAACTTTTCTGTGCTACAGAAACACAGAATCATTAAGATTGGAAACCTCCAAAATCATCAAGTCCAAACTGACTGATGTCTACCTTGTCCCCAGCCCAGAGCTCTGAGTGCCACGTGCAGGTGACACCTGCAGGGATGGGCACTGCAAACCTCCCTGGGCACTTCCAACCCCTGAGCTCCCTTTCCATGGGGAAATTCCTGCTGTGCCCACCCTGAGCCTGCCCTGGCCCAGCCTGAGCTGTTCCCTCTCCTCCTGTCCCTGTTCCTGGAGCAGAGCCTGACTCCCCCTCACTGCCCCTCCTGTCAGGGAGTTGTGCAGAGCCACAAGGTCCCCCCTGAGCCTCCTTTTCTCCAGGCTGAGCCCCTTTCCAGCTCCCTCAGCCCCTCCTGGGGCTCCAGCCCCTTCCCCAGCTCCCTTCCCTGCCCTGGACACCTCCAGCCCCTCCAGGGCTCTCCTGCAGGAGCCACAACTGGACACAGAGGGACAATCCCTGCCCTGCTCCTGCTGCACACACAATTCCTGTGCCAGGGACAGAGGGAATGAATGAGGCACTTGGCTTCTAGGTGAACTAAATGTTACTATTGTAGTGCTGTAATTACAAGGGTTTTAAATTACGTATTGACAGCAGTTGAGAGCTGGTTCTCCACTGTGCTGCTGGCAGGCACTGAGATGTGTACCAGCTCCTATGGGGAGCAGGCTGTGAGAATAACTCATTAACCAGTTACTCATTCCACGGTGCTCTTACTCCACATATGGTGTGAGGGCTGCTGGGGGTCTGGAAGACATTAAGACACTGTCTGAGAAAGGGCTGCACAGGAAAGGTAGCAAATAACCCCACAGAGCCAGATCCCCATCCCCACACTGCTGCCAGGTACGTGCCCGTGTCACCCTGAGCCAGGGAGCTGTGCTGGGATCCAATTCCCTCACCCTCCTGGGATGAGCCCTGAGAGGTGAATTGTGAGTAATTGCCTGTGAGGGGAACCTTTGCTTGGTCACAAAGTCCTTTACTCTTCAGGAGGATGAATATTTGCCTCTCTGTCCATGAGCATGGGATGGGCTGAGGGATGCTGTTTCCACATCCGTGTTTCCAGTGGTAATGAATGCTGCGGGGAAGCGGACGGCGGTGAGCCCATTTCCTTCACAGTGGGAGGAAAGTAGTAATTCAGGAGACCATTAAACATTAGAAATACCTCTGCTAGGTCCCTACAAAGACACACTCCATTTAGATTAAAGTCCCGTAGGGCCAGTTACCTGGGAAGAACATAAGAACTTAAACAAAAGCTGAGTTAGGTATGCTGCCCACCAATGGCTTCGAGCAAGAATGGATGCAGTGAGGAAACACTCGTGTGTATTATGAAAGTGAGAACACTGAGAATAGGTCTGGGTAATAACCCACTTTTACTGTTCCCCCAGGATCAGCGTGCACAGGAAATATCTGTGGCATGCTTGCTTTTCCTGGAGATGACAGCAACCCTTTGGCAACCGCTTTGTTCGATACTTTTCAAAACGTTGGGCTGTTGTTTTATGAATGTGCTCTGATTTTTTGGCTGCCAGAGCCTTTGTGCTTGGCTTTCTACCCTTCCTAAAGTTGCCCATTCCCATTCCAACCCTGGATACTTCTCCATGAGTGCCCTTGTGATGATGCCTCTGTTTTTCTCCACGTTGCTGTTGGGACGGGGCTTGAAAAAAAAAAGAGAAGCCAACAAAAGTTCTTGTGTGAAAATAACCTCTACGGCCTGTGCTGGTCTGTGTGGGTGGCTCTGGACTCATGGAGATGGAGGATTCAGGCAAACAAATTTGAAACACTTTGTCAATGTTTTCTAAGAGTGGGATGAGTATTTTGCACAAGATTACAAGGCAGAGTTTGATCCCAACACCAGGGTTTAAAACCTGCCTTTGCTTTGGTTGCTAGACCCTGATTTTATTTGAACATGTAGCTATTTACAGTTAGACCTGAGCACCAGAGTGCACTGATCCTTCAGGCAAAAGATTTTGAAAATTAGTCAATTTTAAGACTCTGGAGCAACGTGTTCCTTAAAGTGTTTACTGATGCAAATTGCTGCTGGTCTTGAAATGGCCTCCTCCTTTTAACATCATAAAAGAACTTTCTTAAGAAAAGACACAATAAACAGTCTGAGTCTAATAAGTGAACAAGCAAGGCTGAAAGGTTTTAAAATACTGCTTGCTTAAATAAGAGTCATTAACATTGTATCTGATAATGAGAAAAATGCTCATGCCATTAGTGGTTTACCACTTTGGTTCGGAGAGGATAAAAACAACTTTGTAAAAGAGACCGCAGACTGTCCATTTTCAGCCTCAGTGCAGGGCAAAAGCTTCAGGAAAAATACAAACCCCATAATTTAAAATAATCATTTAGTATTTGTGTTTGAGAAGCGTGCTCGAAATGCCTTTTGAGCACAGGACAGTGTGGTGATGTGTGAGCCCCAGCACTGAGTGTCCTGGCCTTGGTGCCATGGTGGGACATTGGCTCATCCACCTGCTGGGAGCAGCCTCAGACTTCCTTTGGTATCCCCATCTGCATGGGGAAAGCTGAATTTGCATTTTCCAGGTAGTGGAACATTTTCAGTGTTGGAGGCCTGGTCACTGAGAATTTGAGGCTTTCTGTGCTGACAGGCACTGAGCCCCAGGAGAGCTCTGCATTGGACCTGAGGCCGTGGAGAAGCTTCCAAAATGGAATGGTAGAACTGGGATCACGGGTGTGTAGTTTGAATAGAAGTGTGTGATATCACATGGTGGAAAACATAGTGTTTAAGGTTTTAAAATATAATCATATATAGAAGCAAGATGGAGGTTTTAGGGCAGAGGTTTGTCCTTCTTCATCTTCTTCATGGGTTTGGGTGATCTTGTTTAATTGGATAGAAAATTCTGCATTGCGGGCCATGGGTGGTTGGTTATTGGGTTGAAAGTAAAAATAATTTAGGTGGCATTTCTTAATTGGACAATTTACCCTTAAAAGGCCTTGGAAAGAGAGAGAGAGAGAGATAGGGCTCCATTTCTAGTTTGTTAGCTTGAGGTGCTGTAGAACGCACAGTTTGTGAGACTGTGATTTAGGTAAGAACTAGTAAACATCTGAGTGTGGACAAGAAAAACCATCTCAAGCATTTAATCCTGAGCCAGGCAAAAAGAGGATAAGACTCGCAGTGGTCTTGCTGTTTCCTGCTGCAGGATAGGGAAGGTTTTTGGCACATGGTGGAATTTCAGAGCCAGCTTGGTTTGCTGCTGGAGGGAATACAAGGTGCTGGGTGTGGGAGGCACTCTGTGCCTTAGGGCTCTGCTGGGGTTTGGTGGCTGACAGCCCTGGCAGCAGCAGTGGCCTGACCTTATTTAACTTGACCCACCTGGGACAGGTCATCTCTTCTTTAAGGATGCTTCCTTCTTCTTCTTCTGCACCTCTTCTTCCTCTGGGCCCTGTCTCCTGCTCAGTGTGTTGACCTCAGCCAGGACTTTGGCAATCACAGAATGAATGAGTTGAGTTGGAAGGGACCCTAAAGATCATCTTGTTCCATCCCCCAAGAAAATCTGGTGTTTCATCCAAGCAAAAAAGTCCCAAGGAGGGCAGGAGGAGGTTGAAATGTGCCCTCAGACTGTGTCTGTGTCTAGCTGTAAATCCAGCTGCCCTGGGTTTTACTGGTGCCTCCTGCAGCCCTGCTGCACGGACCACAGGCTTTGCTCTTACGTAAAGATGGAAAGTTCCCCCAGCTCCCCCCATGAAAATGACTGCTGTGCCTTATTCAAAACGAGAACTCAATCAAGGCAGGAACACAGCTGGGCGAATGACAAGAGAAACAGAGCCCTGCCAGGGTGAATTTTTATGGAAATGCTCTCTGAATAGTATTTCCATGAAAAGGCAACTTACTTGCAGATGGAGGCTGCATTGCATGAAGGAGAGTGTGTTGTACCACACCCTGAATCTGTCAAGGTCTATAAACTTTTCACATATTTTAAGTTCAGGCTACAGAGAGGCAATATTTAAGACACAAAGGTTTTCTTCTTTATGTCAATGTAATTATGTTGTCCCCAAAGGAAGAAAATGTAAGCCAGGGGAAAATAAAAAGGGAAGTTTGTAGAAGAAACATTTCAAATATAAAGTAAAGGTCAAATATAATTTGAAATAGAAAGTAAATCGATCTGTCAGAAAGAACACTTTTCAGCATCGTGGAAAGATCCTAATTTGACATTTCAACAGCATCCTAGAGATAGCAATGATAGGTCTTTGTTGGGGATGTGGTGGTCCTTTTAGAGGAGGAGCATGAAAAAACTTTAAAACTTGCAAAAACTGTTGATGGCAATGGCACTTTCTTATTCACATCACCAGAAAAAAAGATGAGAGGAGCTGCATGAAAAGGAAGAAATAAAGGATGGTTGATATTCCAAAGGTGAGAGAGGGGAAAAAAACCTGAGCCCAGTCTTGAAACTGCCACACTTGGATTTACTTCAACATCTTTTTTTTGAGTTGTAGCTTTCTCAACAGTTTTCTAAACTGCCTGATTTCGCTGCAGACTTAGTGGCTGTCAGCAGAGCTTCTCCAAAAGGTGATTTTTGAAATTAGTTAATTTTCCACTGTTTCTGGGACTTTTTCATGTCATACCAATCAAGTTTGAAATGTGCTGAGAGAGAAGTTCTTGAAACAGCCTTGAAACTTCTTTCAGCCTTTTCCTGCGTGTTGCTTACTGAAATAAATGGGAATGCATTTTTTAATTTATGATAGATTATAACTTGGTCTCAGGGCTGTTGTAAGAATAATAATCAAGGATTGTTATACTGACTTGATTGTTTACATTTCCTTTTGGCACTGCCAGTGGTAAGCCAGAGGTAATAACACTAAACATACTCCTCTGTCATCCTCTCAAAACTTGTCACCACAGAGTAGAAGATGACTGTGCATGTGTTTAAAAGCTGAAGGCATTTGTCAAATAACAGCTTCATAAAGGTCTGCAGTGGAGATCCCATTACAAGCAAAACTTTGGGATGGGTTGGCTCTAGGAGTTGAGAGTAGAGATGAGCAACAGCCATTCTTAAACTGCTGGATTTGAGAAATGGGAAAAACAAACAGAGGAGGAATGTTAACTACAAGAAGCAATTCAATTTTCCTAAAAAGAAGAAAAATCAGTTTTCATCAATGCAGCTCTGCCTTCTGCTGAAGCCCCCCACACCCACAAACATTGTCATGCACACTTACTCTGCATGAGAAAAGGGATATTACATCTCCAGGTTATTTCCCCAGTCCTTTTATTGTTCAGCTCACTACAGGAAGGGTTCAGGGAGTATATCCAGAAAGATGTTTTTGTTCCCCCACCATGGGTTTCAATCCCAAGACTGCCAATTAAATTATCCCATAAATCCTCCATTATAGGTAGTAAAACCTAATTTTAGATTTCCTGCCCGCTCTAGTGTCCTGCCTGATTGCTACCAGTTGGAGAGAGGCTCAACCTGTTCAGCAGACAATTGCAGTGAATTGGCTTTTCTTTCTGTGCCACATGTGGAGAACTTTTTAATATCTGGCATTTGGTCATAATTCTCCCTGGTTGTTTTCTACCTTTTAGTAGCTGAAATGTTGAAGGTTTTTTTGTTGGGTTGGTTTTTTTTTTTTTTTTTTTGTTTTTTTTTGGGTTGAGAAATGGACATCTGCAATTTATTCTTTTGTCAAAATGTTTGTGAGAGAAAGGCTTGCTATGCTGTGGATAAGGAACAATGTTATTCTGACTTCACCACTAAAACATTAATAGTTTAAAATCAGTTTTTATATAATTCTGTTTAAAAGCACTTTATTAATAGAGCAAACACACTTCTGTGTAAGCTGAAAATGTCTCACATTATCTGAATATTCCTTCATTCTTGTTCAAATACAAATATATTATTTAGCTGCAGTGCTGATTTTCTTGAGGGCAACTTCTGTTAATCATATTCTAATAAAAGAGCATTTATTGTAAATACAGTCTTACTAAAACTTCCTGTTTTACTCTGAGTATAAATGACCTCTTCACTTGTTATTTTTCTTCCTGAGGGCAACTAATAGATAAATTTGTTACAAAAAGTGGATTTATCTTGTGAATAAGGTGTAGGTGCCTTGGTCTTTGGACAGAGAGATATTTGTGTTTGAATATCCCTTTGTCACAGAGATTGAAATAGATTCAAGAATCTGTGAGGAAAACTGGAGCCTAAAACACTATGAGAAACTCTGGTTTTGTTTCTTTGCTAGACTTAGTGTTGACTTGGCCAAATCACAGATTTGGATACTGTGGAGGCACCTGTGGATATCTTATACCTCCACAAAGCACTGCCTGTATTTCCTGCTTGGAGAAATTAGTGATGTTTTAACAACTTGTGTTGAACCAGGAAGGTGTGTGACAGTCAGGAAGGGACTTTTCCATCTCCAGAGTCCAGTGACAGGAAGATTAATTCAAGATACTGGGTGTGTATAATCTTAGAATTATTTGCAAAAGGCAAAGAACTGCGAAGAGACATCACATAGAAGGAATAAACTCTGCTTCTCTGGAATCATGGAATGATTTGGGTTGGAAGGGACCTTAAAAATCATCCAGTGCCACCCCTGCCATGGCAGGGACACCTCCCACTGTCCCAGGCTGCTCCAGCCCCAGTGTCCAACCTGGAACTGAACATTCCAGGGATCCAGGGGCAGCCACATCTGCTCTGGCAATTCCATCCCAGCCCCTCCCCACCCTCCCAGGGAACAATTTTTCCCTAATATCCAAACTATCCCTACTCTCTGTCAGTTTAAAACCATTAATATAATCTCACACTAAAGTAACACAGAGGCTGGACCAGGAATTCAGGTGAGATCCAGCTTTATTGATCAGCCAAGCTTAGAATCATTGGATAATTAAGGTTGGATGAGCCTTCAAGATCAAATCCAACCCAGCACCACTAAACCAAGTGCCACATCCACTGAACACTTCCAGGGATGGTTGTTCCACCATCCTGTTCCCATCCTGACCACCTTTTCAGTGAAGAATTTTACTTCCTAATATCCAATCTAAACCTTTGCTGGTGCAACTTTTCCTCTTTTTCTTCTGCTGAAGTCCTTGCCTTGCCCAGGTGAACTTCAGCTGAACCTGCTGGTGACAGCCCCAGCACGTGGGGGGTGGCAGGAACTTGTCACTTAGGAAATGTCTGTCCTCTTGCTGGGCAGGACTGTGGGCACAGAAAGGGCTTTGTTCAGATGGGCAAATCCATGTTTTTTGGTGATCCCAGCCTGTAATTTGTGAGCTGCAAAAGGAATCAGCCCCTTTAAACAGTGCTGTCCTGTGTGGATTCTCTGATGTGCTGCTTTTTAGCTTTTCCTCAGTAGAGCTTTTCCTTTTTAGCTTTTCCTCAGTAGGGTTTTTCCTTTTTAACTTTCCTCAGTAGAGCTTTTCCTTTTTAGCTTTTCCTCAGTAGAGCTTTTCCTTTTTAGCTTTTCCTCAGTAGCTCACCAACTCTATTTCTTTGCTTCACCCAGCTGTTTGCTCCCCTCAATCCTGATGCAGTATTATATTTTCAAGTCTATTAAACCCTGTTAAATTTGGGCAAAACCAGGCAATGATTCCTAAGCTGATGGAAGAAAAGGTCAAGGAACACTCCTTTGTGGACAGTGTGGTATCTCAAGTCTCATTCCTTGTAGAATGAGGCTAAAAATGGAGCCCTTGTGGTCTCCTTGCTAAAGGGATCTTCTCCACCTTGCTTTGTTTACTGTACTGTGTCTCAGTGTGGGGAGATTATCATTTCTTGAGTGGTGCCTGAAGCACTGTATAAAAAACAAAACATACACAAAACTAACAAAGAATGGAAGAAAGGAATTTAGGCCTGCCAGACACAGCACTGTGCATTTAATGGTTGATGAAATATTACATGTGTGTTTTCTGTTGTATTATTTGTCCACTTTAGGAACCTGGAAATATGAGGAATGATCACATCAGTGCTCAGGGTGGAGAACAGGCAGAAAGTAGGAAATAATCTGTATTTTCTGTACAAGTTAAGTGTAAGAGTGACAGGCAGGGCCTTTTGGGGTACAGAGCTCTGGGAAATGCTGCTGAGTTACTTGGATGTAGTTGACTTTAGGAATCAGCAGAATTGTGCTGAATAATCAAAATTTCAAATCCCCAAAGACAGTGCCTATGAAAGAAGCCTTGAAATGTAATCCTGGGGACTTTAATGCATGTTTGTTGTACTCTAAATTTCTAATTTAGACACAGCAAGAACTGGAGGATCATAGAATCCTGGGGTTGGAAGGGACATCAAAGATCATCACATTCCATCCCCTGCTATGGGCAGGGACACCTTCCACTGTCCCAGGGACACTTTCCACTGTCCCAGGACCTTAAAGATCATTTCATTTCATTTCACCCCCTGCCATGGCAGGGACACCTTCCACTGTCCCAGGGACACTTTCCACTGTCCCAGTGTCCAACCTGGCCTTGGACACTGCCAGGGATCCAGGGGCAGCCACAGCTGCTCTGGGCACTCTGTGTTCTCTTGACATGACAGCAGGAAGGTGAGCTTTTTGTGTTTTATTTTCCCTCTGAGAGCTTGGCAGCCTGAAGGTTGCACTTTGACCAAGAAAAGCCTTAGTCTTTTATTCATACATCACTCAGGTCACCTGGAGCACCTCACAGGTAATGCAGGTAATATATAACATTATTATGTATAATAATAACACATCCTCATGCAGGTAATGAGGCTTCTGTAGTTGTGAGTGATTGATACACTGCAAGGCAAGGAGTTAATTATGATGCACATGGAGGTGTCCAGCTCCCAGAATGGTTTGGGTTGAAAAGGACCTTAAAGATCACCCAGTTCCAAACTCCTGCCATGTCAGGGACACCTCCCACTGTCCCAAACTGCTCCAGCCCCAATGTCCAGCCTGGCCTTGGGCACTGCCAGGGATCCAGGGGCAGCTGCTCTGGGCACCCTGTGTTCACAGGGAACAATTCCTTCCACATATCTAATCCAAATTTACCCTCTGTCAGTTGGAGCCCATTCTCCTTGTCCTGTCACTGCAGTTCCTGATGAATTGTCCCTCTCTGGATTCCCTGTAGCCCCTTCAGACCCTGGAAGTTGCTCTGAGGTCTCCACACAACCTTCTCTTGTCCAGGCTGAACATCCCCAACTCTCCAATCCTTTCTCCATAGGGAAGCTGCTCCTTATCAATCCCTTATCAACCTCATGGCCCTTCTTGGGACTTGCCCCAACATTTCTATGTCCTTCTGAAGGACATAAGAAAGACCCTTCTTATGAAAAACATGGAAAAAATGAACAATTTGATACCTGTCCCAGTAATGCTGAGAGTTCTACACTGATTGCACTGGGCACTTTCGTACTTATCTCATTCCAAAATATTTGCTTTTTACACTGAGCTGAGATTTTTGCTGAATATCCAATATCTTGCACGGGAATGCTCTTAATTCCAGGTATCCGGCTTCAGAATTTGAACAAGGCTTGTGTCAAGCCTGTGCTGTCTTGAATATGCTACTGTTACCAGAAAAAGTCTCTCTGGTATGCTAAGAGCAGGGGACATGCTGGGGTTTGCAATTTTAGCATTACAGATTCTTTATTATTAGTAGATTAGTGGGGATTTTTCCAAAGACTCCTATGAGTCAGAAGAGTTCCTGTTACTAAATTTCATATATTCATTTATTTATACAACTATCCATGAGGTCTTATGGTCTTTTCAGCCCCGAAAGAGCCAATGTGCTCTAAGTGTAAATGCAGTTTATTGAGTCCTGGAAATCATAAATATCTCCTTTAACATCTGATTTATCTTGAACTATGTGCATTGAAAGAAGTGTCTCAGAATTAGGAAAGAAGGGGCATTTGCTGCTCCTTTGGACAACCTGTGTATTCATACCCAGAGCAAAACTTTGGCAGAGAGTGGTTAGAATTAAACTGTCACCACCAGGCCAATTTTACTTTATATTCTGTGAGTTTATATGAGTTTTATAGGTTCATTTATTTTCCTGATTAACAGTCCAGTCCTGCTCCTGACAACATCTCCCATTTTTTTTCATTCCTGTGGCTTCCCCAAGACGAGCAGAAGAGATAAAGTCTCAGGCAGAGGGAAATGTGAGGAGAGGAATTTCAAGGGAGGAAATTCACTCTCCCAGCATAAATTTGTCTGGACTTTGTGACAACCCTCTGGGTTTGTACCATGGAGAAATTGTCCAGACAGGTCTCAGCAATGCAAGACCTCAGTGTACACGGGAGCCAGCTGCAGACAGTGCCTCATGGAGCCTCTGCCCTGCTGTAAATCATGGAATTATGGAATGGTTTGGGTTGGAAGGATCTTAAAGATCATCCAGTTCCAGCCCTCTGCCAAACCCAGGAACACCTTCCACTAGACCAGGTTGCTCAGAGCCTCATGCAACCACACTTTGAAAAAAATCAGTGTAATACTGATGTTATCTTTGTCTTTCCTTGCTGCCTCTCCAGTGCTGAAGTAGAATAACTGGTAGATATTGTTTTCTTGGAAACTGAAGGTGACTAGAAAATGCTTCTATTTTATTTCCTTCAACAATAATAGAAAACAGAGTTCAGAACATTCTCAGTAATTGAATGGCTGTAATAGTGTTCTCAACAAAATGATACGTTGTGGTTTCATTTTCCAGAAATGAAGGTGGTACATCAAGACATGCAGGTGATGGTGATAAAGTGGAGGAGAATTGTACCATAAAAGTTCAAAATGCAATGACAATGTAAAAAAAAATTATTAAAAATATTTTGGGTTAAAATGATCAACTAACCTGGGCCTGCCATAAAATACTCCAAGATAGGAAAGGATTGAAAAGGTTGTAGTGGTCATAATAACCTTTGGGAAACCTGGGCATCCCAGACTCTGTGTGCTGCTGTTGCTTTATTCCCAAGGCTGCAGTACAGTGAAGACTGGCACAAAGCAGGATATTAATTATGTTCCTTGATCTTTTGAAATAACAGATAATGTTTTATTCTGCTTTTCCTTTGCCATTATGTCCTTTCCTTTCGTGTGGAAAGCAGCAACTTCTCAGAAACAACCTGTGTCCATTCCCTGATATATGTTACGATTTTTTCTTTTGTTTGCCTTTTACCTGATGTCTGTCTTAGAGGCAGCCTGTGTCCTGAGGGAATGTTAGATGAGCAGGGAATCTATGAAATTACTTCCAGAGTGATTTTTTTTTTCCTAGTGGTTATAGAAAATAACATCTTTGCATGGTGGGTGCACTGTTCACCTGTTAATTTGTATGAGTGTGTGCAGGAAGAGCTTTTTGGCTGGTGGGGCATCACCTGTGCTGGTTTCCAACAAGCTTATGATACCCCAGGTGTTGCTTTAAACCTGTAGTTCTGAATACTTTGACACTCAGTTACCACAAGTGTCCCATTTTATCACAGTTGAGATGAGAAGGAGGAGTATTTACACGTGTAGGAAATTCTTTGTAAAGAGTTCCTGCTCCTAAGCCCAAAATATTAATTTTAAATCCCTTTAATTTGTTTCACAGACACTGTGGGCATCCACATTGTGCTTTGAAACACTTAGAGTAGTAGTTTTTTTGTTTGTTTGTTTTTGTTTTGATAAAACCTTTAATCATAGGGTGGAAAAGTCCCAGGAAATACCTTGGAAATAGGATACATCCATGCCAGTCCCTGCTAGGATTTTAACATCATCTGCTTCCATCTTGCTCACTTCTGATTTCAGAGGATGGGAGTGTGCTTGTGTTTTTTTAGGTAAATATCTTTGCTTGGATTGTCCTGCCTCAAAGCCAAACTCCAGAGAGAATTCCTTGGACTCTACATGAGTGATCCCACAGCTTGCAATTGAGGATTTGCTCTTTATCCCTGTGGAAGGGGTTTAGAGCTAAGGCAATGCAAACTAAGCTGCAGAACAATTGCAGCTCCCAAAAAATGTTTATGTTGAGGCCAATGCCCATTTTCAGCCCCAGTGTGAGGAACAGAAGGCATCAATTAAATTAATTTTACTTAGTTAGGGCCGAAAGTTCATGTGCAGACCCTTCCTCTAGTTAACAGCATGACTGGAGAGGAGAATGTGTACTTTTTAGCTATACATGAAATATTTATCTCCTTAAATACCACTTCATTTTTTTCTTTATATTCAGTGGCAAGAATTCCATGGGGAGAGATGTTTCTGCATTAGGGAGAGAAGCTGCCCAAATGCAGCTATGAGGATGCTTGATCCAAGCTGGGGATTTGGTTACTGTTTTAAAATTCTTTTTCTCCCCCCGTTTAGTAGCTGTGATCCTGGCAGGGATGTGGGGTTTTGTGGCAGATGGTTGTTATACACACTGAAAGGACTGTATACTTCCAATATGCTCCATAAGCCATTAAACTCTGTAAAAGCCTGGCAGACTTTATAGTTTGCATCCTGCCATTAGAGTTCCCTCTGAAGTCTGTCAGAGGGATGTAATTCCACTCTAATTAAAGCTATTCCCCATTTCCAAATGTGAAGCCTGCCTAATTAGTGACTAATTGTTTCACAAATATAAACGAGGCCTAATTGTTCCTTACCCCCTGACTCCATGCCCTGCTTACTCCAGAACTGCTGTGCAGGGTGTTCTGTCTCCATTAAACTCTCTCTGCAGCCAGTGGGAAAAGGGAGATATTTGGAGCATGTTATTCTTCCATTGATGGTGTGAGCATGGTCTTCCTGATGGGGGATTTTTTTGGGTCCCCAGCTGCCCTCCAGGTCTCAAAAGTGGGATGAAGGTTGTCAAATCATAGTGCTTTGTGCAATTCTGGAAACACCAGCTCCTCTCCTGTGAGGAGAGGGGGGAGAAGGATGTTGGGAGCAGCTGGATGGAATTCATGGAGGATCTATGGAGTTGTGTGAGGTGTGAGTGCTTGAAGATGAGGCATATGAATTATATATTGTGGACACACTCTGCAAGTGAACTTCCAAGTTGCTTTGTTACAGAATGATGCTACATTGCAACTGCAGTCATCAGACAATGAGTGAAAGTGACAATACTGATTTGTTTTTATCATCCCAACTCTATTTCATTAGCACAAGGATAAGTCAAAGCTTGGAGTCTTGAGGACAGTAATTTACTTTTTTATTTCTACTGAAAAGACAGTCACTGCAGTTAGAGATTGGGAATTGACATTTATAAGCACCTGGAGCATAAAAAATGGAAGAAATTGGATCTACATTTAAAGGAAATATTTTGTATCACTGAGTTAAATTCTTTGAACTTGGAGCTTGCTTTATTCCTTCTCTTCTTGTAGGGGTACATTTGTTTAAGGAACAGCAAGACTGATGTTACAGAAAACATAAATCTTATCTACATGTTAACATGCCTAATAAAAGTTTACATACCTGAGTTTTTCTAATAGTGAATAACTTCAGGGAACCCAAAATGAAGTTTTAGAGCTGCACCAGGGCTTTGAATCCTGCTAAAGCTGTGATCATACATTAGTTCTGACATGTCAAGTCAGTGTTTTGAAGAATTCATGAGGCTACCATAGCCACATGCCAGTTTTTAATATACTGGCGGATGGCAAAAAAATATTTTAACATATAGTCAGTACAAGGTACCTACAATGCTTGTTTGGCCCTCAGAAATGGCCTAATTACCTATTTTAATGGTTCATATGCTCTTGAAATAATGCCTTAACTTTTAACACCACACACAGGCAGGTGTACCCACAGAGAGGGATGTTAAATCTCCTTTTTGGCTGTACTGAATTGCTGTAACAGCCAGGTAGTAGCCAGTGTAGCACTGAGGAAAGAGGTCAAAAGCATGAATGTCAGCACGAAGCCATTCCCCCTTGTTCTGTCACTGCTGTTGTTGTTGGAGCTGTTCAGAATGAGCAGAGAATGAAGAGAATGAACAAAAGGGTTTTGGAATAAAAAAAATGGTGAATCATTTTTGGTTGAAACATTTTTCAGCTCTTGTGGAGTATAGGGATGGGAGTGAGACCTGAGAATGAGGAACTGAGAATGTTTTAGGCATCAAAAGTAAAATAAAAGTGAGCAGTTCCTAGGTAATAATGGGAACTGGAGAAATGTCCTTCCTAGGTATGGTGGGAGCTGGGGAAATAACCAAGTGAAGACAACAGGAAAAAAGAATGGAAATTATTTGTAATATTAAAACATACTGATTGATCTTGCTTACAGTTGCATCTTTGGGGAAGAGGGGCAGAAACACAACAAAAAAAATGCATGGAAGGACATAAAAATTTATTCTAAACTCTGCAGTCAGGTTTAGAACCACCATTAAATCTCAACATTATTATATGTCTATGTCTCATAATTTTTTAGCAGGAGAATTTGAGATGGGATCTGTTGCTTTGGAGGGAGAGAACAAAGGAAACATGTTAATTATGAGAGTACTGGAAGAGTGCAAACAATTTCAGGTTGGGTGTGTTGTGACAAGGACTCCAATATATGGCTGGACTAATGGGAAGGGTGGATGGCCAGCTTGGGGTGCAGTGTCTTGTATTCCTGTGGCAAAATTCCCATGCATTTCACAGCCCTCAAATACCATCCCAAATACACCATTTTCACGGGGCAAGGCATTATTTGGGTTTCCCCTGCTAAAGGAACAACTGGAATGATTCCTTCCTCTGAAACACCCCTCTGTTTCTGCCGGTCCTGGGAATTAGCAAATTTCTGCAGAACTCCTGGCTGGAAGAATTGCTGCTTCCTTCCAGGCATGAACCCCTTCAGAAGTGGGTGAAATGTGTGTGCCCATGCAGGGGTTGGAGTTTCATCCTTAGTGGCTGAAACCTGTGCAAGTTTTGCTCTTTGAGAGCGGTGGGATGGAGCCCTGTGCTTGTTGGGTGTTTTTGTTCATGGAAGGCAAGACAATAAATGGAGCAAGATCATAAACCCTGGCCCTGTTCCTGAGCAATGGATCAGCCCATCTGTAGGCCGTATGTCAATAAAAACAACTAATTACAGAATAACTAAATATAAAAGGCCCCACTGCTTAAGAAAACCCTCCTGTACCCCATTCCTCAGCTTCCTATTACATCTACACAAAGTCTGGATGGTATTTGTTCTGTTAAACCCTGATTTTGAATTTGAGCTAAGCAAGAAGGAAACTGCAGCCTTTTCCTTGTGAAGTTCTTTTCATTCTTGCACAGAGAAGTTGGAGGAGCTGTGGATATTCCATTCCTGGAATGTCCAAGGCAGGTTGGACATTGGGCTTGGAGCAGCCTGGGACAGTGGAGGTGTCCCTGCCATGGCAGGGGTGGAATGGGATGATTTTAAGGTCCTTCCAACCCAAACCATTCACGGATTCTGTGATGATTCCATGTCTTTAGACATTACAACTATTCCTATTTATTTTGGGGGAATTGCTTCCAAAGGTTGAATCTCCATCTCTTTTCCCTGCTGGGGCCTTCCCAGGTTCTGCTGGAAAAGGGGGACTGAAATCTGCCTTAACCCTGGAATCACTTTTCTCCTCCAGCTGGAAATCAAACACAGTAATTATAGTTAATAAAGCAGTTAATATTTTTTCTCATTTATTCACATGCAAAACCCTCTGTGCTGTTTTTGCTGCAGTTTTTTTGCCTGCTGCAAATTCAGGTTTGGTGAACTAAATACATTCCTCTTCCTTCTGTTTTTAGTGTGTGAGGAAGAACACAGGCATTTCCCTTGCCATATATATAGAAATAATGAGGGGGTTTTTTCCATATGAAATTTGTTTCTTTGAATTTCTAAATCAAACATGAATTTTTGCTTAAAAAAGCTTTTGAACCTTGCTTTGCAGGATCAGTAATGCATTATAAATTTAATACTACTGCTTTACACTCACTATAAGCAAATACATTTAGATCCTTAAAATAGTACTTTTCTAAACATTGGACATTACAGTTTCATGGATGACAGGTCCATGTTTCATCTAGCAAAGTACTTCCAAATCCAGATGCTGAAAGAATGAGCCTAAAATTATGCATTCAGTCAGTATAAGCTATTTATAGACATTCTTCAAATGCATTTGAAATTAAAAAATGAAAACAAATCTGTGAAGGCCACAAATCAAAGCATTATTGGAGATGATTTATATCCTTCCAAGGTACTTTCTTGCTAAGGATGTGGTATATTTCTATTTTTGTAATGCATTAACATTTTTTATTGATAAAGTGAGATTCAGGCTGCAGTGGAGGTGCCAGTCTTTCTGATCTGTATATTTGAACAGTTTTTGCAGTGCAGGTCAACACTTAATGGAAGTCACTTATTTCTGAAATACCTTGTGTTTATACAGCTGTTCTGTTTTTTTTTCTTCTTCTGCTTTCCAACATCAGAACTGAAAATGCCACAACGAAAAAGAAAAAAAAAAAAAAAGAAAAAAGTATTTAGTGCCAAAGGCGTACAAAAGGAATAAAAAAGCTTTTAGTAACAGAAAGAAGGATTAGTCTGAAGAACTTCAGAGGGTGTTTAGTTTTGTGCTGTGGTCAGATGATAATTTCCACTGGAAGCTGGCTGTATTTACTAATATTCTGAAGAAGGATCACCACAAGTATTTACACTTTGTCTTAAGAATACTTTAAGGAAAAAAAAAAGGTGTTGCTAGTCACATTGTTTGTGTTAATATTCCCTGCGAAGGGTGGAGCTGCAAAACAACAGAAAAACCCTGCAGAGGGATTGTGAAGGACCTCCTGTCTTGTTTATCCTTCCACAGAGGAATTTTCATCCTCCTGATACCCCACAAACCATCCCCAGACCTGGCTGGAGAGGGGAAGCAGGTGCCACAAATGCCTTTGTTTGGAGACAACCTCAGCTGAGTGTTCCACTGAGTGTCCTGAGCTGTGCCAGGCTCCTTTTTGGGAAAGTTTCCTCATATGAGACAATTTTTCACAATCCCTGGAGCACCTTAAGTCCAGCTTAATTTCTTTTGGGTCATGATTGGGATGTGCAGGTCAAGGCTGAGAAACTACATCATGATAATCTTGGAAAGGTGTGGGTTGGAAGGGACCTTAAAATCACCCTGTTCCAATCCCCTGCCACAGGCAAGGACATTTTTTATAACGAGATTTCTCCAAGCCTTTCCCCAGAAATGTTTCTGGCAGTTTCAATTCCAGTTTCTTGGAATTGATTCCAAGGTGTTCACTGGAGCTGCCTCATGGGTGACTCCCCCAGGACAGGCTCTGCTCTTTGCAGCCCCTGGACCATCAAAAGCAACTCCATAAACACAGTAAAAAAAAAAAAATCTATACCTATATCTATATCTGTATCTGTATCTATATCTATATCTATATCTATGTCTATATCTATATCTATATATCTGTATCTGTATCTATATCTATATCATCTATATCTATGTCTATATCTGTATCTGTATCTATCTATATTATCTATATCTATATCTATATCTATATCTATATCTATATCTATATCTTTCATTAAAACAGTGATTTTCCTCATTAGAATGAGCAGCATCCCCAGAAACCAGGAGGGAGAAAAAGGAGACAACTTTCCAGGGCAGATTACAGAAACATTTGTTGCATCCCCAAAAGTGAGTGCTTGCATGCAACAGATTCAGTGCCAGTACATTCTGTTCCTGAACAACATATACGTTTTTTGAATATGACAACTGAAGGAGAAATTTATTGAAAGCAGAGAAAATGTTAACTATTTTTTTTTTTTTGCTCATGTATTTCTAAACTGTCATTATACTTTGAATCTCCCTAAAATGAATTGAAGATTCTCCAGTTTTTAGATACTGGTTTTCAGTGTAACAATTCAGGACCCTTCTGGGTTTGACAGAACTGTTGGATAATCTGCAGTAAATAATACACAGGTCTAATGCACTCAGTAATTACTGAAATTGCCTGGTGCATGTAATTTCTAATTGTGCAAATTTAATCAAATAATTATCCTTGAAAAAGCTGTGAGGTGTTCACAGAATTATTAATGACTTTTTATAATTACTGCTGTTTGCTTATTAAGTCTGTGTCATCAGTTTATACTCCAGCTTAAATGTGGTTGAAAATATGAATTGCTGTGTGTGCTGCAAAAGTTGTCCTGGTTCTGTACTCCATTTTCCATGGGATTATTGGAAACAGAACTTCTGTGAACAGAGTTAAAACTAGAGGCAGAGGTGTGTGGCAGCTAAAGAGCAGCTAGAGAATCTAGTCCAATATTCTGTACATCAGTTATGATTCAGGTTCATAGAGGAGCCTTCCTGGTCTGGAAAATTCAGGAATCAGAAGTGGGTGCAGGATACCTGCATTGGCCAATTCAGCAATCTTTTCTAAAAAAATGGCCCCTAAAGTCCAAGAAGCACAAGAAGCCAAGGAAGGTTGAAGGAGCTGATAACACCCACCATGGGATGGTGATAAGAGATCTCACCTGCAGAGCTGCCCCAGCCCTGTTCCAGCCCAGCTCAGAGCTGGAGCTGCTGCAGAGAGCCCAGAGGAGGCAGCAGGATGAGCAGAGGGATGGAGCAGCTCTGCTGGGAGGAAAGGCTGGCACAGCTGGGATTGTTCACCTGCACAGGAGAAGCTTTGGGCTGAGCTCAGGGTGGCCTTGCAGGGCCTGAAGGAGCTGCAGGAAACAGGGAGAGAGACAATTCCCAAGGGCTGGAGGGACAGGACACAGGGAGTGGCTTCAAACTGAAAAATTACAAATTTAAGTGGTATTTTGGGAAAAAATCCTTCCCTATGAGGGTGGGTAGGCCCTGGCACAGGGTGCCCAGAGCAGCTGTGGCTGCCCCTGGATCCCTGGAATGTTCAGTTCCAGGTTGGACACTGGGGCTGGAGCAGCCTGGGACAGTGGGAGGTGTCCCTGCCATGGCAGGGAGTTGGAACTGGATGATCTTTAAGGTCCCTTCCAACCCAAACCATTCTGTGATTCCATAAGTCTATATGTAATTCGTTATTACTGAAGTGGATCTTCTTGTTTCACTTTCTAAAACTTTTTTTTTGCCTTCATCTTTCAAAACAAGGTATGAGTTTTCCTTACCTTGAGGTCGTTAGTCATTCATTATTTTGCAAACTGTGTATCTTTCCTCAGACCTAATTTTAAGTGCAGCACCACTTAAAATGTTTGAAACAGGCTTGGGCTTTAACCAGTGGAATGAATGTAAATTAAAAACTACTCTTTGTCACTATATATCTCTCCTGATGTCATCCTGCTTTTCCACAAAGCGATATTTTTCTTTGGAAAGTCGTATTTCTGTAGAGAGCTAAGGGCCATAATTACAACCTGCAGTCAGGAATAACGTGGTGGTTACTCCATGGTCTTTAGGGCTGGCTGGTGCACACCTTCAGCTAAGCTGGGACTTGGGCTAAGTCTGAATAATTAAACACAGAAATCTGCCAGGGCAGCTCTAGCATGGGACAGAAAGGTGGGAAATTTGACTGGATCTCAGAACTTTGCTGGTGACCTCTGTGATTTTGCACTTGGAAAGGCACAAAATCTTGAATTCCTGCCTTAGCTCTGCCCTTGGCATCCCATGTGTGTGTCCAAGGATCCTGCAACAGGATAAGCATCAGGGAGTAATCATTATCAAACACCCCTGCCTGGTATTGAGACACAGTCAAATTCTTGAGCTGTGGAAAGTGGTTGGTGCAGTTAAATGTGTCAGACGTGACTCAAAAGTCTCCTTCCTTTCCGAAGATATTACTTCATTCATGTTAAGCACATTTGTAAAGTGGCCTGGGCTGAAGAGATAGTGTTTGGGGAATTCCAAACTCTTTTATATGCAGTTGGGAGTTTCAGGAATGGCTGCTCTGCATTCCACATTGATATATAATCCTCATTATGGCTTTGAATAAGAACATGGTAATTCGCCAGAAAAATAAATAAAACAAGTTATTGGTCAGAGGCGTACTATAGAGGGAGTACTAATAAAACCAAATATTTCTGGCTGTAGTTTAAAGTTCCTACTGTAAATGAGCTAATTTGGGGCTGTATCCTCCCCTGAGATCATGGGCTGGAACATGAGATAAGCAGTAGCTGCACAGACACTTTTGGGTGGTAGCATAGAAATGTGCCTTCTCCATCCTTCAAAAGGGAGGAGAGGGAATTTCCTTAGGAGAACTGACCCTTCCAAGAAAAATGTACTCAGAAGAAAATCCATGTTCAGTGTTGATGAACTCCAGGAGGGCCAGACACAGACACAGATGGCAGAGAAGTGTTCTCAGATTGCTGCATCCTTTTGTCCCCACAGATTTTAGGGACATGGGGTGCTGCTGTTAGTTAAACCCTGGCCATGTGTGCTTTTCAGACAGGAGGTGACACTGGCTTGTCCCCCAGGCTTAAGGTGATATTCCAGTTGTGGTGTCATGGTCAGCTTCAGCAGGGGCAGGTCTTACCTGCAGCCTTGAGCTGGGACTGCTCCTCCTGCCTTGTCCTGAGGTCTCCAGGGCCACCAGGACTCCCTGCACTCCAGCTGGTGCTGCTGGAAAGGAATCCACTCAGAAAAGGGATTTGCAGACCAGTATTCTTGACCTGAGTGACAGGAATAGTGTTAACCTTGTGTGAGCATGGCCTTGTCAGCGTGGCCATGAAACCAAATCCTCGGGAGGCTTTTCAGGAGGAGGGCTGGCTGGAGGAATTTTCCTTATTTCCAGAAAATAAAATAAAAAAAAAAAAAATTAAAAATAGAAAAGAAAGAAAAAGGAGATTTAGCACCTCTCCTATGAAGACACACTGAGAAAGTTGGGCTGTTCAGCCTGGAGGAAAGAAGACTCCATGGTGACCTTAGAGCACCTTCCAGTGCCTAAAGGAGATCCAAGAGAGCTGCAGAGAGACTTTTCACAAGGGCATTGGGGGACAGGACACAGGGAATGGCTTCAAACTGCCACAGAGTGGGGTTTGATGGGATATCAGGAAAAAATCGTTCCCTGGGAGGGTGGGCAGGCCCTGGCACAGGGTGCCCAGAGCAGCTGTGGCTGCCCTGGATCCCTGGGATGTTCAGTTCCAGGCTGGACACTGGGGCTGGAGCAGCCTGGGACAGTGGGAGGTGTCCCTGCCATGGCAGGGGTGGCACTGGATGGGCTTTAAGGTCCTCTCTACCCCAAACCATTCTAGAAGTCCATGATTAACTTCTGGTGGTATTTCTTGAAAGTGAAAAATCTGGCAAATCTTTCTGCTGCCTGAATTGAGAGCAGCCCCATTGACCAACCAGCCCAACCCAGCTTTTATTTCTCCCGTTGATTTTTTTAAACAAATAATGCCATATAATAAAAAAAAAAAAATCCCTCATCCAAACTATCAAGTGATGCCATTCAAAAATTGCCAGTGAGTTACACTTCTGTTTAAATTGCTCTGAAAGAACTAAGCACATCAGGCAGTGCAGCCACTGGGTTCTGTCCTGAAAGATCAGGGTGAGTACAAAAAGTTATCACTGAGAATGGAAAGTTGAAGAAACCTCCTGGCTTGGCAGTTTTTATATTTTGGTTTTCTTGTCCTTTACAGTTGTTTTATTTGTGGTATTCACCTGCAGTCAGATCTTACCCTAGCAGCAAATACTGACTGCTTGTGAACAGCCTTGGCAATAGCATTTCTTGAGGGTGCAGATCTTTCCTCAAGGTTTTATTGTTGAGGCTGTTAAAACACTGAGAGGTTATAGTGAAAGAAGAAATAAAAAAAAAAACCAAACCACACCAACCAAAAATTGAAGTGGTTATACCCAACCACAAGTTAAACATAAAAGCTTTGAGCTCATGTCACGCAGCTCTGCTGTATCACAGCTCCCTGCCAGTGGAAGAGTGTTTGTTTCACACTTACCTGCTTTAGAAATGTGAATTATAAACATTTCTGTGGCCTTTCCTCACTGGACATTGCTGGAATTTGCACTTGGAGCCATTTTCCCCAGAAATCCATGCCTGCACAGGGGGCTGGGGCTGCCTCAGTCCCTCCTTGGCTTCTTGGCAAACCCCAGGTGCCAGCAGGAGCTGCAGCACCTTCTTCTAAACCTGGAAATATTAGAGAAGGGAAGGCATAAACTTACAGTACCATCCTGGGCAGGAAAGTTATTCTGTTTCTTTGGCAGTTCCCAAATTGCAGACTTGTAATGATCTTCTGTTCCTGGGTTTTGCCTTCATCAGTGAAGGCAAAGACAAAGGGCTGGTTCTGTTTACTTCAGTGGATGAAGATTTCATCTCTTCTTATTCCTGTTAAATTTTAAAATTTATTAATTTCTCTTAATTTAAAAAAATGGATAAAAATGTGATAATTTCAGTAAACCCCTATGTTATGAATAAAGCAGCAGCACAGAGTAATAACTGCACTCTGATTTTCTCTTAGTGCATCCTTGGATGTGTAGGCTGCTTCTAAAGTGCAGCAAGCCTAGATTTAGCTTAAATTTTCTATATGAGGGCTCCCATTATAACTGGAATTATTTGAGGTGTGCAGAAAGGCTGAAAATCACATGTAGCATATTTATGTCCCTAAGAAGTGTTCTGACCTGCAGCCACAGGAGGTGATGCTGTTTCTGCACATCACTGAGAGCAGGTTTATAGTGCTCTGCATTTTGAATATCTCAGCCTTTCTCTCTGGTACACACTTTGACCAGAGCTGGTGGGACCCAGGCACACAAAAAGAGATTTCCTGGCAAAACAAATCCAGCAAGGGACATTTCAAAACTTTTCCAACAGCTGAAAAACATCAGTTCTTTTAAAATATGTGACCAGTCCAGTTGCATGACAGTGTGAGGGGATCTGAAAGTCCTGCTGGCACTGATTTGGGATATTCTGCATAGCTGCTCAGGGATTCACCTCCTGTGAGTAATGGTAAACCTCCTGAGTCATGCTGGTAGAAATCTGGTGTGATGCCAGTGTGGTTATTCATCACAGCACAGTGTGTACCCCTGTGTGTGTGTGCCAGCCCCAGTGCTGGGTGAAAGGGGGCTTTCCTTGAGCCCACTTTGTGTTTGATTATTCTGTCAGTGCCATTCAGAGCTTGATACTCACATCTCAGGCAGCAGGGACACAAGATTCCTTGAAAGAGCCTGCAGGCAGGGCTGTGTCCCCCAGGCAGCCTGTGCTTGGATCACCATTAGTTGATGTTGGCCTTGCTTGCAGTGCACCAGCCATTCTGGCACCTGTCTGCTGTTGATTAAACACCCCTCATCAGCCAGAGTTAGCTACAACTGGGGCTGTATTCTGAATATTATTCCAGATGTGCCAAGCCAGGAGGTTTCTTCAACTTTACATTCTCAATGATAACTTTTTGTATTCACCCTGACCTTTCAGGACAGAACCCAGTGGCTGCAATGTCTGATGTGCCCAGTTCTTTCAGAGCATTTAAACAGAAGTGTAACTCACTGGCAATTTTTGAATGGCATCACTTGATAGTTTGGATGAGGTATTTTTTTTATTATTCCAGGAATAATATTCAAGTACTTTTAGCCTGAGAGAAAAGGGCTAAAGAGGGTAAAAAGAGGCTCATAGGAGCCTCTACAACTCCCTGACAGGAGGGTGCAGACAGAGCAGGGTCAGGCTCTGCTCCAGGAACAGGGACAGGAGGAGAGGGAACAGCTCAGGCTGGGCCAGGGCAGGCTCAGGGTGGGCACAGCAGGAATTTCCCCATGGAAAGGGAGCTCAGGGATTGGAAGTGCCCAGGGAGGTTTGCAGTGCCCATCCCTGCAGGTGTCACCTGGAGGTGGCACTCAGAGCTCTGGGCTGGGGACAAGGTGGGCATGGGCACAGCTGGGACTGCCTGGGCTGGGAGGGCTTTTCCAGCCCCAGGGATGCTGTTATTTGTGATTTGGGCCCCGTTCATTGCTGGCACAGAGCAGCACAGGCTGTTTCTGTTGCTCCACGTGGCTGTCGCCTGTCTGGAGTTTGGCCTGGAGCCCTTTTCTGCCAGCCTTGCTCACTGCCCAGTCATGCTGTATTGCAGCACAGGCTTTGGAACACAGCAAGAGGAACCTGCTGGGGTTTCTAGGTGAGCACAGCATGCCAGGTTACTGGAAATGCACCTAAAATCTGTCTGCAAGGTGAGAAAATGCACGAGAGAGGTTTGTATTCAGCCCCCATATAAAGGGGACATTCAGCCCCAGTAATTTGGCAATATATGTGTCCATTAAATAGTTTGATCCTCTTGGTACATCTATAGAAAAGAAAGAACAATGCAGTCACATCTGGTGAGCTCTAGATCTGTACATTATTCCTCAACCCTTTGATGTATTTACATCATTCCCCAAATGTGTGGACAAAAAGTCAACAGGTTCCAGAGCTCCTCCTGCATGGAGTAGCACTGGCACACCCAGCTCTGGCTGGTTTTGTACAATAACTTCTTTCTGTCTTGATATTTTAATCTGTCCTGAGCATCAGAGGAGAATTTACATCTCCTGTCTCAAGTATTGCTACTTCTCACTAGTGCCATCCTTCTGTGTGACACTTTGGATGTCACAGAGGATAGAAACAAGTCCCAAAAAGCTGGACTGCTAAAGCTGGATTAGTAAATGCTAGTCTTCACTCAGGATGCCAGGAAGTGTAAGAAAAGCTGCTCTGTGGCTACAAATTTATCCTACTATAGAATCCCAGAATGGTTTGGGTTGGAAGGGATCATCTCATTCCAGCCCCTGCCATGTGCAGGGACATCTTCCACTATCCCAGGTTGCTCAGAGTCCTATCCAGGATATCCTTTAGGATAACCATAAATCAGGAAGGCTGTTAAACAAGTTTTGAAGTTTCAGTTTGTGTTGTAATAGCCTTGTTTCAGTTTCCTGGAAAGAGATGTCTCCCTAAGCCAGGCTTTAGTGTCAGGTTTGGCTCTTGCCTTAGAGTCCTGCTATTTTAGGGGATGCAGGGCAAACCCTATAGCCACAAGCAGAGCCTGTCACAGGCCATCAAGCACAGACATAACCAGCATGAAATTTGGGGTGGGGGTGGAAGAGGGTCTGGCAATAGACACCATCTGTCTCAGCAAGTTAGTACTGAATGTCTGGAAGCTTCCAGTTCCATCCAGTAAAGATGGAGCTGAAATAATGAAAATTGTATTTCTGTTTGGAACAAGCAAGGAAAATTGTCACAGCTTTTTTAGCCATGATTTCTGGAGGTGAAAAGATAATAATTGTGTATTTTGCAGACAAGGACTAGTCCCACTTTAAGGTAGCAAGACTGGAATATTAAGGTGAGAAAGAAGAATACACAGCCAATGGTTGAGTTTAAAACAGAATTCCCACTTTTAAGTTCATAACAGTACAAGGGAAAAGTCAAATGTCCAGAACACTTGCATGCTCATTTTCCAACTCATATTGGACAACTTTTGCTTGCCTTTGATTCCTGTTCTTTGTGGTGCAGAGTTGGCAACTGTTTTGCAAATTTTTCAACTGTCTTCTCTTCCATAAAGGATCCATCTTTTTGTGGAAAAGATGTGAAATGAGTGGCCTGGAATAGCTCAAACAACTTTTCTTTAACCCTGAGTGCTTCAAGACTGAGCTCTGAGAGGAAGATCTGGTTTGAGTGACACAGGGCATTTTTGGGATGGAGTTCCCACCTCTGAGCTCAACACGTATTTTCTAAGCTTAGCAAAGGCTTTAGTGAGACCCAAATAAATCTGGGTGTGGCACAAGTGCCCTTTCCTGTGTGGGCTTCTTTAACTGGGGGCGAGGTGCAGTGCTGGGAGGATGAAAACACTGCAAACATGATCTAACACTGGATTCAAAATACTTCTCTGACCAGTTAATATGAAACTCAGCAGTTTCCAGATCCTGCGTGTGATGTTTCGAAAGCTTAAAATATGAATCCCATAAATCCAGTGAGGATGTGGCAGGCATGGATTTACTGGGGAAGGGAGGGAGGGAATTAAAAGCATGTCAGTGCTGTTGGTGTTTCTGTCTGACTTCAATCTGAGCAGCATTGCTGGCAAAATTCTGCTTTTCCTGAAAAAGCATCTCTTGCTTTTTTCAAGTTCTGTGGAAAGAAAAATCTTCATTGAAAACCATGATGTCAGCATCCCATTTGATCATCCACAGATAGCTGGGAAAAGTGGACAAAATGGGAATTTGGCTTGTTTAGGGTTTTCTTTAATATATCTTCAAATGAACTACTTTATTTTCATGGATTTGAATGAGGGAAAGTTGGCTGTTTTAAGCAGTAAGGGGGAAGTGTACAAAGATCTAAATGGTGATACTTTTGATTGCACTGTTTAATGGAATTGATACAAATTAGACTTGAATAGTTCATAGATGGTCCCCTCACTTCATTCTCTCTGGGCAAGCTGCAGTTCAGCATCAGCCAGGCAGTATTTCTCCTAAATCAATAGGTAAAAATGCAATTTGATTTTCAAGTTAGTGTAAATGTGAGAGCAGATAATGAAATTAAAAAAAAAGCTGATGCTGAGGAAAATTACTGTTTCCCTGATAGTGCCTTGCTGCTTTAAAAGCTGAGTTCAAGATCATGGGCAGAAGGAAACCTCTTGTGTGGAAAATGGGATTTTCCAGTCTTTAAGGGAGAAAGGAGAAAAAGAAAAGATGACTTTAAATGATGTTCCCCATGTTCTAATTTTTTTGATTTATTTATCCCAATTAGCAGTTGTTTGGTCTTTAAGTTACTGAGTAGTACCCCACATTATTTATATTAAATACTGTTGTTACTTTAAAGAGCTTTAATGGTTTTCCACCCCCTGCACATGCAGACAAATGCACCCCACCTGCCCCAGCCCCTCTGCACTCCATTACTGGACATGGATAAGGGATTCCAGAACATCCCTGCTCTGAAGTGCTGTTAATTGAGGGTCTGGACCAGATTTGCAGCTCTTGTAAAGGGGCACAGCTTCAGTGAAATGGTCTTTTTTTTTTTATATCAGCTGCAGATATGTCCCAGTCCTGCTGTGAGTTGCTAAATTGGGAAGAATGGCTTGTGGAAATCTCTGATATCTTGGGTGAATAATGGGGCTGGGCAGGGCAGAGCATGTCCCAAGTTCTTATTTTGGGAGAACTGTACATTGCAAATAAAGACCATTTTTCCATGAAAATTTCAGGGCTGAGTGTTTTCTCTTGCATGAAATAAATCCTCAGCAGACCCTGTGGAGGCAGAAGTGTCTTAGAGTTTCAGCTGGACTGAGTCCTGAGGAGGTCTGGGGAAGGAAAGATGCTTATCACTCTATAAAAAGAGATTTCTATTGAAAATAAACATTTAAAGTATAATAGTATGACTTTTGTTTCTCTGGTTATGCAGCTGCCTTGGGATCTGAGCTCCTGGTAAACACGCTGGCCTGTTAAAGGACATGATTCAGACTGTCCCCGATCCAGCAGCTCACATCAAGGTTAGTTTCCTGTTTATTGTGAGTCCTCAGATGTTTGGAGAGCCATAAAATTAAAGAATATGTACACACAGCACAGCTTTTCTTGCATGTTTATAAATTGTGCTACTGCCCAACATGGGGTTTTTTATTCCTCAGTATTTACGTGCTGCTGTCTGAGTCAGCCCTGCAGTCTTCATTGCTGACACCTGTGTGATC